>CM033730.1:27002973-27696969 GCA_019671005.1 Hibiscus mutabilis
TGCATATCATCGCATTCGCATTATACAGGGGCATTGATTCCCGAGTGATTTCTCTTTTAATAGAAGATTGTTCATGATGGACCAAAGGTTCTTTGAGCTGAAGGAAGGGGGCCAAATTCGAGTTCCATCCCGAGACTAGGACAAAGGACAGCGAAGAAGAACCATTCAAGGACACGAACAGATTCGATAAGGCGGTGTCAATCCCGTGACAAACAAGATGAAATACAAGAACTAAAGAAGCGAGATGTCCGAGATGATGGACGGGATGAATGCCATGATGAAAGGCAAGCGGTATGTCGAACTCGAAAAAGATTCGGTCGGGAGCGCGAATGTGGAAAGAATGGTCGAGAATGTCAAAATAGACAACACCGTTAAATATGACAAATCAAATCCCTTTGTGATCAATCTCAAGAAGCGGACCAAGAGCACATCCGGGAAGATACCCGAGAACAGAGGCAAAACCGGGGAAGTTCGAGAATCTAATGACATCAGAAGACATTATCCAATACCCATGAGATACACCGAGTTACTTCCGTTGCTTGTCGAAAGGAACCTTATCATACTAGTGAAGTCTGTACCAAGAAAACCTCCTTATCCGAAAGATTACAACAGTCGTGTCCGGTGCAGCTACCACATAGGCGATTCGAGTCATCACACTAAAAATTGTAGGGCCCTGAAGGACAGAGTTCGAGATCTTATCAGAATGGGAATTTTGGATTTCGAAGACGGACAACCCCGATTCTTCAGCCAGCCAGCCGTTGCCCGAGGGGCAAAGTTGAAGAAGGAACAATACCCAGCCCAACGTTCGGATAACACAGGAGTGGGTCACTTAAACGGGATAAAGTTAGGAACCAAGAATAAAAATGTCTCAGAAGATGAATTCGCACACAAGCGCGACTAGCTCGAGCATGAGAGGAAAAATCTGAGTATGAAATCAAAGAATGTACAAGACGAGTACCAGAAGCTGCACTTTGAATTCAAGAGTTTCGGTCTGGGTGACACCGCGGAAGAGTGGGTCAATGGCATGATTCAGTTGAGGAACGGTTCAGAACGCTGGAAGCAGAAATGCAAGAATAGTAAGAATAAAATTAGATCATTATCAAAGAAGTTGGAAGAAGCTGAGGGCCAACGCAACTTTATCCAAAATGAGTTGGAAAGCAGTCTGGCCATGGAAGATATCCTGAAATCAAGTCTGCACCAAGAAAGGAATGAATCACAAGCCTCCCAAATGGAAAACACAGCACTCAAAGAACAGATAGTGAGGCTCGATACTGCTTTACGTACCAGTGAGATCCATGCTGGGGCAATGACCGTTAAGCTACAAAAGGCCGAGCAAACAATACGGGAGAAAGACCAAGACATGAAGATGGTTACGACTCAAGCCCAACAAGTCGCTCAACAGATAGCAGATTTAGCCGATGCAGCAGCACCAATAAGCCAGAATATGGATCCGGCATTGGACCGCGAAGGAAAACTGACGGGACTATTGAATGAGGTCAAGACATTAGGTGCCAGGGTTCACCGATATCTGTAAAACCCTAATACCGGATGTAATGAAACGTTTTGGTCTGAATGAAAGATGTTCTATAAGGACAAATCACTGGCGGAATCAATGTTTTATTGCATTCATGCATTGCATTTGCATAACATTTTTTGCATTATTTTATCATCGCATGACACTTCACCATTTAATACATGGGGTTCGATGGCAGAATTAATCGAAAAATGGAACGAATCGAAGAGTCGAGGCTTGACCAGTTAGAAGAAAAAATCGAGAAAGAGCTTAAGAAGAAAGAGAAGATAAATGCTTTCAATACAAGGGAACTCTGCCTAGTCCCTGATTTGGTCATTCCTCCAGATTTCAAGGTTCCCGTATTTGCGCAGTATGACGGAACCAGCTGCCCGAAGATTCACTTAACCATGTTTTGTAGAAAAATGGAAGGATACATGAAGAACGAAGAATTGTTGATCCACCATTTCTATGATAGCCTGACGGGACCAGTAACAGTGTGGTACAACCGTTTGAACAGAAACCAAGTTAGGTCATGGGGTGACCTCGCTAATGCCTTCTTGGATCAATACAAATATGCTTTAGATTTAGCACCCTGTCGGCAGTTTCTTCAGAATGAGAAAATGAGGCCAAATGAAAGCTTCAGGGAATATGCATTAAGGTGGCGATGTCTGGCGACCCAAGTCCAGCCTCCTATAGCAGAAGAAGAGTTGACTCCCTTGTTCCATGCAACGCTTCCCTCTCCCTTCTTCGATGTGATATTGGAGAAATCGAGAAATGGGTTTGAAGATTTCATGACGATTGGAGAGAGGATAGAATATGCAATCAAAGAAGGAAAATTGGGCCTAAAGTCTAAGGACCGAAGCGAAGATAAGATAGAGAGGGATGGAGAGGTAAATGAATGTCACCTCTAAGATTCGCGTGGTCTTAAAAGAAGGAGACAAACTGACAAATTGGGGTCATCAAGGAAAATTCCTCGGACGAGCGCAAATTTGGAAGTGTTTGGAATATCTATCTCAGACATTTGGCCTCATCTGGTAGAGGGTCACTATCTTGTTCCTAGGCCGATGAAGAGTGCACCTGATCCGTATGCCCGTAGTTTTGACTCGAGTAGCACATGTGAATTCCATATGGGGGCACCGGGGCATCCCACCAGAAAATGTAGACCTTTACTGGAGGAAATCAAGAAGCTGGTCAATGATGGAACCTTGACGCAAGAGCTGATCAAGCAGTGGAAGACCAAGGATGAGAAGCAAGTCTACATAGTGCTGAAGAAGCCAGGGATATCTCTACATTAAAATACCTTTCTGAAGTAATACAAGGGATCAACTCTATGTGGCCCTCATGTGGCAAAGATCTTTTGTGATGGGGCATGTTTGTTGGTTTTTACTTTCAATAAGAAACACATTTCGCTTAACATATAATGTTTTTGAAAGCACATAGATATTTTCTCGTCGTTATAGGACACTGGATATCAATTGCAAGATGTGACATTAGATAGATGTCGTGACAACAATGATGTGTGATCTTCCCCACCGGACTCTGGTCAGCAAAGCGAGATTATTACTCTTTCGATGATATTCAAGGACGAAAAAGCTCTAAATGTTAACCATGTAGAGTTGCTTGAAATTGAAACTCTAGGCATAATCTTCTAGGTAGTAAAGAAAAAAAAAAAAAAAAAAAAGAAATGAAAATAAAGAAGGATAAAATAATAATAAAAAGTACTCCTATGTTCGAAACCTGGTAATAGGCTTGTTCGGATAAGAGTATGGGAATTTTGGGGCACTCCGCTGAAGCGATAGGGTGGAGATATATCATCCAATTCAAGAAACCTTAGCTTCATGAGTGATGGTAATATTTTCAAATCGTGACTATGCCGAGTAACTTGGGGCAGTGTTGTTTGCTCCATCGTTGTCCTCAAGACAAAGGACTGTGACGAATTGATTTCCTCAAATAATGATAAAAAAACAAACAAAAAATGAAAAAAATGATAGGCGATATCATGGGAGAAATTAAGACTCGCACCACCTAGAACTCTATTCCTAGAGTAATATTTCTGCGCTCAAGTGGTTATACAAGCCTACCCTTTTGGGGGCGGAGTAGATAATGAAAATTGAGAAAGAGTAGCACTCTGCAGCAACGCGGTAATCATGAGGATGAACCGAGTCACCAGGGAAGATTTCACATCTTTGAATTACCAAGTGGTTGAATCTAAGCCACTCTTGCACATGATATCCAGAACTCCTATGCTGTGTTTTCAAAATCTTGTATGTTAATCTAAATGATACCCTTCAATGGAACACCAATCAGCAAATTGACAAGTTAAAGCAACAAAAATTTCCATGTATTACTTCAGGGGTAAGATCCAGAACACAAGGAGGCAGATACTATTGAAGCCCCTAACCAAAAATGACCTCACAATGAAGATGATAACAGAGGTATAGGTGTCAGACAGCTCAAGAACAAGAAGCGAATTCCAGCCATGATGCCTTGTTTGGTTCAAGAAAATGAAGGACGAAACATGACAAGAATGAGCTTACAAAGTGTGGGAACAATAAAAAAGTAAACATTGAGTCTCCAAAGAATTAAAGCACAGAGATTGATGAATGGTGTCCGTCAAGAGACAACAAGAAGATTGAGGCTAAGAAGCATTTCGCTCACCACGATGACGAAATTAACAAATACTCAGAATATTGGGTCAAAAGAACTGGAAGATAGCCGAGCACGATCGAATGGGGCAATACAGAACAGAAAGAATAGTAAGAATCTCTGCACACGCATGATATAATGTTTGTCAGTGAAGCAGACGAAAACCCCGAAGAAGAAAGGCGGGTGTTCGTGCAAACGAACAAGAGCAGATGCCCATTGAGCAAAATTTGACAGAAATGAAGATCAAAATTGAGCATACCGCAAAAAGGAAAGGAAATAGAAAATCGGAAGAATGACTTTTCAGACATAAGGTTAACAAAGAAAAAAGAAAAAGAGGAGAATGAAATCATAACATTACATGCATCATATAGATAGGGGCATGTCAATTTTGCTTGTTCCTAAACAGGTATTTGAAGAATTATCGAAGAATTTACCAAAGTCCATAAAACAACAGCCATGTCGGCGTCAGATCCGATATTAAATCCTTCGGGTCATCGGTAAGTCCTTCGGGCACGATGTTAAGTCCTTCGGGCCATCGAGAAGTCTTTCGAGCATGGTGTTAAATCCTTGGGTCATCGATAAGTCCTTCGGGCATGATGCGCAGTCTTAGTAGCGTAGGTCCAAAAATGGCAACAGTCTCGTAAAAAAAAAGGAACCTGCATTTTCAAGCCCCAGTGAAAGGTTCCATAGAGAGAAAACCCTAAATCTAAAATCTCAAAAAGAACTCCCGGTCGGAAAAATCCATCAGCGGCACAAAAGGTTTTATATAGGAGAAACCAGCGTTGAAGGCGAAGAGTTCTATATAGGAAGAACTCCAAGCTTTACAGTCTCGAAGTGAAGGGTTCTATATAGGAAGAGCCTGTAGCTCCAAGATCGGAAGGTGATGAAGCTCTATATAGGAAGAACTTTCGAGCCTGAAGATTCAGCCAAGGAAGAGCGAAGATATCCAAAAGAACACGTTTTTCCAAAGCTACAAACATGGAAGTCTGATAAAAATGAGTGCTTATTAATCTTTGCTTTGTTTCCCATTCCATGAGAACAAGCAAAGAGGGGCAACTGTAATCACTCATTTTTTACCTGTAAATACATATTAGTGTTGCATGTATGTTTATTATATTATATGTTTATTGTTTGCATGAGTGTTACTAATATATATAAGGTGTGGTGTGCATGTATATTATAAGCTATGTATGTATACATATTAATGATGAATGTGTGTCGCATATGTATCTAGAGTATGAGCGTATTTGATTAATATATATAGATGTTATGTTAATTATGGGTATGATTATATATATACGTATGCCTATATGTTATATTTGTATAAGTATGTGTTTGTATCATGTATATGTATTGCTGTTATAATTATATTAATATTATTAATATTATTGGGCTGATAAAATAAAAAATTTAAATATATTAAACCCAAATAAAATTTACACTCCAAGTCCAAGTCCAATTACAAGGCCCGGTTGGCCCAAATCTAAATCTTATCTAATTACAATGTGCAGGTAACTGAGGGCCGTTGGATCAAGATCTGATCCAACGGCCACGATATAACCAAGAAGTCAAAAATATCTGCCAGGCGCGTGTTCCACACGTATGGACCGTTCGAGTGCCACGCGCGGACGCTTTAATATCCCACGCGCGCGTAAGATCCACGCGTTCTGACTCCTCGACTGTGGAGCTCCACGTGTCAAGATCTGGAGCCATCTCATCAAATCGAGGCTTCATCCAAGCCGTTCGTCCTTCAAGCCATCTCAACCGTTAGATCAGATTTGATCTGACGGTCGAGAACGCGTCTGGCCGCTGGCAGAACATCCATACCGCCACCACGCCGATATTCAGCCCCTGTGTTCAGAACATGCCCAAGACAACAAGCAAAAATTGTCAGTTCAGTTCAGATCTGAAAAAGTAAGATGCAACTTGCAACAAAACGAAGACAATGATATATATGAAACGAAGACTTTTGTAACAAAAAAAAAGAGGGGAGTGGTAAAAAAAAAATAGAGAGTGTATTGTAACAAGTTTTTTCAGAAATACAAAAAAGAAGCAACGCAAGTCCAGTGGTACTTTTCTTACTTGTTTTTTTTCATGCATATACGAAAGAGAAAAAACAGAAACAAAAAGAAGAGAGTCATCTTACCATCTCTGTTTGTGGATCTTCTCTTCCTTAAGTGATAAGCCTTTCGGCTTCTCCAAGTCTGATATGGTGAACTAAAGGGAGAGGAAGACCCCTGGTAGTTTTATTTTGGTTTAAAAAATATTTTTTTCGCTTTGTATTTTCTAGATCTAGGGCAAACAAGGGTGTATCCTCTGAATCCAACCACGGATTCATGTTGAGGATGAAAAGGGGGTTATTTTGGTGTGTTTTCGAGGCTTGCCGCGCCGGTTAGTGGCGGCCGGCGGCGGAGAATTATTTTAAGTACCAATTTTTGGGCGGTGTGGGGGTGCTAATCCTTCCCCATCCGTAACCGACTCCCGAACCCTGTCTTTTTGAATCTCTGGTTTTATGGTGTCCGGCCTACCTAAGTGGCCGGTGGCGACTCCATTTTTATAAGATTTTTGTAAACCCCACAGAATAAATATTTTATATCCAAACACCTTTCAAAAAAACCTTTCAAAAATCATCGTTTTTTTTTATTTAGCGGGCCTTCGCTACAGATGGCGACTCCGCTGGGGACCATTTTTGTTTTTTCGAAAAAAAACAAATGAGAGTCAAGCTTTTAAAATAATTACCGCTTTACTAATATTGGAAATTCCGGATTAAAGTGACTACTAAATTAACATTCGGTCATAATTGCGCGTTTATTTTAACGCATTTAAAATATGGCATATAAACCCGTCTTTTGAAGTGGGGGGAAAACGCTAATGCTTTCGTGGAGATATCGTTCTCCCGTATGGGCCTAGCAAGTACCTTCGGGGCTCGAGTACCTTATGCTTTCGTAAGATATATCGCTCCTTCAAATGCGGGCATAGCGAATGGGTCCCCCTGAATTGAACCCGATTGAAAGGAGCCTATAATGGGTGATGATCGGGGGCCTTGCTACTCTTAGTAGAGGACAGCAAGGACAATTCGGGTACCTCCTAGCACCAACACTGCATGTAGAGAACATAGAAACCCACCCTGTTAGAGCCATGCGGATAACCCTAGGTGTTTTAGACGGGATAAATAGGGTTGCTTTGTCTGTTTATTCTGTTTAATTTTGTCATATTTATCTGGTACTGACTTGTTTTCTTTTCGCTTTTTGTTCTTTTTCTCATACATCATTGCATTTGCATCGCATAAAGGTACTGGATCAAGTGGTTTGCCTGATCGTAAAGTCTTTCACCATGGAAAAAGGTGTCTTAGGAAAGAAGAGCTTAATTTGTCGATCGGACATTGGTCGAAGTCAGCCGAGAAAATCCAAGGGACGATCTAACCTAACGAACGCGTAATAGCTGGATACACCTATGTGAGTCTCCAACAGAACGACTTATGGGATCTTCAAAGCATTTGGGAAAGATGGGACCGAAGACTACAAGACTTATTTTGCGATAGTTATGGCGACATCGCACAGCTATTATATGTTCGGATTAACCAGCCCCTACTCCGAGCTATAGTCCACCGAATCCGCCCTTTGTCGCTTCACCTTCAATGGGCAGGACATGATGCCTACGGTAGAAGAATACACTTTGCTTTGCTTAACCAGAAAAATATTCAGGAAGATTGGATCTACGCGAAGCCTCCAAGGAATCAGAATTACACTGCTAAACTCAAAACCTTTGCAGGAATGAGTGACGATTGGGTTAGTGGCCTCATTCAAATCCGAGGAGATAATACATTCTTCGCATGGGAAAGTATTCGGGACATCATATCGACACATCCAGACGAGGCCAAGAAAATGGACTTATTCGCTTTAGGAATATATGGCTTGGTGATCTTTCCCAGGGTACTCGGGAACATTGACATAGCCATTCTGGATTTGTTTGAGCGGGTGAAACGGAAAGCAAACCCGGTACCAGCAATCTTGGTCGAGACTTTCATTTCCTTAAACGCTAGCCGGAAACATGAAGAAGGACGTTTTCGAGGCTGCGCACAACTATTACAAGTATGGATCCAGAGTCACATGTGGAAGACACCGACGCGGGTTCTGCCGGGGATATCCTTCCAAGGTTTTTCGCCTTTACGAGAATACTTAGCAAAGGAATGGCGAGAAGATTTGAAAACAAAAATGTGGACCAGTTTCTTCAGGAACATTCAAGATGAAGACATAGCATGGAGAGTCCCATGGCTCGGTAAAGTTAGTTATTTTCTATACAGTTGTGGCGACTTCAACTGGCTGATGATGTTAGGATTACATGGAGGGATCGCTTGTGCTCCACTTTTAGTGTCTCGGCAGTTCGGATCACGACAGTTCATTCCCAATACTGCTGGAGTAAGCCAAACTGAATTTCTTTTCAAAGGAGAGTTCAAAGGAAAAATTCAGACCATCATGAGGGCCTGGGATCATTGTTACCGGATCAGGGTGGAAGGAGATACCGAGCACATGACTACCCCAGATTACGATCTTTGGAGACGTTTGAGGATTAATAATGTGATTCCTGAATCTGATCAAGGACCAACAGTGTCACTCGAAGAACTTACAAGGGTGGTACCGTCCGAAGCCGATATCTTAAGAAGTGAACTCGAGGAAGTTAAAAAGAAAATGGACATCCAACAGACCCAACATGCGAGCGAACTCTATAAAGCAAGCTTAGAAGTTGACGAGCGGGATGGGATCATCAGGCAACTAAAGAAATTAAATGCAGATTTGAGTGACAAAAATACTCTTTATCAAAAGGATGCCCTCCTATTACAGGCAAAAATACAAAAGGCCAGCCGGAGTCAGTTCATAGCTGTGGAAAGAGAAAGAATGAACGGTATCCGTTTGGTGGAAGAAGAACGAGAAATTAACAAAAGAGCGATCGAGAAAGAGATTGAAAGCTACCGTTTGGCTATGGAGGAAGAAAAACGGTCCACCAAGAAAGCCATTGATCAAGAGAGAGAAAGATTCAGACAAGAAATCAGCAAGGGAAAACAGGCTGTTCATCATGAAAGAGAAAGTGTCGCCGCATGGAAAAGAAAATCCGTGAGTAGTCGAAATAGACTGTTAGAGATACAGAAACTGTACGATGACACTGTTCAAAAATTGGGGCAAAGCCAAAGTCAAAATGATGAATTAAAAGAAAAGATGGCGGAAGTCGAACACTCACTTCGAATGTACTGCCGCAGGAATAACTTCGCGGAGCTGCAAGAAAGAGAACACGAAGTGGATGTGTTACAAGCACGAATCGGGTCCCTCGAAGCAGTTGTGGAAGATTACAAGGAAAGAATTAATGTGTTCGAGGAAGCTGCAGCTGGAGGGGACACATATTGGCAGAAGAGATTACGCGACGATGCTCGAATGGTACAGGACAGAGACCAGTACTACGCAAACCTAATGGTGGACATACAACGGGTCGCCAGACACGTAAATGATTTAGCTATCGAGGCTGAGACACTCCGACCTTTTATAGCCCCGGGAATGGAAGATGCTCCTAGGTTCCTCAAGCTGCTCAAGGCAATTGGAAAGTTAGGAGATAGAGCTAGAGTCTATCTATAGGACTCTGTGTTATAATTAGATCTTTTGTACTAGGGATCTTTACTTTGTAACACGAATTTTGTTGTAATCAAGACCCTTTAATTCCTGTAAAAGTAATTCAAAAGGGTGATTACCAGCGGAACCAGTACCTTGCCTGCATGCATTCTTGCATTTGCATCATAAGATTTGCATCATTGTACATGCATTCATTTTTTCAACCATATTAACAATATGAATATTGTGGCATTCTATGTAGTGTTAACCCACAATCATTCATCATCTATACTTTACCCGGCTACAAAGAAAGCTCATGGAAGAAAGAATATTCAGTCTAGAAAGAGGGCAAAGAGAGCTTGAGACAAGGCTTGAAGAGGCCCAGAGGAGCCTTAGTGATCAGATTGCACAGTCACAAACATCAATAGTATCTGACATAACGGCATTGCTGGCAAAAAGTCTTGGGAAACGAGTAGAAGGAGAAAATATTCCAGAGTCAGAAGGTACCCCGGCTCACTACAAGGTTTAACCCACTGCACCAAACCAGGCTAGGAAGGTGTATATTGACCCTACAAGAATGTCTTCCAACTTTCAAGTAGGGGCACCTAAGACTCAACCCCTTGATGCTGAAGCACTTTATGAAGAAGAAGTGCCGGACCTAAACATGGTCGAAAGGATCAGGAATGAGGTAGAAAGAAAGTGGGAAGAAAGATTTCGCCTCATGGAAGAAAAATTTAAAGCGTTACAATCAAATGAAGAATCAGGAAACGACGCTAGTGATCTAAGTCTGGTGTCCGATCTTGTCTTGCCACCAAAATTCAAAACGCCAGAATTCGATAAATATGACGGAACCACATGCCCTTCTGCACACATAACGATGTATTGTAGAAAAATGGCGGCTTACCATAAAGATGAAAAGCTACCGATCCACTTGTTTCGGGATAGTCTAACTGAGCGGCGTTACGTTGGTATACTCGATTAAGCAAAGCAAATGTCAAGACATGGAAAGATTTGTCTAAAGCATTTTCCGAACAAGACAAACATAAATGTACATGATCCCTAGCAGAATCATGTTAGAAAATATGGGGCGAAGTCCAATGAAAGCTCATGACAATATGCCGTAGGTGGAGAGAAGTGGCCGCCCAAATCCAGCCACCTATCCCGGAGCATGAAATCACGCCATTATTTGTCAATACTCAAGGGGGCACTCTTTGACCGCCTCATTAATAACACAACACAGTGTTTCGCCGACTTAATCAGGACTGGGGAGTCTCTCGAACTGGCAATCAAGAGCGGCAGAATAGATGGTGGGGAAGGGTCTCGAAAGTACAACAAAAGAAATGAAGTAAACACCACCAGCACCTATACCGCCCCGAAGAACTTCACAGTCTCACAGCCACAAGCACCTGTGGGAAAAACACAAAATTCGAATCAAAGAGATGAGAAAGCCACCAGAAAGGATAAAGAGAGGAGAACTTTCACTCCTCTACCTGTTTCATACTCAGAACTTTACTCCCAGTTGTATGAAGCAGACCTGGTCCGACCATACATCGTTAATCCTGTCAATCCTCCATTCCCACCTTGGTATAATCCAAGTGCACATTGCGGCTATCACGGCGGTACTCCTGGACATCCCACTGAGAACTGTCTTGCCTTCAAAAAGCTTGTACAGAACCTAATTGATTCTGGGATATTGAAGTTTGAAGAGCCTAGCATAGCCAACAACCCGCTGCCTAATCATGGGAGCAGAGGGGTAAATGCCATAGAAGAATGCTTTACCAGGAGGATAAAGGATGACGTATCAGAAGTCAAGTCTCCTTTACGGTGGGTATTTCAACAGTTATGCATGGCTCGTATGATCAATAAAGGCATGATAATAAGGCATAAAGAATGTGGAAAGTATTGCGAATTCCATCAGACTGAAGGGCATGATATCCAAGAATGTGATGAGTTCAAGAAATTGGTGCAGAAGTTGATGGATGAAAAACAAATTGAGTTCTTTGAGGAACCCATGGGGAAGGGATCAGACGTACATATGACAGATAGCCCCAAAGCTAGATACGGGAAGGATAGACCTTTTATCATCTCTCCCAGAACAGGGAATGCAGGTGTCTCCCAAGGAGAAACCAGCAAGATAAATCCCAAGATCGTCATTTCAGCACCATCTCCATTCCCATTCAAAGATATGCGACAAATTCCCTGGAATTATGCTGCGAATGTGACCATGCCAGAAAAATCAGAACGCGAACAGGTAAAAGAGTCTACGCTGGAAGATCAACAAGGCCAAAGCAATGTGAACGTTGGTGAAGCAGGCCATTTCACAAGGAGCGGCCGATGTTATTCCTCCGAGGCTTTGAGAGCAGCAGAAAAAGATAGGGGGAAGAATACAGCAGTTAGCCCTACGCAGATATTTGGAGAAGAACTTCCCCAAAAGATAAATGAACCGGTAACTGAGGCCCAGGCCAAAGAATTTCTAAAGTTCTTGAGGCATAGCGAGTACAGCGTAGTGGAACAACTACGGAAACAACCGGCCAAGATCACAGTGCTGGAATTACTCTTGAGTTCAGAGAAGCATCGGGAGACGCTATTGAAAGTGCTGAATCAAACTTTTGTGCCCCAGGACATTTCTGTAACAAACCTGGACATGATAGTAGGGCACATTACTGCCTATAATCATATCACATTCAGTGATGATGAGATCCCGGAGGGAGGAACGGGGTCTACTAAAGCCCTTAATATCACTACCCATTGCAAAGGGTATGTTTTACCAGGTGTACTGATTGACAACGGGTCAGCACTGAATGTCTTGCCTATGGTAACCCTGCAAAAATTGCCAATAGATGGTTCGCACCTAAAGCCTTGCTACAACTCGGTAAGAGCTTTTGATGGTACGCAAAAAGGAACAATGGGGAAAATTGAAGTACCCCTATTGATCGGACCAACTGAATATGTGATCGATTTCGTGGTGATGGACATAAAACCATCTTACAACTGCTTATTGGGAAGACCTTGGATCCACTCCGCAGGAGTTGTCCCGTCATCATTGCATCAGAAATTAAAATTTGTAGTTGAAGGCAAATTGGTCACTGTAGAGGCAGAGCATGAATTTGTTGCTTCCGTGACATCAGACACCCCCTACATTCAAAATGATGAAGATGCTGCAGAATGCTCGTTCCGAGCATTAGAACTAGTAAATGCCACATTCGTTTTAGAGGGAAGCCGGATCCCCTACCCTAGGTTATCTAATTGTACCAAGATGACCGTCGCAGAAACTCTGGGCCGAGGAGCCAAAATAGGAAAAGGGCTGGGAAAGGAATTACAAGGAAACCTGAGACCCAAGAATATGATAACCAAAAAGGATCGTTTCGGGCTGGGTTATCAACCAAGTGTCCAACAGAAGAAAGAAGAATATAGAAGAAAAGAGGAGCAAAGAAAAGCCAGATCTAAAGGAGAAGACATTCCGTGGAGGTCGATGTCCTTTCCTAGTTTGAAAGCCACTTTCATCTCCGGAGGGTTCTACCAGCCAGGTCAAGATAATGGAGAGGCAATGATGAAAAATGATGAATTTAACCAGGAGGAAATACTCAGTAAAACATTTGATGGGATGTACATCAACATGATAGCTGAAGAGGAGCGAGATAGCAAAATGTTGACCAACATCCGCCCTTGCCATCCTGGGGAAACACTTGATAACTGGAGCTACATTGATCTACCTGTAATCTTTAGGAATAGATCAGAGTAATGCTCCGAATCAACCTTTTGTTTTTGCCCATAGACAATGGGGATCTCATGTATGGGGCACCTATGTTAACTTTTTGATTGAAATGAAAATATCCCCACTTTCTTAAAAATGACCAAAGTCTCATTTATTCCATTCATGCATCCTTCATATTCATTCCCTTCATGTAAAACCGTCTCTTTCCCAATACAATTCATTCTCATTTAATGCAGGTCGCTCATGATTGACGATATGAATGATACCGGATCCAATCCTGGAGTAAATTTCGAATGCCCTGAGGTCTCAGAGGAAATTGAGGGAGGATATGATGAAATAGAAATTGAGATCCCGGAAGAGTTAAAGAGAATGGTAGACGACAAAGAAAGGCAGATTATGCCCCACCAAGAAGAAACAGAAATTGTCAACTTGGGGACTAAAGAAGCGAGAAAAGAAATAAAAATAGGAACGACGGTTTCCTCAAAAACCAAACATGAACTGATAGCCCTGCTTCAGGAATTCAAGGATGTCTTCGCCTGGACTTACCAAGATATGCCGGGATTGAACACCGACATAGTGGTGCACAAATTGCCAACAAAATCGGAGTGCAAACCAGTACAGCAAAAACTTCGGAGAATGAGGCCAGAGATGTTGTTAAAAATCCGAGAAGAAGTGAAAAAGCAATTTGATGCTGGATTCTTGGAGGTAGCCAAATACCTCGAATGGGTTGCAAACATTGTACCAGTACCAAAGAAAGATGTGAAAGTACGTATGTGTGTAGATTATAGGGATCTGAATCGAGCTAGCCCTAAAGACAACTTCCCTTTGCCACATATTGACACGCTTGTTGACAACACCGCAGGACATTCATGGTTTTCCTTCATGGACGGCTTCTCAGGGTACAACCAGATAAAGATGGATCCTAATGACATGGAGAAAACTACATTCATAACCATGTGGGGCACTTTTTGTTATCAAGTGATGTCGTTTGGGCTAAAGAACGCAGGGGCAACATACCAAAGAGCAATGGTGACTCTTTTCCATGACATGATGCACAAAGAAATAGAAGTATACGTGGACGATATGATTGCCAAGTCTCGAACAGAGGAAGAGCACCTACAGAACTTAAGAAAACTATTCCAAAGACTACGGAAGTACCAACTGAGGCTCAATCCTGCCAAGTGTACCTTCGCCGTTACTTCTGAAAAACTCTTGGGGTTCGTAGTAAGCAGAAGAGGGATTGAAATTGACCCGGATAAAGTGAAAGCCATCCAGGACCTTTCACCACCCCACACACAAAAGGAAGTTCGCGGTTTCTTGGGGAGGCTGAATTATATCTCTCGTTTCATTTCCCAATTAACCAATCAATGCGACCCGGTCTTCAGACTTCTTAGAAAAAATAATCCCGGCGTGTGGGATGAAGAATGTCAAAAAGCCCTAGAAAAGATCAAAAAGTACGACAAATGCTCGAGTTTAGTCGCACCAATACTGTCGACCACTAATTCTCTACTTAACAGTCTTCGAGAATTCAATGGGATGTGTGCTGGGGCAACACGATGAGTCAAGAAAGAAGGAGCAGGCCATCTATTACCTAAGCAGGAAATTCAACGATTGTGAAACACGGTACCCGCCAGTGCAAAAGCTGTGTTGTGCTCTAGTTTGGGCTACCAAGCGGCTCAGACAGTACATGTTGTACCACACTACCTGGTTGATATCCAAGCTAGACCCATTAAAGTTCTTAATGGAAGCGCCAGCGCTAACGGGAAGGATGGCCCGATGGCAGATGCTCTTATCTGAATTCGACATCGTATATGTTAATCAAAAAGCCGTAAAGGGGAGTGCCGTAGCGGATTTCCTAGCTAGTCGTGCTTCGGATGACTATGAGACATTGAACTTCAGTTTCCCAGACGAAGACTTGATGTGCATTACAACCGAAGAAGAGATTTCAAATGATAAGTCATGGAAACTTTACTTCGATGGAGCTTCCAACGCCCTCGGACATGGGATAGGGGCAATGCTGATTTCACCTGAGGACGTCTACTACCCTTTCACCAGCAGATTGGAAATCTTCTGCACAAACAATATAGCTGAATACGAAGCTTGCATCATGGGACTGAACTCAGCCATCGAAAGAAAGGTTAAGGAACTTCGAGTGTTCGGAGATTCGTCCCTAGTCATTTACCAATTGCGCGGGGAATGCGAAACTAGAGACCCGAAAAGTTGGTCAAATATCACGAATGGATCCAAGAGCTCGTCAAAGAGTTCGAAAAAGGTCAGCTTCAGTTACCTACCCCGAGAAGAAAATCAGATGGCAGATGTATTGGCAACTTTGGCGTCCATGTTTAAAACAAACACTTGGGCAGAAATGAGACCCATTGAGATGCAGACGTTTGAAAAGCCTGCTCATTGTTGTAATTTGCAGGAAGAGATTGACGGGAATCCATGGTACTATGATATCCTGCAATATGTCAAACTTCGAAAGTATCCAGAAGGGGCAAACGACAATGACAGAAAAGCGCTCAGAAAAATGGCAACAAAATATATCCTAGATGGGGAAATCCTATATAGGAAAAGTCATGATCAAACATTGCTGAGATGTGTGGATGCCCGGGAGGCGAAGGAAATCTTAGCCGAAGTACATGATGGGATCTGTGGAACGCACGCCAACGGGCTGTCTATAGCTCGAAAAATTATGAGATACGGTTATTTCTGGTTGACTATGGAGGGAGATTGCATCGATTATGCCAGGAAATGCCACAAATGCCAAATTTACGCTGACAAAATTCATGCACCCCCATCACCTCTACACACCATGAATTCTCCGTGGCCTTTCGCAGCGTGGGGCATGGACGTTATCGGGCAGATCCATCCGAAAGCTTCCAATGGGCATCGTTTCATTTTGGTCGCCATAGACTACTTCACTAAGTGGGTAGAGGCAGCGTCTTATGCCAATATCACCAGGACTACAGTTTGTAAGTTCTTAAAGAAGGAAATTATTTGTCGATACGAATTGCCAGAGAGGATCATCATCGATAACGCTTCCAATCTGAACAACAAAATGATAAAGGACGTGTGCACTCAATTCAAAATAACACACCATAATTCCACAGTCTATCGTCCTAAAATGAATGGAGCAGTGGAAGCGGCAAACAAAAATATAAAGAAGATCATAGCAAAGACTACGGATACCTACAAGGATTGGCATGAGAAGTTGCCTTTTGCCCTTTTTTCGCTATATAGGACGTCCATTCGTACATCAACGGGGGCAACGCCCTACTCCTTGGTGTATGGTACTGAGGCAGTACTCCCAATTGAGGTAGAGATTCCGTCCCTCCGGGTCTTAAATGAAGTAAAATTGGAAGAAGCCGAATGGGTGCAGGCCAGACTCGACCAACTGAATCTCATTGACGAAAAAAGACTAAAGGCCATTTGTCATGGTCAGATGTACCAAAAGCGGATGGTGCAGGCTTACAACAAAAAGGTGCACCCAAGAGAGTTCAAAGAAGGGGATCTGGTACTCAAAAGAATCCTCCCTATCCAGAAAGATTCTCGAGGAAAATGGATGCCCAATTGGGAAGGACCGTACGTCGTAAAGAAGGCCTTCTCAGGAGGAGCCCTGATCCTAACAGAAATGGACGGGGACGAGCTGAAAAATCCCGTAAATTCTGATGTCGTCAAGAAATATTATCTCTAAAAAAAAAAATTGAGAGCTCAGACGAAAACCCAAACCGGGCGTCTTGAAGCAAAGGAAGGACTCGAGTTGAAAACCCACAAAGGGCGGCTCGGGTAAATTGAAAAGTTGAATATCCAAGAGAAGGGTATCCCCATGAGCATCATGAAGAGAAAGCTTCAGGCAAAAAAAATTCTACACCAGTTGACAGGATCATGTATCATTCATATCAAAGATAATGAGAGATCTTGTATTTAACTTATATGTGTCATACCTTTCTTTTTAAGATATCCCAAACCCTTAGTCATAATAAAACCGTGTTTTAAGCATCCATTCCCAGCCTTCTTGTCAATTTCAGTCAAATAAGATAACATAGGCTTATAATGAAACAAGAGATTTCGGAGCATTACTATGATTTAACTTTAGAAATGCAGGTGATCAAAGAAAACGATGTTAACTCCGTCCTTTAGTTCCCTACATAATGGCTGTCGATAGAGAAAGTGAGAAGCTTTAAACAACTCGATAGGACGACCAATGGCACATGTCCTATCTATCCAAGGCAGGCACACGAGATAACAAGAAATCTCTCTTAGGTGAAAATCAAAAGGCACACCTAAAAAAAAAAGCTCTTTAGAGTGAAAACCCGAAAGGGCACTTTAAAAATTCCAAATCACGATTGGAGAAAAAGAAAGGTTGAGATGGTTGAACCTGACAGTGAAGCGGGGTATCGATGCTTGTAAGAAAGGAGAAAGCAAAAGTCAAATAAGGACCAAAACAAACCCATCAAGATATTGAATCTCATGCATCATGAATAGTCAGACATCGCTAGGATTAGAAGCATGTCAAGTCATTCATTTGTCATAGCATTTTGTTTTCATCTCGCATGTGTATCTGCAGATCCAAGAGACATCGAGGGTCATCACGGTGTGAATCCCAAATGAGAAGACAATGTCTTTACATAAAGGCACATGTTTTCAAGCTCTAGAGAGAGGTTCTATATAGGAAGAATCCTTCTCTCTCGAGATTTCGTGTTGAAAGTTCTATATAGGAAGGATCGACACTCCAGGGGTGAAGACTCAGATTCTATATAGGAAGGACTCCCACCAAAGAATTCACCCATGACACGCAAGATTATATAGGAAATCCTGCTGTGTCGAAAGCAAAGAGTTCTATATAGGAAGGGCTCCTAGCTTCAATGTCTTAGAGCGAAAGATTCTATATAGGAGGAATCCATAACTCCAAGATTTCAAGACGCCAAAAAGTTCTATATAGGAGGGACTGATGGCTCCAAGGTGAAGACTCATGAGTTCTATATAGGAGGAACTCCCAATAAAGCAATTCACCTATGACACAGGTTATATAGGAAACTTGTTGTGTCGAAAGCAAAGATTCTTATATAGGAAAGACTCCGAGCTTCATTGTCTTAGAGTGAAGGGTTCAATGTCGAAAGAGCCTGTAGCTCCAAGATCGGAAGGTGACGAAGTTCTATATAGGAAGAACTTACAAGCCTAAAGATTCAGCCAAGGAAAAGCGGAAATGTCCAAAAGAATTCGTTTTTCCAAAGCTACAAACAGGGAAGTCTGATAAAAATCAGAGCGAAGGGTTCAATGTCGAAAGAGCCTGTAGCTCCAAGATCGGAAGGTGACGAAGTTCTATATAGGAAGAACTTACAAGCCTGAAGATTCAGCCGAGGAAGAGCGGAGATGTCCAAAAAAAATTTTTTTCCAAGGCTACAAACAGGGAAGTCTGATAAAAATCAGAGCGAAGGGTTCAATGTCGAAAGAGCCTGTAGCTCCAAGATCGGGAGGTGACGAAGTTCTATATAGGAAGAACTTACGAGCCTGAAGATTCGGCCAAGGAAGAGCGGAAATGTCCAAAAAAATTCATTTTTTCCGAGGCCACAAACAGGGAAGTCTGATAAAATGAGTGCTTATGAATCTTTGCTTTGTTTCCCATTTCATGAGAACAAGCAAAGAAGGGCAACTGTAATCACTCATTTTTACTTAAATATATTAATATTGCATGTATATTTATTATATGAATGTTACTAATATAAGGTATGTGCATGTATAAGCTATGTATACGTATTAGGGGCGTATGTATGTCACGTATGTATCTAGGGTATAAGCGTATGTAGATGTCATGTTAATTATACATATGATTATACGTGCGTATACTAGAATAGTATATTAATTAATAATCGTATAATATAAGTATATATGTATTGCTGTTATAAGTATACTATTATTATTGGGCTAGTAAAATGAAAAATTAAATATATATTAAACCCAAATAAATAAAATCCAAGTCCAATTACAAATCCAATTACAAGGCCCGTATGGCCCAAATCAATCCTATCTATTACAATGTGCGGGGGGGACGTGGGCGTTGGATCAAGATCTGATCCAACGCCACGATGCAATGGAAGTCAAAAATATCTGCCAGCGCGTGCTCCACACGTATGGACCGTTCGAGTGCCACGCGCGGACGCGCTAACATCCCACGCGCGTAAGATCCACGCGCTCGACTCCTCGATCGCGGAGCTCCACGTGGCGAAATCTGCCGCTTCATCGATCGAGGCTTCATCCAGCCGATCGTTCTTCAAGCCATCTCGACCGTTAGATCGATCCGATCTAACGGCCGAAAATGCGTCGCCTCTGGCGAATGACCACACCGCCACCGCGCCGATATTCAGTCCCCGTTCGATTATGCCAAAGACAACAAGCAAAATGTCGATCCGGGAAAAGAAGATACAAGTTGCAACCAAAATACAGAGGCAAGAATATATATGAAACGGGGCTGTTGTAACGGGATTAGCTAGCCAAAAATTTTTAGGGAGCGAGCAAAAAAACCAGAGAGAGTAGTAACACAAAAAAACGAAAGCTTGTAAAAACCAAAACTTGTAACCAAATAGATAATCAAAAGGCATCCCAGTGGTAATTTTTTGTCTCTTTTTCTTACATGTTTTTTTTTGCATGCATATATCTAAACACAAAAAAAAAAAATAAAAAAGAAACAAGTAAAGTCTTACCGGCTTTGTCTGTGGGTCTTCCTTCCTCTGTGACAAGCCTTTCGGCTTCTACAAGCCGATCCGTGAACAAAGGGAGGGGAGACCCTTGTGATTTCGTTTTGGTCTAAAAAAATATATTTTTGGGTTCGTATTTCTTAGATCTAGGGTAAATAAAAGGGGATCCTCCAATCCAACCACGGATTCATGTTGAGGACGACAAGAGGAAGGTTTTGGTGTATTTTGGGAGCCTACCGGCGCCGGTTAGCGGCGGCGGGCGGCGGAGAAGAATACGGCGGCCGCGCCGGGATTCGGGTTTCTCAAGAAAACGAAGAACAAAGATCTTCCGAAAAACTGAAAATGAAAGAAATGAAGGGGAAAATGGGTTTCGGTCTAAAAACGGGCTTTTTATAGTTATTATTATTTTTGAAATGGGTAAATTACACACTTAATCCCACCACGTTTTCAATATTTTCACTTTTGTCTCGCCGCATGGTATAATCACACCCCAGATCCCCGGTTTTTTCAAAAGATTACAATTTCATCCCTAACTTACACCGAATCGGTTTACAATGGTAAAATTACGCCTTAACCATCCCGCGTTTTTGAATATTTCATTTTGAGTCCGCCTTGGTATAATTACAATCTCGGTCCTTATAGGTTTTGTCTATTTTGCAATTCCGTCCCTAAATTACATATTATTGTTCTTTAATTTCCGCCACCGATTTTTTGTTTTCTTTTCATTTCAATCCTGTTTTCTTTGTAAATATTATTGTTCAATTATAATCGTATATGTGGATATTATTTTATTTTATGTCTCCCGTATATGACTCATTTTATGTTTATATGTATATATATGTGTCAAGTATGATATTCGTTTTTTATCCGGTTATTCATATCAAGCATGTTATGTTTTAATTGGTTGTATACATGGCATATTCTCAGATTTTATATGTGTGTGTGCTTTCTTATTTTTAGGGCTACATGTTAGTATGTTTACCCTTTTTTTTTATATATGTTGACCCGTATATGTTGAAATGTGTTTTATTACCAGATGCATGTCTTTTTGAAATATTTGTTCGTATATATGTATTTATTCCTGCCTTATTATTTTGACATATGATAGTTATTTTTATCTATTATTTAGAATAATATGTATATGCATGTTTTAGTCTAGAATATCATCTATGTTAGATTAATATTCTGTTATGACAATATTTACTACACTTAAACATTTTACCATGTTTTATATTTTTGCCATTAAGATTGCGCATCGAGATATAAATTGTTAATGCGGTGTCCTTTTATCCGAGCGTAAACGGGGCCAGTATCAAGCGTAGTGATAGTGGTTGGGCGTTTATTCCCGGGTAATGGGACCCTTAAAATTAACTCGCAATTATGACCGAATTTTAAAATAATTGTCACTTTAATCCGGAAAATCCAATATTGATAAAGCGGTAATTATTAAAGTACCAATTTTTGGGCGGTGTGGGGGTGCTAATCCTTCCCCATCCGTAACCGACTCCCGAACCCTGTCTTTTTGAATCTCTGGTTTTATGGTGTTCGGCCTACCTAAGTGGCCGGTGGCGACTCCATTTTTATAAGATTTTTGTAAACCCCACGGAATAAATATTTTATATCCAAACGCCTTTCAAAAAAACCTTTCAAAAATCATCGTTTTTTTTATTTAGCGGGCCTTCGCTACACCACTGAATTATCATGTTCAACTTATCTAATATAAGCCTAGACTTACACGCATCTTAGGTTAAATTAGACAATAAACCTAGGATACCTTACCCTATTCGAGCAATGCCTTAGTTAAGCCATCTTGTATTAAGTCATTCTAAATTCAATTCATATAGGACTAGTTCGAGCATCTAAGGTCATATCAATTTCGTATTAGGCATGTTAAATACAAGGTTCCATGTCGAGATGGTCCTAATTAGGGTAGTCTCGTACATGTTCTTCCTATTTTCCTTTACCTTAGGCAAGTTGAAGTATTACGATTACCTTCCTATATTCGAATTGGACAAGCTTATTCACATAATTCTAATTCATTCAAGTTCAAAACAAGGTCATAGTGTTTACTTATGACTATTACTTATATACATCCAAAGTATATCCTTAAACATTACCAACCATTAGAGCAAGGTTTCATTTACACATTTGCAATCATCCAAAATGCACGACCTCTATATGACTTATACACAATTCTAGTAGCCACCAACTAGGAGTACATTGAAGTAATTACAAAATCATATTTCAAGCATAGCAAGCCTTGATCCAGGTCCATGATAGATAACTTTGAGGTCAAGATATTGATAGGGATGACTTTAACCTGAGGTTTGGAAAGAATGCAAACAAGAGTGATAAGTACATAGCATACTTAGTGAGATAACATCTAAAATCTATCAAGATTAATCAAGTTAAGACTTAGCAAGATTGTGCCCTTTATGCTTCAAGGGTGTATTCGAATTATACAAGGATGATCAAGGAGTTCATATTCGAAGTTTTATATTTCTCATATCGAGCGTGTAATGTTTATGCAATTGTTAGACAAGACAGGCATGACTATCAAACAACCCTTCACACAAGGGTCATGTATACAAGACAAGAAGCTAATACAAGTTTAGCGTTTTGAATGTAGCTACTTTCATTCCAAGACTATTTATACAATTTTTATCTTATGTTTATATATATTTATTATCTAAGTTAACAACATGACATCTTGTGGCGTGCATTACTTTTTATGCAAGCTATTACATTGATTCCTCTTTGGAACTCATACTTATTAATTCTCTTTTCATAACTTCAAGCATGTTATGACGTTATATTTATCCAGATATACCGCGACAATCAGGTTCTGCACTTTCTTCCATTTTTTCCCCAACTTGCCACGTCAGTTTGTCCTGCAAAAAATAAGGCAAACCATCATCGATTTCTCCACAAAAATCAACAAAATATGACACCATGCTCGATAACCAAGGAAATTAGGAAACTATGCATGAATGCCTGATAATGCAACTAAAATGAGCCTAAGTCTAACAATAATATGAGTAAAAAGGGTAGGAAATAAAGTAATTTTCACACTTGATACACCCCCAAACTAAAACTATTACTTGTCCTCAAGTAATGGAAAACACTAACTAACAATTACCTGCCTAGGCCTTTACCACCAAAAACATGCTTCTTACTGAACTTCAATCCTCAAAATCATGACACAAAAAGTTGATTACCTTTCAATATTCGGACAACAAAGAGAATTACTCAAAATCAAACTACAATGATAGTAAAAATGTGTGTGTGGAGTTGTGTCAAGTCAACTATTAGGATTCCATGCAAATAGTAGGTTTTATCAATTTATTTGTCAGGGAAATTAAGTTTGCTAGAGCCAATTTTAGGCACTTCTAGAAAAGAACTTTCATTCTAAATTTAATCAACTAGAGCCAGATAGGCATCTCTAGTGATTCTTAATGCGTGACAACTAGAGCCAGTTGGGAACCTCTAGTAAGAAATTACCTTAATGCAAATTTTATTTTAGGCTAGAGCCAGTTAGGCTCCTCTAGCATAGTTTACCCATTTTTAAATAACCTAAAGTTCACTTGCTCTCCCTCAATCAACAAGTCAGAACAATGTCAAAATATGCAGCATCATAGAAAAATTCCAAGGTTTTATCATGTAAGTACAGTGGCAAAAATTCATCATAGGATACCACATCAGGTTTAGGCAGTTTAATCAGGTAAAAGGCATGGCAAGTAACATATCCAAACTAACATGAGATAACAAAATGAATGCAACTAACTATGAGACAAAATAAAATAACCCCTCCCTGCCAAACTCGAGATAGGTATTGCTCTCAATGCATGCAAAAACAAACAAACGAAACAAGAGAGAAGAAAAGAAAACAAAATGAAATACAAATGAGTCAATCGGAGAGGTCGTCAACTCAAATGGCTAGTTTTCTTTGAGCTATTTGCTTGGTCCTTTTTTTCTGGCTCATGGTGCTCTTGATGCGAAGCTGGTGCTGCATCTTGAACCATAGTTTCCACGACCTCTTCACCTGATTCATACTCCTTGGTGGCCTCCTCTAGTTTAGAAGTTGGAGGGGACTTTATTAGTGCAGATGCGGAGTCGTCTGAATCTGTAAAACCATGTAGAGATTCAGTACGGGTTTATTGGTTGCCACAACAACGTTACTGGGACAGGCTCAGCGTTAGATGTTGGGGCAAATAGTTTAGCAGAGAATACAGGAAAAAAGGATGATGCTTTTAGGACAAGTCACCAAGATTTCTCTCATGAGAGGTATATCGCGATCTTTCATGTATCGCATAAACAACAGTTGAAGTTCCTTTATCTGATCCAATCGATGTGTCAAAGGGCGAAGGATTTCGGTAATCCTATGGATACTTGCTGTGGCATGTGCACTTGTCGGGGAATGTTTGGCTGCCTTGGCAGTGTCTAGAACAGAGGACTTCTTTACAATTGTTGGTGCATTTGGTGTCTCCTCTCGCATCATACGCATATACTGACCCCATGTCCACCCACTTCTCTCAGACAGCTTCTCGTCTATAGCATCAATCAACACGTACTCCCATTCACTTAATCTGGAAATTAAATCTGGAAAATAGAGTGCCCCCACATCCTCCTTGCTACAAGTATAGACGAGAATATAATGAAGCAATAATAAACGAGAATAAGAGACAATAGTGTTATGGGTAGTAGGCATCAAATGAGTTTTTAGGAAGTTGTTCCATAATTTGGCAGATGGATTCAACAAGATTCGGTTCACAGTTCCTTCAAAGCTCATTCATTCCATGCGGCTCCCTCGAAGGTGAGTTCTTGGAAAACTTCCTCCACTTTTTCGGCGGTGATATTGTCGACAAACTCATTATGGTCATCTTTCTCAATGTACAACCCAAAATATGAGTTGATGGTAGCGGCATCAACAAAATGGCCCTACCACACACAAAAACACAAGGATTATCTAGATTTGAAACATGCGAATAAAATTTCCTTACCCACGAGATTTTTCCTGGTTTCATCTGTTCATAGAAAATCAGCTAGTTATGGTCCTCAATAATCTTGTAGAAGGAATCTCAAGACCATAGTTTTGTTGGGAAACATCATATGCAAACCCTTACTCCTCCCATACCCTCCGATTTGCAAACATTGCTTTGAACCGCTTCTCAATTAGTGGAGAAGCAAATCGACAAAAAGAGGGTTCGAGTGCTCATGATGAACTTGCTCCGGGTATGGTCTTTAATTTTTTGGCCATGGTTTGTAGGTTCTTGATAAAAAAAACAAAGAAAAAAAGAAAGAAAATCTAAAGAGTTCAAAAGATGGAAAGAAAGTAAAGGAAGAAGATGAAGTAGATGGGTGATAATGGAGTTTAATGATGGAATAAAGAGTTGGTAGATGTGATGGATGGATGTATTATCAATGGGGAAAAGAAAAGAACAATGATGGTGAGAGGTTAAGTGTGCGGCTAGGTTTACAAAAGGAGGGAAAAGATTTTGTGTGAAAAATTTCAAAGGGGTGATTAAATCCCTTAAGAAATATCCAAAAATTTTAAAGGGGTGATTAAATACCCTAAAAATTAGCCTCTTTTCCATCTTCCAAGGGATAGATTTTCATTCAAATGAAGTTCTATCCTAAGCCCAACTCCTTCTCCTTTGAACTCTTATCCTAAAATTCAAGCACAAAACAAAAGGATAAATATCAAAATAAAGATAACAACTAAATCAACATAAAGGGAAAAAAAAGATAAAAACAAAAGTCCAATTCAAAATAACAAAAATAAAAATAAAATAAAAAGACTAAGAAATTAAAAACTCATAAAAAGAGCATTTTTATGCATCTTCTAAGGATACAACCTCCTTATTGCGCGTAACATGAGCACCAACATAGTGCTTCAACCGTTGTCCATTAACCATAAACTCATGTCCATCCACAGTTGACTTGATCATATCAACACCATGAGCAAAAGGTTTTACGACCTCAAATGTCCCGAACCATCTCGACTTCAGTTTTCCGGAAAGAGTTTAAGTCAAGAGTTAAAGAGAAGCACCAGTTCCCCTGGCAATAATTGTCGCAGTAATAGCTTATTGTCATGCCAATACTTCGTTTTCTCTTTATAGATCTTGGCATTGTTGTAAGCCAAGGCACATAATTCTTCTATCTCGTTTAAATCCAGTAAATGTTTCTACTCTGCTCTCTCTTAATCCATGTTCACGGTCTTGATAGCCCAATAGGTCTTATGTTCGATCTCTACCGGCAAGTGGCAAGTCTTGTCGTAGACAAGTCTGTAAGGAGACATACTTAGGGGCATCTTGAATGTTGTTCGATATGCCGAAAGTGCATCATCAATTCTCACAGACCAATCCTTTCGAGAGGTATTGACAACCTTCTCGAGGATAACCTTCAACTCACGGTTGGAAATTTTTGCTTGCCCGTTAATCTTCGGTGATATGTCGTGGCAATTTTGTGAGTCACTGCAAAGCATTGTAAAATCTTGTCAATAAGTCTATTGTCAAAATGTTTGCCTTCATAGCTAATAATTACCCTCAGCGTCCCAAACCGTGTGAAGATATTCTTCTACAAGAACTGTTGCACAATCTTGGAATCGTTCTTGGAAACTACAGTTGTCTCCATCCATTTGGACACATATTCAATGGCAAGTAAGATGTAGAGGTTACCGAACGATGATGGGAAAGGCCTATGAAATTGACGCCCCATACGTCGAACAACTTGACCTCAAGGATGTTCTACAACGACATCTCGTACCGCCTTGATATATTCCCCATTCATTGACAAGGTCACACCACTTGTAAAATTCATGGGAATCTTTGTAGAGAGTGGGTCAATATAAGCTAGACTGTAAGACTTTGGCTGTTGTGCGAGTTACTCCAAAATAGCCTCCATAGGGTGAATAATGGCATTGTCAAAGAAAATTTTGCTACTCCTCCTCGAGAACACATCATCGTATGACCTGATCTGGACATTGTTTAAACAACAGAGGCTCATCCCAATAATAATGCTTAGCATCATGCTAGAACTGCTTTTTTCCTTGGTGAATAAGGTCATAAGGTAAAATGCCACTAACCATAAAATTTACTAGATCTGCAAACCAAGGTGTTGCTGTGGCAACTAACAACTACTCATATGGGAATGCATCATGGATCTCCAAAGGATCATCATCTTTATTGCCCCCTTCCAGCCTTGACAAATTATAGACAACTTGGTTATCCATTCTCTTATTATCCTTAATTTCGATGTCAAATTCTTGTAAAAGCAATATCCAATGAATTAAACAAGGTTTGGCTTCTTTTTTAGCAATCAAATACTTAATTGTCGAATAGTCAGTGTGGACAATTACCTTTGTACCAATCAAGTAGGAACATAACTTGTCAAATGTGAAAACTACAGCTAGTAATTCATTTTCAGTCGTGGTCTAATTCAATTGAGTACCATTAAGGGCTTTACTAGCGTAATATATTACATGGAAAATTTTACCTTTCCGTTGGCCTAAAACAGCTCCTACCGCAAAATCGCTTGTATCGCACATGAGCTCGGAAGGTAGGGTCTAATAAGGGGAATGACAACGAGTGTCATGGCAAGTTTCTTTTTAAGGGCTTCAAATGTCATGGCATAAAAATCATCAAAATTAAAAACATTGTCTTGTTCAAGAAAATTACACAAGGGTTTATAAATCAAAGAAAAATTATGAATAAACCTTATGTAAAAACTTGTATGTCCGGAAAAGCTTCAGATCCCTTTAATTGAATTTTAGTGGCGATAATTTATCAATCACGTCCACCTTGGCCTTGTCTACCTCGATTCCCTTAGATGAGATTTTGTGTCCTAGCATGATACCTTATCTACCATAAAGTGGTACTTCTCCTAATTTAAAACTAGGTCAGATTCTTCACAGCATGCTAACACCTTATCCAAATTGTTGAGGCAGTTATCAAAACTGTCTCTAAATACTGAGAAGTCGTCCATCAAGATTTTGAGGAAATCTTCCACCATATCGGAGAAAATTGCCATCATACACCTCTGGAAGGTTGCTTGAGCATTACGTAATTCAAACGACATCCTCTAAGATGCATATGTACCATAAGGGCACGTGAAGGTGGTCCTTTCCTGGTCGTCCGATGCTATGGAAATTTGGTTATAACCTGAGTATCCATCAAGAAAACAATAAAAGGATTTTCTTACAAGGCGATCAAGTATTTGGTCAATAAAGGGTAAAGGAAAATGATATTTCCTACTAGCCTTATTTAACTTACAGTAATCCATACAAACTCTACAACCAGTGACAGTCCTAGTAGGAATGAGTTCATTGTTTTCATTACTTACGACAGTTATACCTCATTTTTTTGGTACACATTGTACCAAACTTACCCATGAAATGTTGGAAATAGGATATATGATACCGGTGTCAAACCACTTGATGATTTCCTTCATCATGACTTCCTTCATGGCAAGATTAAGCCTCTTATGAGCCTCAATGAAATTTTTATGGCCATCCTCTAACAAGATCTTGTGCAAACACACTGTCAGACTAATTCCCTTCAGGTTTGCAACTTTCCAACCTATTGCCTTTTTGTGCAGCGCCAACATGTCAATTAACCTCTTTTCTTGTTTAGGCTTCAACTTAGAATAAATGATTATGGGTAAAGTTTTATTGTTTCCCAAATAAACATATTTTAGTTGCCCTGACAATGGTTTTAATTCTAAAACAGGCGGTTGCTCAATGGAAGGTTTTTTAGGTTTACAATCCTTACTTGAGTAATCAAGGGATTCAAAACTTTTAGCTGTTCGACTTACAATCCAATGCACCTCTTGTTGTGCCTCAATGTTTGACTCTTTAAGTTCTTCAGACTCGGCAAGAAAATTGTTGTGGTAATACTCCTCCACTTAGCATTCTTTTGGATCATCAGCATACTTTAAGGTTTTGAAAACATTGAGTGTGACTTGCTGGTAAGGTCTCCTCTCTCGACATTAATCAAGGACCTTCCCGTTGCTAAGAACGGTATCCCAAGAATAATAGGTGTGAACTCATCTACTTCACAATCCAGAACAATAAAGTCAGCAAGAAAAATAAATTTATCCACTCTTACCAAAATGTCTTCGATTTTCCCTCTAGATGCACATAAGATCTTTCCACAAGCTACAACATGATTGTAGTGGGTCTCACATTCTCTATGCTCAATCTTTGAAAAAAAAATTGGCATAAGGTTTATGCTTGCTCCAAGATCGCATAATGCCTTCCCAACATAGTGATTTCTGATTGCACAAGGTATTGTAAAACTACTAGGGTCTTTTAGTTTGGGTGGCAATCGGTTGTGCAACATTTCCATACATCCCTCTGTCACAACAACTGTCTCAAACTCACTCAACCTAGTTTGCTTACAGATGATGTCTTTAAAGAACTTAGCATAGTTTGACATTTGTTCAATTGCTTCAACCAGTGGCAAGTTGATGTGAACTTGCTTTAAAATGTCAAGAAATTTCTTGAACTGGTATTCTTGTTTCTGCCTCTTCAGCCTTTGTGGTAATGGCGGTGAAAATCTAATCTCCTTGTCTTTTCCTGTCTAATCTAGCTTGGAACTATTAGATGGACTTGCCACGACAGGTGGACTTGCCGTGGTAACTACTGAAGGCTCATTATCATTGATTTCCGTGGCATTGTTGTTGGATACATCTTTCTGAACAATGGACTATCCTACTGGTTGATTACTATCCTCAAATTGGATAGGTCCATCATATTCTTTTGATCCACTTCGTATGGTGATCACCTTACATTGTTCATGGCACGTTCCTTGTACAACCTCAGTGTCGCTGGGCAAGGCTTGTATTCAGAATCTGGGCATATTGCTTGACTTACGTCTCTAATGCTTTCAAGGTTCCTCCTTGATTCTGTATTGTCATCTCAGTCCTGTTAATGAAAGCTTCAGTTTTTTTCATGAAATTACTACTCTCAACCATATAAGATTCAGTATTCATCATGAAAGCATTTATAAAGTTTTCCAAAGAACTAGATGATGTTGATTGTTGCTGCGACATCAGTTGATGTGGCATGTTTTGCTGGAATCCTGATGCTTCTGTATTCTCACAGTTCAGATTAATGAAGTTGTTCTAGTTACTCCAAGAAAAATTAGGGTGCTTTTGCCAGGCCGGACTATATGTGTTGGGACATGAGTTGTTGTTTCGATTGAAGTTTCCAACGTAAAAGCTAGACTCTGGGTTTTCCAGGCACTCAGAAGAATCATGGTTACCATTATATAAATCACAAAATGAGTCTACTACCTTGATTTCTTGTGTGTTGCTGGGTCCCTACATATTCTTAACCAAGTTGGTTAATGTGGCTAACTGTGCTGAAATAGTATTTGACGAATCGAGCTCGATTGTCGAGGCATTTTGCCTGACTATTACCCTTTTAGTGGTTGGGAGTTGATAATTATTTGTGGCATGTTTGTCCAAAATCTCCAAAGCTTCATCTAGTGACTTGTCTATGAGCGTGCCATTTGCCGAGGCATCTAGCATCATCCTTGTTGGTGCGTTTACTACATTGTAAAACATCACTAATTGCGTCCAATCTCTAAATTCGTGCATGGGACATTTGCGCAGAAGCTCCTTATACCGTTCCCAAGCCTCGTACATGGACTCATCATCTACTTGACGAAAAGAAGTAATATCATTATGCAGTTTTTCAATCATATTCGTAAAGCTAAATCTAGCAAGGACACTCTAGCATAGATCTGCCCAAAATTCTAAAGATCCATATAGGATGCTATTTAACCATGATTTTGTCCTATCCCTTAGTGAATAAGATAATAATTTCAGCCTTAGGACATCCTCATGGACTCCTTGTTGCTTAAATGAATAGCAAATTTCCAGGAACAATTTGAGATGTTGTCTGGTATCCTCAGTCATTGATCCACCAAACTGACCAACTGTATTGATCATATTAAACATCACTGGCTTCAATTCCAAGATGGCAGCCTAAATCTCAGCTGTGACAACTCCTGGAATGAGACAATCAAGATCTTGCTCTAAGTAGTCTTAGATGGGTTTGTTCCTTACAATAACAGGTTGATCCGGTCGAGCTGTTCCGTATCCTGCTGCACTATTTTGATTGTCGTTGACGTTAAGATTGCCACTGGATCAATAGGTGGATCTGCCATTACTACTCTTAGCTCTCTTATTCGTTTACGAAAAATATATTTGATCTCCAGTTCAAGTGGGTAATCTGGTGTTGTTGGTCCTGCTCTGGTCATACACCAACACAAAACCAAAGTTATTAGCCCCTTGAAACTAAATAATAAAAATAAAATAAAAAGAAACAAAGGTGCAAGAAATCCAAAAACAAAGTCTCTATTGCCAATCCCTTGCAACGGTGCCAAAAACTTCTTGCGTGTTTTAAGTGCTTTGCAATTGGTGCAAGTGAACACGTCGAAAGTTATAGTATGGTAAAGATCATCTCCACGGGGATTGGTGAAAATCTGATTTCTAGCTTCTTGCACTGAAAAAGAATAATATTGGAAGTGATAAGTGGTGATAAATAACAAGTAAAATAAATGGGTAGTGTAATCGATTAAGAGAGTAGGCCGGTTTTTTAGTAGTGATGCAATTGCTGAATGGAATGTCGTGGCAGTTGATTACTGAGGCAATTCAATTGTTGTGGCAACTGAGTATGGATAAATTGCCGTGGCAACTAGGTCACATTATATAATGTGGCAACTAGAACTAGATGAATGCCTTGGCCATTAGGTTCCCTCCTTCAAAGTTCGATGAAGTGTTCTTTAATGTCTTCGTGTTAACCCTAACAAAAGAACTGGTAGAATGCACATGCCTTGGTGATACATCCCTGCATTAACCTTGGGTGAGCAACAACTGATCTTACACTTCTCTTAGCCACTAAAATTTGATCCTTATTCCTAAAGCGAATTACTTCCCACCAACGATTTGTTTAAATGAGAACCGTGTTCACTCGTTTCAAGAATCTAGGTCTCACAAAACCATCCAATTTAATTTATCACACCACAAAACCCAATAACCCCAACCAATTTAATTTAGTTCATGGCTGGGTAAAAACAAATTACAAAGGATTTAATCCCAAATATGGATCACACAAAAGAAAAATGAAAAAGAAGAGTGCGTGAGAAAATCATTGCGATCTGATCTCTTCAAAAGTCAATTCCCCTTTATTGTTGATGCGCTGCTCTTAAATAGATGAGGGGAGAGTTTGAATGCGCATAAAATCCATGGAGATCTGATCTCTGACTGATTTGAGATTTGAATTTTGAATTTGGGATTTATCCTTAGCGTTCTGGATAATTCTACGAATAATGTTATATTTATTCAAATATGTTGCCGCTATCAGCTTCGACACTTCCTTTAGTTTTTGTCCCTACTTGCCATGACAATCTGTCATGCACAAAATAAGGCAAACCAACAGCGATTTCTCCATAAAAATCAACAAAATATGACATCAAGCTCGATAACCAAGGAAACTATACATGAATGCCTAATAATGCAACTAAAATAAGCCCAAGTCTAACAATAATATGAGTAAAAGAGGTAGAAAATAAAGTACTTTTACACCTTTAACAGTATTGTCATTGTAATAACATTTAGTTGTAATATTATTGTTGTCATATGTTGTCATTACATTATATCATTTTATTTTGTTTTCTTTTGCATTGGGGATAATGCAATCTTTAAGTTTGGGGGTATACGCCTAGGACTTGAAATGCACCCTCATTTCAAATTTTTTTTAAAGAAAATGCAAGGTTCCCTTTATATTGAAAAATCATTTTCTTCATTCGATTTGGCACTTCCTTCAATTTTTATCCCTACTTGCCACGGTAATCTATCCTGCACAAAATAAGGCAAACCATCAGCGATTTCTCCACAAAAATCAACAAAATATGACACCAAGCTCGATAACCAAGGAAACTAGGAAACTATGCATGAATGCCTAATAATGCAACTGAAAATGAGCCTAAGTCTAACAATAATATGAGTATAAAAGGTAAAAAATAAAGTACTTTTACACCCTCAACAATATTGTCATGACATTTTGCATTGTCATTGTAATGACATTTACTTGTAATATCATTGCATTCATCATTGTAGTCATATGTTCTCATTGCATTCTATCATTTCATTTTCTTTTCTTTTGCATTGAGGACAATGCAATCTTTAAGTTTGGGGGTATACGCCTAGGACTTGAAATGCACCCCCATTTTAATTTTTTTTAAGAAAATGTAAGGTTCCCTTTGTATTGAAAAATCATTTGCTTCATTCGATGTGTAAATCTTGAATCATTCTAATTATTGATAATTTGGTTGGATTTACACGATAGATGATTGCATTTTTAATTTGCATCAATGTATCAGCATGTGCTATATCTTTTTCTTGTTTGAGTAAATAATAACATTATTCCTTTGATTTTGGATGACTTCTACCTGTTTCAGCTTGTAGTATATCTACTAGTATATTTTATTAAGTATAAACAAAAGGTATTCCAATGTGAGTGAAATGAAATAAAAGTAGCTTTAAGGGGGAACACTCCTCTGCATGCGTTAGAAAAATGAATCTAGCTACATGAGTCTTTGTTGTTGCAATGAAGTACTTTATGGGGGTTCATTGCACAACATCTTACTTCTCAGGGTCTAGAGTACATTCATTGTTCAATATTCCTCGCTACATAAAAAAGAGAAAAAGAAGAAGCACGTTAAAAGTATTTATATTTGATATTTATATCTTGTTATTTGTGATACTAAATAAATGTTGATAGGTGGAATAAATATGGGCGTAAAATATCATGTTTGGGGGTGTGGTAGCTCTTTAAAGAGCATGTATTTTCCCTAGATTTATAGATCTAATTGTCCCACATCTGTGTTTATTGCATCCATTTCTGCATTTTCATGTCTATTTCTTCATTTTATCTAACTAAGTATCAGTTGCTCTTATTTCACATATTTCAGCCTATTTTGCCTTGTTGTTGTTGTATTTCTAATGTCCCTGTAGAGGAAGTTTCACCACTACGGCCAGCTCGACACTGCATCTGTAAGTTGTCCAATATGTTAAAAGATAAGGATAACCCTACCAGCTATATTATTTATTATAACATATTTGGTATGGCATTGGGTCACGCAAAACATTTGCAGCACATGTTTCTTTTCTTGGGTAGCCTATAAAAGGACAAATTCGAGAAGAGAGAGTGTGTCACGCAATTTCTATTTTTATATCATCTTCAACCTTCGAGCTTTCTCTACCCTCCTATGGCGGCTTAAGCTTATTTTTGGAGATTCGATGTGAAGTGAGGAAGACTTATTCGAGGAGAAGTGGAATTAAGTGTTGGATCAAGGAAAATACTTTGTTATCTTCTAAAACTCTTCTTTATTTTGTTCTTAATTAACGATGGTTTAAACTTTTGAGCTTTAAGAACTTGTTGAAACATTTTCTTTAGTTTAATATATATTTTTATTAGCTCTTTATTAAACTTTAATTGTTGGATCTGATTATTATTTGCATGAGAATGTTAAACTCGCCACTAACATCGACGAATGCAGTGATAAGTTAGGTTGACAAGTATTATAATGAGAGTTGAACGGATACAACAAGCGTTGATCTGCTCATTCAAGGGTTATAGTTCTGACTCATGATGAGAGTTATAGCCGATCTATGACCCTACGTCAACAGTTGAAGATTAAATGGAAGCTAGTACTCAAGCTCGCCTTCTTCATACCAATTGAGCCATCATACTTCCTCAAGTGTACTTTATCCTTTTGTTGAGATAAACAAAGAAGACCCAGGCTTTATCTTAATATTTCTCTACTTTTTAAATCATCTCTATTATTTCTACCACAATTAATAAATTATTCATTACTTTATTCCTTTATTGCAATCACCATTGCACTCACAACATCCACCTTTACAGAATTGTTTGTGGTTACATAACACTTAAACTGAATACATCATCTTCTTGGGATCAATATTCAAACGAGATTTTAATGTTTCTATTCTTGCATCGATAGTATTACTTGAACTTTTCGTGTAACATTTTCACATCAATCAATCATGAATATGTGTCTAGTAAGTACATGCCATTAAGTCAAAGTTGTACTTGGATTAAGCTAAAATTTGATGGTGTAACCTTCTTTCATTCCTTGTTAAAAAATTTATCATGCCTAGAAGAGTGCATGATCGCGATGAGACTTGGGTTTCTCATAAAGAGAACTATAATGATGAGTATGTCCTTGACATCGAGGAAGTGTCTCGGGATGAAAGGGGTCAAGGGGAAAACTATTTTACCCATTTGCATTGTGCCCTTCATTGTATCGTGAGGGCCATCCCTAGGCTTTCGGCTACCCTCTGTGAGACACCGATTGAGAGGCTTGTGTTAGGATAACACAGCTCAGTTCAAGTTGACCAATGGCTCTGTGTAATGTAACTTGGTTCGAAAGACTTGTTGGCTTATGTTACTTATATTTTAGAGGAGAACACTCGAGCATGGTAGAGACAGTGGAGTTGGAATATCATTCCAACCAAAACATATGGGAGGTCTTCCTTGAAGAGTTTCAGGGAAAGCACATTGGTGAAGCTCATATTGATAGCCTAAGAGATTGATTCGATAATCTGGTTCAAGGAAATTGGTTGTCTTTGAGTTTGAATAGGAGTTCCTTCCATTCAGTAGGTTTGCCCCGAAATTGGTTGCCACAAAGCTTAGATGTAAGTAATTCACGAGATCTAAAGAAGGTGATTCAGATGTATTTGACTGCTGACCCACCAATAATGTTTTCTAAATTAGCCTCTAGTGCCAAAGCACTTGAGTAGGTGGATGGCTTGGCATATGGCCAATCTAATGGACATGGAGGTTCGAGTGAAATGACTCATAACTTCTCTAACAATTCTTAGTCATTCTCTAGAAGGAACAAATGTCTTTAGAACCAACAAAGAGGAGCATTGAATTAGAATGCGAGTTCAAACCGTAGGTCAGAGTCAACCAACCGTAAAAGGAAATCGTCATCTTGTATGATGAGTTCATGAGGCTTAGCGAATGGTTACAGTGCACCCATGTGCGACTAGTGTGGCCGTAAGCATCATGGGGAGTGCTTTGAGTATGTCAAAGTATGCTATGGTTGTGGGTCTCCAAACCACTTTGTGAGAGACTGCCCTACTACTATTGTTACCACCCTAGTTTAGACTCAGAGAGCTTCCTATATAACTTAGAGGGGTCGAGGTTTCCCCAAAGAAGAAGCAAGTCATATGTCTGGACATCAGATTAGAGACACATTTCAATCCACGATAAGGACACCAGCGAGGCAATAGGTTGTCTAGGCTCAAGAGGAGTGTGAGGCTACCGACATCATCTTAGGTACCTTTACCTTATTCTTTGTTCCTATTGTTGCTTTAGTAGACCCGTGGTTTGCCCATTCCTATATTCGTAGTGGGATGTCCCATCATTGGGGTATCCTTGTTTAGGACCTTGAGGTTGGTGTTCGTGCGAGTAGTCCCTTGGGATATGATGTTTTGGTGGATGAGGTGTATAGCAGATGCCTGATTGAGGTTCAAAGTTTAATATTCTTAGCTGATTTAATGGTACTATCATTCCAAGAGTTTGATGCTACTTTGGGGATGGATTGGTTGTTTGAACACAATACGAGTTTGAGATGTAGAGAAAAATGTCTTAAACTTTGATGATTGGATGAGGTTAGATTGATAATGAGAGGTAAGAAGAATTATTGCCTTCCCAATATAGAGTAGGTGACGGTGGTAGAAAAGATGATATAGCAAGGTTGTGATGTCTTCTTAGCTCATGTGGTTGACACGAGAATTGAGAATTTCATGCTTGAGAGCCTTAAAATTGTGAGGGAATTCGCCGATGTGTTTCTAGAGGAATTACCTGGACTGCCCTTGGATTGTGAGTTAAAGTTTTGGATTGAGGTACCATTGGGTATCGCATCTGTGTCTATTGCTCCTTACGGCATGGAACTAACAGAATTGAAGAGTTAGATCCAAGATTTGTTAGAGCGTGGATTCATTCGACAAACATCTCACCTTGGGGTGCACCGATTTTGTTCATTAAAAAGAACGATGGCTTGATGAGATTAAGTATTGACTACTATCAGCTCAACAAGGTAACAGTGAAGAATTGTTATCCCCTCCCTAGAATAAATGACATGTTTGATCAATTGATGGGTGCTCATGTGTTCTCAAAGATCAACTTGTGGTCAGGCTATTATCAATTAAAAGTGAGGAATGAAGAGCCCAAAGGATCGCTTTTCGAACACTGTAGGGCTTACCAATGCACATGCAGCTTTTATGAATTTGATGAATCAGATTTTTCATCCCTATTTAGATTAGTTTGTGGTGGTCTTCATAGATGATATTTCGGTTTACTAATGTTAAGAGGATGAGCATGATTATCATCTTCGTGTTGTCCTTTAGACTTTGACAAAGACATAGGTTTACTAAGTTTAACAATAATGAATTTTGGCTTTCCGAGGTGGCATTCTTGGGCCACGATGTTGTAGCAAGAGGGAGCTGTGTTTTTCCATAAAAAATTAGGTAGTGGTGGTGTAAAAATGACCTAAGAATATTTCAAAGGTCTGTAGTTTTTCTTGGGCTTGCCGATTATTATCTTCGTTTCATCAAAGGTTTTTCCATCATTACAACCCTTATGAAAAATTTGTTACAGAAAGGCATTCCATTTGAGTGGAATAAAAAGAGGCAGCAAAGTTTTGAACAGTTGAAGGTTTACCTGATAGAAGCCCCAGTTTTAACGTAACCCGAACCTGATAAAGATTATGTTGTGTTTAGTGATGCTTTGTTGAATGTGCTTGGTTTTGTTCTCATGCAAGAGGGTATGCTGGTTGTTTAAGCCTCAAGCCTCGCGAATAAAATTACCTTACGCATGATTTAGAGCTTGAGGGAGTGATATTCGTATTTAAAATTTTGAGGCACTACTTGTATGGAGAGAAGTGCTACATCTACACCGACCACAAGAGTTTAAAATATCTGCTCACCCATAAAGAGCTGAACCTAAGACAGAGAAGGTGGATCGAGCTGCTCAAAGATTATGATTGTATCATAGAGTATCACCCTGAAAAAGCTAATATTGCAGTCAACGCTTTGAGTTGGAAGTCTATGTCAAATTTGAGGTTGATGTTTGCTTATTTAAGGATGACCGAGGGTGGTGGGTTGTTATTCGAGCTTCGTTTTGTGCCTAGCTTGGTTCAAGAGATAAAATGAACTCAATTTTTAGACGAAGAGTTAGTGGCAAAGATAGAGATGTTGTAGCACGGAAAGACATCTAACTTTGAGGTACAATACGGTGGAGTCTTATATGTGCATAAGGATTTCACGCTTGACAAGTTGGCACGGTTATATATTCAAGAGATTGTGAGATTGCATGGAGTGCCATCATCAATTATTTCAAATAGAGACCCGCGGTTTATGTCAAGACTTTGGAATAAGATACATGAAGTGTTGGATAGCGTGTTGCATTTTAACACTCTTTTCATCCTTAGAATGATGGTTAGTCCGAGCGAATTATTCAGATTTGGAAGACTACAAAATTTTGGTGTAGTGAAAGAGGTGGGAGACGCTTCTAAGGTCCAAAAGATGAAGAAGGCTTGAGGACTTGGGAAAAAGCTTCAATTGTAGCTATAGAGAAATATTAGTCATTGAGACTTGTAGTGCTTTGTTTCATGCACATGTTAAGGATGATGCCTTGTATTGCTTGATTTGGTGTTCTTGGTGTTTTTGTTACATAGAGACATGTTGATAGCTTAATTTAGATTTTATGTGAAAGTTGAGTAAAAATGGTTATAAACCACCAAAATCAATTCCTATAACCTTTGGGATCAATTTGGTACCTTCTATGTGAGTTTTGGGGGCTTTGGGGATGATTTTCGAGCCTTAAAAAGTTTTTTTGGCTTGAGCACTAGTATGCTATGGGTAAGTAATGATACTCCGTGTTCAAAATGATAAAAACTGATAAATTTAGAGGGGTGTGTCGGTACGGACCTCAACCTATACCGTTATGATGTTCAAGCCATACCGGTATGGGTCGTCATGTATCAATACTCACTGTTACATTGGAATTCTATCGAGAAACTTTCATACATGTACACATTGAAGCGTATTAGAACTCGAGAGACCATATCGATACTTGTGATTGAGTACTAGTATTGAGTGGCTATTAAGTTCCCCTTTTTGGTGCTCGCATATCGGTACACTAGGGGCAAGTATCGGTACCCTGCGTATCATATTGGTATGCGGGCTAGGGTATTAGTACCAACTGATAATCTGCCCAGAAATGTTCGTTTTGAGTTTGAGAGGCTGATAATTTGTAGACTATGCCTTAATAGTCATCTAGTAAGGTAAAACGAATTGTATAACTAAGAAATCAGAAATTCAACCCTATATACGAGAATAACACTTAAGAACTTGGTAATTGGCATGAGTGACTTCTATATTGTTAGCAATTGTATGGTCGCATGTTGATATGATAATGTTGCCAGCCGTATGAGAATTTGTTGGTTGATTCATCGTGTTTAGTGGGATTCGAATACCCAAGGAAATGTGTTGCAAAACTATGGTAAGTATTACTGATGTTATGTGTCCTCGGGCCTTATTTGAAGATACTCAAGGGATAATTTTGAGTATGGAGTGTGTGTTTTTGATGCTATGTGTCTTTGGGCCTCACTGTGACTGTATGTTCCCGATGTTGTGTGTCCCCAAGCCTCACTCAATGTTTGTATAGCTGATTTTCTTAGATTGATATGATGTGCATGTATGCTTGCCTATTGATAAAACATGTGTTTAGGTGACTAATGGTCACACCTCGTAATGACCTTAATGCCATGTCATCATTTCTAGTTAGATGCTCATAATTATGATTTGCATGAAGCATGGTAGAGTGCAAGTTTATCCACTGAGCTTAGTAAGCTCAACGTTCAGAATCATTGTTTATGTTTGCAAGTTTTTAGGTTTGGCATGTTACGTTGGAGGACCACCATCGGAGTTGGTTTCAACACATCGCTTGTTCGAAGTACAACACTTAGATTTATTGGGCTATGTATTTGTAGGACACTGTTGTAATGTTTTTAACTCTTATTTTGGATTCGTATTGATCAAGTCAAATGTTTAAATGTTTTGAATTATATTAGAGCTCCCTTGCAAATAATTTTAATGCTTTGAAATGTTTTAAATTGAGACTTGGTTTATATTTTTAAAATTGATTTATGGTTGGGCTAAACTAGGTGAGAAAAACTATTGTAATGGTTTCGTCTTGAGGCCCAAATGTGACATTCGGGTTTAGGGTGTTACATGATGGTAGATGCAGTTTTGAGATCTCATATGAAATGTTCTCAGGCTAGCGTCCCAATGTGTCACTTAACCTAGCCTGTCGGTACACCAATCATTCAAATGCCGATATGACCATCCCTAGATAACCCTATCGTGTCACTTGGCTTAGGCCAAATGGTAACTTTTGTTACTCTTAGCTATAAAACATTTTACATTCACTACTAACATCAAATGCAGCTACTACATGTACATGCGCATATATATTTAGTTGTAAATAAGAAAATAGCCAATAACAAAGAGCATAGAACAAATGGTTACTATATTAAGAAAAAATTTAAGATCTATAGACATAAAAGAAATGGTAGTTCAAAAATTACCATAGTTCTTTAATCACACAGTATTTACAGTAAGAACACATCCTTGTTATGGGTACATGACTAAGACTAGCGAGGCTTGTTGATGCAGGGTATTTGTGCACACCTTGGTTGATGGTTAAGATGGATCCCTTTGGTTGTTGGATCTAGGAAGGCAACAAGGAATTCATGCAAGTAAGACCGGCTCTAAAGAATGGCTAAAAGTGGGTAGATGTATTGGCAATAAGGTGGGTTAAAAATGAATAAGAAAGGTGTAGATAAAGTAAGGATTACATGGCTCTTTTGATGTTGAATTTGGTGTGATGGTGATGCCTTTGATCAAAGATGGTGATGGTGATAAAGGAAGATGGTATGAACAAGAACAAGGAAGAAACTATGCTATATTAAAGCATAACCCCACACCTTATAATTTCAATGTTCGGGTGGTGAAAAGGATTTGGACCCTTTGGATATAATACAAACAAGAACCACAAGTATCAAGATGGAAAGTAGAGGGGTGACGCCACAAGTAGAAAGACTTGATAAGTCGATATAATTCAATAAAGAACTTGAAGAGAGAAAATTCTCACAAAGGATATTTAGTTGATTGAAAATAAGATATCTTACAATTTCCTAGGCATTGGTTTTATATAGAGAATCAAGGGGAACAACTGAATGGTAAGATGATGTTTCGGCTAAGGATAGTGCCCTTTTGAAAATACATGAATTAATTAAATGCATAGGACTCTTCATGGCTGAATAGTGATGGTGTTGGTTCAAGATGGCACCAAAATGAAAGCATGTGATGCTTGGCCGAATGCTTGTGATGGTTTGGCTAGATAGGGTGCCAAACATGAAGCACATGATGCTTGGTGCACAACAGGTCCTTAGCTAGGTGCATAGTGTCCCTCCAGCTCAATTGTAGCTAGATACACTCAATTGGTCAGCTACTTGATCCTCAGCTCCCTTTCAACTAGTTCCAGCTTCGGCTCTTTTTCTAATAGTTTTAGCTCCCATGCTTAGCTTTGAGCTACCTTATAGCTAGCTCAACTACCTTTCATATGCTTTGAGCTATCCTTTAGCTGAATAAGCTCCCATCCTTTGTCAATGAGATGCCATAGCTTTCATACCTTAGTGTTAGGATATTTGTTTTGATGTAATAATATGAAAAATGTTTTTTTTTTGACTTATTTAAATATTTTGTAAACTTGTATTAAAGTCCAAACAACTTGAAAATATGTTTGAAAATGTTTCTAAGACTTTTGGCATGCTTTTCAATGATTTTAGATAGCCAAACTAGTCATTTTCAAAGCCCCATACCGATATGCCTTGTACCGTATCGATACTTTTTTAGGGTTTTAGCTACAGTGATTTTCTAGTAGCATAAATACCAGTACAAGCTTAGCAGTACCAATACGGGAAGGGGATCGTACCGATACGCGTCAAAGTGTACCGATACCACTTCCCAACGACTATTTTCATGACAGGTCGTACCGATACGTACATAGGCGTACCGATACGCAAAAGCTGATCAGAGCCCAACTACTATTTCCCAAAGAAGGGCGTACCAATACATGTACACGTGTAACGATACGAACCTGCCCAAAACTGCATTTATTGTGGGAAATAAAGGCTGTAATTCAATCCCAGCAGCTAGAAACTCATTTGGGAGGATAAAAAGACCCTTCAAGCACATGGCACGATTGATGATCTTAAAGTCAACAATTATTTGATTAAGAAATGTCTTAGTGCTCAAATTGTTGTATTTTCATAGACAACACTTGTGAGCTTTCATTGTAATATTTGCTCAAGTTTTTTAGGATTGGGTGAGTGCTTAATTTGTGCAAACACATACCTTTGAGTGGTTTTCACGGTTTGCTTTATTTTTCTCCCTGTGAGAGAGTATTTTGCTCAAGCTTTGGGTAGAAAGCTTTGAGTGTTGTAAAGGTTACCCCCTAAGCCTAGAAAACGGGATGAAATTCATTAGTGAATTTGGAAAAATCCTTAGTAGGAAGCTCGGGTAGTGGATGTAGGCTTTAGTTAGAAAGCCGAACCAATCTAAATCCTTTTGTTTATTTTTCTATCTTTTTGCTTCCACCACCATCACCCAACATTCAACTTCTCCACCACTTGGCAAGCAAATCGATTGAGGAATTTGAGCTCAACACTTTGCCTTGTACCTAAGAAAAGCATGAAAACAATCAAATTAGCTAGAATGAGGCTAATAACTGAATGAATGCATGATGCACGTCTAATCGGGAATGCAAATACAAACTAAGCATACGGAAGAGATGTATAACATAAAGATATGTATGAAATAACTTAACATGAGCGTAACATGACTATGTGGATATAAAGAATGCATCACATATCCAAAAGATAACTATGTAATATGCAAAGCATGAGGATAAATGAATGGAAACATATATCCTAACACAAGATGCATAGCATAAAGTATACTAATTACATGAATATGTATGATATGCAAAACATGATCAAAACATGGTATGATATGAATGAAATATGCAGCATAAGTATGTAAATCATAGAATAAATAAAAATGTATAAGGATAATAAAAGCTCCCTCCACTTTCATCCTTATGAACAAAGATGAAAGAGTATTGATGAGTAGGTGCGTGAGTAGGATCACATCATCCCCCTTCTTTTAGGTGATTTGTCCTCAAATCGAAGTTGTTCTTCAATGGAGACTTCTTATTGTATGGGTGGTCAAATCCATACTCTTTCCTTCAATTGGAATGTACAATCTATTTGATTCAACCCGCAAAACAAATGAAGTAAACCTTTCGAGATCTTGGTTATCAATAGGTTCATTCATCATAGGTTGTGTGACGAGACACTTCCTAATCATCTCCTTATTTGAAAAGTATCTTGTCTTTAGGCATCCTACTTTGTATTGGTTGGTAACGTCACATTTGTTGGGAAAGGCACTTGTCTTCTTGGATTCTTCATGATGATTGGTAACATCATGATCTTTCCTCGTGCTTTTAATACTTTTCTTTATTTGCATTTGCTTCCAATTTCAGTCTCCTGGATCAAGATCTTCTCGCTTGTGAACTTTACTTCCATATTGCTTGGTTGAATCAAAAATGATCATCTTGTGATACTTGTTGGTGTATTGTTAAAATCCTTTCACGAACAGATCCTTATAATTAACGCCAACTTTTCTTGCCTTTGTACCTTTCCGAATGATGGCCTTTTTAGTAGGTGGATAGTCTTTGCTTCTCATTCTTGAATTGATCAATCATTGGCAGAATGAAGAGTTGTAATTTGATATCCAATCTCATCCTAAAATTGCAAAAAAAACTATACTTACAACTTGATATGACAACACCTTGTAGTTGAATCATCTCACTAAAAAGTAAATCACGAATAGAAGTAGAGTATTTGATAACAATGGAAATATCAAACAATGGAGGTTGCTTGATGATTCTAATGGGCATTTGTTGCTTGATGATAAGGAACTTCTTTGAAACATCTTCTAAAATCTTCTCATCATTAGCATCATTAACACTTTAAGGATGCTGGATTATCTTCATGATGGGTAATATACTCGGGACGTCCTTTGAAGTTATCCTTTCATCAACCTCTAAAAATGAAAAATCAAGAATAAGAGGAAACAATTGTTAGATAAAATCTGCTTCTCATTCGTATTTTCTTCTCCACATTCATTCCTTTAATTTTTCAACTCTAACTTGTTTTTCATCCACAATTTCAATCTCCAATTATTCTTTTTCATTTGCATTTTCTTTGATTTTCTCTTTTTCCTTAATGGCTTCAATGCTTCTCTTCAACAAGATTTGATCTTCATTCACTTGGCTTGGAGTTAGGTGTGCCAAAGTGATTTCTTGTCTCCATTTAAGAAAGAGTACTGGTTAGTGAATCCATTTTCTTCGTTGCTCGTCTTCAATGTATTGCACGTTCAAAGTCCTTTTAACAACAAGGACCCTATTTAAAGTAGATGGAAGAAAGTCTTGCGACATTGTTAGTGAAAATAAGGAAAAATAAATGGAAACCTTACGAAGCGCACTCAACAAAACCTCACGATTCACTCAAAATAAACTTTGATGATACTACGCTTCACTCATGTTTGCACTCTTGGGAATTGAATGGCTTTTACATTCCCTTCTAATCTTACACTCTCAATTTCCTTTTTCCACTCCTTCACCTCTTGTATAGTTCTTTGGAGAAACTAACTCAAGACTTGGCAAGTTATGTGCTTTGTGCGTTGGATAAAAGAAAGTTAGGGTAGGAAAGAAAACAAAGTATAATGTAATAGGTAGGCTTAGAATAGAAAGAATAGAAAGAAAATGTTACTTACTAACAAGGCACTTACAACCTTCTATGACAACAATCAAAGTCTTGAAATGGCTTCGGGCTTGGTTGTTGAAGTTGTTGTTGTGCTTTCTCACCATTTCTTTCAATTTTTTTCTTTTTTTCTTATTCTTCTTTTTTTACTTTTGAATTCCTTTGAAGAAGATGAAAAAGAATTAATTTTCTTTTATTTTCTATTTTTTATACTTGCACGGAAAATGAACTTACAAAGGTAGGCACTTGCTTGCTTTCACCACAGCTTTGATTACCATATGTTGCAAGGTACTTGTGCAAGCCTTCGTTGATGTTGAAGACGGCTCCCTTTGATTGTTGGATCTAGGAAGGCAACAAGTAATTCTTGCAAGTAAGATAGGCTCAAAAGAATGGCTAAAGGTGTGTAGATGTATGATTATTAACCTTGCAAAAGGGTATACATTTCATGCCCTTTTACTTAGGTTATTGTGTGGATTGAAGCCCATTTCATCTCATTTCATCGCATATAGTTGCATTTAGTTCATGTTCATGCATTTGGTGTTGTTTGTTTGGTTATTTCTATTTATTTATGAATTGGTGCTGGTTGGGAGAGGTTTGTTTTGGTGTGGTGATGTGCAGGAAAGTTGAGGAGCATTGTAGGAGAAAAAGGAAAAATGCCATAGCATTTTGGACGGCATTTCTGGGCGCACTAAAGGACAAAGGAATGAAGATATTCTGCAACCCCCATACGTGATGCCACCAGCCAGCTATGCCCCCACATGTGAAGGGAATATTCCCTAGGAATTAAGGGCACAAAACCCTAGGAGTCCCCATTATATAAAGAAAAGGACACTCACATTAAAAGAAAGCTGAAAAAAAGGTATTTGGTGAGCTAAGAAAGAGAGGAAAAGGCGGCTACTTTCTTTCATCTTCCTCACCCTGGTGTTCTCCATTGTTGAAGCTCCAAGGGGAGATCTTGCTTGCCTTCGAGAGAAGCAGCGAGCTTAGAGTGGTTCACGGTAGTCCAAGGTGGCTTGGGAGTTTCCATTTCTCTTGTTGCTCTTGTTGTTTCATTTCTTTATTTTGATGGGTTGTTTAAAACGAATGATGATGAATGATATTTTCCCAGCCATGAACTAACTTTAAGTGGCTAGGTCTTGTTTTAGATGTTTTTGTTTTAAGTTTTTAATGGATGTTTGGTTTGCTTTTTAGTTCCCACATGCTTTGTCCATTGTTTATTTGCCTTAAGCTTGTAAGAGCTTTCGTGAGTTATCCCTTGCTTAGGTTATTGATAGCTTAATGGTCGAGAGAGTTAGGCTTAGATCTATGTGGACAATGGGATTTAATGCTGAGAGGCAAAATCCTAACTCACCCTAGAGATAAGGATAAAGTTTCATCGACTAAAAAGAGTAGAACTTCAAGGATAGTGGCTTGCTAGGGTTCATGCTGAGAGGTATTTCCATAGCATTCTAGCTGTCAGGTTTCTTGCTAGAGATAGTTTAGAAACGCCTTAGTAAACTCTGTCAAGCATGCTATGAGCTGCTTAGTGCTAAACATTCTTGAGGCTTAGGCATAGGAGTCCTTGATAAGCCTAGGCTGTCATCCCAATTGAGAGTTTCACGCACATGAGGGGACGTTTAAAGTATCTTCAGTTCAACCATGTTTTCATTATAGTTGTTTGTTATATCATTTCTTAACTTGTTCCCTCTTGCTATTGCATTTATTTTCAATTTGTGTTTTGTGTGCTTGAGCTTTGTTTAAAATACCTTCAATCTCTATGAGACGATACTCACTCATCACTTTATTACTTATTTCAACGAGTATACTTGCACCATTTGCGTACCATCTATAGTACACCACAACACGCAACAAGTTTTTGGAGTCGTTGCTGAGGATTGGCAATTGGTTATTTTGAGTTTAGTTTTTCCACTATTTTATTTCTTCTTTTTGTATAGATAGATTTATTTGATGTTTTTGTTTACCCTTTTTTAGGTGTTGTGTTGTTGCATGGCCTAAGAAAGGCCCTAAGAACCATTAACACCTATAGTGCCTGGAATCGAGCACTTTTTTCACCAAAGAAGACGTATACAAGAAGCCTCAAGAACCATGTACAGAGGTGGCAACCAAAGGAATGAAGTAGATGAAAATCTATATGAACCTAATGCTGCAGCAAATCCTGGAGTGATAATTCAACTTCGAGCTATTAGAGACCACTTGAATCCTATCTTGGATGATCTCAATCCTAGAATTGTAGCTCCCGAGATTCAAGCAGCTCATTTTGATCTTAAGCCAGTGATGTTCAACATGTTGAACTCCATTGGGCAGTTTGGTGGATCACCTCATGAAGATGCAAGGCAGCACATTCGTGCATTTTTGGAAGTATGTGACTCCTTTAGACAACAAGGTGTGCATAAAGACATGTTGAAGCTCAAGTTATTTCCCTATTCAATGTGTGATCGAGCAAGAGCTTGTTTGAGTGGAGTACCAACCGGTTCTATGGAGTCATGGATATATTTGTGCAAAAGTTTTTTGCTACGATATAATCCACCCAACATGAACACCCAATTATGGAATGGCATTGCTTCCTTTTGTCAAGCTAATGACGAGTCAATGTACGAGTGTTGGGATATATATAAGGGACTGCTTCGCAAGTGTACAAATCATGGATTTCAAAACTGGATGCAAGTTGTAATGTTCTACAATGGTGTCAATGCTCCCACGAGGACAATGTTGGATGCTTTAGCAAATGGCACTTTGCTGGACAAGTCACCCCAAGAAGCATTTGATATCCTCGATAGGATAGCAAACAATGACTACCAATTTCTTACTTCAAGACTTGGTACGCGAAGGAGAACTCATAGGACACGTGAACCTGACAATAATGAATCCATTTCAGCTCATTTGTCAGCAGTTACCACTATGTTAAAGAATCTCCAATGTCCTAGTGAAGTAAAGGAAGTGAAGGTGGCAACCACTTGTGTTCGTTGTGATAGGAACCATCATGTAAGCGAGTGCCTCAAGAACTACGAGTGTACCAACTATGTGGGAAACTTTAATAGGAACAACCACAACCCCTACTCAAACACTTATAACTCAAGATGGCATCAACATCCTAATCTTTCTTGGGGGAATTAAGGAGCCCACAATGCTGGCAGCTTGAATCGGTAACAAAATCAGACTGAGCCCCCCGATTTCCAGCAAAATATGCCTTGGAAAAATGACAAAAAAGGTTCAGCCTCTTCATCAAAAAACAATTATTTGGAAGCTACTTTCCAAGACTTTTTGACAACCACTAAGGCTTTATTTCAAGACCATGCATCGTCTATTAAGAGTCAAGGTGCAGTGCTACAATTTCACAGCTCGTCTTTGAGAGCTTTGGAAACCCAAGTAGGACAAATCGCACAAGCTTTACATGCTCGACCTCAGGGTAATCTGCCTAGTGACACTGAAGTCACTAAAAGTCATGGCAAGGAGCAGTGTAGTGCACTCACTTTAAGGAGTGCCACCCAACTTAACAACGATGATAAGTTTAGGGGGAAGAAAATAAAAGACCCCAACCCTAAATATATGGTTAAGAAACTAGATTTGCAAGAGGATTCAGCTCTTGAAAAGGATGAGAATGAGTGTTCGACAAATGAACCTATTGATGGAGGAAAAAATATTGTTACAACAAAAGATAAACCCCCACCAATAGAGGAAGGAGTCAGACCCCCACCATCCTTCCCTCAAAGATTAAAGAAGCAAAAAGACGACCTTCAATTCAAGAAATTTGTAGATATTCTTGACCAGCTATATATCAATGTCCCATTTTTGGAGGTCATTGATCAAATGCCTACATATGCTAAGTTTCTCAAGGATATTGTTACCAAGAAAAAGAAGGTTAAGAAGTATGAGACTGTCGTTACATCAAAGAGTGTTATTCTGTATTGAGTAATTTGCCACCTAAAAGGAGTGGTCCGCGCAGGTTCATCATTCCATGTTCCATAGGAAATAATTATGTAGGGAGAGCTTTGTGTGACCTTGTGTCTAGTGTCAATCTAATGCCCAAATCGGTCTTTATGAAGCTTGGAATGGGAGATGCACGACCTACCACAGTAATTTTACAATTAGCATACCAATCTCGTGTCCGTCCGGAAGGAAAGATAGAAGATGTTGTGGTCAAGGTGGGAAAATTTGTCTTCCCAACTGACTTCCTTATTCTTGATTGTGAAGTTGATGACAAAGCACCCATTATTTTGGGGCAACCTTTCCTAGCAACCGACCGAATATTGATCAACTGTGAAAAGGGTGAGTTCACCATGAGAGTGGCTGATCAAAGGGTGACTATAAATGTCTTCAACACCCTCAAATATATGGATGAACATGAGGAGTGTCAATACATGAATGCTATGGTAGAAGAGGAAGCTGCTAAATTATGTTGCAACAATTTTGTGCAAATTGAAGACTGTGTGAAGCTCAATGAGGATGACAATGAGAAGCTTGAGGAGTTCCCATTGGAGGTGCAACAGTCTAGCTTGTTCATTGCTAGACCAGGTACATATTTTGAACCTTTGGATTTCGCTAAATTTATCCCTCCTAAACCCTCACTTGAGCATGCACTCACTTTAGAATTGAACCCATTACCTTCACACCTTAAATATGCTTATTTGGGTAGCAACGAGACTTTGCCTGTGATAATTTCTTCTAGTCTTACACCTAAGCAAGAATGTAGTTTGATAAATATGTTAGCTCAGTATAAGAAAGCTTTAGGGTGGACTATGGTAATTTGAAGGGCATATGCCCAACTTTTCCATGTTATTTATTATGCTAGCCGCACTTTGAATGATACCCAAGTTAATTACACAACCACTAAAAAAGAACTATTGGTTGTTGTGTTTGCTTTTGATAAGTTTAGAGCATACTTGATAGGTACTAAGGTCATTGTACATACCGATCATTCTGCTATTAAATACTTAGTGACTAGAAAGGATGCTAAAACTAGACTTATTAGGTGGATACTTCTTTTGCAAGAGTTTGACTTGGAAGTTAAAGATAGAAAGGGTTATGAGAATCAGGTTGCTGACCATCATTCTAGGATAGAGAACAAGAATGAAAGTAATAAGGAACTAGAAATTACGGAGGAATTTCCTGATGAGAAAATATTATATGCTACAACAATCCTGTGGTATGTTGATATTGTTAACTTTCTCGTTAGTGGTATTTTTCCTCTTGATTTGAATTGCCAAGGAAGAAAAAAGTTCAAACATGATGTGTGATTCTACTTTTGGGATGAACCCTATTTGTTCAAACAATGTGCCGACCAAATGATTCGAATATGTGTCCCCGGAGAGTAGCAAAAGGAGATACTATTCCATTTCCATTCATCTTCATGTGGAGGCCATTTTGGAGGAGCTAGGACTGTTGCAAATGTCCTGCAATCAGGATTCTATTGGCCCAAACTCTTCAAGGACGCACATGAATTTGGCAAAGTATGTGATAGATGCCAAAGGACGGGGAATATATCTTGAAGGCATGAAATTCCATTGCAATGCATTTTGGTAGTGGAGCTCTTTGATGTATGGGGAATAGATTTCATGGGACTCTTCCCTTCATCTTTTGGAGATCTCTACATCTTATTAGTTGTTACTATTCAAAATGGGTTGAAGCAATAGCTAAACCAAATAATGACTCTTAGATTGTTTTTAAGTTTCTCCACAAAAACATCTTAACAAGGTTTGGAGCCCCAAGAGCTATCATAAGTGATGAAGGAACCCACTTTGACAACAAACTTATTGCTAGGCATTACAGAGGTATAGAGTGAGGCACAAAATTGCTACAACATACCACCCTTAGACTAATGGCCAAGCTGAAATTTCAAATTGAGAAATCAAGAAGATATTGGAAAAGGTGGTTAATTGCAAGAGGAAGGATTGGTCTCCAAGACTTGATGAAGCCTTATGGGCTTATCGAACAACTTTCAAGACACCCTTCGGAATGTCTCCCTTCAAGCTTGTCTATGGAAAGGCATGCTACCTTCCTATGAAGCTTGAACACAAAGCTTACCCGGTAATCAAAAAGCTTAATATGGATGCACAGTTAGTGGGAGAAAGGAGGCTATTGGCGTTGAACGAGATAGAGGAGTTCAGAGCCCAAGCTTACTAAAACGCACGCCTATATAAAGAGAAGACCAAGAAGTGGCACGATAAACATCTTTTGCCACATCATTTTTCTAAAGGTCAACAAGTTCTTTTCTACAACACTCGACTAAGGCTCTTCCCTGGCAAGCTAAATTCACGATGGTCATGCCCTTTCATAGTGGACAAGGTCTACTCTCATGGTGCAATGAACATCAAGAAACTTAACGATGACACTGTCTTCAAGGTTAATGGCTAAAGATTGAATGTTTACAATGGAGCCCCGATCCTGCGAGACAATTCCTTCATGTTTCTCCACGATCCATGAGAGTTTGCAACCCCTCAGTCTTTCTATTTTTGCTATAGCATTTTTATAATTCCTATGTTTATAAATAATTATGTTTGTCTTTTTGTTAGTTGTCTTCTAGTTCTTTATTTTATTTTATGTTATGCTTTTATTTTGTCTTTATCACCCCATGTCAGATTACTTACCATAGCTGCAGGTGGCACGCAAGAGCTTGATTTAAGGAAGCAACCTTTTTCTAATTAGGGTTAGGGTTTTGTTTTTATCCTATTAAGGGAAGTTGAAAAGAGCCAAACTTTTCCAAAGACTTTGGGTGGCATTAAAAGAGTTACAAGGGGGGATTTTATTCCTATTTAACTTTCAAAACCCTACCCTATCATTACACTTTTCACACTCTCTATCCACCTTTTTACTTTTCATTAACTTCCCATTACATCTCTTCTCTTCCCCACGCCGCATAACCGTCACACACACCTTCTTTCTCCAGTTGCTTGTGACAGTTCCGTTCCCTTTAAACTTCCCTCCTCATAATTTCCTTTACTTCACTCCTTTACTTTTTCTAAACCCTTCTTCTTCATACCCATCAAACCAAACTTCACCCAAAACCCTAATCGCCCCAAAAATCTTTGCCTCTTCCTTCAACCATGGTTCGTTACAAGAATGTCAAGGGTGCTTCTAGTAGCGTGCAAGCGCAGCCGACCATTGAGATCAAGAAGTTTTTTGGCGATGCAGCCAAGCTCCGCTTTCAACAAACCAAAGAAAGGTAAGTCTTTACTGAACAAGGATTTGTTTTTCCTTATGAGGGCACTGAAGGTTTTGACGCTAAGATGACGAAGGTTATCACCAAGAAAGGTTGGGAAACCTCCGTAAAACATCCAGACAACATTTGCGTGCCACTGGTGAGGAGTTTTATGCCCATCTGACAAGCCATACTCAGTCTAGTGTGTACGTGCGAGGAGACCAAATCAAGTTTACCACTACGGTGATAAACAAATTTTTGGGTTGAAGAACGCCGTCGACCAACACACTTCTTTTGTTGAAGCTGCCGATGCCCAGGCAATCAAGGGAGTCCTTGAGGATTGGACAGACAAGTACAAGCGATGTACAAGCGACAAGTACCAGCGATGTACATCATGATTCGAGGACAAGTACAAGCAATGTACATCATGATGGAGGACAACCGAATCTTCAAATGCAAGCCATGATTCGAGAATTGCAAAAATTATTAAAGGCTGAACTTGAACCATTACATGGAAGATTGCACAGACTTGAAGGGTCCCAAATCAATGCAAATGACGAAAACAACGATGAAGATGAAGTAGACCAATCACCAAGGTCGAATGCCCCTAGAAACCATGGAGGGTGTGCACAACCTGATGACAATCTAATAATATTCGAGTTGCCATACCCCCTTTCATGGAAAAACAGATCTGGATGCATACCTTGCATGGGAAAGCAAAGTAGAACATGTGTTCGATTGTTACAACTATTCTGAACAAAAAAAGGTGCGATTGGAAGCAATAAAGTTCGTAGACTATGCATTAATTTGGCTGGATCAATTAATGAGTACACGAAGAAGAGCAGGTAAAAGGCCAATCACAACATGGCCCGAAATGAAAAAAATCATGCGAAGGCAATTTGTACCATCTCATTATCACTGAGACTTGTTCCAGAAGTTGCAAACTTTAAAACAAGGCAATAGGAGCGTTGAAGACTATTTTAAAGAAATGGAGATGTCCATGATTCATGCAAACATCGAGGAGGACAGAGAAGCAACCATGGCACATTTCTTAGCCGAACTTAACCAGGAGATTGCCAATGTTGTAGAATTGCAACATTATGTTGAATTGGATGAGATGGTGCATATGGCGATCAAAGTTGAACGTCAGCAAAGGAAGAAATCTTCTTCCCGAGGTAATAGTTCATTTAATAATTTTTCTAACCCTCGTTTCAATCAAAATAATTTCAGGAAGTCAGTACCTCTTCAAATTAAAGAAAAGGCAGAATCGAGCAAAATGAAGCAACCCGTTGTATATGTTGGTAGAGGAAAGCAATTTGTTACTCATGAATGCATGAGGGACATTCAATGTTTCAAGTGCCTTAGAAGAGGACACATAGCAAGCCAATGTCCAAACTGGAGTACGATGTTACTGTTAGACAATGGTGACATAGAGTCCAATCATGGAGAAGATGAACCGGAACATCCGAAGGAGGATGGAGAAGAGGATATTGAGTTGGCAGCAGATGTTGAGATTCTTGTTGTCAAACGGAGTCTAAACATCCAAATGTCACAAGAGAAGCAGCAACGTGAAAACATCTTTCAGACGAGATGTCATGTGAATGATAAGGTATGTATTGTTATTATTGATGGAGGAAGTTGTACTAATGTTGCAAGTACTCTTATGGTTGACAGGTTAGGTTTGAAAATGGCAAAGCACCCAAATCCTTACAAATTGCAGTGGCTAAACGATGGAGGTGAATTGAAGGTCACCAAGCAAATGATGGTTCCATTTTCCATTGGAAAATACAAGGATAAGGTTCTTTGTGATGTAGTGTCCATGGATGCAAGCCATTTGTTACTTGGACAACTGTGGTAGTTTGATAAGCGAGCGATACATGACGGATACACCAATCGATATTCTTTCTTACATGGAGGTAAATAGATCACTTTGGCACCTTTGACACCAAGCCAAGTGAATGGAGATCAAGCTTGTCTGAAAAAGAGCATAGAAGCAATGAAAGGGAAGAAAAAGATGAACGTCTTTGCAAGTGGAAAAGAAATCAAGAAACATCTTTCCTCTCAGAAAACTTTGCTTATTTTGATGTATAAAGAAAATTGCTTATTGACTAACATTCCTGATGACTTATCGGCTTCTATTTCGACTCTTTTGCAGGAATTTGAAGATATCTTTCCGAAGGAAACGCCTAATGGATTACCCCCGATTTGTGGCATTGAACATCATATTGACTTTATTCCAGGAGTCACCATTCAGAATAGACCAACATATCAAAGTAATCCTGAAGAAATGAAGGAACTTTAAAAGCAGATCAGTGAGTTGATGGAGAAAGGTTATATTCGAAAAAGCTTGAGTCCATGTGTTGTACCAGTCTTGTTGGTGCCTAAGAAGAACTGAACTTGGAGAATGTGTGTGGATTGTCGAGCAGTGAATTAGATTACTATCAAGTATCGGCATCCCATTCCTCACCTCGATGACATGTTATTTGAGTTGTGTGGTGCGAGTATCTTCTCTAAAGTTGACTTAAAGAGCAGATATCATCAGATTCGAATGAATAAAGGAGACGAGTGGAAGATAGCATTCAAGACCAAACAAGGTTTGCACGAATGGTTGGTAATGCCTTTTGGCTTAACCAATGCACCTAGTACATTCATGAGGTTAATGAATCATGTGCTCCGACCCTACATCGGTAAAGTATTGTGTTGTTTATTTTGATGATATCTTAATTTATAGCAAGACATTGCAGGAACATGAAGAACATTTGAGAAATGTTCTTACCATTCTGAGAAGGGAACGACTATTCAGTAATCCTCAGAAATGTGTATTTTGTACTAACAAGCTAACCTTTTCAGGCTTTATTGTTAGTTCGCAGGGTGTGGAAGTTGATCCTGAAAAGATAAGGGAAATTCAAGAATGGCCAAGGCCAACATCAGTAAGCCAAGTGAGAAGTTTCCATGGGCTTGCGAGTTTTTATCGACGGTTTGTGCCAAACTTCAGTTCCATTACCGCCCCCTTAACCAGGATTTTTAAGAAGAATTCCATCTTCAATTGGGGTAAGGAACAAGAAGATGCCTTTCTTGCCATTAAGGAGTGTTTGATCAAAGCACCGGTGTTAGCTTTGCCAAACTTTGACAAGATGTTCGAGATTGAGTGTGATGCTTCGGTATTGGAATTGGAGCTGTCTTAACACAAGAAAAGTGACCTATTGCATATTTCAGTGAGAAGTTAAGTGGAGATACATTGAATTACCCGATATATGACAAAGAGATGTATGCACTTATCGAGCTCTTGAGACATGGAAGCATTACCTTTTGCCAAAAAAGTTTGTCATCCACACTGACCATGAAGCATTGAAGCACATTATCGATCAGCATAAGTTGAATAAGCGACATGCCAAGTGGGTAGAATTTCTAGAATCCTTTCCTTATGTCATCCGTTATAAGAAAGGCAAGGATAATGTTGTGGCAGATGCTTTGTCCCAAAGGTATGTACTTCTTAATTTTCTAAATTCTCATTTAATTGGGTTTTCTTTTATTAAAGACCTTTATGCAACTGACCTTGACTTTGGAGAAAAGTTTAGTTTGTGTGAAAAAGGTAAAGATGAAAAGTACTACTGACATGATGGATACCTTTTCAAGGAAGGACGAATTTGTATTCCTCGATGATCTATCTGGGAAATTCTAGTTTGAGAAGCACATAAGGTGGACTTATGGGACACTTTGGAGTTACCAAGACCTTGCATATTCTAATGGAACACTTGTTTTGGCCGAAGATGAGAAGATACGTTGAACGAATATGTGAGCGATGTGTAACATGCAAGAAAGCTAAGTCTAAGGTTATGCCGCATGGTATGTATATGCCTTTACCTATTCCTAGTTCACCTTGGGTTGATATTTCTATGGATTTTGTTCTAGGTCTTCCGAGGACAAAGACAGGATGAGATAGCATATTTGTTGTTGTTGATCGATTTTCGAAGATGGCACATTTCATTGCTTGCCACAAGACAGATGATGCAACAAATGTGGCTAATTTGTTTTTCAAAGAAATGGTTAGACTACATGGAGTTCCAAGGACGATTGTTTCTGATCGAGATGTTAAGTTTTTGAGCCACTTTTGGATGACACTTTGGAGTAAGATAGGAACAAAGTTGTTGTTTTCTACAAATTGCCACCCACAGACTGATGGACAAACCGAGGTTGTGAACCGAGTTTTATCTACCTTACTAAGATCCATTATCTGCAAGAACATCAAGACTTGGGAAGAATGCTTGCCTCACATCAAGTTTTCTTACAACCATTTTGTTCATTCAGCAACCAAGCATTCACCATTTGAAGTGGTATATGGATTTAATCATTTAACTCCTATTGATATTTTGCCTTTGCCTTTTGAACAGGTTGTGAATAAAGATGGAAAAGCTAAGGCTAAATTTGTACAAAGGCTTCATCAGCAAGTCAAGGAGAATATCGAGCGAAGAACTCAGCAATATGAATAGCAAGCCAATAAGGGACGCAAACGTGTTACCTTTGACGATGGAGATTGGGTTTGGGTTCATTTCCGAAAGGAACAATTTCTAGTACAACGGAGATCAAAGCTGTTACATCGAGGAGATGGTCTTTTTCAAGTGTTGGAGAAAGTGAACAACAACGCTTATAAGTTGGATTTACCGGGTAAATATAATGTAAGTGCTACTTTCAATGTTTTAGATCTGTCCCCGTTTGAAGATGATGCCGATTTGAGGACAAATCTCTTAAAAGAAGGGGGATGATGTGAGCACATCAACACCATCTGATCCGGAGGTCATGCCAATAGGACCTATTACTCGATCTAAGGCTAAGTTATTCAGGGAAGTTCTTTCACTTAAATGCATTAAGCTTCCAACTTATTTCTCAATGTTTCAGCCTTAGATAATAAGTTCTTTAATGTGTTACATACTGATATGTGACATATTAAGTACTTATACTTAGTATATATTTATATGCATATTATTTACTAAGTTAAGTGTGTTTATATTATGTTTTCTAGTATTTATATGTGTTATTTTGTTTTTGCAGCAGCACAAAAAAACGTGACAGCTAAGGACTTTCCAACAAGCTTAATTGAAGCTCATCAATACGTGTGTAGCTCAACTCAGCTCCAAACATCCCAGAAGCATGTTTTTCAACTCGATTATGCTCCAACACTCCAAATCAGCTCAATTCAGCTCAACTCAAGCTCAACTAGCTCACCTTCAGCTAATGAGTCCAAAGGTAGCTCAAACATGGAGGGACATGTACCTACACTTAAGAGAGTGTCCTACAGCAAGGTGCATCAAGCTAAAGGCTCCAGCAAAGCTCCAGTAGCTCCCCAAGCATGGCGTCCACACATGGCAGCCTTGACACATGTGTGTGCATGTGTGTGGTAGATTTGAACTCCCTCTCAAAGCAATGGGCGGAATTTTCAAGGATAAGGCCAAGAAGTTTGATTTTTGAATTCAAATAATTGCCATGTGCATTTTCTTTGAAATTCAAGTGTTCCCTCTTCATTTAGGCGCCACTTTAAAGACTGATCTGATTTTGATTTTTAAACAATTCAAAAATTAGCCTTTAGTTCATTTTAAATTATCAACTTCCTATTTGCAACCCTTAGATTAGAATAGGTAGTTTCTATTTGAATTTTAAAGAATTATGATTTCCCTCTTGTATTTTTTTATATATACTTCATAAAACGATGTAAAAACGAGCATTACATGAATTCAAATTACATTGTGAGAATTTCTCTCAACTTGGTTCTTCATTGAACTTTTCAGACTTCTTCAAGTCTTGTGCTTGTGTTGTCTTCAATCAGATACTTTGGGTTCTTGGTTTTCTAATCAATGGGTCCAAGTCCTTCGAGCATTGAACGTATAAGGTTCGTGTTTATACAATTTATTGTATAGGTTCTTCCTTGTTCTTGTTTTTTTTTCATTTCAGCAACTGAAACCCTTTCTTCTTCACCGAAATTTCTAGCAACCAAATTCCACCATTGTCATCTTCTTCAAGCCTTCATCTTCAACCTTTTCCTTCAACCGAATTTCCAGCCATCATTTACCCTCTTTCATCCTACATAAAAATATCAAATTCCAGTCCCTTAAACACCATGAATTCTACTATCAACATCTTCTTTTGTAGCCACACTTCTACGCAGGAGATCTTACTTCGATCCTAGATCCGACACAATCAATGGAGGCCTTCTTCAACGGGCAGCCTCGTAACATTGAGTGTAAGATATACCTAACATACGAATTATTGAATGATCGTGTTAATAAGCAATTGCCTAATCAATGTCTTTCTTTATACCACTTAGCTCTTGTTTAATTTATTAACATGTATGATCTGTGAAATTGATGAAAAGATAAATATGTTTGGTATGTGTTTAAGATATATTTGATTTATGTTTAAGCTTACTTTTGATTTGAATACAAGTTATATATGCCTATATGCTTAATCGAGTACTTATGAGTAGATGCCTAAGCTAGTTCGAATTATATGAATATGAGAAAAGGCTGACTTAAGTACCATATTTGTATACAAACTCTTTATACGAATGCCATGAAAAATATATAAGTTGAGATTGTTTAAATGATTTGTCTTAGAGATGACTAGATTCCTATCCAAGCTTAGGGCTATGTATCTCGGTTAAAAGATTTTTGTGAAAGGATATTTATTGGGACATGCTTTAGTTATTTTGAACTACCTCACTCAGCTTGTGCTGATTTAAATCCTTTCGATGCATTTCAGGGTAATTTGCTTTTGAATCTGGTCATCTAAGAGCATGGACGGAATCCCAAGGGTCGAAATGCATAATTGTAAGCACTTATTGCACTCCTAGATGGTGGCACATAATTTAATAAGTTTGTTAGGTGCATATAGGCTTTCCTTGGGCCTTATTGTGTAAATAAGCCTTTTAAATATTCAATGTGTTGTAATGGGCCTCTATAATATTCTTTAATGATTTCGTTTGATGAATGCCTTTGATTGTTTGGTAGGAAGATAAGAAATTGATTGAATGGTAAGTTTATGAGAGCCTTAATTTAAATTGGTGATATGAATATTAAAAAAAGGAATCTAGTGTGATGATTAAATGAAAATGATAGAGTTTATATCGGTAGTTTTTGTGGATAATAAGGTACTTGTTCTTTGCGCATATTGCTACTAGAATTATTGAGAAATATATGTGAGTGCATGCTTATAAGTAATTTTAATGATCTTAGAGTCTAATATGTTTGCTTAATCTAAAGAAATCTTTAGATAATTCATTGATTGAATTTGGCCGCTTGTTTTGTATTTTTTAAACTAGTGACGTGAGTTTGTTATGTGAAGGTTTGATTTTAGAAATCTTAAGGCTTTAAATGTCACATGGTTGCATCGTTAGTAAGTTAACAAGTTATGTTATACATGCGCATGTAGAATTAAAGCTATACTAAGGCTATATGGTAGTAGCTTGGAATAGGTCTTAACATGGTAATGAGTTTCGATCGAGTATAAAAGGTTAAAAAGGTTAATATGTCTTGGATTATTTGAATGCTAGGTAGCTAAATTTAGTCTATAAGATACTTCTTTGAATTCATGTTAAAGATAAAAGAAAATGAATGTTTATTAAGAAAAACAATTATAACCTCTTAGCTGGTCTATTAGCTAAGGATCAACGAGTTAGATAGATCTCAATGTTATAATGAATGAATGATTAAGGTTTTATTCAATCTTGACTTGTCTATGAATACTTGATTGTTGATAATATCAATTATTCTGCCTTTAGAATGGCTAGAGGTTTACAAATTGGTAACCAATTACTCTTTAGATAATTTATAATCGATAAGTAATCTTGAATCAGTGGAAGGTAATACAACAAATTTTGATGTTGTGTAACTCATAGACTAATGAGAGTCTTACAATTTAGTGATTAAAACATGTTGATTAATGTGTAATTATTTGATTGTATATGATTTTTGTTGACAATAGACCTTTAAAAGTTTTAAAAAGGTTTTAATTTACCCTAACTTTTGAAAGCATGACCTATCGATTGTATTAAAGATTGCTACGAATGTTTGTTTGCTTGTATAGTAACACGCTCTAAATCGATTTAATTCTTAGACCGGATTAGGGATGTTTCAATTTGGTATCAGAGCCTAGATTTAGCCAATTCTCAGACTAAATCGGAACACGTTGCATCATCATTAGTTATATGTGCCACCTAGGAGTCGAGTTTGAAGAATACTTGTGATCAATGTCTATTACAAGCTCTTTTTCATGTAATTTGTTTAGGTTAATGATGGAAATGCATATTAACCGGGATATTGAGAACCCGGTTAGTTCCTCCAACAAAGGAGGCAATGTGAAAATAAATTTGGAGTAACAAAATCCTTAGAATGTTGTTAAGCAGCAACAAGAAAATTTCTTTGATTTATCCTGTGCTTTGGGGATGTTACCTTAGTATACAGAATTAATCAGTCAATTTGTTGCTTCTTTGAAACAAAACCTACTAATTCCTCCCAGACTTCCTTTGGTTATACATTGAGAGTCTTCGATAGACAAGTTAGCTTAATGTCGAAGCATATACCTGCACGAGTATGAATTAATTATATTCGAATTCTATATATATCATAGTTGATTCTGAACCAACTCCCTTCCCTTGTATACACTATCAGATTAAAGTTAAGGAAATCGATATTTCTACAAGCTCTCTAAAACTATCAACTATGTGCTAAGTCAATAAATATGAACTTTGGTTACTCTAAGTACTCGTTCTTGGTCCTGAATATTTGTAGAAGGGGTTAAGGCAGATTTCAAAAGAGATCCAATCAACTAGTTTTGGGAAATTTCTGAAGAATATTGCTGGAGACAGAAGTTTTCTGGGGAAAAACAGTTATTATCTGTAATGTCCTAAACTGGGAATACCGAGTTTAAGGTGTCAAGGAGAAATAAACATTCTACAAGAGGTTTAAAGCATGAATTCGAACAGAGAAAGTCTCATCCTTGAAAAGCAAGCAAGCATTCGAAAAACACCAATTAGTCAAGTAAGTCGAACAAGGCATATTTACCAAACAACTAATGGTCATCGGATTAGAAGTATGTATGTATATATATATATGTATACATGCGTATTTCTTTTTACTAAGACTCAAGAAAAAGTAATTTTACTATAGATTTCCCACATCATATGGTTCATTACAAGGTCCTTTAGGTTCATAACTCTAAACATTGTATTAATTTGCCAAATTCCTAAACACATACATATTTTTATAAATCATAGAAGTTTGCAAGTATGATTAATATACATGAAGGCAAATTCAAAATTATACAACATGAGTACCCATTACAATTCTAATCTAGTGACATTATCTAAGGCGTAATCAATCACATTTTAGCTATGCCTATAATCACATCATCAAGTATTACTAGACCTGCATGCAACTTAGATCCAAGTATCATACACACTCTTCAAAAAACTCTTTGCCTATCATTTAACTATTTCAACACATTCATTCGAAAAGCACCCATAATTTATATTTACAAAAACATATCATAATTAGACTTACAAACCAAGGCATCATTAGATAGACATATACAAACTATAGTGCCACCATCCTAAGAGTCTACAAAATATCGAAACATACTTATAAGCAGAACAGTGACTTGATCAAGCTCTTACGAGTATAGGTCTCCCAAAAAGTTACTAACCTAAAACATTGCAAAAGCAAGTTAAGAGTAAAAACAAGGATCTCATATTATCATCATCCAGTCACTCATTAATATATCCATGTTCGAACTAAGTAGGGGATTCAAGGTAAGTTAACTTTTTCAAGAAGTAACCATTCATTTTTATCAATTCATAACATACAAAGCAACTTGCATTCCAATGATCATTACCTTATTTGTGAGACCATTAAGACTTTCAATCATTTACCAAGTGAAAACGTTATAACATGTATGTCAAGTAGATTGCATGTAATCAAGCAATTTCCATATTTCTTATAAGGCAAGATATCTTTTTTCTTCATGCTTTATCAATTGATTTCATATTGTCATTAAATATAGTCTTGTGAATCGATAGCCTAGTCTAGATACACGAGTACCCAACCAACTGTCGCCCGTAAAGCACATGGTACTCGTAGTACCGGTCAAACCCTCCTATTATCGCCAAGTGACCGCATACACATCCCTCCTACTGTCGCCCATTAGGGACCACTGTCCCGGACCGTAGTCCACTCTGACACTGAGCTCTATAGACTCTATGGCATGCCAACTATATCTACGACTGACTCGAGACCAGGGCTTTGCTTTAATATTTCTTTCATATCAATAAGTGAGCATAGCTCATTCAATACACATGACATTGTATTACCACCCTTCTTTAAATAGGGCTTATACATATTCAATATGAGATCTTATATCTCCTTTCACTTGCTTATAGGCCAAAAGCCAATTCATTTAGCAAGCATTCGAAACTTGCACATAATAAGGCATTATAAATTTATTAAATGAATCATTTCCAACTTGCACATGGCATTTATCAAACAATCATAATCATGAGCTACTTTGCGTACACATACTTATATACGTGTCTATAAGCATTTCATGTTACCATAAACAATCAATTCTTAATATGTTTTCTAATCAAATTTCCATGATTCAAAGTACTTCTTAGAAAAATACTCACCTTGTATCCAAGCCTTGCATAAGCAATAACACATAAATTAGGCAACTTTAAGCACAATAAACTATAAAACAATGCTCGAAAAGGTTATACTCCTTTCCCAGACTCTAAACTACACTCACAAGTTATTTCTGAGCTATTGAGGATTTCGAATTACAATTCCCTTCTGCCTATCAACTGTTTGATCTAAGCTGGTTCTTTTCTCTTCAAATTCTTCTCGGTCTAACAAGCCATGCATTAAGAATATATCATTAGACCATACAATATTCAACCAATTCAAAATCAAGATATTTCATTATCCAATCTATTCAATAAAAAGGCATCCAAACAAATGATCATGCTTCTTTATTTGAATATGTAGCCCCTCAATTACCTTAATATTTCAAAGATTAACTTGATTAACTTTAACAGTCCCAAAACAGTTTATTATAGGTCTTCAATGATAAATTAAGCTAGTTATTATTTTACAATTCGAAGCAGTTTTTCTCTTTTTAATTCAAATACAATTCTGCCCAAATCTTCTTATACAAAATTACTAGATAAAAAAATAGCCTTGACTGGCTCACAAGATCACCAAACAGTCCCAGATTTATTGATTCCAATTTCCCCTGTTTTCAAGCTAGTAAAACAGTCCAAACATTTGAGAATTAAACACGTATCATGTAATTTCTTTCACACAATTTGCCATACCATTATCATTCTCAAACAGTGAAATTTTAACACTTTCTAGATTAATTTCTATATCTAGTCTAACCAACCACTATAGATTCATAATTCAAACTTAACTTTTCCTAACCATTCGAATATGGTTGCATAACATACACCTACTCAAAATCACAATTATCTTGCTTTTCAATTATCTAATTCATTCTTCCTATTGATCCGACAATCATCTAAAATTCAAGATCCTAAACTATAGCTCTTTCAACAATAACCGATTCATCTAACTTGAGAATTTATCAAGATAACATACATGCAAATAGGGAACAATGGAAGGATACCTTACCTTTCTATGCTTCAATGGAACTAGGCTCAAGAACTCACTAATCTATCACTTTCTTTATCCAAACTAACTCAAGAATTTATCTCCTTCTCTCACTATGTTGTTTCGGAGCTTAATCAAAATGAAGAAGATATTTCCTTCTCCCTCTCTTTTTGCCCGTGTCCTACAAAGGGGACATTTGTCCATGTCCCTTATTTCCTTGCATATTTAGCATGCAAATTATTGATTTAGCAACTCTTATGGAATGACCCCTTTTCGATTTATCCTCTCAATTAAGCCACATTTCAATTTAATCCTTAAGCTCCACTCTAAGCAATTAGAAATGTATTGATACTCAATTAAATTATTAACACAAGGAATCTTACTACTAGGTCATTTAATGGGATGTTACATTACCAAAGTTCTGTTAAAGAACTATCTATCTTGATCACCCTTTTTAATTAAGCCCCTTCTTATGGATGAGTCTTTTGTTTAGCTGGGAAGTTATCACGAAACCTCGATCAGTTAAAGAAAAATATTTCCATACAAGGCTACATGTTAAAAACCGATCTTTAATCAGAATAGTATCGGGTGAAAGATAAGGAAACCGATGTGTCAGAGATTACGTTTAGGTTCTGATGTGGTTATTCTGAATTTCTTGTAAGTCACTTAGCTTGATAAATCCTCTTGTCACATTCATGGATCTTACGTGCTGAACCTTCAACCTTGTTCAAATAAGTTATAGTAGACTTCTTTGAAGATAATCTTAATTACTCCAAAGATGAGGATGGATCTTTGGAACATCTTTGAAATATTTTGTAAACTCTTCGATATCAACTGCTCTATATAGGAGTATCAGATGTGAAAGTATGTTTACCCGAAGTATTCCTCTACGATTACGGAATAATTGCGCAAGGAATAAAGATAGGTTTTAAGAAGACTCAATTGGTTGGTTTGAGATTTTTGAAATAGATTGTGAAATTGAAAGGTTTTCATGATGTATGGTAGATAATCAAAGAATTATTAAAGGATTCTTCCTTTCTGGTTGTCCTTGAACTAAGCTCCTTTGAAAGGTTGTAATTTCTGTTTAGTTGAAAACTTGATATCGAAATACCTTAGAGGAAATGAGAGTGTATAACTATGGACTTTGTGAGTAACATTACCTTTATGTCCAAGGAAGAACAATGCAGTCAGATGATTCAAATATTGGAAGAGATTACCTTGAGCTTGCGTAGTTGATGATTGGAAGCATTGGGGTGAAAACAAAGCTTTAAAACCTAAACTCCTTAGTAATGTAAAGTAAAACAAACAAAGTTGTAGTAGAGTAAATGAAGTCTTCGGAGGATGACAAACTTATGCTAACCTTTAAACAAGAGTTAATCTATCAAAGAGGGTTCTGGAATCTGGGAAGAAATAAATGTTCGACCTTAGTTTCTTGAACCTCCCGAGATCATTGTGGAGATTGATCATGTATCATATCGAATAACTCTCCCCGATGAATTGGCACGATTCGTAATGTCTTCCATGATGCTATGCTTCATAAATATTGATCAGACCTTTTAATGTTTGTAAACCTGAAGAAGTAAAGTCAATCTAGATTTGTTTTATGATTAATGAATCAACCCTAAATTTCAGATCGCGGAGTCAAAAGATTTCAAAGCTAGTTTGTTCCCTTGAATGAGATATGGAGAAATCATGAGAATAAGAGGAGCATTTTCAAAATTTAGGGCTAATTGTGAAAGAATGATACTCTCAACTGTTAACCTCAGGTAAAAATTCGAGCACAATTTTTTTAAGGGGAAGAGAATTGTAATGTCCCAAACATTAGTCTAGGAGTATGCTACATTTAAATCACTAGTTGATTTGCCATGGAAGAAAGAATAATTAAACTAATTAGGTAATTGAGGATTAAAATTGAATAATGGAGACTTTAGTAGCCCATTTGTGATGGGCCAAATTGAAAGCTTTGTAAACATAAAAGGTTGCATGCTAAATAACCATAAAAATGATGGCTTGTACATGTGTCTTCCTAAGCTAGAGGCAAATGTATGGTGGAAAGATCAAGCTCGGCATTTTGTTGTTGGAAGGCATTTAACTTCCATCTTTTTCTCCCTTCTTTTCTAGGACCGAAACTCCTCAAAGCTAGAGTGAGAAGGGATATTGGCTACGGAAATTTGAGAATTTAAAGCTCAATTGATCAAATCCTTAGAACCAATGGTTTGAGTGTCTCAAGAGAGGGTAAGCATTATCAACCAATCTTCATTTTGGAAATCTGTTTTGAATATCTTGATGAATTTATTTATATGTTATGTATTGATAGATTCTAGTGAATTGGATCCGTAGTAACTAATAAGTAGACATGATTTTGTGAAGATTGTGTTATAGTTTAGGATATCAAATTGTTTGATTATATAGTTGGGTTGGAGTTTGAATCGAGTGATATTGCTAATTAAAAATTATGTTTTGAGCATGTATTCATATATGAAAGAAAACAGGACAGCTTTGAAATTATATGAACATTGATGGATTGAATGGAGTAAGCATTTGTGCCTATATGAAAACTAGAGAAAAATTTCATTCATAAGAGTCTTCGAAGACTGTTTGCGCATGTGTTATATACATGAGAAATCTGGACAGCATCACAATTACTTGAACATCGGGGGAATTGTTTTATTCATACATGTGTGGTTAGGTGTAAAGGACTGATTTTGGTAACTAAAGAACAGGGGTTGTTTGGCAAATTGTTTTAAGAATTGTTTTGCAAATGTAGGGATTGTTTTATCACTTGAAACAGGGTTGTTAAACAAGTTAAAATTTGGGAAATGTTTTACATTGAAATTGGGTTGTTTTTGCATTGTTAAAGGACTATTTTTGTATTAATAAGGACTGTATTGTGAAGACTGGAAATTGAGACTGTTTTTACATAGTTTGGGGGCTGTTTCACAAGAACCATGGACTGGTTTGTAAGTTGATTGAGGGGTTGTTGTACAAACAAAATAAACTACACTGTTTTGTGTATCGAACACGAGATTGCTTTGCAAAATTTGTAATGACTGTTTTACAATTAAATTGAGGGATGTTTTATGATTTAATAGAATGGACAGCTAGTAAAATTAAAGTTATGAGTTGCTTATGAGTTGAGTGTGATTAATTAGTGAAGTTAGACTGTTTGAGATTAAGAACATTCTTGGTGACTAAAAGATAGCATGTCAATTTAGATTTTTCCTATTGTTTGAAGTAATTGTATGCGAGTATTTTGGTGCTTGCATAAAATGCATTTCATGGAGAGATTATTTTAGAAAAGCTTATCATTCTTGTCTCCTTGTAGAGAAAGATCAAGGGGAAGAGAACGAAAGCAGAAAGAACAAGGCTACGGACTCATAGTCAGAAATGGATGTTAAGGATCGTAATTAGCTTGGAATTTTTGGTGAGTGTAGTTAAAAAGACTCGGGATAGAGTAAGACTACCTTGAGCACTATAATTTATGTTTTAATTGGCCTTATTTTGCTGACTTTCAAGGAGTAAATTGTGATTGATTGACTAAAATTGGATATCAAGTAAGTACTTTAGTAAAAGTACTTCATAAAATGAGATTTTGGTACAAGGCATGAAATGTATATAGTTGAGTTCTATATTCAATTTTGGAATGAAAGGCAATAAGTTAGTATCATTTGCTGCCTCGTTTGTGATTAAATGTGTTTGGCATGTCATGAAATGTTTGCCATGAATCGAATGCTCTATATATGAATCAAGATTGTTGTTTGTAAAATTTAGGACATAACTCTTGGTTAGAAAAATATGCCTAGATTGGAAGGGATATTGTAACACCCCTTTCCCTGTCTGGTAGAGATCCAGGTCGGATAGTTTATCAAAAGACTAATCGGAGGTTCGGAATAGGGTTCAGAGTTCAAAACCTAATCTAAGTATCATATTGATTATTCTTAAGACTTATCCACTTTGTTTGTTACTAAACTTAATCGGTGTTGGGGTCAATTTTAAATTTTTTATAACCTTAGGGACTAAATTGTAAATTTTTACCAGTTATTGATTTTAATTCAATTTCGTATTAGCAATTGAAATTAAACTCTCAAATTATTGATATAAGGGTTTCATTATTAGAACCTATCAATTTACCAAGCCAATTAAGCCAATCTAAGACTTTTTACGAAAATCAGTTTTGTGACTTAACTAAATTTACCAAATTTCACCAGTACACTTATAAACCATGTTCTATTGTTACCTTAAATTTTAGGGCATTCAGAATTCATTTACTGAGTTTTCACCTTAGGCTCATTTTTAGGCACTTTTTAACTATTTTAACCTATCCAAATCTAGTCATTCTAATCATACAACAAAACCATATTATAAAGTCATCATACAATCATAAAAAGACTTATACACAACAAGTTGGACCATATGTCACTTTACTAGGAGTTTATCGCAAAAAGATAACATACATATATGGCAGAGACGTGACTTTCAACAACAACAACACGATCAAAGCTAGGAATTGTTCAAGCTCATGAAAATGCATGTGACACACATGTTAGGCTTGCATAGCCTAGTGAGGTAGTTATAACAATTACAATGAAATGCATGACAATAAAATATACGAGTAGTCATATTACACTATGCACAATTCATGCTTATTACACATATGCTCATGCTTTCATATTCACATATTACATGTCACATAGTCGTATCATAATTATATGTCATAGAACAATTCATAGACACATATCATATTAGGTACCATTAGATACACAGATTCCCCTGTACAACAACACATATAACGGTGAGTGGGCTGTAGCCCTTGAGCCGTAGCTCCGGAGACATATCCCTTACACAGTCGACCTTATTTCCCCCTTACTTAATCGAGCTCAACAATCTTATGGCATGCCAATTGTACCCAATGTCCATAATTACACAAATTCACATAATCCCTATATTTTTTCAAGTCATATCAACTATCAAAATGTAACATTTCATATTATTTTCATATATCATATACATGTAACATATCATATTCATATTTGCATGTGTCAAAGCAATGCAAGGCACTTACCGGATTTGCCAATTGAACTCAACATAATTGCTCTATGGGAGCCCTTAAACAAATACAAACATAATCATAAAATAATGCAACGGGATGGCACCGAGTCTATCCCTTGACACAACCACACTCACCTCGACAACTCGATGCTTTTAATGTTCTCGGATAGCCGCGTCTTTATCCTTGGCTTTTGAAAGAGATGACGGTTGTTCTTTATCAACCCCTAATTGATAGCGAGGATTCGTCTTATCGAACCGGAAAACTCGGGCTTACCAACCTATCACTGAACTGTTCTTTTGTTTCTTCCTTTCATATATTTCTTGCGCATCATCTCCCCCTTTTATACCCAAATTACCAGCCTTCAATTGCATTTTCCCGTGGCACATATTTGGGGTAAAATTTCCCCCTCACGGCTACGTGGTGGTAAGCAAAATGTGGCCTTATGGCCCTTGTGTCACGTCATCCCCTAATGTGGGTGATTCACAGCAATTCCTTCAATTTGAAGGAATTGGCCGTGGGTCCCCCCACTCACGTCATCATCTTTTTTTAATATAATAATAAAAAAACTAATACAGTTGGTCCGGATAACCTTTATTGCTTCAAATTAGGTACAAGATCGAGCTAATTATATAACTAGTACAGAATATTTGATCACCGAAACCTAACCCTGAACAGACCGATTTTCGGGGTGTAACAGCTCTCCCCCCTTAAGAAAATTCATCCTCAAATTTTCATTTCAAGCAAACAAATAGGGATACTATTTCTGCATAGTCTCCTCGGATTCCCATATTGCCTCTTCAACGGAATGACTTCGCCACAAAACTTTCACTAAGGGCACAGTCTTGTTACGAAGCCGTTTAACTTCTCGTGCGAGGATTTGAAGAGGTTCTTCCTCGTATGTCAAATTAGATTGGATTTTTATAGACTCCGGTTCAATCACATGGGAAGAGTCTGATCGGTACTTTCGTAGCATAAATACATGGAAGACATTGTGAATCTGACTTAACTCCTCGGGGAGAGCTAATCAGTAGGCAACAGGTCCAATCTTTTGAATCACCTCAAATGGACCAATGAAGCGGGGGCTTAGCTTTCCTTTCTTTCCGAAATAAAGAATCTTCTTCCACAGAGATACTTTGAGGAAGACCTTCTCATCAGCCTCGTACTGAATATCTCTTCTACCCAGATCAGTAGAGGACTTGTGTTGGTTGAAGGCAGCCTTAAGCTGATCACGGATAATGGTTGTCCTTTCTTTAGTTTCCCAAAGTAAGTCAGGATCTAGCATCTTGCCTTCACCGATTTTAGTCCAACAAAGAGGAGTTCTACACCTCCTTCCATAGAGAGCTTTATATGGAGCCATTTTAATTGAAGCCTGGTAACTTTTATTGTAGGCAAACTCAACCAAGGGTAGGGATTTCTCCCACATATTCCCAAAGTCAATGACACAGGCTCGGAGCATATCTTTCAGAATCTGAATAACTCTTTCAGATTGGCCATCATTTTGAGGCTGGAAAGCAGTGCTAAGATGTACTCACTTTCCCAAGGCCTCGTATAAGGTCCTCCAAAACCTGGACGTAAATCGTGGGCCACGATCGAAGATGATAAATACCAAAATTCTGTGTAAACGAATAACTTCACGGATGTATAACTCTGCAAGCTTAGGCAAGCTGAAATCCATTCTTACTAGAAGGAAGTGAGCAGACTTGGTGAATCGGTCCACAATGACCCAAATGGCATCATTTTTATTCAGAGTCAAAGGTAGACCACTTACAAAGTCCATCGTGATACACTCCCATTTCCATTGCGGAAGTTCAATGGGCTGCAGAAGACCCGTAGGTACCTTGTTCTTAGCTTTGACCTGTTGGCAAGTCAAACACCTAGCCACGTAGTTCGCGATTTCATTCTTCATACCGGACCACCAATAGATCTCCTTCAGATCTTTGTAATTTTGATAGCTCTAGGGCTAGAATAAGTTTCACTTAGGATTTGTTACTGAAGATCATCATCATCGGGAATAGAAATACGATTGCGAAAACACAGTAACCCTTCAAAATTCAAAGCAAAGTCAGGATCTGAGATGTCCTTGACCTTAGCAATAAGAGGTTGCAGCTCCTCATCAGTTTCTTGGAGTGCCTTAATTCAAAATACAATGGTCGAATGAACTCTTAACTTGGCTAGTAATTTACCATGCTTCTTGAGCCGAAAGTGAGCATTTAAGCATTTCAAGGAAGAAGTAGGTTTCCGGCTAAGAGCATCAGCCACCACATTGGCTTTACTAGGATGGTAGTCAATAACTAGATCATAATCTTTCAACAATTCCATCCATCTGCGCTGATGAAGATTTAACTCTTTTTTAGTCAGGACGTACTTCAGGCTTTTGTTATCAGTGTATAGGTAACACTTCTCACCATAGAGATAATGTTGCCAAATTTTTGAAGCAAACACAACTGCAGCGTGTTCTAGATCATGAGTCGGATAGTTCAACTCGTGAGGCTTGAGTTGACATAAGGCATAAGCTATGACTTTGCCTTATTGCATCAGAACACAGCCTAATCCCAGGTGGGATGCATCACTGTACACGGTGAAGTCTTTGCCTGACTAGGGTTGTACTAATATAGGGGAATGAGTAAGGACTTGCTTGAGCTGGTCGAAACTCCTTTGCTGATCTACAGTCCACACAAAAGGAGTATCCTTGCAGAAAAGCTTCGTTAAGGGTGCTGCAAGTAATGAGAATCCCGTAATGAATCTATAGTAATAGCCTGCAAGGCCCAGAAAACTACAAACTTCTCCCACATTCTTCGGAGGAGTCCAATCAAGGATTGCTTGAATCTTCTTTGGGTCCACTTGAATTCCCACAGAAGAGATTACATGGCCAAGAAAGGATACTTCAGACAGCCAAATTCACATTTACTGAACTTGGCATAGAGCTGTTTCTCCTAGAGGGTCTGAAACACGATCTGAAGATGTTCTTCATGAGAAACATAGTCTTTAGAATAGATCATAATGTCATCTATGAAGACAACCACAAACTTATCGAGATAAGGTCAGAATACATGATTCATCAGATCCATGAAAGATGCAGGTGCATTCGTGAGCCCAAAAGGCATCACCATAAATTCGTAGTGACCATATATGGTTTGAAAGACAGTCTTTGGAACGTTAGAATCCTTTACTAGCATTTGGTAGTATCCAGATCGAAGATCTATCTTGGAAAAGATAGAAGCATCCTTCAATTGATCAAAGAGGTCATCTATCCTCGAAAGTGGGTACTTTTTCTTGATCGTCACTTTATTCAATTGAAGATAGTCAATGCATAAACGCATCGATCCATCCTTCTTTTTGATGAACAAAACTGGTGCTCCCCAAGATGAGGAACTTGTTCAGATGAATCCCTTATCTTGAAGGTCTTAAATTTGAACTTTTAACTCCTTCAACTCCACCAGAGCCATTCTATACGGGGTAGTGGAGACCAGAGTAGTTCCAGGTTGTATTTCTATCCCGAATTCTACTTCACGGTTGGGAGGGAGTCCTGGATGTTCATTGGGAAACATATTAGGAAATCCTTTCACCACGGGTACGTCTTCAATTTTCAAATATTTCTTAGACTCCATGGCATACATGAGACTCTTTTTAGGCTCGAGTTTGGACTTCATCAGGGTTATGCTCTCCTTACCGAGTTCACAGAGATATAATTTCTTCTTTGAACAATCCACCGACGCTTGATGTCCAACTAGCCAATCGAGGCCTGGAATGAGATCAAACTCATTGAAGGGCAAAGCCATCAAGTTGGCCAGAAATAGGATCCCTTGGATCCTTAAGGGACAAGCTCTACAGATTATTCAAATAGTCACACTATCTCCTAGCGGATTTGAGACAAGTATCTCGAAAGCAACAGGTTCACATTCTAAAGCATACTTTTCAATCAAAAGAGTGTGTGGAGCCTGGATATATCAAAGCATAAACAAGTTCAGAACATAACTCCACCCTGCAATCACATCAGGATCATCCTCTTGCTCATGACCTCGAACGTGGTACATTTGGGTTGAAGTTTACGGGTCACGGCCAGCTAGAGGAGTATTGTTGTAGCGGGATCTACCTACAGATCTGGATGGTACTGGCTTTGCTCATCTCCCCTTATTAGGATTGTTCTGAGAAGCTACAAATGTAGGAGCCCGAGGGTTCTGTGGGCACTGACGAATGAAGTGGCCAGGCTCTCCACAAAGGTAACAAGAATTGGATTGCCTACAGCACTGCCCCGAGTGCCTCTTCTGGCAGAAGTTCCATAAGGGAATCTAGGAACCCTTAGTGGAACCACCCATGCTATCCACTGAAGTTGTGCGGGTAACGGTTGTTCTGACAGTCTGACACTGAGGGTCATACCCAGATCAAGGTAATTGTTGGTAGGTAGTAGACTTTTGGTTCCATTGTCTTCTCTCGGAGGCTCTCTGTAGAGCTTCAGTTGCGATGGCCCAATTGACAAGGGTCCGTAAGTCCTCGGTCTCCAGAGCAACGAAGAGAGGACGAAGTTCACCACAAAGGCTGTCTATAAACATTCTATATTTTTCCTTCTCGGTACGAATGATCTCGACACCATATCTTGCATACTTACAGAAATTGTGGATGTACTGCTCCACTGGTCTTCCTTATTGCCTCAAATGGAGGAATTTCTTGTGTCTTTCTACAATGTAGTGCTCGCTAATGTATTTCTTACAAAACTCCTGAAGAAAGAAGTCCCACGTGACACGATGTTTAGGAATAGTAAGGGTCACTATATCCCACCAGCTTTGGGCCTCTTCAACTATCAAGACCAGGGCACATTCAAGTTTATGCTCCTCGGGACACTTCATTTGCTTATACAACACTTTCAGAGTGTTCTCCAGACAGTATTATGTGATCTCGGGGTTATCCAGGTCCTGGCCGATGAACGTATACACATGATACTGCTTGAGTTTGTCAATAAAAGCTCTCGAAGCAGGCATGGAGGAACACCACCACTTGTTTAATCTTGTCCGCCATGGACATCAGATACGCCTGCAGAGCGGCTGGCATTGATGGAGGGTGAGGTCGGTCATTCTATCCCACACGATCTGGTTGGATTTTAGGCCTCAAATTGTCCTCTTGAGTTGAGGAGGAGTCCGAATAAGGTTCATTCACTACCCTTCTATCGGTAGGACTAGACATTGTAAATCTAATTACATAGAAGGATTAAATCATGTAAGTTGAAAGTCACAGAATACATATTCAATAACTCCTAAGTGGCATATGCAGACACATACTTATAACTGATGCCTGGTTAGTCCTAGAATCGACTAAACCTAGGCTCTAATACCACAGTTGTAATACCCCCTTCTCGGTCTAATAGAGATCTGGGTCGGATAGTGTTATCGAAAGACTAATTGAAGGTTTAGAATAGGGTTCAGAGTTCAAAACCTAATCTAAGTATCATATTGATTATTCTTAAGACTTATCCACTTTGTTTGTTACTAAATTTAATCAGAGTTGGGGTCAATTTTAAACTTTTCATAACCTTAGGGACTAAATTGTAAATTTTTACCAGTTATTGATTTTAATTCAATTTTGTATTACCAATTGAAATTAAACTCTTCAATTATTGATCTAAGAGTTTCATTATTAGAACCTATCGATTTACCAAGCCAATTAAACCAATTTGAGACTTTTTACGAAAATCAGTTTTGTGACTTAACTAAATTTACCAAATTTCACCAATACACTTATAAACCATGTTTCCATTGGTACGTCAAATTTTAGGGCATTCAGAATCTATTTACTATGTTTTCACCTTAGGCTCATTTTAAGCACTTTTTAACCATTTTAACCTATCCAAATCTAGTCATTCTAAGAAAACAACAAAACCATATTACCAATTCATCATACAATCATAGAAAGGCTTATACAAAACAAGTTGGACTATATGCCACTTTACTAGGAGTTTATTGCAAAAGATAACATACATATATGGCAGGGACGTGGCCAGCAACCGCAACAACACGATCAAAGCTCGGGATTGTTCAAGGTCTTGAAAATGCATGTGACGCACATGTTCGGCTTACATAGCCTAGTGAGGTAGTAATAACAATTACAATGAATTTCATAATAATCAAATATACGAGTAGTCATATTACACTATGCATAATTCATGCTTATTACACATATTCTCATGCTTTCATATTCACATATTACATGTCACATAGTCCTATCATAATTATATGTTATAGCACAATTCATAGACACATATCACATTAGGTACCATTGGATACACGGATTCCCCTGTACACCAACACATATAACGGAGAGTGGGCCATAACCCTTGAGCCGTAGCTCCGGAGACATATTCCTTACACAGCCAACCTTATTTCCCCCACATATAGGCTGTAGCCCTGGATCGTAGTCCTCTCTTACTTAATCGAATAATCCTATGGCATGCCAATTGTATCCAATGTCCATAATTACACAAATTCACATAGTCCCTATTTTTTTTCAAGTCATATCATATCAAATATCAAAATGTAACATTTCATATTATTTTCATATATCATATATGTGTAACATATCATAGTCATATTTTCACGTGTCAAAGCAATGCAAGGCACTTACTGGATTTGCCAATTGAATTCAATATAGTTGCTCTATGGGAGCCCTTAAACAAATACAAATATAATCACAAAATAATGCAACAGGATGGCACCGAGCCTATCCCTTGACACAACTACACTCACCTCCACAACCTGATGCTTTTAAGGTTCTCAGATACCAATGTCTTTATCCTTGGCTTTCGGAAGAGATGACGGTTGTTCTTTATCAACCCCCAATTGATAGTGAGGATTCGAATTGTCAAACCAAAAAACTCAGGCTTACCAACCTATCACTGAACCGTTCTTTTGTTTCTTCCTTACTTTCCTATCTTTCTTGCGCATCATCTCCCCCTTTTATACCCAAATTGTCGGCCTTCAATTGCATTTTCCACGCTCCACGTTTGTTGGAGCCGTGGCACATATTTCGGGTATAATTCCCCCCCACGACCACTTGGTGGGAAGTAAAATGTGGCCTTATGGTCCTTGTGCCGCATCATCCCCTAATGTGGGTGATTCACGACAATTCCTTCAATTTAGAGGAATTGGCCATAGGTCCCCCCACTGACGCCATCATCTTATTTTAATATAATAGTAGTAATAATAATAAAAATATTAAATTGATACGGTTAGCACGGATAACCTTTATTTCTTCAAATTAGGTAGAAGATCGAGCTAATTAGATAACCAGTACAGAATATTTGATCACTAGAACCTAACCCCGACTAGACCAGTTTTCAGGGTGTGGCAGATATAAAATTGAGTATGAATATAGTTGAACCTTAATACATTCATTTGATCAAGAGGATGAATAAATGGGAATATGTCTAGAATGAGAATGTTATGTATTTGTGCATGAATATTGTTAATCTTTGCTATTTCAATTGGTTAGACGAGTGGATATATATGAAATGTATGAATTGAAAGTATGCTTGACAAGCAAGAACAATAGTTATACTATGTGATATTTTGATCATAGATCTATACTCATCTTGAGATAATAAATCATGACATTCGAATGCAGTAATCATGATAAGCTAATAAGAATTGAATTATAATGACAACAAGTGAGTACAAATGGTTCATATGTGATTATGAATTTGACTATGATGCCATATGATCGATTGAAATGAGAAATATGATTCACTTGAGGTGAAAGTAAATACCCATTATAGAAGGGTAATGAGATTGTAATGTGATACAATGTTATAGAGCTAAGCTCATTATGAACTAATAAAAGGTGGTACATGTTAAATGATAAAGCCTTGGTCTCGAGTCAGTCTTAGGTATAGTTGGTATGCCATAGAGTCCGTTGAGCTCATATTAGATTGGACTACGTTCCTGGACTACGGTCCCTTGTCGATAAAGATCGAGTGATCTTTTGGTACTACTAGTACCCTTGTTTAATGATGAATGTTTAGTACTTTGTGTACCCTTGTTTGATACTTGTTGGATAGGATTCGTGTACCTAGGCTGAATTTTGATTCTCAAGGCTACATTAATAAATAATCATGGAATTTATAAAGAAATCAAGAAAGTAATGAAATACCTTGTAAACCAAGTAATACTTATATTCTTGAATTCAAAACGTGCTTTGAAAAAAGACAAGGTTATAAATTGTGTATGGTTATAATTGAGTGTAAGATATAATAACATACAAATTATTGAATGATTGTGTTAATAAGCAATTGCTTAATCAATGTCTTGCTTTATACCACTTAGCTCTTGTTTAATTTATTGACATGTATGATATGTGAAATTGATGAAAAGTTAAATATGTTTGGTATGCGTTTAAGATATATTTGATTTATGTTTAAGCTTACTTTTGATTTGAATACAAGTTATATATGCCTATATGCTTAATCGAGTACTTATGAGTAGATGCTTAAGCTAGTTCGAATTATATGAATATGATAAAAGGTTGACTTAAGTACCATATTTGTATGCAAACTCTTCATACGAATGCCACAAATATATATATAAGTTGAGATTGTTTAAATGATTTATCATAGAGATGACTAGATTCCTATCCAAGCTTAGGGCTACGTATCTCGGTTAAAAGATCTTTGTGAAAAGATATTTATTGAGACATGCTTTAGTTATTTTGAACTACCTCACTCAGCTTATGTTGATTTAAATCATTTCAATGCATTTCAGGGTAATTTGCTTTTGAATTTGGTCATCTAAGAGCTTGGATGGGATCCCAAGGGTAGAAATGCATAATTGTAAGCCCTTATTGCACTCCTAGATGGTGGGATATAATTTAATAAGCTTGCTACATGCATATAGGCTTTCCTTGTGGCTTATTGCGTAAATAAGCCTTTTAAATATTCAATGTGTTGTAATGGGCCTCTATAATATTCTTTAATGATTTCGTTTGATGAATGCCTTTGGCTGTTTGGTAGGAAGATAAGAAATTGATTGATTGGTAAGTGTATGAGAGCCTTAATTTAAATTGGTGATATGAATATTAAAAAAAGGAATCTAGTGTGATGATTAAATGAAAATGATAGAGTTTATATCGGTAGTTTTTGTGGATAATAAGGTACTTGTTCTTTGCGCATATTGCTACTAGAATTATTGAGACATATATGTGAGTGCATGCTTATAAATAATTTTAATGATCTTAGAGTCTAATATGTTTGCTTAATCTAAAGAAATCTTTAGATAAGTTATTGATTGAATTTGGCTCCTTGTTTTGTATTTTTTAAACTAGTGACGTGAGTTTGTTATGTGAAGGTTTGATTTTAGAAATATTAAGGCTTTAAATGTCACATGGTTGCATTGTTAGTAAGTTAACAAGTTATGTTATACATGAGCATGTAGAATTAAAGATATACTAAGGCTATATGGTAGTAGCTTGGAATAGTTCTTAACATGGTAATGAGTTTCGATCGAGTATAAAAGATTAACTTGTCTTGGATTATTTGAATGCTAGGTAGCTGAATTTAATCTATAAGATACTTGTTTGAATTCATGTTAAAGATAAAAGAAAATGAATTTTTATTAAGACAAACAATTATAACCTCTTAACCGGTCTATTAGCTAAGGATCAACAAGTTCGATAAATCTCAATGTTATAATGAATGAATGATTAAGGTTTTATTCAATCTTGACTTGTCTATGAATACTTGATGGTTGATAATATCAATTATTCCCCTTAAGAATGGCTGGAGGTATACAAATTGGTAATCAATTACTCTTTAGATAATTTATAATAGATAAGTAATCTTGAATAAGTGGAAGGTAATACAACAAATTTTGATGTTGTGTAACTTATAGACTAATGAGAGTCTTACAATCTAGTGGTTAAACATGTTGATTAATGTGCGACTATTTGATTGTATATGATTGTTGTTGATAATAGACCTTTAAAAGTTTTAAAAAGGTTTTAATTTACCCTAACTTTTGAAAGCATTACCTACCTATTGTGTTAAAGATTGCTACGAATGTTTGTTTGCTTGTATAGTAACATGCTCTAAACCGGTTTAGTTCTTAGACTGGGTTAGGGATTTTTAGTGGTGTCCTCCATTATTGAAGCTCCAAGCAGCGATCTTGATGGCCTTTGAGAAAAGCAGAGAGCTTAGAGTGGTTCACGCCAGTCCAAGGTGGCTTGGGAGTTTCCCTTTCTCTTGTTGTTTCATTTCTTTATTTTGATGGGTTGTTTAAAACAAATGAAAATGGATGCTATTTGCCCAGCCATTAACTAACTTTAAGTGGCTAAGGCTTATTTTAGATGTTTTCGTTTTAAGTTTTTTATTGATGTTTGGTTTGATTTTTAGTTCCCTCATGCTTTGTCCATTGTTTATTTGCCTTAAGCTTGTAACAACTTTCGTGAGTTAGCCCTTGCTTAGGTGTTTGATAGCTTAATAGTCAAGAGAGTTAGGTTTAGATCTATGTAGACAATGGGGTTTGATTTTGAGAGGCATAACCCTAACTCACCTTACAGATAAGGATAGAGTTTCAACGACTAAAAAGAGTAGAACTTCAAGGATAGTGGCTTGCTAGGGTTCATGCTAAGAGGTATTGCCATAGCATTCTAGCTGTCGGTTTCTTGCTAGAGATAGTTTAGAAATGCCTTAGTAAACTCTGTCGAGCATGTTATAAGCTGGTTAGTGCTAAAAAATTCTTGAGGCTTAGGCATAGGAGTCATTGACTAGTCCAGCCTGTCATCCCAATTGAGAGTTTCACGTACGTGAGAGGACGTTTAAAGTATCTTCAGCTCAGCCTAGTTTTCATTATAGTTGTTTGCTACATCATTTCTTAACCTGTTCCCTCTTGCTATTGCATTTATTTTCCGTTTGTGTTTTGTGTGCTTGAGCTTTGCTTGAAATACCTCCAATCCCTATGGAGACGATACTCACTCATCACTTTATTACTTGTTTCAACGTGTATACTTGCACCATTTGCGTACCATCTATAGTACACCACAACATGCAACAATGGGTAATTAGGTGGGTTAAAAATGAATAAGGAATTTGTAGATAAAGTAAAGATTATGAGGTTGTTTTGACGTTGAATTTGGTTTGATGGTGATGGCTTCGAGGAAAGGTGGCAGTGGGGATAAAGGAAGATAGTATGAACAAGAGCAAAGAAGAAAGTATGTTATATTAAAGCATAACCCCTCACCTTTTAAGTTCAATGTTCCGGTGGTGAAAATGACTTGGACCCTTTGGTTATAAAACAACCAAGAACCACAAGTATCAAAATGGAAAGTGGAGGGGTGATGCCACAAGTACATAGACTTGATAAGTTGATATAGTTCAATGAAGAACGTGAAGAGAGAAAATTCTCATAAAGGAAATTTAATTGATTGAAAATGAGATATCTTAAAATTGCCAAGGCATTGGATTTATATAGAGAATCAAGGGGCTTGGTTGAATGATAAGATGATGTTTCGGCTAAGGGTGGCACCCCTTTGAAAATACAAGAATTAATTAAATGTATAGGACTCTTTATGGAAAAATAGTGATGGTGTTGGTTCAAGATGGAACCAAAGTGAAAGCATGTGATGCTTGGTCGAATGCTTGTGATGGTTCTGCTAGATTGGGCACCAAACATGAAGGCACATGATGCTTGGTGCACAACAGGTGCTTAGCTAGGTGTATAGTGTCCCTCCAACTCTTTAACTCACACTCAAGATCAATTGTAGCTAGCTACACTCCACTAGTAAGCTACCTGATCCTCAGTTCCCTTTCAGCTAGTTTTAGCTTTGGCTTCTTTTTAGCTAATTTCAGCTTCAGCTCATTTTCAGCTAGTTTCAGCTCTCATGCTTAGCTTTGAGCTACCTTGTAGTTGGATCAACTACCTTCCATACGCTTTGAGCTATCCTTTATCAATAAGCTGTCATAACTTTCATACCTTAGCCTTGTACCTAAGAAAAGCATGAAAACAATCAAATCATCTAGAATGAGGCTAATAATTGAATGAATGGATGATGCACGCCTAATCAAGAATGTAAATACAACCTAAACATATGCAAGAGATGTATAACATAAAGATATGTATGAAATAACTTAACATAAGCATAACATGACTATGTGGATATAAAGAGTGCATCACATATCCAAAAGATAACTGTGTAATATGCAAAGCATGAGGATAAATGAATGGAAACATATATCCTAACATAACATGCATGCATAAAGTATACTAATGACATGAATATATATGATATGCAAAACATGATGATCAAAACATAGTATATAGTATGATATGAATGAAATATGCAACATAAGTACGTAAATCATAGAATAAATAAAAATGTGTAAGGATAGTAAATGGTCCCTCCACTTTCATCCTTATGAACAAATATGAAGAGTAATGATGACTAGGTGCATGAGTAGGATCACATTAACAAGACTTGATTATGTTCTCGAACAAGTTGTGAGTAATTTTGTGGTAAAGGATAACCCTTTTATTTCTTTATTCTACTTCTTCTAATCCTACCCTTCTATTACTTTATTTTCCTACCCTATCATTACTTTTGCAGCAAAGGCCATAAGAAAAGAAACTTAAACAAGTCTTGAGTAAGTTCTTGACTCTCTGTCCACACGTAAGGAACAATCTTTTGCAATAACTTCATCAACAGAGCAGCAATACTAGAGAAACCATCCACAAAATGACGGTAGTACCCGGCCAACCCGAGGAGAGTACGAACCTCCGACACTAGCTTAGGTTGTTTCCAATTAAGGATAGCCTCAATCTTCAGCGAATCAACTCGGATACCCTCAGCTGAAACCACATGACCAAGAAACATCACTTCCTTAATCCAAAATTCACACTTACTCAACTTAGCATACAATTGATGCTCCTTTAAAGCTTGCAAAATAATTCGCAAATGCCGATCATGTTCCTCCTTAGTACGAGAGTACACAAGAATATCTGTAATGATTCGATTTTGGGTCTAGTAGTTTGTGGGTTGATTAGATACTAGCTTAGGTTGTTTCCAATTAAGGATAGCCTCAATCTTCTGTGGATCAACTCGGATACCCTCAGCTGAAACCACATGACCAAGAAACATCACTTCCTTAACCCAAAATTACACTTACTCAACTTGGCATAGAGTTGATGCTCCTTTAAAGCTTGTAAAATAATTTGCAAATGCCGATCATGTTCCTCCTCAGTACGCGAGTACACAAGAATATCTGTAATGCTCCGGTTTTGGTCTAGCAGTTTGTGGGCTGATTAGACGGTCTGGTGGATCGAGTTAGAGATTCAAGTTGGATTAGGAATTTAAATCGGATTAAATATTTTCAAGCGAGAAAATATTTGGGGAAAATAGCTAAAAAACATTATTTTATATGTGAATATTTTTGGTAAAGTCGATTTTGGAAATGGAATTCGAAAATGTGAGATTTTGGCTAGTGACTAAAATGTAAAGAATGGAAACTATTTTAGTGACTGTTTTGTAAAAGGATCAAAACTTTGAATCTTTAAGGAGCTATTTGCCCAAAGTCTAATATCAAACTTTTCTCATATGTAAATTTCACATAACTAATTTTTCTCTAAAAAGATTTTCTCTCAAATTCTCTTCAGCCAAACACTCTTTTCTTCTTCAAAATCTTTAGGTAACTTCTTGATTTCTTCAATATTTTAACATCGAATGAGTTCTTAATTGTTTCCTACCAAAACCTTATTGTTTTAATCTTGTTTTCTCATGTAAATCAATAAAATTAAGGAGGAAAGTCAACATTAGAGGTGAGCGTCATCCTTCTCCTCTAATGTATGGTTCTTTATTGAAATTCTCAAGTTATTATCCTTTATAAATATTTTTTATTGAACTTTAATGATTTAATTATGGAAAATGGTTAAATCAAGGTTTAATTGATGAGTTTATGTGATTTTCAAATTGGATCTGTTTTATTGGGTTCTTGATTGGATTTAATCAAGATTTTTATGTTATATAACGTTACAGGATTGATTTTAACTTTGGAATCTCGAAACAATGTGAATCTCTAATTTTCTAGGGTGCTAGTTTTGTATTTTTTAGGAGTTGTGGAGGTTTAATGTATGCTGAACATATAAGGATTGTTTTGGATTGTTTTTGATGCCAATTTATGTTAATTGATAAATTAAACCTTTAGGTTTTAGCTGGGTTAAGTTTGGAAGGTGTTTGATGTTGATTTCGGTAATTTTGGGAATGGTTTCGGCTAGAGTTTGTAGAGGGTTGTTGTGGATTAATGTTGCTGGGTTTGTGAATACATTTTGATGCATTGGATCCTTTGCTTTTCTATGGTGAAATCAGGGGAGGTTGATCCTCAACCTTGAAGTATCGCTTCAGAAGTTTTGGAGGAGTAATTCACATCAGCAAATAAGGCTTTGCATTGTCAGTGAGTGAGAACGTGGATTTCAACTTTGAAATGGTTTAAAGGTGATTTTTGTGAGTTTAAACTTAGATTGAAACACCGGTTTAAACTTGGAAGTAAGTATAACGAGATTTCACCCTCGATCGTGTTTTAAGGAAATGGTTTTTATGCACTTGTTTTGAATTACATGGTATCTACTGTTATATACTATTTTCAAGTATGTTATATACTGTTTTTTTATCATATTTTGATGATGGATGCATTGGTAAATGATCCATGTAAGTATGAGGAATACTTGTGAATGCATTGGGTTAATGCATTGAAAATGGTTTTGATGTGTTGCTTTAAAAACAATGAGGTACATGGTTAATAATAAATTATATTGGCAAGTAATGTGGTTTAAAATGTTATTAGATATAGTTGGTTGGACATAGGATTGATAGTGCACTATAAAAAGTTGCCTTGGATGTCGAGGGGTTTATATGGTGTACTGAATACTCCATCCAAGTACCCTAACGGTTGAGGGATTATATGGTACCGAAAACTACCGTTGGTGGATTAAGCGTCTAACCGGTGATTGGGGTTGTGATTGTACCCAGTTGTGAGTGTACCACGGTTGGGATCGTACCGTAATTTCGGTTGAGATGGCTTGAAGTGTTGGGAGGACACTTATTCAATCTGTATATCTGATATAATATTTTGTAAAGTGGAACTTGGTTTATGATCACATGAAAGTCAATATAATTGTTAAAGTATCATTTTTATGGATGTTAATGTATAAAGTTGGTTTATACATGAGTTACTATTTAAGCTTTGCATATGGTTGTTATGCATGAGACGGCTTAAATTGAGGGTTAGCAAATGATATTTGTTGTTGATCCATGCTGCATATGATTTTGTAACAGCCTAAAATTGGCATAGGAAAGTTACCACAATCTAAACTATAGGCTAATTGAATTATGAACTAATCAAATTAAAGAAGAAAGAACATAAGCTAGAAAATAACTAAAGTACTGTACCAAAATTGAAGTAACAAATATGAATTATATGTAATAACCGAGTATTGCATGATAAAGAAATAAACTAAAATGGTTTAAGCATGTGGCAAGTGATGGCATTTACACATAGGATAAAGAATTTTAGAGGAGAAAAAAGGGATCATTAGATCAAATGCCATCATTTTCTTCAATTCTCCCTTAGCACTGAACCAACCTAGAGAAAGAAAGGAAGGCTTTGTTCAAGATTTAACCATGCATTGGAATGGTCCTTGTGTTGCTTGAATTGTAGTTGCATGATTGCGAATGTAAGTTATTCTTCTTGCTATTTTCTTGTTCGAAATGTGGGTTATTGAATGTATCTTGATTCCTACATGTTATAGTGATGTTATGCTTGAAATTTACCTAGAATTGTAGCTTGAATCTTAGGTTGTGATGTCCTTGTTGCCTAAATTGAATGAGAATGTGTATGGTTGAAAACAATTTTGAATAGGGAATGTTTTACTAGGAGAAAATGTGTAAGCATGCTAATTGAATGTAATGCCCTGATTTGGTCACATTTCTAGATGAATTGAGGATTGAATAGAGTAGATAGCTTGCTGGAAAATGAATGCACCTAATTGGATTAGTTAAAGCTAGGTAATGGACTGCTCAAATGGTGAATTAGAAGCATAATGTTGATCAAGTAGATCAAATTGAATTTAACATGATAATGCCCTGTTTTAAGCACATTGCTAGGTGAATTATACTGACCTAGACATGTAAGAACATGAAAATAAGTTGAATTGTAATGCTAGAATCTTGTTTAGATGAGTTATGAAACTAGAAACTCAACCTAGTGTAATCTGCCTAGAATACTCTGTTCTGAGCAATAACTTTAAAAAATCACCATAAATTTTATAAAAGGAATTTAAGGCTGGAATTTTTATGGAAAACACCTTTATATGTCTAAATTCTTTAGGAGAAAACAGAATTGAATTTTGGATTGTAGAATGAATTGTAGAGAAGAAACACTTAGGACAGTGTGAACTGTCCAGTGTTGTAAGTTACCCTGTCTTTAAGCTAAAAACTGTATTAATTGGAAACGAAATAAAATGCAAGGCCTATATGGTTAGAAATACAATTACGTTAGCTTTCCAACGGTGTAAACCAATTGAAATTTCGATGTACGGAATGAAAGTTATGCATGTTTAAGTGAACAGACTACATGCTGCCTAGTAACAACAATTTAGGTAATTGTACACTGTTTTGGGACTATTTTGTAAACTGTTTTGTAAACAATTTGGGACATTGATTACTGCTCTATTTTATATGAATTGGAGTATAGTCAAGTGTAGTTATTTGTAGTAAAGAAAATATATGAACATGCTGCCAGATTTGTATTTGTTGTGTACTTGTAACATTGCCTTGATTGAATGATTATGTGAACTTGTTTTGACATGTATATACCTGTGTAATGTGATAGAACCAGGAGTGAACTTGGTGGATGAGGAAAGAGTGGAACATCCTAAAGCCAAGAACAAAGGAGTGTGGATCCAAGACTAGCTAAGCTTGGAGTATTGTGAGTGTAGTTGTTTCTAGGCTACTATCAAATGGGTCGTCTTCATTGATGACATCCTAGTTTACTCCCGAAACAAGGAAAAACATTTTGAAAATCTCAGAATTGTATTGCAAACTCTTCGGGAATGTCAATTGTTCACAAAGTTCTCTAAGTGTGAATTTTGGCTATCAGAATTCTCGTTCCTTGGTCATGTTATCTTGGCAGAAAGAATTAAAGTAGACCCAAGAAAAATCTGATCCGTCATGGATTAGAGACCTCCGAAGAATGTTGGTGAGGTTAGAAGCTTTCTCGGTTTAGTCGGGTATTATCAGCATTTTGTTAAGGGATTTTCATCCATTGTCGTAAGCTTGACTAAGATAACCCATAAAGACACACCATTTGTATAGTCGGAGAACCAACAACGAAGCTTCGATCAACTTAAACAAGCTCTAACTTATGCACTGGTTCTCATCCAACCAGAATCGGGCAAAGAATTCACTGTCTATAGTGATGCATCTCATTTAGGACTAGGATGTGTCCTAATGCAAGATGGAAAAGTGGTAGCTTACGCTTCAAGGCAACTAAAACCACAAAGTCAAACTACCCTACACATGATCTAGAATTGGCAGCTATCGTGTTTGCTCTCAAAATATGGAGACATTACTTGTACGAGGAGAAATGTAACCTGTTCACAGACCACAAGAGTCTCAAATACCTTTTAACTCAAAAAGACTTAAATCTGAGGCAAAGGAGATGGCTAGAATTGCTTAAAGACTACGATTTAGTTATCGACTACTATCCGGGGAAAGCAAATGTGGTTGCTGATGCTCTTAGTCGCATACCATACTCGGGTAAACCCTTAAATTTAAATCCTAGGATAATTTATTCAAATTTAATCTTTCTTGGATTACAAGTAATCTATTCGAATTGAACCTTTCTTATCTTGCAAGCAACTATTCGAAAACCATTCTTAATGACCTTGTCCTTTCGTTTGTAGCTTCCTTGGCTATCAATGCTCATTTCCGTTTATCCAAAGGACGAAAATTTTTGTCTAAACTTCAAGTTCAATCTAGCTTGATCTTGAGAATCAAAGAACTCCAACAAATTGATCCAGATCTTCAGAAGATCACGTCCAAGCTTGATTCAGAGTCTAATTCTGACTTCTCCCTCAAGTCGAATGGACTTCTCTATTTCAAAGATAGAGCATGTGCTCCTAACATTGAGGAACTAAAACAAGATATATTACAAGAAGCTCATCAAAGATCTTTCTCGATTCACCCGGGATCAGTTAAGATGTATAAGGATCTAAAGCCACTATACTAGTGGCCAGACATGAAATCAGCTATCACAGACTTTGTTTCAAAGTGCCTAACTTGTCAGAGAGTTAAAGTCGAGCATCAAGTCCCTACTGGACTGCTCTAACCAATCGAATTCCCTTAGTGAAAATGGGATCGGATTACAATGGACTTTGTTACTGGTCTTCCTTCCACTCCAAGAAAGAATGATGATGTATGGGTGATTGTTGATAGATTCACAAAGTCTACTCATTTCATCCTTGTTCGAATGAACATGAGCTTGGAAACCTTAGCCGAGCTATACATCTGTAAAGTGATTCGATTACACGGTGTACCTACAACTATAATCTCTGATCGTGACCCCATATTCGCTTCTCGATTTTGGAATTCCTTATAGAAGGCTCTAAGAGATAAAATGCATCTTAGTACAGCCTTTCATCCTCAATCAGATGGACAATCTGAAAGAATCATTGAAGTGCTCGAAGATATGCTACGTGCTTGTGTTATAGACTTCGGGAAGAACTAGGAGAAATCTCTACCCCTAGTAGAGTTTGCTTACAACAATAGTTACCAGACATCTATCTAGATGGCTCCCTTCGAAGCTCTATACGGAAGAAAATGTAGAACTCCCTTGTATTGGTCTGAATTGGGAAAAACAAAGCTTTGGGACCTCAATTTCTTAGAGAAACTAAAGAAAAAGTAATGATCATACATGATCGATTGAAACAAGCCTTTGATAGACAAAAAGCTTACGCTAACTTGAAAAGAAGAGACATTCAACATAATGTTGGAGACAAAGTCTTCTTCAAAGTATCTCCTTGGAAGAAAGTCTTTTGGTTTGGAAGAAAAGGAAAGCTCAGCCCTCGGTTTATTGGACCATTCGAAATCCTTGAAAGGATTGGTCCAGTGGCTTATCGATTGGCATTTCCTAGTGAATTCGATAAGATCCACAATGTCTTCCATGTCTCTGTGATTAGAAGATACAGATCTGATCCATCTCATGTTCTTGAGCCTGAAGAAGTGGAATTGAATCCTAACTTGTCTACGAAGAAGAACCAGTCCAGATTCCTAATCGTGAAGTTAGAAAGCTCAGGAACAAAATCGTTACTCTTGTCAAAGTCTTGTGGAGAAATCACAAGGTAGAAGAGGCAACTTGGGAATTTGAAGAAATAAAGAGAAAGCAATAACCTCACCTATTCAATTCAAGTAAATTCGAGGACAAATTTACTTTAAGGGGAGGAGAATTGTAACACCTTAAAATTGGCCTAGGAAAGTTACCACAATCTAAACTATAGGATAATTGAATTATGAACTAATCAAATTAAAGAAGAAAGAACATTAGCTAACAAATAACTAAAGGACAAAAATGTTATAGCCAACAAGTTAAAGTACCAAAATTGAAGTGACCAATATGAATTATATGCAATAACCGAGTATTGCATGATAATGAAATAAACTCAAATGGTTTAAGCATGTGGCAAGTGATGGCATTTACACATAGGATAAAGAATTTTAGTGGAGAAAAAAGGATCATTAGATCAAATGCCATCATCTTCTTCATTTCTCCCTTAGCATCGAACCAACCTAGAGAAAGAAATGAAGGTTTTGTTCAAGACTTAACCATGCATTGGAATGGTCCTTGTGTTGCTTGAATTGTAGTTGCATGATTGTGAATGTAAGTTCTTCTTCTTGCTATTCTCTTGCTCGAAATGTGGGTTATTGAATATGTCTTGATTCCTACAAGTTATAGCGATGTTATGCTTTGAAAGAATTTTAGCTTGAATCTTAAGTTGTGATGTTCTTGTTACCTAAATTGAATGAGACTGTGTATGGTTGAAAACAGTTTTGAATATGGACTGTTATACTAGGAGAAAATGTGTAAGCATGCTAATTGAATGTAATGCCCTGATTTGGTCACATTGCTTGAAGAATTGAGGATTGAATAGAGTAGATTTTTTAATATGTTTAGTCGATGCTTCAGTTTGTGTTTCATGCTTGAAATGGTTTGTTGATTTTTGAAATGCTTCAGTATAATGCCATGATTGAAGATGTTTTTGTGAAGTTGTGGTAAGGTTTAATCCTTGATGTTGTTGTATATATGTTTGGGGCATATTGGAATGTGTTTGAACCCTTAAAATCATTTTAAACCAGCATAATTGGATATTCCAGATCCAAGCGTATCAGTACGTGTGTCCCTGTGCTGATACAGGTAAGCTATTTTTGGGTTAGTGTTTTGGTACATGGGGAGCTATTTTAGTACGAGCAAACATATTGTGGAAAGGTTTATCGATAAGCATAAGTCATATCGATACAGTTTTGAGCTACTAGAATCTGGGATTTTAAGAAATGGCAAAGCGTACCAATACACTTGCTCGAGTACCCATATAGGCAGCTTTTATTCAGTTAATGTGATGTTTAGAAGTTTCCATTTTCTTGTATTTTGGTCCCTAAATGTTATGCATGTAATTCAATGAGTTTGGATGATCATTATAAGACGTTTTCTAACATGTGTGCATGAAACCTGATTAATTAAGGATTGATAACTTAAAAATGGATAAGTCCCTAAAATTTTTCAGAATTGCAATTGTGTGAAACCTGATTAATTTGGTCCCTAAATTGCAATTGCATGTAATTGGATATCGATTCGATGCCCGATTAAGTTGAGTTTTCACCAGCTGCTAGTATGCACATCATAGGTTAACAAATTGCATCTAGATAAGATAAAAGAAAAATAAACGTAATTCGGTTAATCTTTACGGGTTAGTTTTGGCAAACCCAATGTAGCTCACTCGGTTTGATCTTACGGCTAGGTCGGGTTGAGGAGGTTACATTTGGTGGTATCAGAGCTAGGTTTGTGATAATTGGGATGAGATTATGACTGTTGGAATGTTGTTATTGGTTGATTACTGTTGTTTGCTATGCACGGTGATTTGTTATAAGCATGTTGATTGTTTATATATTTGTTGGATGACATATGTTATTTTGGGGGATATTTGTGGGACACATTATCTTATTACTACAGTCTGAAATGTTTTATTTGGAAACGAAGTCTTGGACCCTCGCTTGAAGCTAGCCTAATTATTTTGTTTTGGTATAACTATCATGCCTTATAAATGTGTTATATTTTGACCGATGGGAGAATTGAGAAATAGCGCGATGTTGTTGCCTTTGGTCAAAGAGTTCTAGAGGATGTTATATCTCTTAGGGGTTGGACACCCTGAAGCAAGTACCACTTGCGCCAGTTGGGTCAGTGTTAGGAGATATGATGCCTTTGATATATAGGTGATGTCTGGATCTTTCCAAGCTACCGTTGTTGGAGTGTACGTGACTGTACCAGCTGTTGGCAAATGAGGTTGTTTTTGGAACGTCTTTTTAGTTTGGGAGGAGTTGAGTCCCGAGGGTTGGCACTCGTGGCGTCCGAGGAGTGGATGGCCAGAACTGATCATATTTTTGACCAAATAGGGTGTAATAATGCCCATGAGTTGGGATGTGATGTGTCTCTGTTGCAAAGAGATGCGTATAGTTGGTGGAGAACTATGGATGTATGTATAGAACCCGGTAATATGAATAGAGAGTTCTTTCAAACTATTTTTAAGAAAAATTATCTAGGAGATAGATACTTGGGTGAAAAGAAATGTGAGTTTATGACCTTGGTTCAAGGCAGTATGTTTGTGGCTGAGTTTGAGGTACAATTTGTTCGGTTGAGTTGGTATGATCCTAAACTGGTATTGGATGAGAGGCATTGTTGTGACCGATTTTGAATTGGTATAGGATGTTAAGACATACATGTAGGCTTCTGACTACACCATTTTTAACTTGTTGGATTCACGGGTGATGTACTTTTAGTAGAACCTGGGTTTATCGGTTCGTGTAGGAGGTTCTGGCTTTAGCAAGGGAGTTGTGGACTCTAGTTCCGGTGATGGTCGGGTTAAAAAGCAATGTGATAAGAGGTATCCCCTGAGTTGAGGTGAGGTAGGGGTAGTGTTGGGCGAGGATCGTAGGGTTAGAGTATCCAGACTAGAGCAACGCACAATACCTGTAGGGTTTGTGGATGGCAGGATCGCATGTGGCGAGATTACCCACGTGTCATTCATGGCGTATAGACTCTTCGCCTGTTGTTGTTAATACCCATCAGAGTCGTGGTTTGAACGATCGTCTCAAAAGTGTTAGTTGCTGGAACGCAAGTAGTTAGTTCTTTCAGTGAGGCGGTTGTTGCGATAAGGTTGTTTAAGAAATGTCCTTATTAGTTTAAGGTCATATGATGTAGTTGCTTTAATGAGGTTGTTGTTTAATGGTTTTATTGTACTCCTGGATATGAATTGGTTGCCCGAACAGAGAGCTGTGGTTGATTTTGAATCCAAGCAAGTTACCTTGAAACTTGTTAATGATTACGAGGTGGTAATCATGGATGGAAATGCTAAGTACTTTTCTAATGTTGTTTCGGCTCTAGAAGCCAGTCGTTTGATGAATTTTGGTTGTAAAGCATTCTTAGTCTATGCTATGAACCTGGGATCAAAGGAAGTGCGTGTACAGAACATCCACATTGTGTGTGAGTTTTCAGGTCTTTTTCCAGAGGAGTTGCCTGGTTTGTCGCCGAATAGAGAGGTTGAGTTTGGCATTGACTTGTATGCAAATATAGCTCCAATGTCTATTTCCCCCTATCGTATGGCCCAAAAGAGTTGAAGGAGTTAAAGACGCAACTTTAGGAGTCGCTTGATCGAGGGTTTATTAGGCCTAGTGTTTTACCGCGGAGTGCACCGGTGTTATTTGTGAAAAAGAATGATGGCACAATACGGTGATGTTTGCGCGGTTAAGTGTGAAGCGTGATGGAGGTTTGTCGGCTGAGTGGTAAGTAAAGTCATATTTGTCATAGTTCGTTAGGGAGGAGCAACCTTATGATGATGCATTGATACCGCATGCTAAGGCTATCATGGATGGAAATCTAATGGATTTTCATTTTAATGATGATAGAGTGTTGTGTTTTAAAGATCGGATAGTGGTGCCTGGTGATGATAAGTTGAGGCATACCATTTTGTCTGAGGTGTCTGCTAGTTCTTTTGCTATGCACCCTAGTAACATGTATTGAGGGTTGAAGAAAAGCTACTATTGGATAGGTTTACAGAAATGTTGTGGCTGATTTTGTCACTAGATGCATGGTATGTCAGCGTGTTAAGGTTGGGCATCAGTTTACTTCTGGGTTGTTGCAACTATTGAAGATGCCAGGATGGAAGAGGAAGAGAATTGTCGTGGAATTTGTGTTTGGGTTGTCGTTGACACCCACTAAAAAGGATTCTATTTTGGTGATTTTTGATCGGTTTATCAAGTGGGCACATTTTGTGCTGGTGCATACCATGCATTCTTTTAGATAAGTTGACAGAGTTGTATATTATCGAGATTCTGCATTTGCATGAGGTGCCTAAGTCCATAGTTTTGGATAAGGATTCACGTTTTACATTGAGGTTTTGGGAGTGTTGCATCGAGATTTGGGTACACGGTTGAAATTCAGTACTTCGCATCATCTTTGGACAGATGGTCAGTCTGAACGTGTGATCCAAGTCTTGGAGGATATGTTAAGGTGTTGCATCATTGAGTTCCAAGGAACTTGGGAGAGGCAATTGCCTTTGGTGGAGATTGTTTGTAACAATAGTTATCATATTGGTATACAAATGGCACCTCATGAGGCCTTGTATGGTAGGATGTGTCGTGTGCCCTTGTAGTTGGGCTGAGGTTAGGGAAAAGAAAGTTTATTACCGGATGTGTTGTGAGACATGAATGACAAAGCAAAGCTTGTTGTGATCACTTGGAAGCTGCTTTGGATCACCATTAATCCTGCGCAGATTTGAAGTGCAGGGAAAATGAGTATGATGATGGTGATTGTGTGATTTGAAGGTGTCACCTTGGAAGAAGGTGATGCAGTTCAAACGTAAGGGTAAGCTTAGTATGAGGTTTATTAGACCGTATGAGGTTGAGGAGTGTGTAGGTTATGTGGCTTATCGTTTGAGTTTGCCTTCTGAGTTGGAGAAGGTCCATGATGTGTTTCATGTGTCGATGTTGCGAAGGTATCAATTGGATCCATCATGTGTATGTTGGTGGAGGATATGGAGTTGTGACCGAGGTTATCCTTTGATAAGGAACCTGTTGAGACTCTTGGTTCAAGTAGTAAGTTCTTCGTGGCAAAGCGATTGAGCTTGTGGAGGTGTTGTGGTGACACCATGGAGTTGAGGAGGCCACGTGAATGAGTAAGGCGGATTTGATGAGATAGTTTACACACTTGTTATGTAACCCCCTTGACCTGGTCTAGTCGTAAGACCGAATCAAGCGAGTCACATAGGGAATATTGAAGTAAAACCCAAAAGTTCCACTTCAATAAATGACCGTTTTTTTATCTTTTTAGATGCAACATTATTAACCTAAGTGTACATGCTGACAGCGGATGAAATTACAACTCGATCAGACATCGATTTGACATCCAATCGTCCCGTTTAGCATTTAGGGACAATTTTGTAAAACTAAAAAATTCAGGGACCAATTGCAAAATTAAAGTTACCAGTATTCAGTTAGTCATGTTTCATGCTTGCATATCAAATTTTAGCTCATTTCGATCACCCAAACTCATTTAATTGAACATTCAAATATCTAGTGACCTAAACGTGAGAAAACAGAACTTCAGAAAGCTTCAATTATCCAACTTAATAGTCAAGTGTATCGATACACTTGTGCCCTTACTAATACGCCAATATCTTGTCAAAATCTCAGGTTTCCAGTAGCACAAAAGGGTATCGATATTGTCCCATGTACCGATACGGTTCTCCAATTTGCCCTTTGACTATATCGATACAATCTACCCTGTACCGATACGGTATGCATGGTTTGGCTTTACTGTACCGATATGGTAGCCCGCGTGCAACACCCTAAACCCGGCTTAGTATTAAACCGTGTCTAGAGTGTTAAAAACAGACACCCAAGACTAACTTGTCTTACAAGTTAAGGCTCAATCAATGAAAATGGCAAGAAATTAAAACTTCTTCTTTTATTTATATAAAACGATTTAAAAAAAATTACTACAACTATGGTTAATTAAACCTTGGTTTAAGCAGATTTCAATTCACGAGTCACAACAAATTGATTCAATCGTATTATACATCAAATCCCAAGCCAAAAGCATCATGTGTATATTCATAACAAAGCAACCCAATTTCTTTTTTTTAAAGGATATCCTTTCACATTTCAATATATTATAAACCCCTTTGAGGTAAATAGCTATTTCCCCGCATACGATCAACCTCTCAAAATACATTAGAGAGATTTCATTTAGGACATTTATTTAATACTCAATAAACAAAGATCCACAGTTCATAAATTACAACAATTCTTAACATGATGTTCAATTCATTGGTTTATTCATGAATGTTCTAATTTTTGAGTTGTGTAAAACTTCGAACCATTGCTACATAACTTAGGGTTCAAGTAATATTCTTTTGGAGTCCAATTGTTACCAGATTGCTTATTAGCTAAGCCATAAGTCTAATTTACAAATGTTGGTTAATCAACTAAACTTGATATTAATCTGTGTTGGTAACCACTAAACATGCTATAACTTTTTAAACATACATGTTATACCATAATTAGAAATTAACAATAACATGATTGGTATACACACATAAACATTGGCCATGATTGCAAACAAACTTTCTATCCCTAACTAGTATCACGATTATGCCTACATTGAATTCAATCAATATTCTAAACTTATGTCTTCTAATTTCGCAATCATGTAGTTACCATTTTAGTTTCATGTACCAACCTTATGTAAACAACTAGATAACACATATAACTACTATTTGGCATACCACCACAAGCAACCATTACGCATATACAATCCAATCCTATAATTATATTTACATCATTAAGCTTTACAAACCAAAATAACAATGAAAATATAACTATATATTTAGTGGCATCATCCTAGAAGTTCATAAGGAAGGCAAGACAATGAACAAAGTCTTGAAGTATAACCGATTACCCTTGAACTCGAAGAATTTACAACTTCTAAAATAACCTGCAATGTATGAATGATGAATGCATTAGGCTTATATAGCCTAAGTGAGGTAGTGATGTTAAAGTAACAAACACTAATGACATGCATGATCTTTGAATGCTAGTCAAGCAAAACAATTATGTAAGTACACAAGATTTGTCTTACATCCTTAGTTAGCTTAGTCGTAACATGTTAGTTAGGACTCAATTATGCACTTTAAGCTTTCATGATTCATTCATAAACTTATCTGAATTTAGCTTTTAACTCATCTTATGCTCATCAAGAGCTCAATGTTTATATGCTCGCCAAGAGCTCATTATTCACATGCTCACCAAGTGCTTAATATTCACATGCTCACCAAGAGCTCATTATTCACATGCTCACCAAGAGCTCATTATTCACATAACTTGTTCATAATTCTCTTGAATTCTTTATTTGATTATAAACATTTCATGTCTTTTAAAGGTTTGCCTTGGATCACAATTGGTTACGACTAACATTGGTCTGTGTTTGACCGTATAGGTCCAAGCGATACTTAGCTCAAGCACATAGAAATGGCTAATATCGAAAACATATCAATCCTAAACTTCTCATTATCCAACCAAACTGTCGCCAATCTCCGTACAACTCCTTCGTTACCTCGTATTGTCGCCAATAAACATATGGAAAATAATAAGGGGCATCCCCCGAGCCGTAGCTCATGGATCGTAGCCCCAAGCAGACCATGTATCGTGCCAATTTGTCCAAGGCCTTCAATTGCTTAGGCAACTTACATATCTTATACTTTAAATTTGGGAGGATGTCTTATTGCACAAGAAACCATACTAGCTTCTTTTCTTAGTACATTATGACATAGGCGAGCCTTAGCTCTTATTAAAGTGAGTTCTCATAACTTTAGAGCTTAAACGTTGTTTCTTTTATTTTATGCTTTCAAAGGATTAAGGGTCGATACCAATTCAAAGCAAAGCATATACACAATTATACTTCATTTCAAAAGTCATCAAACATCATATAATGACATACAATGCATTCATGATGCATATGCAATGCATACCTTATTCTTAAAACTTCAATGCCATGAATGAGACCCAATCCCAGATGCTCTACGTAAGCCTTATGCAAAATGATCATATACAATCCATACTCAAACATTTAAGACAACAATTCTATAAAAATAAGGATCGAGGTGACTCCGTGCCACTTGAAACGAATGTAACTACACTCACCTCTTATTCCAAAATTATGGAATACCTGAACCACAATCAAATCGCTTCTCAATCAAATTCCATTCCTAGATTTCCTAATCAATGCATGCGTACCTCGAAAATAATTAACCAAACATTACTAACCATGTCATACAACTCAATATATCCTACCATCTAAATCACACACAATTCATATCTATTCTACACAATTATAAGCTTGTTATTTAAAAAGGATTTCCACTTATTGTTTTTCGAACAATATATGTATATATATAAGTTCAAGTATACTGTTCTTTTATCTTGCGTGCTAAATTCTACGATTTATTTCTTTATTAAACCTTTATTTAGAAATTTAAATTATCCCTTTAACAAATTTTCAATGCAATACAAAACATATAAAATGTATCTATATATACAAAGTAGTCCATTGTATACTCATACAAGAACAAAAAAATCCAAAATATATACATATTCAATTGCATACTTAATTGGTCCTTATATCCATGTACATACATGTCAAAACAGTCTATAGCTTCTAATTTAAGCATAACAGTCCAGCATTCATGGATACACATATATTCATCATCAAAATAGTTCATGTATCTTTTTCACATTTATTCAAATCTGGGCAGTTTACACACCAACTACTTATTTAATCCATTTGGACAAGAAATAAACAATCTTCCTTTTATTATTATGAAACAGTCCCTTGTTTTTATTATCTAGAACGACCCTTGATCCACTACAAAAACGGTCCCTAGTGTTCCAAATCAAATCGACATAGTCCATGAATTTCTTTATTCCAACAATGTAATCACAATTTCATTTATATACTATTACGTATTCACTAAGCAGCCATTACACTTTCATAATAATCAAACAGCACTTAAATCAAATAAAACAATTATCCCCTGTTTTAACTTATTAATCCAAACAGTCCTTAAGTTCTCATAAATTCAAACAGTCCACCTTTACCCATTAAAACTGTCCTTATTTATTGTAGAAACAGTCTCTTAATTAGACTTATAAAAAAAGCCCTTAGATTTTATCAAAACAGTTTTGAAAACAATCCATTTAAGTTTAGATCTGTCCCAAATAATATACCAATCAATCCATAGTTCAAATACACAATTAAATTCTTCATGTTCTATCAAAACAGACCTCAAATCATTCATTTCACCAAAACTATCCCTAATTGAATTCTAGCAAGCATTGTGACTATTTACAAATACACACACAACACATTCATTCAATTTTTCAGTTATTATCAACTATATGTATCTAAATTTCAAGATGTTGTCACAGTCCATATATGTGAACAAACATTAAAGACTATCAAGACATACAAAACTGGACATAATCAATACAAGCAACAAAATCATTATCAAACCAATTATCATCATATCTAAATTGCAAAACCACATATCATGACAAAAATCCAACATATGGACTATTCAAATGGACCAATTAACTCACTATGATCAAGCATACATTCCAACAATTTCACATTCACGCATACAATTTCCATGGTTTAAACCATTAGGAACCAATAACATATATCATTCAAAGACAAGCACAAACAAAAAATCTCAAATGGAAAACAATATCAAGATTGATGATGGAGCTTACCTTTTCCTTAGCTAAACCAACTATCTCACATAGAATCTAGGTCCCTTTTAAGATTGTATCTTTCAATTTTCCTTGCAAATTTTCCTTTCTCTCACTAGCTTGTAAGCTTCAATTATGGAGAGGAAGAAAAGAAAAGAGATAACCTTCAATTTGGTCTCCACTCCAAATGTCGTGTGGTTCCTTTCTCCATTCACACTTGCCATCGTCTTGGCATGGCAAGTGTACCCACCCTTATAATTTTAACTATTTACCATGCATTCCAAATGTTTTACACATCATTTTATTTGGTGCATTTCAATTAATTACATTGGTTTTCTTTCATTTCATTCGGGTCCCAATTCCTTTGTATAATTTTCTATACAAAACTTTTATAGCCAAAATGACTAGTTGCTTAATGTAACATACTCTTAGACCCGAATTTGGGATATTACACCGTGTATCGATACGTCTGGGCCTGTAATATCACAAATTGCTGATTTTTCAAGCTTAAACTCATCCGAAAGTATTCCAACATGTTACTAAGACATAAACATCCACTTAGAGCATAAAACCATAGGCAGTAAACACCAAAGCATGATTTCATCTTCAACACATTGTGATTATCAATCTATACGCATGCTTCCTATGCAAAGTAACCATTCAAACAAAAAAATTCAAACCAAACCAAATACCAGCAATTAAAGGCCATTTACAAACCCAAAAGGGCAATTAAAACTTGCCACAAACCAGGGAGTTTCAAAACATAACCTCCCAAAACATTAAGGCTTCATCCCATTGCCAATTATTACTATTAAGTAAACCAAAAACCATACTTGAGCTATGTTTTCACTCTTGGATCTCTACTTGCTTCCTTGCAGCCTCAAAAGTGTTATTTCACTGATTTTTGGAAAAATATAGTGTAAGCATAAATGACTAGTGAGGGATGCTCAAGTTAAAACCAAAAACAATGCACTTTAAAGCCATTTCTCAAGTAGAAATCTCTTTCTCATCATGCTCATTCTATCTCATGCTTAAAACCACTTTAAAGAAAAATCAACAACCTTTAAACCACATGTATCATAAATCTCATGCATTAACCGTAATGCAAAACTCAAGCCAAATTTCTCATGCTTGTTTCTCATAAAGCAATCCTCAAAAATATAATCTCATGTATAAAACACATCACACAAAACATTTATAAACCATGATACATGTGAATCTCATATATTGGCTTTCAAGAGACACGAGAATAGGCTCACCCCTAACCCATACTGATAGGCTCACCTCTATCATAAAGTACTAGGCTCACCTCTAGTACACATCGGATACACGGATTCTCATGGTGGGCTCACCTCCACCAAATATCTCACTTCAGATGGGAATAGGTTCACCTCTAACCCGTAGTGATAGGCTCACCTGTAGTACCCATAATAGGCTCACCTCTATTGTGTCATCGAAGAATTTATCTCACATACGAATTTTGTATATTATAGTGCACTTCTCATCCTATTGGTGGACAAATTGTATCTGTTGTCAATATACACTTAAAACCATGTTTACCTACTGTTTTTCAATGCATAACATAAACCATTTCTCATCTCATTTCAAAAGTGTAAACAATGCATAGCATTTTCTCAACAAGTTCAATCTCATTAAAACATAAATCAATCTCATGGGATCACATGAATCATCTTTCATTTCATAAAACATGCATAAATAGTAGGTAACAAATTTCTTTTCAGAACATGAGCATAATCAATCAAATCAATGAGAAAAGCTGAGTACCGAAAGCGAAACATCTCATACTTACTTCCGAGCTTATATTAGCGTTTCAAGCTTAATCTAAACCCCCAAACCTTGCTTTCAAACCTTTGAAAAGCTCTTAAATCATTTCCACTCACCGATTACGCCTCGCTTGCCTTGTTGAAGCAAAATCAAGCTCCTGAATCACCTTTCGGAGCTATCAGATCAACATCCCCTGCTTTTGACCAAAGGCACACAGAGGATTAATGTCTAACCTCGCATCAAAATCCCCAGCAACACAAAACTACACCTTCTCCTAACATCGTCTAAGCTTTCGCCACCCGAAAACTACCGAAAACACCAGTGAAACCCTTCTAACTAATCTCCAGCCATTACCCAGTGAGATTAACATCAAAGCAACATCAATTTACATCTAAAACATCCTCTTAACACCATAGAACCTCCATCAATCAACTAACCACATAAGCAAGCCATAAACTCAAAGATTTCAACCTTGAAATCAAACAACTCACCTAGTTTCGGGTTTCTTATGATAAAATCATTATCTCAACATTATTTAACATCAAAAACATGATTAAAACCAACCATAAACCCAGCAAAATAGATCCATTATGAAAATTAAATAAATCCATCATTTAAAGCTAGATTTAACTATTTCTTTTAATTAAATCATAAAACCTCCATAGCAAACTTATTAAAAGAGTCAAAGACTTGGAAATTTAAATAAAGAACCCATCATTAGAGGAGAAAAATGTAGCTCCCCTCTAATGGATGTTTTTCCCCTTAATCAATTTGATTTACATGTGAAAACAAAATTAAATCAATAAGGTTTTGTTAAGAAATCTACAAGAAATCATTTGATAGTAATAGATTAAAGAAAACAAGATTTCACCTTAAGATTTTGAACTAGAAATGAGTGTTTGGCTAGAGAGAATTTGAGAGATAACTTTTGAGAGAAAGAAGTTACGTTAATTTTGTTGAAATGAATTAATCACCAATTAATCTCTTTATCCAATTATATTAATTAAAAACCATTTAAAATAAGTCAATTAAGGGGTAAAAGTCTGATATTAGACTTTATCTAAATAGATCCTTAAAGATTCAAAGTCCCGACCCTTTTACAAAAAAGTCACTAGAAAAATAGTTTTCAAAAATTACGTTTTAGTCACTAGAATCAAAATGTTCAAGTTCCAACCATCAATTTCCGAAATTAACTTCACCAAACCTTTGCATACATTTAAAAAGGATTTTAGAACCTTTTTCCACATTTTATTTGTCTCAAGAACCTGTTTAAAACATTAATCCTGAAACTAGTCCAAATCAGTTCACTCGAACCGTCCAGCCAACCCTGCTAACTTCTAAGCCCAAAATTGAGGCGTTACAACTCTCCCCCACTTAAGAAATTTCATCCTTGAAATTTACATGATGGAAAAAGATAAGGAAATTGCTTTATATCATCCTTTCGTTCCCACGTAGCTTCCTCAACACCTCGGTGTCTCCACATCGCTTTTACCAACTCTATGGTCTTACCACGAAGCACTTTACTATATGAATCCAAGATCCCAACTGGTTCTTCATCATAAGTAAAATCCGGATTCAAATCAATCTCCTCCACATGCATAACATCCGACGGATCCGACCTATACTTCTGAAATATGGATACATGGAAAACATCATGTATTTTCTCTAACTCCTGTGGCAACCTCAACTTATAAGCCATCGGTCCAACACACTTAAGCACCTCATAGGGTCCAATAAATCTCGGGCTTAACTTGCCTTTCCGGCCAAATCACATCACCTTTTTCCAAGGCGAAACTTTCAAGAACACCTTGTCTCCAACAATATATTCAACCTCCCTACACTTCACATCCGCATAAGACTTTTGTCGATCTGAAGCTGCCTTAAACCATTCACTAATAAGTTTCACCTTCTTGGTGGTACCTATAAGTACAATAGGCAAGGAAACAAACTTCTCTCCCGCCTCCGCCGAATAAAGAGGCGTCCTACACTTTCTACCATACAAAGCTTCATACGGTGCCATTTGGATACTCTCTTGGTAACTGTTATTATAGGCAAACTCTACCAAAGGTAATTGTTTCTCTCGTGATCCTTGAAAATCAATAACACAGCACCTCAACATATCCTCCACCACTTGGATAAATCACTCAGACTGCCCATCCGTCTGAGGACGATATGAAGTACTAAAATTCAACCGTGTACCCAATGCTCGATGCAAACATTTCCGAAACCTTGATGTAAAACGCGGATCCCTATCCGAAATAATGGACTTTGGCACCCCATGCAACCTCACAACCTCTACGATATACAAATCTATTAACTTATCCAACATATACGTAGTACGCACAAGTAGAAAATGCGCACACTTCGTAAAACGATCCACAATCACCCAGATAAAGTTTTTCTTTGACGGTGTCAAAGGCAAACCCAATACAAAATCCATGGTGATTCTCTCCCACTTCCATTCCAGAATCCTCAATTGTTGCAATAACCCAAAAGGAAATTGATGCCCAGCTTTCACTCGCTGACACACCATGCATTTGCTAACAAACTCAGCCACATCTTTCTTTAAACCAACCCAATAGTACTCATCCTTCAACTCACGATACACAGTAGTATTACCAGGATGCATAGCGAAAGGACTGCTATGGGCTTTAGTCAAAATACTGTGCCTCAACTCAACATCCTCTGGTACAACTACTCGACCCTTAAAACATAAGACACCATCATCATTGGAACAAAAGTCTACCGGAATACCATTCGCTATGTCTTGAACATGCGGCACCAATGAATCATCAAGCAAATGCTTTTCCTTAATCAACTATATCAAATAATGTTTCACTTGTAACTCATTCACCAGACCACCATCACATGATATACTCAATCGAGCAAACATCGCCCTCAACTCCACAACCACCTTCCTACTCAAAGCATCGACCACCACATTAGCCTTACAAGGGTGATACTCAAACGTCAAGTCATAATCTTTAAGTAACTCCAACCACCTTCGTTGCCTAAGATTCAACTTCTTTTGAGACATCAAATACTTCAAACTCTTATGGTCTGTGAAAATCGTACACTTTTCACCGCAATGTCTCCAAATCACAAAAGCAAACACAACTGCATCCAACTCGATATCATGCGTAGGATAGTTATGCTGTGCACCTTCAATTTTCGAGATGCATAAGCTAGAACCCTACCATTCTGCATCAACACACACCCTAAACAAACATATCTTGCATTGCTATAGTTCACAAACTCTTTTCTCGATTCAGGTTGAATCAAGATCAGAACTTACGTCAAAGCTTCCTTTTGAGACATCAAATACTTCAAACTCGATATCATGCGTAGGATAGTTATGCTCGTGCACCTTTAATTTTCGAGATGCATAGGCTACAACCCTACCATTCTGCATCAACACACACCCTAAACAAACATAGCTTGCATCGCTATAGATCACAAACTCTTTTCTCGATTCAGGTTGAATCAAGATCAGAACTTACGTCAAAGCTTCCTTCAACTTCTCAAAAGCTTGTTGCCTCGATTCTGTCCACTCAAAAAAACATCCTTTTGCAACAACTTTGTCAAAGGAGCATCTATCTTTGAGAAACCATCAGTAAAACGACAATAATACTCTACCAAACCCAAGAAACCGTGAACCTCTATCACTAACTTAGGTCGATTTCAATTTATAATCTCTTTTGCAAGTCCACACGAATACCTTCTACTGAAACCACATGACCAAGGAAAACCACTTCCTTAATCCAGAACTCACACTTACTCAACTTAGCATACAACTGATTATCCAACAAAACTTGCAACACAATCCTCAAATGTTTATCATGATCCTCCTCGTGCGTGAGTACACAAGGATATCATCAATAAATAGTACCACAAACTGATCCAAGAATTCATGGAACACTATGTTCATCATATCCATGAAAGCTGTAAGCGTATTCGTCAACCAAAACGGCATCACCAAGAACTCATGATGTCCATAACGAGCACAAAAAGTTGTCTTCGGCACATCTCTATCCTTTACCGTCAACTGGTAATATCATGATCTCAGATCAATCTTAGAAAACACTATTGCACCACGGAGTTGATCAAACAAATCATCAATCCGCAGTAAAAGATACTTATTCTTAATCGTTAACTTGTTCAGTTGCCGATAATCGATGCACATCCTCATAGTGCCATCCTTCTTTTTTCATGAGCAACATAGGCGCTCGCTAAGGCGCAATACTAGGACAAATGAAACCATGATCCAACAACTCTTGAAGTTGTGTCTTCAACTCCTTGGGTGCTATGCGATACGGAGCAATAGACACTGGAGCCATATCTTCATACGTCTCTATACAAAACTCCACCTCCCTATCCAATAGCGAACCAGACAATTCTTCCAGAAACACCCCCAAAATATCACAAACAGTGCGGATATCCTGGGGATGTACCTCCTTCATATTCAGATTCATAACATACGCCAAGTATGCCTGACATCCAACCTCCAACAACTCTCGCTTCCAAAGCCAAAACAACGTTGGATAAGAATTTGACATTCTCACCCACTACTATAACTTCATAATCATTAGCTAGTTTCAGTGAAACTCGCTTAGATTCAAAATCAACCACGACTTTGTGCTCGACTAACCAATACATTCCCAAAATAACATCAAAACCATAAAAGGGTAACTCCATCATATCTACAGCAAACACATGTCCTTGAACCATTAAATAACACCTCATATACATCCTTCTAACAACTAGTGTTTCTCCAAAAGAACTCGTTACAAGTATACCACATCTAAAAACTCAACAGGTAGATCAAGCAATTGTGCATGTTTACGCAAAATATTTGAATGACTAGAACCGAAATCAATCAAAGAAAGTAATGCCAAAGTTTGCAAAGTAAAGGTACCTACAATCACATCGTTGTCATTCCTTCTCTCACGATGTGTATACACCCTTGCCAATCCACCTCCATCAGGCTAAACAACAACAATATGAGCAACATTCGTCTATCCATCCTTCATTCGCTGGAGATAACCTCGACCGTACCCACGACCTCCTTGTGGCTCAACAGCACACGCAAGTGCTTGTCTAACTGGCTGAGGATAATTGCGCTTCACATGACCTTGACCATCACAATTCCAGCACACTCCAAAATTTCCCCAACATTCACCCTAATGTCACCGTCCGCAATGGTTACACTCAAAAGCAGGAACAAAAACATTCTGACCTCGCTATCCACGGCCAGGATTACCACCACCATGCCTCTAATCCAATTGATACCTCCTATCTTTGAGCTTCTTAGAACGATCTCTACCAGCCTCAAACTCAGGCGATCTCTTACCAGAACTAGAACCACCCGAACGAGCAACTAAACCCAAATTATGCTCAATGTCCTTAGCCTAAGTGACTAAACATCAAAATTTGTGTAATCCGAAGCCAACATATATGTCTTCATCTCCTTCACCAACCCATAACACAAACGTTAACATCTTTTTTGTTCGCTGGGACCCAGCTCAAGGGCATGCTGGCTTAACCGAAAGATCTGAACCTCATACACAACAACCGACATGCTTCCTTGTACCAAAGCTATGAACTCTCGCTTCTTCTTATCTAGGTACCGAACACCCAAATACTTCCTCCGAAAATTAGTTCCAAAGAACTCTCAAGTCACATCGGCATGTTTCATTCCTACAATGATGGTTTTCCACCACGTATAAGCATCACCATGTAACAAAAACACTGTACAACCCAGCTTACGTGCACCCGTACAACCCATCTGACAAGGAATCCTCTGAGTGCTCTCAAACCATGCCTCGGAACCCACGGGAGACAAACCTCAAAACTCGGTACCACGTAGACTATGTAAATGCTCCAAAGGAAGTCTAGGGTTATCAACTAAAGGTTGCGGATCAACTGCGTCCATACCCGCCATCGCTGCCTGAAAAGCTCAGTTATAGCCTGGATTAGTGGCGTCATATCGCCAACTACCGACCCTTGTTCTGGTTGAGGTCCAGCACCTCCCACACCAGCTCCACCATCACCAAGAGGAGGAGGGGCAGCAATTCCTCGTTAACCTCATTCTCTACCATATTACGTGCATTGTTTCTATGCTCTTGTCTCGGTCCCATTATCAAAATAGTACAAATCTCTAGCATAAAAATGCAACATTAAAATCAATCATGCTAGCTCGAAGCTAGAATCAAAAGTGCTCAAGTTTTAAAACAAAAACTCTTTATACTAATAATAATATGGCAATGGGTACTCCAAATCTCTTCCCCAAAATCACAAACTATCCATACAACATTTTATCAACCACTGTGCAAATCAAATAAGCAATCAACGACCAAATCATGGCATAAGCACTCATTGTGCATATCAAACAACAGAAAACAACGTTCCATCATCTTACCGACATCCCAAACTTTCATAACCTGGCTCTGATACCAACAAATGTAACACCCTTAACCTGGTCTAGTCGTAAGACCAGATCGAGCGAGTCACACAGTGAATATTGAAGTAAAACTAAAAGTTCCACTTCAATAAAGGACCCTTTTTTTTTCTTTTTATCTTTCTAGATGTAGCATTACTAACCTAAATGTACATGCTAACAGCGGATAAAATTACAACTCGATCAGACATCAATTTGACATCCAATCATCCTATTTAGCATTTAGGGACCATTTTGTAAAACTTATACAATTTAGGGACCAAATGCGAAATTAAAGTTAAGGGAAGTCAATTAGTCAGGTTTCATGCTTCCATATCAAATTTCAGCTCATTTCGATCACCCAAACTCATTTAATTGAACATTCAAATATCCAGTGACCTAAACGTGAGAAAATAGAATTTCAGAAAGCTTCAATTAACCAACTTAATAGTCAAGTGTATCGATACACTTGTGCCCGTACCGATACGCCAATATCTCGTCAAAATCTTAGATTTCCAGTAGAAAAAAAGGGTATCGATACGATCCCGTGTACCACTATGGTTCTCCAATTTGATCTCTGACCGTAACGATACAGTCTACCCTATACCGCTACAGTATGCCTGGTTTGGCTTTATTGTACCGATACGGTAGCCCGTGTATCGATATGCCTGGGCCTATAATGTCAAAAAGTATTGATTTTTCAAGCTTAAACTCATCAGAAAGAATTCCAACACGTTACTAAGACATAAACATCCACTTAGAGCCTAAAACCATAGGCATTAAACACCAAAGCATGATTTGATCATCAACACATTGTGATTATCAATCTATAGGCATGCTTCCTATGCAAAGTAACCATTCAAACACCAGAATGCAAACCAAACCAAATACCAGCAATTAAAGGCCATTTACAAACCCAAAAGGGCAATTAAAACTTGCCACAAACCAGGGAGTTTCAAAACATAACCTCCCAAAACATTAAGGCATCCTCCAAGTGCCAATTATTACTATTAGGTAAACCAAAAACCATACTTGAGATATGTTTTCACTCTTGGATCTCAACTTGCTTCATTGCTACCACCAAAGTGTTATTTCTCTGCATTGTTGGAAGAAGAGAGCGTAAGCAAAAATACCTAGTGAGGGATGCTCAAGTTAAAACCAACAACAATGCACTTTAAAGCCATTTCTCAAGTAAAAATCTCTTTCTCATCACGCTCATTCTATATCATGCTTAAAACCAATTTCAAGCAAAATCAACATCCTTTAAACCACATGTATCATAAATCTCATGCATTAACCTTAATGGAAAACTCAAGCCAAAGCTTCTCATACTTGTTTCTCATAAAGCAATCCTCAAAAATATAATCTCATGTATAAAACACATTACACAAAACATTTATAAACCATGATACATGTGAATCTCATATATTGGCTTTCACGTCACCCATGAATAGGCTCACTCCTAACCCGTAGTGACAGGCTCACCTCTATCACAAAATACTAGGCTCACCTCTAGTACACATCGGATACACGGAGTCTCATGGTGGGCTCACCTCCACCAAACATCTCACTTCGAACGGGAATAGGCTCACCCCTAACCCGTAGTGATAGGCTAACCTCTATCACTAAGTACTAGGCTCACCTCTAGTAACCACAATAGGCTCACCTCTATTGTGTCATCGAAGAATTTATCTCACGTACGAATTTTGTATATTATAGTGTACTTCTCATCCTATTGGTCAACCAATTGTATCTGTTAACAATAATCTCATCACTTGCCAATAAACAATTAAAACCATGTTTACCTACTGTTTTTCAATGCATAGCATAAACCATTTCTCATCCCATTTGAAAAGTGTAAATAATGCATAACATTTTCTCAACAAGTTTAATCTCTTTAAAGCATAAATCAATCTCATGGGTTACATGAATCATCTTTCAATTCATAAAACATGTATAACAATAGGTAACAAATTTCTTTTCAAAACACGAGCATGATCAATCGAATCAATGGGAAAAGCCAAGTATCGAGAGGGAAACATCTCATACATATTTCCGAGCTTAGATTAGAGTTTCAAGCTTAATCTAAACCCACAAACCTTGCTTTCAAACCTTTAAAAAGCTCTTAAATCATTTCTACTCATCGATTATGCCTCGCTTCCCTTGCCGAAGCAAAATCAAGCTCATGGATCAAATGAAACACCATACAAAGCTATCAGATCAACATCCCCTACTTTTGACCAAAGCAAAATAGAGGATTAATGTCTAACCTCGTATCAAAATCCCAGCAACACAAAACTACGCATTCTCCTAACATCGGCAAAGCTTTCGCCACTCAAAAATTACCGAAAACACCGGCGAAACCCTTCTAACTAATCTCCATCCATTACCCAGTGAGATTAACATCAAAGCAACATCAATTTACATCTAAAAACATCCTCACAACACCATAGAACCTCCACCAATCAATTAACCACATAAAAAGCCATAAACTCAAAGATTTCAACCTTGAAATCAAACAACTCAGATATTTTCGGGTTTCTTATGATAAAATCATTATCTCAACATTATTTAACATCAAAAACATGATTCAAACCAACCATAAACCCAGCAAAATAGATCCATTATGAAAATTACATAAATCTAGCATTTAAAGCTTGATTTAACCATTTCTTTTAATTAAGTCATAAAACCTCCATAGCAAACGTATTAAAAGATTCAAAGACTTGGGAATTTCAATAAAGAACCCATAAATAGAGGATAAAAACGTAGTTCACCTCTAATGGATGCTTTTCCCCTTAATCAATTTGATTTACATGTCAAAACAAAATTAAATCAATAAGGTTTTGTTAAGAAATCAACAAGAAATCATTTGATAGTAATAGATTAAAGAAAACAAGATTTTACCTTATGATTTTGAACTAGAAATGAGTGTTTGGCTGGAGAGAATTTGAGAGAAAACTTTTGAGGGAAAATAAGTTAAGTCAATTTTGTTGAAATTAATTAATCACCAAATAATATCTCCATCCAATTATATTAATTAAAAACCATTTAAAATAAGTCAATTAAGGGGTAAAAGTCTGATATTAGACTTTATCTAAATAGCTCCGTAAAGACTCAAAATCCCGACCCTTTTACAAAACAGTCACTACAAAACAGTTTTAAAAAATTACATTTTAGTCACTAGAATCAAAATGTTCAAGTTCCAATCATCAATTTCAAAAATTAATTTCACCAAACCTTTGCATACATTTAAAAAGGATTTTAGAACCTTTTTCCACATTTTTTTATCTCGAAAACCTTTTTAAAACATTAATCCCGAAACTAGTCCAAATTGGTTCAACCGAACCGTCCAGCCAACCCCGCTAACTTCTAAGCCAAAAATCGGGGCACTACAACTCTCCCCTACTTAGGAAATTTCGTCCTCGAAATTTACCTAATGGAAAAAGATAAGGAAACTGCTTCTTCATATCATCCTTTCGTTCCCACGTAGCTTCCTCAATACCTCGGTGTCTCCATATCACTTTTACCAGCTCTATAGTCTTACCACGAAGCACTTTACTATCCGAATCCAATATCTCAATTGGTTCATCATCATAAGTCAAATTCGGATTCAAATCAATCTCCTCTACGGGCATAACAAGCGACGGGTCTGATCTATACTTTCGAAGCATGTATACATGGAAAACATCATGTATTTTCTCTAACTCATGTGGAAATCTCAACTTATAAGCCACCGGTCCAACACGCTCAAGCACCTCATAGGGTCCAATAAACCTCAGGCTTAACTTGCCTTTCCGGCCAAATCTCATCTCCTTTTTCCAAGGCGAAACTTTCAAGAACTGATTAGTTCTTAAATTATGCATTATTCTATCGATATTTACTCCTTTATTGATTGTTTTAAGTTGTTAATTTGGGCATTTTTGTTTATTTTCAATGCAAAAAGTAGATTCCAGGAATGTTGCTTAAACTGATGAAATTGTGCAATTTTTGATTTTCTGGACTCATGGCTGGATTAGTGGGCATGAATCTGGGCATGAAAGTCTGACTGGACGCCACGTCAGCAGCAACGATAGCTTATCAGCCGCATTCCAGATAACTTATTAGCCAAAATTTAAATTCAAACCTCAGAATTATCTTTTGTAATTAAATTAAATAATTTGGGATGTATCTTTTTATATCTTTATGGTTATTTTAGGGTTTTTAGGCTGCTATAAGTACCCCATTTGGGAAAACTCAAAAATCATCTCATAGATCTATCATCTCTAATATCTCTCATCTTTTGGGTTTTAATTTGTTCTTGTTTTTCTTTATTAATAGAAGTTTTTACTTTTCTTCTTCATTCTCACTTTTTCAAGTTTTTATTTTTTTCAAAGATGCTAAGTATGATTTCTATCATACTTAGCTATGTTTTCCATAGCCAAAGGTTAAAGCAATGACTCAATTCCAACGTGAGGATTGAAAAGCACTTAAACAACTTCAGGTGTTTCTTTCAGTTTTCTAAACTTAATTTCAAAATCAAAATGATTTCAAAACCAAAGATTGACGTTGGTCAGAATGTTGTTTTGGTTAAATGTGTGGGAGGAAGGATCGGCTATTGAAGCACATTCGACTTCATGTGAACAAGCTTAGCAAAATTGTTTGCTAAGAGGAAAATGAGATCGGAGTCAGTTATTATTGAAACAACATAGTCCGAGTCGGCTTTACTTAAACATTTTTGATCTACAACATTGTTGTTGATTAGATCAATTTCCAAAATCGATATCAAATATGGTACTTGGGTATTCGGTATACAAGGCACAGTCACAAGGATTGATCCTTGTAGAAAAGTAACCGACGTAAATCCAAAGTGAAAATCCTTATTCCAATGATCCGAGGAAACTGAGTCAAAGCAAGAGCCTGAGGCTAACTTTTACCATACCGAATCCACTCTTTTCTAACCTTTTTTATAATTTCTTATTTTTAATTCCACAAATCCCTACCTTACTTAAATATTATTCATTGCTCTTCTTGGATCACCGATTAAACAAACATAAATCAGGAAGTTCTCTTAGTCCCTGTGGGATCAACCCTTACTTCTCTTTTACTACACTTGAATTCCTTAATTTATTACTTGAGAAGAATGAATTATTTTGACGCGAAAACGATGCGTGTCAAATTGGCGCCGTTTTCTGGGGACTTCGGCAAAATTACTGATTATTTTTGTTTGATTTATGACCATGAGGAATCTGGGAGAACAAGAAGATTACAACCCAGAGATCGAAGCATACACCCAAAGACTGCACGCCCAGACACTTTGAGAAAAGTAGCAAAGACAACGACAACAACAACTAGAACGTGATCTAGAAATAGCATTTGAAGCAGGATCACATTTTGTCCACACAACCGAAGAACCAGTTCCGATAGGAGACAATAACCAAACTATTTGACAACAAACTGCGGCCCCTGATGATAACCAGCCGATGTGCTTAACATTCCCAAATGGCAAGACATCATTCGCTCTCAAGACAGGTTTAATACACCTTTTACCAACCTATCACGGTTTGCCAAGTGAAAATCCACATAAACATCTTAAGGAATTTCACATGGTCTGTCTAAGCACAAAACCACAGGGAGTCTCTGAAGATCAAATAAAACTTCGTGCTTTTCCCTTTTCTCTAGCTGATATTGCCAAGGATTGGCTATTTGATTTACCCTCCAACTCGGTTTCAACTTGGACAAACATCGCCTTTTGTTTGACAGGTTTTTCCCAGCAGCTAAGGTAAGCGAGCTAAGGCGAAGTATCCTGAGTATCCGACAAAAGGATACTGAATCTTTATATGACTACTGGAGCATTTCAAAAAGCTATGCGCAAACTGTCCACAACACGGATTGTCTGAACAAACGTTTCTCCAGTACTTCTATGAAGGATTAACACCTATGGACATGAAAGTGGTAGATACAGCAAGTGGAAGAGCTCTTGTTAACATGACTCCGACAATGACAAAATGTTAATACCTACTATGGCCGCTAACTCGCAACAATTTCACCCTTCAAGTGAACCATATTGACAGGTTCACGAGGTAAGTACAGTTTCGCTGGAAAACAAAATTGATAAATTAGCTGATATTGTTCAATCTCTTGTTGCAGATAAAAGAATTGGAGCCAGACTTTGCTGGATATGTACGAGTCCAGAGCATCCGACGGACTGCTGTCCGATTATACAAGAAGAGGACACTGCGCAAGTGAATGCCATAGGGAATTTTCCAGGACCTCCACAAATCCCCACCTTACTTAAATATTATTCAACGCTCTTCTTGGCTCACCGATTAAAGAAACATAAATTAGAAAGTTCTCTTAGTCCCTGTGGGATTGACCCTTACTACTCTTTTACTACGCTTGAATTCCTTAATTTATTATTTGAGAAGAAGGAATTATTTTGACTCGAAAACGACACGCGTCAAGAACACCTTGTCTCCAAATATATACTCAATCTCCCTACACTTTGAATCCGCAGAAGACTTTTGTCGATCCGAAGCTGCCTTCAACTGCTCACTAATAAGCTTCAACTTCTCAGTGGTACCTTTAAATACACAAGGCAAGGATACAAACTTCTCTCCCACCTCCGCCCAACAAAGAGGCATCCTACACTTTCTACCATACAAAGCTTCATACGGTGCCATTTGGATACTTCGCTTGGTAACTATTATTATAGGCAAACTCTACCAAAGGTAACTATTTCTCCCATGATCCTTGAAAATCAATAACACAACACCTCAACATATCCTCCAGCACTTGGATAACTCTCTCAGACTGCCCATCCGTCTGAGGATGATACGAAGTACTGAAATTCAACCGTGTACCCAACACTCGATGTAAACATTCCAAAAACCTTGATGTAAAACATGAATCCCTATCTAAAACAATGGACATTGGAACCTCATGCAACCTCACAACCTCTGCGATATACAAATCTGCTAACTTATCCAACGTATACATAGTATGCACAGGTAGAAAATGTGCACACTTCGTAAAACGATCCAGAATCACCCAGATAGAGTTTTTCTTCGACGGTGTCAAAGGTAAACCCGACACAAAATCCATGGTGATTCTCTCCATTTCCAGTTCAGAATCCTTAACGGTTGCAACAACCCAAAAAGAAACTGATGCTCAGCTTTCACTCGCTGACACACCATGCATTTGCTAACAAACTCAGCTACATCTGTTTTTTAAACCAACCCAATAGTACTCATCCTTCAACCACGATACATCTTAGTACTACAAGGATGCATAGCGAAATGACTACTATGGGCTTCAGTCAAAATAGTGTGCCTCAACTCAACATCCTCTGGCACAACTACTCGACCCTTAAAACGTAAGACAACATCATCATTGAAACAAAAGTCCGCTGAACTACTATTCGCTATGTCTTGAACATGCGGCACCAATGAATCACCAAGCAACTGTTTTTCCATAATCAACTATATCAAAGAAGTTATCACTTGTAACTCAGCCACCAAACCACCATCACGCGATATACTCAATCGAGCAAACATCACCCTCAACTCCACAGCCACCTTCCTACTCAAAGCATTGGCCACCACATTGGCCTTACCAGGGTGATACTCAAGCGTCAAGTCATAATCTTTAAGCAACTCCAGCCACCTTTGTTTCCTAAGATTCAACTCCTTTTGAGACATTCAATACTTCAAACACTTATGGTATGTGAAAATCGTACACTTTTCACCGTAAAGGTAATGTCTCCATATCATCAAAGCAAACACAACTGCAGCCAACTCGATATCATGCGTTGGATAGTTATGCTCGTGCACCTTCAATTGCCGAGATGCATAAGCTACAACCCTGCCATTCTGCATCAACACACACCGTAAACCAACATAAGATGCATCGCTATAGATCATAAACTCTTTTCCCGATTCAGGTTGAATCAAGATCGGAGCTCGCGTCAAAGTTTCCTTCAACTTCCCAAAAGCTTGTTGCCTCGCCTCTGTCCACTCAAAACAAACATCCTTTTGCAACAACTTTGTCAAAGGAGCAGCTATCTTGAGAAACCATCAACAAAACGCGATAATACCCTACCAAACCCAAGAAACTGCGAACCTCTGTCACTGACTTAGGTCGTTTCCAATTCAAAGTCACCTCAATCTTTTGCGGATCCATATGAATACCTTCCACTAAAACCACATAACCAAGGAAAACCACTTCCTTAACCCAAAACTCACACTTACTCAACTTAGCATACAACTGATTATCCAACAAAACTTGCAACACAATCCTCAAATATTTATCATGATCCTCCTCAGTACGTGAGTACACAAGGTTATCATCAATAAACACTACCATAAACTGATCCAAAAATTCATGGAACACTCTTTTCATCATATCCATGAAAGCTGCAGACGCATTCGTCAACCCAAATGGCATCACCAAGAACTCATAATGTCCATAACGAGTACGAAAAGTTGTGTTCGGCACATCTCTATCCTTTACCTTCAACTGATAATATCCTTATCTCAGATCAATCTTAGAAAACACCGTCGCACCAAAAATTTGTTCAAACAAATCATCAATCCGCGAAAATTGATACTTATTTTTAGTCGTCAACTTGTTTAGTTGCCGATAATCGATGCACATCCTTATAGTGCCATCCTTCTTTTTCACGAACAACACAGGCACTCCCCCAGGAGAAACACTAGGATGAATGAAACCACGAGCCAACAACTCTTGAAGTTATGTCTTCAACGCCTTCAACTCCTTGGGTGCAATGCGATATAGAGCAATAGACACTGGAACCATATCCGCATATGTCTCTATACAAAACTCCACCTCCTTATCCGATGGCAAACCAGGCAATTCTTCCGGAAACACCCCCAGAAAATCACAAGTAGTGCAGATATCCTGGGGATGTACCTCCTTCATATTTGGATTCATGACATATGCCAAGTATGCCTAACATCCAACCTCCAACAACTTAAGCGCTTCCAAAGCCGAAACAATGTTGGATAAGAATTTGTCATTCTCACCCAGTACTACAACTTCATAATCATCAGCAAGTTTCAGTGAAACTCGACTAGATTCAAAATCAACCACGACTTTGTGCCTGACTAACCAATCCATTCCCAAAATAACATCAAAACCATAAAAAAGGTAACTCCATCATATCTACAGCAAACACATGTCATTGAACCATTAAATAACACCTTATATACATCATTCTAACAACTACCATTTCTCCAAAAGAACTCGTTACAAGCATACCCACATCTAAAAGCTCAATAGGTAGATCAAGTGATTGTGCATGCTCACGTAAAATATATGAATGAGTAGAACCGGAATCAATCAAAGAAAGTAATAATAAAGATTGCAAAGTAAAGGTACCTACAATCACATCGGTGTCATTACTTCTCTCACGGTGCGCATACACCCTTGCCTAACCACCTCCCTCAGGCTAAACAACAACAACATGAGCAACATTCCCCTGTCCATCCTTCCTTCGCTGAAAATTACCTCGACCGCACCCACGGCCTTTCTGTGGCTCAATAGCACACGCACGTGCTTCACATGACCTTGACCACCACAATTCCAGCACACTCCAAAATTTCCCCAACATTTACCCCTCTGTCACTGTCCATAACGGTTACACTCAAAAGCATGAACAAAGGCATTATGACCTTGCTATCCACGACCAGGATTACCAGTACCATGCCTCTAATCTGATTGGTACCTCCTATCCTCGAGCTTCTTAGAACGATCTCCACCAGCCTTAAACTTAGCTGATCTCTTACCAAAACTAGAACCACCCGAACGAGTAACTAAACCCAAATTCTACTCAATGTCCTTAGCCCGAGTGACTAAAACATCAAAATCTGTGTAATCTGAAGCCAACATATAGGTCTTCACCTCCTTCACCAACCCATAACGGAAATGTTCACATCTTTTCTGTTTGTTGGGAACCAGCTCAAGGGCATGCTGCCTTAACCGAATGAACTGAACCTCATACTCAGCAACCGACATGCTTCCCTGTATCAAAGCCATGAACTATCACTTCTTCTCATCTAGGTACCGAACAAGCAGATACTTCCTTCGAAAATTAGTTCCAAAGAACTCCCAAGTCACATCGATAGGTTCCATTCCTGCAGTGATGGTTTTCCACCACGTATAAGCATCACCATGTAACAAAGACTCTGTACAACCCAGCTTATGTGCACCCGTACAACTCATCTGACCAAGAATCCTCCGAGTGCCCTCAAACCAAGCCTTGGAATCCTCCAAAGACAAACCTTGAAACTCGGTACAACCTAGACTACGCAGACGCTCCAAAGGAAGTCTAGGGTTATCAACTATAGGTTGTGGAGCAACTGCGTGCATACTCACCATCGCTGCTTAAAAAGCTCCAGTTATAGCCTAGATTAGTGGCGTTATATCGCCAACTACCAGCCCTTGTGCTGCCTGAGGTCTAGCACCTCCCGCACCAGCTCCAGCTTCAGCTCCACCACCACCACCAAGAGGAGGAGGGGCGACAATTCCTCATTAACCTCATTCTCTACGACATTACGTGCATTGTTTCTAAGCTCTCATCTCAGTCCCATTATCAAAACAGTATGAATCTCTAGCATAAAAATGCAACATTAAAACCAATCAGGCTAGCTGGAAGCAAGAATCCAAGGTGCTCAAGTTTTAAAACAAAAACTCTTTATACTAATATTAATATGGCAATAGGTACCCCAAATCTCTTCCCCAATCATCACAAACTATCCATACAACATGTTATCAACCACCATGCAAATCAAATAAGCACTCACCATGCATAGCAAACAACAGAATACAACTCAAAACAACGTTCCATCATCTTACCGATATCCCAAACTTTGATAACCTAGCTCTAACACCAACAAATGTAACACCAGTGACCTAAACGTGAAAAATAGAACTTTAGAAAGCTTCAATTAACCAACTTAATGGTCAAGTGTATCGATACACTTGTGGCCGCACCGATACGCTAATATCTCGTCTAAATATTAGATTTTCGGTAGCACAAAAGGGTATCGATACGGTCCCATGTATCGATATGGTTCTCCAATTTGCCCTCTGACCGTATCGGTACAGTCTACCCTGTACCGATACGGTATGCCTTATTTTGCTTTATTGTATCAATACGGTAGCCCGTGTATCGATACGCTTGGGCCTATAATGTCAAAAATTGTTGATTTTTCAAGCTTAAACTCATCCTTAAGTATTCCAACACGTTACTAAGACATAAACATCCACTTAGAGCATAAAACCATATACATTAAACACCAAACATGCTTTCATCATCAACACATTGTGATTATCAATCTATAGGCATGCTTCCTATGCAAAATAACCATTGAAACACCAAAATACAAACCAAATCAAACACCAGCAACTAAAGGCCATTTACAAACCCAAAAGGGCAATTAAAACTTGCCACAAAGCAGGAATTTCAAAACATTACCTCCCAAAACATTAAGGCATCCTCCAAGTGCCAATTATTACTACTAGGTAAACCAAAAACCATACTTGAGCTATGTTTTCACTCTTGGATCTCTACTTGCTTCCTTGCCGCCACCAAAGTGTTATTTCTTTGCATTGTTGGAAAAAGAGAGCGTAAGCATAAATACCTAGTGAGGGATGCTCAAGTTAAAACCAACAATAATGCATTTTAAAGCCATTTCTCAAGTAGAAATCTCTTTCTCATCATGATCATTCTATCTCATGTTTAAAACCACTTTCAAGCAAAATCAACAACCTTTAAACCACATGTATCATAAATCTCATGCAATAACCTTAATGGAAAACTCAAGCCAAAGCTTCTCATGCTTGTTTCTCATAAAGCAATGCTAAAAAATATAATCTCATGTATAAAACACATTATACAAAACATTTATAAACCATGATACATGTGAATCTCATATATTGGCTTTCATGTGACCCAGGAATAGGCTCACCCCTAACCCGTAGTGATAGGCTCACCTCTATCACAAAGTACTCGGCTCACCTCTAGTACACATCGGATACACGGAGTATCATGGTGGGCTTACCTTCACCAAATATCTCACTTCAGAAGGGAATAGGCTCACCCTAACCCGTAGTGATAGGCTTACCTGTATCACTAAGTACTAGGCTCACCTCTAGTAACCACAATAGGCTCACCTCTATTGTGTCATCGAAGAATTTATCTCACGTACAAATTTTGTATATTATAGTGTACTTCTCATCCTATTGGTAGAATTATTGTATCCATTAACAATAATCTCATCACTTGCCAAATTACACTTAAAACCATGTTTACCTACTGTTTTTCAATGCATAACATAAACCATTTCTCATCCCATTTCAAAAGCGTAAATAATGCATAGCATTTTCTCAACAAGTTTAATCTCTTTAAAACATAAATCAATCTCATGGGATCACATGAATCATCTTTCAATTCATAAAACATGCATAAACAGTAGATAACAAATTTCTTTTCAAAACATGAGCATGATCAATCAAATAAATGGGAAAAGTTGAGTACCGAGAGCGAAACATCTCATACTTACTTTCGAGCTTAGATTAGAGTTTCAAGCTTAATCTAAACCCCCAAACCTTGCTTTCAAACCTTTGAAAAGCTCTTAAATCATTTCTACTCACTGATTACGCCTCACTTCCCTTGCCGAAGCAAAATCAAGCTCCCGGATAAAGTGAAACACCATCTGAAGCTATCGGATCAACATCCCTTGCTTTTGACTAAAGCAAAATAGAGGATTAATGTCTAACCTTGTATCAAAATCTCCAGCAACACAAAACTGCACCTTCTCCTAACATCGGCAAAGCTTTCGCCACTCAAAAATTACCAAAAACACCAGAAAAACCATTCTAACTAATATCTAGCCATTACCTAGCGAGATTAACATCAAAGCAACATCAATTTACATCTAAAAACATCCTATCAACACCATAGAACCTCCAACAATCATTTAACCACATAAACAAGCCATAAACTCAAAGATTTCAACATTGAAATCAAACAACTCACCTAGTTTCGGGTTTCTCATGATAAAATCATTATCTCAACATTATTTAACATCAAAAACATTGTTAAAACCAACCATAAACCCAGAAAAACAGATCCATTATGAAAATTACATAAATCCATCGTTTAACGCTTGATTTAACCATTTCTTTCAATTAAATCATAAAACCTCCATAGAAAACTTATTAAAAGATTAAAAGACTTGGGAATTTCAATAAAGAACTCATAATTAGAGGATAAAAACGTAGCTCACATCTAATGGATGCTTTTCCCCTTAATCAATTTGATTTACATGTCAGAACAAAATTAAATAAATAAGGTTTTGTTAAGAAATCAACAAGAAATCATTTGATAGTAATAGATTAATGAAAACAAGATTTTACCTTAAGATTTTGAACTAGAAATGAGTGTTTGGCTGGAGAGAATTTGAGAGAACACTTTTGAGAGAAAAGAAGTTACGTCAATTTTGTTGAAATGAATTAATCACCAATTAATCTCTCCATCCAATTATATCAATTAAAAATCATTTAAAATAAGTCAATTAAGGGGTAAAAGTCTGATATTAGACTTTATCTAAATAGCTCCTTAAAGATTCAAAGTCACGGCCCTTTTACAAAACAGTCACTAGAAAACTAGTTTTCAAAAATTACGTTTTAGTCACTAGAATCAAAATGTTCAAGTTCCAACCATCAATTTCCAAAATTGAATTCACAAAAAATTTGCATACATTTAAAAAGGATTTTAGAACCTTTTTCCACATTTTATTTTTCTCAAAAACCTTTTTAAAACATTAATTCTAAAACTAGTCCAAATCGGTTCAACCGAACCATCCAGCGTACCCAGCTAACTTCTAAGCCCAAAACCGGGGCATTACAACTCTCCCCCACTTAAGAAATTTCGTCCTCGAAATTTACCTGATGGAAAAAGATAAGGAAACTGCTTCTTCATGTCATCCTTTCGTTCCCACGTAGCTTCCTCAACACCTCGGTGTCGCCGCATCACTTTTACCAACTCTATGGTCTTACCATGAAGCACTTTACTATCCGAATCCAAGATATCAACTGGTTCTTCATCATAAGTCAAATACGGATTCAAATCAATCTTCTCCACAGGCAAAACAAGCGACAGATCTGATCTATACTTCCGAAGCATGGATACATGGAAAACATCATGTATCTTCTCTAACTCATGTGGCAACCTCAACTTATAAGCCACTGGTCCAACGCGCTCAAGCACCTCATAGGGTCCAACAAACCTTAGGCTTAACTTTCCTTTTCGGCCAAATCTCATCACCTTTTTCCAAGGCGAAACATTCAAGAACACCTTATCTCCAACATTATACTCAATCTCCCTACACTTTAAATCCACATAAGACTTTTGTTGATCCGAAGCTACCTTCAACCTCTCACTAATAATCTTCACCTTCTCGGTGGTACCTTTAAGTACACTAGGCAAGGAAACAAACTTCTCTCCCGCCTCCGCCCAACAAAGAGGCATCCTACACTTTCTACCATACAAAGCTTCATACGGTGCCGTTTGGATACTCACTTGGTAACTGTTATTATAGGCAAACTCTACCAAAGGTAACTGTTTCTCCCATGATCCTTAAAAATCAATAACATAGCACCTCAACATATCCTCCAGCACTTGGATAACTCACTCAGACTGCCCATCCATCTGAGGATGATACGAAGTATTGAAATTCAACAGCGTACCCAATGCTCGATGCAAACATTCCCAAAACCTTGATGTAAAACACGGATCCCCAAAACCTTAATTAACTGTATGAAAGAAGGTTTCACTTGTAACTCAGCCACCAAACCACCATCACGCGATATACTTAATCGAGCAAACATCGCCCTCAACTCTACAACACCTTTCTACTCAAAGCATCGACCACCATATTGGCCTTACTAGGGTAATACTCAATCGTCAAGTCATAATCTTTAAGCAACTCCAACCACCTTCATTGCCTAAGATTCAACTCCTTTTGAGACATCAAATACTTCAAGCTCTTATGGTCAGTGGAAACTGTACACTTTTCACCGTAAAGGTAATGTCTCCAAATCATCAAAGCAAACACAACTACAACTAACTCGATATCATGCGTAGGATAGTTACGCTCATGAACATTTAATTGTCGAGATACGTAAGCCACAACCCTAACATTCTGCATCAACACACACCCTAAACCAACATAGCTTACATCACTATATATCACAAACTTTTTCCCGATTCAGGTTGAATCAAGACCGGAACTTACATCAAAGCTTTCTTCAACTTCTCAAAAGCTTGTTGCCTCGACTATGTCCACTCAAAAAAACATCCTTTTGCAACAACTTTATCAAAGAAGCAGCTATCTTTGGGAAACCATCAATAAAACGACGATAATACCCTGCCAAACCCAAGAAACTACGAACCTCTATCACCGACTTAGGTCGTTTCCAATTTACAATTGCCTCAATCTTTTGCGGATCCACACGAATACCTTCTGTTGAAACCACATAACCAAGGAAAACCACTTCCTTAATCCAAAACTCTCACTTACTCAACTTAGCATACAATTGATTATCCAACAAAACTTGCAACGCAATCCTCAAATGTTTATCATGATCCTCCTCGGTGCGTGAGTACACAAGGATATCATCAATAAACACTACCACAAACTGATCCAAGAATTCATGGAACACTCTGTTCATCATATCCATGAAAGCTATAGGCGCATTCGTTAGCCGAAACAGCATCACCAAGAACTCAAAATGTCCATAACGAGTGCAAAAAGCTGTCTTCGGCACATCTTTATCCTTTACCGTCAACTGACAATATCCTCATCTCAGATCAATCTTAGAAAACACCATCGCACCACGAAATTGATCAAAGAAATCATCAATCTGTGCTAAAGGATACTTAGTCTTAATCGTCAACTTGTTCAGTTGCAGATAATTGATGCACATCCGTATAGTGCCATCCTTCTTTTTCACGAACAACACAGGTGCTCGCTAAGGCGAAATACTAGGATGAATGAAACCATGATCCAACAACTCTTGAAGTTATGTCTTCAACTCCTTGGGTGCCATGTGATACGGAGCAATAGACACTAGAGCCATATCTGCATACGTCTCTATACAAAACTCCACCTCCGTATCCGATGGCAAACTAGGCAATTCTTCCGAAAACACCCCCAGAAAATCACAAATAGTGCAGATATCCTGGGGATGTACCTCCTTCATATTCGGATTCATGACATACACCAAGTATGCCTGACATCCAACCTCCAACAACTTCTGTGCTTCCAAAGCCGAAAAATGTTGGATAAGAATTTGACATTCTCACCCACTACTACAACTTCATAATCATCAGCAAGTTTAAGTGAAACTCGCTTAGATTCAAAATCAACCACGGCTTTGTGCTCGGCTAACTAATCCATTCCCAAAATAACATCAAACCCATAAAAGGGTAACTCCATCATATCTACAGCACACACATGTCCTTAAACAATTAAATAACACCTCATATACATCCTTCTAACAACTATCGTTTCTCCAAAAGAATTCGTTACAAGCATACCCATATCTAAAAACTCAACAGGTAGATCAAGCGATTGTGCATGCTCACGCAAAATATATGAATGAGTAGAACTGAAATCAATGAAAGAAAGTAATGAAAAAGATTGCAAAGTAAAGGTACCTACAATTACATCGGTGTCATTCCTTCTCTCACAGTGTGTATACACTCTTGCCTAACCACCTCCCTCAGGCTAAAAAGAAACAACATGAGCAACATTCCTCTGTCCATCCTTCCTTCGCTAAAAATTACCTCGACTGCGCCCACAGCCTCTCTGTGGCTCAACGACATGCGCAGGTGCTTGCCTAACCGGCTGAGGACAATCACGCTTTACATGACCTTGACCACCACAATTCCAGCACACTCCAGATTTTCCCCAACATTCACCCCTACGTCGCCGTCCACAATGGTTACACTCAAAAGCATGAACAAAGACATTATGACCTTGTTGTCCACGGCCAGGGTTACCACCACCACGCCTCTAATTAGATCGATACCTCCTATCCTTGTGCTTCTTAGAACGATCTCTACCAGGCTCAAACTCAGCCGATCTCTTACAAAACTAGAACGAGCAACTAAACCCAAATTTTGCTCAATGTCCTTAGCCCGAGTGACTAAGGCATCAAAATCTATTTAATCCGAAGCCAACATATAGTTCTTCACCTCCTTCACCAACCCATAACGGAAACGTTCACATCTTTTTTGTACATTGGGAACCAGCTCAGGGGCATGCTGGCTTAACTAAATGAATTGAACCTCATACTCAGCAACCATTATGCTTCCCTGCACCAAAGCCATAAACTCTCGCTTCTTCTCATCTAGGTACCGAACACCAGATACTTCCTTCAAAAAGTAGTTCCAAAGAACTCCTAAGTCACATTGGCAGGTTCCATTCCCGCAATGATGGTTTTCCACCACGTATAAGCATCACCATGTAATAAAGACACCGTACAACCCAGCTTAAATGCACCCGTACAACCCATCTGACCAAGAATCCTCCGAGTGCTCTCAAACCATGCCTCAAAATCCTCCAAAGACAAACCTTGAAACTCGGTACCACCTAGACTACGCAAAATTCTCCAAAAGAAGTCTAGGGTTATCAACTGCAGGCTGTGGAGCAACTGCGTGCATACCCGCCATCGCAGCCTGAAAAGCTCTAGTTATAGCATGGATTAGTGGCATCATATCACTAACTGTCGTCCCTTGTACTGCCTAAGGTCCAGCTCCTCCCGCACCAGCTCTAGCTCCAGCTTCACCACCACCAAGAGGATGAGGGGCAACAATTCCTCATTAACCTCATTCTCTACCACATTACATGCATTGTTTCTAAGCTCTTGTCTCAGTCCCATTATCAAAACAGTATGAATCTCTAGCATAAAAATCCAACATTAAAACCAATCAGGCTAGCTCGAAGCAAGAATCCAAGGTGCTCAAGTTTTAAAACAATAACTCTTTATACTAATAGTAATATGCCAATGGGTACCCCAAATCTCTTCCCCAAACATCACAAACTATCCATACAACATGTTATCAACCACCGTGCAAATCACATAAGCAATCAATGACCAAATCATGGCATTAGCACTCACCGTGCATAGCAAACAATACAATAAAACTCAAAACAAATCTCCATAATCTTATCGATATCTCAAACTTTCATAACCTGGCTCTAATACCAACAAATGTAACCCCCTTGACCCAGTCTAGTCGTAAGACCGAATCGAGCGAGTCGCACGGGGAATATTAAAGTAAAACCCAAAAGTTCAATTTCAACAAACAACCTTTTTTTTCTTTTTATCTTTCTAGATGAAACATTACTAACCTAAGTGTACATGCTGACGGTGGATGAAATTACAACTCGATCAGACTTCGATTTAACATCCAATGGTCTTATTTAGCATTTAGGGACCATTTTGTTAAACTTATAAAATTTAGGGACCAATTGCGAAATTAAAGTTAATGGTAGTCAATTAGTCAGGTTTCATGCTTTCATATCAAATTTTAGCTCATTTCGATCACCCAAACTCATTTAATTGAAAATTCAAATATCCAGTGACCTAAACGTGAGAAAGTAGAACTTCAAAAAGCTTCAATTAACCAACTTAACGGTCAAGTGTATCGATACACTTGTGCCCGTATCGATACACCAAAATCTCGTCGAAATCTCATATTTCCAGTAGCACAAAACGATATCGATATAGTCCCGTGTACCAATACGGTACTCCAATTTGCCCTCTGACCGTATCGATACGATCTACCTTGTACCAATACAGTATGCCTAGTTTGGCTTTACTGTACCAATACGATAGCCCGCGTATCGATACGCCTAGGCTTGTAATGTCACAAATTGTAGATTTTTCAAGCTTAAACTCATCTGAAAGTATTCCAACATGTTACTTCTCAATCTATAGGCATGGTTCCTATGCAAAGTAACCATTGTGATTCTCAATCTATAGGCACGCTTCCTATGCAAAGTAACCATTCAAACACCAAAATGCAAACCAAACCAAATACCAGCGATTAAAGGCCATTTACAAACCCAAACGGGCAATTAAACGTGCCACAAACCAGGGTGTTTCAAAACATAACTTCCCAAAACATTAAGGCATTCTCCCATTGTCAATTATTACTATTAGGTAAACCAAAAACCATACTTGAGCTAAGTTTTCACTCTTGGATCTCTACTTGCTTCCTTGCTACCACTGAAGTGTTATTTCTCTACATTGTTGGAAAAAGCAAGCGTAAGCATAAATGCTTTGTGAGGGATGTTCAAGTTAAAACCAAAAACAATGCACTTTAAAGCCATTTCTCAAGTAGAAATCTCTTTCTCATCATGCTCATTCTAACTCATGCTTAAAACCACTTTGAAGCAAAATCAATAACATTTAAACCACATGTATCATAAATCTCATCCATTAACCTTAATGCAAAACTCACGCCAAAGCTTCTCATGCTTGTTTCTCATAAAGAAATCCTCAAAAATATAATATCATGTATAAAACACATTATACAAAACATTTATAAAACATGATACATGTGAATCTCATATATTGGCTTTCAAGTGACCTGAGAATAGGCTCACCCCTAACCCGTAGTGATAGGCTCACCTCTATCACAAAGTACTAGGCTCACCTCTAGTACACATCGGATACACGAATTCTCATGGTGGGCACATCTCCTCCAAAAATCTCACTTTGGATGGGAATAGGCTCACCTCTAACCCGTAGTGATAGGCTCACCTCTAGTACCCACATTAGGCTCACCTCTATTGTGTCATCGAAGAATTTATCTCACGTAAAAATTTTGTATATTAAAGTGCACTTCTCATCCTATTGGTCAACCAATTGTATCCGTTAACAATAATCTCATCACTTGCCAATATACACTTAAAACCATGTTTACCTACTATTTTTCAATACATAACACAAACCCTATTTCAAAAGTGTAAATAATGCATAGCATTTTCTCAACAAGTTCAATCTCTTTAAAACATAAATCAATCTCATGGGATCACATGCATCATCTTTCAATTCATAAAACACTCATAAACAGTAGGTAACAACTTTCTTTTCAGAACATGAGCATGATCAATCAAATAAATGGGAAAAGCCGAGTACTAAGAGCGAAACATCTCATACTTACTTCTGAGCTTAGATTAGTGTTTCAAGCTTAATCTAAACCCCTAAACCTTGCTTTCAAACCTTTGAAAAGATCTTAAATCATTTCCACTCAACGATTGCGCCTCGTTTGCCTTGCTGAAGCAAAATCAAGCTCCCAGATCATCCGAAACACCTTTTGAAGCTAACGGATCCACATCCCCTGCTTTTGACCAAAGAAAAATAGATGATTAATGTCTAACCTTGCATCAAAATCCCCAGCAACACAAAACTACACCTTCTCCTAATAGCGGCCAAGCTTTCACCACCCAAAACTACCAAAAACATCGGCGAAGCCCTTCTAACTAATATCCAGCCATTACCCAGTGAGATTAACATCAAAGCAACATCAATTTACATATAAAAACTTACTCTCAACACCAAAGAACCTCCCGCAATCAATTAACCACATAAACAAGCCATAAACTCAAAGATTTCAGCCTTGAAATCAAACAACTCACCTAGTTTCGAGTTTCTTATGATAAAATCATTATCTCAACATTATTTAACATAAAAAAAACATGACTAAACCAACCATAAACCCAGAAAAATAGATCCATTATGAAAATTACATAAATCCACCATTTAAAGCTTGATTTAACCATTTCTTTCAATTAAATCATAAATCCTCCATAGCAAACTTATTAAAAGATTCAAAGGCTTGGGAATTTCAATAAAGAACCCATCATTAGATGAGAAAAACGTAGCTCACCTCTAATGGATGCTTTTCCCCTAAATCAATTTGATTTACATGTCAAAACAAAAAAAAAATCAATAAGGTTTTGTTAAGAAATCAATATGAAATCATTTGATAGTAATAGATTAAAGAAAACAATATTTTACCTTAAGATTTTGAAGTGGAAATGAGTGTTTGGCTGGAGAGAATTTAAGAGAAAACTTTTGAGAGAAAAAAGTTACGTCAATTTTGTTGAAAAGAATTAATCACGAATTAATCTCTCCATCCAATTATATTAATTAAAAACCATTTTAAATAAGTCAAATAAGGGGTAAAAGTCTGATATTCGAGTTTATCTAAATATCTCCTTAAAGATTCAAAGTCCTGAGCCTTTTACAAAATAGACACTAGAAAAACAGTTTTTGAAATTACGTTTTAGTCACTAGAATCAAAATGTTCAAGTTCCAACCATCAACTTCCAAAATTGAATTCACCAAACCTTTACATACATTTAAAAAGGATTTTATAACCTTTTTCCATATTTTATTTGTCTCAAAAACCTTTTTAAAACTTTAATCCCGAAACTAGTCCAAATTGCTCAAACCGTTTCAACCAAACCGTCTAGCCAACCCGACTAACTTCTAAGCTCAAAATCAGGGCATTACATGTTATCTTTGAATAAAATTTCGAGGTCAAATTTTCCTAAGTGGGGGAGAGTTATAACGCCTCAATTTTGGGCCTAGCAGTTTGTGGGCTGATTAGACGATCCGGTAGATCGGGTTAGAGATTTAAGGCGAACTCAGGATTTAAATTGGATTAAAATTTTTTGAGTGAGAAAAATATTTAGGAAAATATATAAAAATCATTATTTTATATATGAATATTTGGTATCGGGTTAGAGATTTAAGGCGAACTCAGGATTTAAATTGGATTAAAAAATTTTGAGTGAGAAAAATATTTAGGAAAAAATATAAAAATCATTATTTTATATATGAATATTTGGTGTAAAGTCAATTTGAAATATGGAATTCGAAAATATGACATTTTTGCTAGTGACCAAAATGTAATGAATAGAAACTGCTTTTAATGACTGTTTTGTAAAAGGATCAAAATTTTAATCTTTAAGGATCTATTTGCCCAAAATATAATATTATACTTTTCTCCTTAATTGATTATTTTAAAAATATTTGGGGAGAGGTATAATAGATTTTGAGGAATTAATTTCATAATTAATTCCTAAGTAAATTTCACGTAACTAACATTTCTCTAAAAAGATTTTCTCTCAAATTCTCTTCAGGTAACTTCTTGATTTCTTCAATATTTTAATGTCAAATGAGTTCTTAATTGTTTCCTACCAAAACCATATTGTTTTAATCTTGCTTTCTCATGTAAATCAATATTATTAAGGAGGAAAGTCAACATTAAAGGTGAGCTTCATCCTTCTCCTCTAATTTATTGTTCTTTACTGAAATTCTCAAGTTATTGATCCTTTATAAATGTATTCTATTGATATTTAATGATTTAATTGTGGAAAATGGTTAAATCAAGGTTTAATTGATGAGATTATATGATTTTCGAAATGGATCTGTTTTGCTGGGTTCTTGATTGGTTTTAATCAATATTTTGATTTTATATAATGTTAATAGATTGATTTTAACATTGGAATCCTGATGCAATTTGAATCTCTAATTTTCTAGGGTGCTAGTTATGTGTTTTTAGGAGTTCTGGAGGTTTAATGTATGTTGAAGATATAAGGATTGTTTTGGATTGTTTTTTTATGCTAATTGCTGGAATAAACCTATAGGTTTTAGTTGGGTTAAGTTTGGAAGGTGTTTGATGTTGATTTGGGTAATTTTGGGAAAGGTTTTGGCTAGAGTTTGTAGAGGGTTGTTGTGGATTAATGTTGTTGGGTTTGTGAATGCATTTTGATGCATTGAATCCTCTATTTTTTGTGGTGAAATCAAGGGAGGTTGATCCTCAAGCTTGAAGTGTAGCTTCAGAAGCTTTGGAGGAGTAATTCGCATCAGCGAATGAGGCTTTGCATTGTCGGTGAGTGAGAACATGGATTTTAGATTTGAAATGGTTTAAAGGTTGTTTGTAGGAGTTTAAACTTACCTTGAAACACTGGTTTAAACTCAGAAGTAAGTATAATGAGATTTTCTCTCTCGGGCGTATTTTAAGGAAATGGTTTTTATGCACTTGTTTTGAATTACATGGTACCTACTGTTAAGCATGTTTTAAAGTATGTTATATACTGTTTTTGATCATATTTTGATGATGGAAGCATTTGTAAATGATCCATGTAAGTATGAGGAATACTTGTGAATGCATTGGGTTAATTCATTGAAAATGGTTTTGATGTGTTGCTTTAAAACTAATGAGGTACATGGTTTATAATGAATTATATTGGTAAGTGTGTGGCTTAAAATGTTATCGGATATAGTTGGCTGGCCATAGGATTGATAGTGCACTATAAAAAGTCGCCTTGGATGTTGAGGGGTTTATACGGTGTACCAAATACTCTATCCAAGTACCCTAACGGTTGAAGGGTTATATGGTACCGAAAAGTCCCGTTAGTGGATTAAGCATCTAATCGATGATTGAGGTTGATGTCCCCATGGTTGTGATTGTACCCGATTGTAAGTGTACCACGGTTGTGATCATACCGTAATTTTGGTTGAAATGGCTTGAAGTGTTGAGATGACATTTGTTGAATCCGTGTATCCGATATAATATCTTATAAAGTGGAAATCAGTTTATGATCACTTGAAAGTCAATATAATTGTTAATGTATCATGTTCATGGATGTTAATGTATAATGTTGGTTTATACATGAGTTACACTTTAAGCATTATATGGTTGTTATGCATAGGAAGGCTTAAATTGAGGGTTAGTAAATAGGATTTGCTGTGGATCCATGATACATGTTGCATATGGTTTAATATGTTATTTTTAAAGTGTTAAATGCATGCTTTTCAAGGCATGTTGTTTTGAAAGTTGATTTAAATTGTTGAACTCATGTGAGTTGGGAAAATGGTTTTAAATGCATTGATGGTGTTGTGTTTTGAGCGCTCCTCACTAAGCCTTGTGTGCTTACGCTCTATTTTTCCATCAATGTAGTGAATTAAAGGTTGGAGGTAGCGAGCAAGGGATGGGAAAGTCCAAGGACTTGTGTAACGAGAAAGTATGGTTTTGAACTAGACTTGTAGTAATAAAGGCAATGTGGTTCATTATTGATTTTTGGGATGGTTTGGGTTAAACTCCTTGTTTGGAGGAAGTTTGTTGTATTGTGTTGGAGTTGTAATTAGCTTTATATATTTAGTCGATGCTTCAGTTTGTGTTTCATGCTTGAAATGGTTTGTTGCTAGGAACCATGCCTCTAGATTATTTTGAGAAGTATAATGCCATGATTTGAAGATGTTTCTATGAAGTTTTAGTATGGTTTAATCCTTGATGTTGTTGTATATATGTTTGGGGCATGTTGGAATGTGTTTGAACCCTTAAAAGCATTTTAAACCAGAATAATTGGACATTTCAGGTCAAAGCGTCTCGTTACGCGTGTTCTTGTGCCATACGGGTAAGCTAGTTTTTGCGTTAGTGTTTCGATACGCAGAGAGCTATTTCGGTACGGGCAAGATTATTATGGCAAAGTGTATCGATACAGTTTTGAGCTAATGGAATCTGGGATTTTAAGAAATTGCAAAGTGTACCAATACACTTGCTCGTGTACCGATACGGGCAGCTGATATTTCAGTTAATGTGATGTTTAGAAGTTCTGTTTTCTTTCGTTTTGGTCCATAAATGTTACGCATGCAATTGAATGAGTTGGGATGATTATTATGAGGTGATTTCTAACATGTGTGCATGAAACCTGATTAATTAAGGATTGGTAACTTAAAAATGGATAAGTCCCTATATTTTTCATAATTGCAATTTGGTCCCAAAATTGTAATTGCTTGCAATTAGATGTCGATTCGATGCCTGATTGAGTTGAGTTTTCACCTGCTGCCAGTGTGCAAAACATAGGTTAATAAAATCTAGTAAGATTTTGAAAAAATAGACGTAATTTGAGTTAATCTTTACAAGTTTATTTCGGCAAACCCACTGTAGTTCGCTCGATTCGGTCTTGCAGCTAGGCTTGGTCGAGGGGGTTACAATATCATCAATTTAACCACCACAAAATGATCAAGATATTCATGGAAAACCCTATTCATCATATCCATGAAAGCAGCTGGAATATTTGTCAAACCGAACGACATCACCAAAAACTCATAGTGCCCATATCTCGTACAAAGAGCAGTCTTCGACACATCCACATCCTTAGTAATACCCCGATCTCAAATCAATCTTGGAAAACACAACCGCCCCACAGAATTGATCACACAAATCATCCCAACCTTCTTTTACTGGCAATAGATATTTGTTTTTAACCGTCAACTTATTCAATTGCCGATAATGAATGCACATATGCATCGTCCCAACCTTCTTTTTCACAAAAAGGACCGGCGCACCCTACGAAGAATCACTAGGTTGGATGAACCCCCAATATAACAAATCTTGGAGTTGAGTCTTTAATTCCTTCAACTCCTTTGGTGCCATACAATGCGAAGCAATAAACATTGGAGCCGTACCCAAGTACGTCTTAATGCTGAACTCTACCTCCCTATCCGGTGGCAAGCCCAACAACTCTTTAGGAAACACCTCTGAAAAATCACACACTATTCGAGCGTTTTGCACTTGAATCCCTTTTGACATCCAGATTCATCATAATTGCTAGATAAGCTTGACATCCCTTTTGCATCAACCTTTCAGCTTGCATAGCCGAAACAACGTTAGACAATAACTTAACATTCTCGCCAACCACTACAACTTCTTAATCTTCATCAAGCTTCAAAGTAATCATTTTGGATTCATAGTCCACAACCGTTTTATGCTCACTTAGCCAATCCATACCCAAGATAACATCAAAACTGTGGAATGGCAACTCCATCAAGTCTGCAGCAAACTCATGGCCTTTGAACAACCAAAGAACGTCACCTATACAACCTCCTAACCATAGCCGTCTCACCAAAGGAACTAGTTACTAGCATACCACAATTAAGATCTCAACAGGTACGTTTAACAAATGCATGCTCACTTAGAATGTAAGAATGAGTGGACCTTGAATCAATTAAGGAAAATAATGGCAAAGATTGCAAGGTAAAAGTACTTGCGATCACACCTCGCGATGAGCATAGACCTGAGTCGGCCAAACATTCTCTGGTCGCACAACAACTGTATGAGCCACAATCCTCTGACCATCATCACGCCTATGGAAATTACCCCTGCCATAGCCTCGGCTTTTAGCATGTCCAGTAGCCTAAACCGGTGCACTTGTCACAATGCGAAGACAATCAAGCTTCAGATGGCCAGGTGACCCACACTCCCAACAAGTTCCAACTACTCTCCAGAACTCACCAACATGGCGTCTCCCACAATGCCCACACTCGGTAGAAACACGTACACCTTGATTATGACCACCATCACCATGTTTATAGTCTGACTTGTATCTCTTATTACGCGACCTCTTGTTTTGCCTTCCAAAAAAGCTAGAATCTGTGATTCTCTTTCTCGAACCCGCATTCACCACTTGCATTGAACCACCCAATGATTGTTCAATATCCTTAGCCCTGTTGACCAACACATTAAAATTCATGTAATTTGTGGCCAATGACGTAAACTCACGCTTCTTGGCTTCTAGGTACTGCAAACCGAGATACTTTCTCTTGAATGTCATTCGAAAGAACTCCCAATTCACATCAACCATTACGTAAGAGTGATTTCTTGAATAGTTTGATACACGAATGCTTGATACATGAACACTTGATACATGAGAAGCTTGATACTTGAATGAACTTAATATATGAATTCATGATAAGAAATCAAACAAGCCTTGGTTGTTAGTTGGTCATAGGTAGAAAGGTATGCCTTAGAGTCTAGAGCGCATTGTGAATTGGGTGGACTACGGTCCAGGGCCAAGGCCATTATTTGGCGACAGTAGGAGGGATGTGTGTAATGGTCAATTGGCGACAGTTGGAGGGATTGCCAGGTACTATAAGTACCATCTTGTGGCGACAGTTTGGTTGGTGACTCGAGTACCTAGACATGACTATACACCAAGGCCTAATCTAAATGTATTAAGCAATAAAAAACATGACTTGATACTTGAACATGCTTGACTTGTTACTTGAACTTGCTAGATTTGACAATTGACTATCTTAACTTGATATTTGAATTACCTTGAGTTGTTACTTGAGCTTACATGCTACATGATACTTAAATGAAAATATGATTGGGGTAATATTTGAGTATGCTTCTTGACTCGTTGATTTTTTATTGAACATGAAACCGACTGATCTTTTGCTCATATACCCTTTGAATGATGCTTACCTGGATAGCATGCTGTTTGATTTTGGTATGAAATGCATGAATGCAATCGACCATACATGTCTACTTGTTTTCCTTCTAGTCTTGTGATGCTTGCAACCTTAGCTAGGATTTGACCTATGGTACTTAAAACCTAGCTAGGTTGTTCTCGACTTAAAAGACCTTTAAACTTGAAACTTGAAACTTGTCAGCTTTAGATGCTACCTCACTAAGTATTCTAAGTACTTATCACTCTCATTTTCTATTCTTCCCAAACCACAGGTTGGAAGAGATCGTAAAGCTATCTTCCTTGAGCCTGAAGCAAGACACAAAGCAAAAGCTCGAAGTATGATTTTGTATTTGTTTTTGTACCCTCTTAATTGGTGGCACTTAGATGTGTATAAAGATCATGTTAAGTTCATGCATTTTGATACTTGAAGTTTGTAAATATATGGTTATTATGGTTAGAAGTTGATATGGCTTGAATATCCCATTAATGATATAATCATAGCTTGTTGAAATGGTGATCTTGATACTTGATTTACATGACCTTGCTTTGTTCAAATTTGATTGAAAATGAAACACTACATGCTAGACCCTTGATTGCCTATTCGAAGTGACCTTGAGTAGGATTGCTTGCCCTTGTTCAAATAGTATGATCCTGAATACTATCCTTGTTTGTTTTATGTAATGAATTTCTTGTTGAGGTTATGCATTATTGATGGATAGATTGATCGATTGTAGAATAGCATGATAGCTTATTCAACTTGTTTGCTCACATGACTTGATTATAGTAACCTTTAAGACCACACTTAGTTAAATGACTTGAAAATGTTATAAGTCCTAATAAACATGTTAAATCATAGTCTCGGAATGGACTATAGCTACGCAAGCATGAAATAGAAATTGTGTGGGATATGTCCATGATTAAGTATGAATTCGAATGCTATGTATGATTACTTGTATAGGAAGAAACCAACCTTGAAACGAACTTAATCGTGATTCTTGCTTATGTGTGTTATTCGAATGCTTCTTGTGTACACATGAATGAGTTGTAAGCAAACTTGTATGTAACTTGCAAATGAATTTAACCAATTCGAAAACCCCTTATGAATAGGAAGCTTGATATTGTTGTTATTCATGTGCTCATTTATGCTTCTTGCTAGATAAGTGACTCATCTTCTAGTGATGAGTGGAAAAATTTTAATTTCCTTGTAATTTTGTGCCTTGTTGTATCTTTGTTTTGTTCTTGTTTTGCTTGTTCTAACACTCCTTGGCTGGGTTACTCTTAACCCGGGTGAGGAGTGTTACAGAAACTTACGCTTGAGCTTAGTTAATCTTGTTAGGCTATAATTGAACTCCCATGACCCATAGATCAAACCTTTAAAGAGCTTTTATGCGTTTATACACTCACTGATACACCTCGTCTTGATCGCCAACGCGAATCGAGCCACCGTAAGCAACGTACGCAACTAGGCAACCTTGCCTTGATCGTCCCCTTTTTTAACCATATAAAACCATAAGGAAATGCATCATTATGTATTCAACTCGTTTCTAAACAATGATCCCATGCATCCTTAACATTTTTCGTCCAAAAACTAGCTGAAACTACCGAAAACAACACCAATCTTTGCTCTAACAACTCCTAACTTCAAACCAACAATTCTAACATTCAATACACATCAAAACATATCCATAAGCACCTTCTAAACATCATTATATCTCCAGCAACCCAAAAACACATAGAACATCCCCAAAAACCACTAAAAACTCATCTAAAAATTAGTCAATTAAATAGTTTCGGGATTTATTCTCATAATCTCATTTCACATTATGATTACCTTATCAAAACATGAAATAACCCAATTAAAATCTCCAGGTTTCGTCAAGTTAAACAAATCTTTAGGCAAATCATCAAAATCACCATTATTAGCTCAAATCTTGAAATCCATTGCGAAACCATGTTAAAATCAATCCATAATTAGGCAACTACTAGGGAATATCAATAAATAACCTTTTTAATTTACTTTGTCTTTTGAAGGCATGATTTAGTGGTTTGTATTAAGTTTATCAAGAATGTGTGTATGTTTGTTTAGTAACACATCCTAAGCCAATTTATTTCCTATACTGAGTAGGGGGTGTTACAAACATATTGTAAACAACTTTTAGCTTAAACTAAACCGTTCTATAATCCAATCAACTCTTATAACTGAAACTCAACTTAAAATCATAGCAACAATCATCAAATAACTCCCAACAGTAGCAGTTAATCAACAAAATTTCATCTTAACCATACATCTGCCATAATCCATAGAGAAAATCTATCTCAATTAGGTAGTTAAACTAATTCCAGGTCCAAACTTGAAAAACCAATATTTAGATTTTTAGCTTTGAACAACCTAACCATAACTCGCTCTTGAAACCATTATAAAACAATTTAATTGAATTAAATTCATTTAATCACAAATGTTAATAGAAATAATAGATTAAGGACACGAAGTGTGTGGAATGTCAATAAGAAACCATAGCTCACTTTGCTTGATAGGAGTACAACCAAAATGAGCTTCCCCTTGCATTCGAACGTTAACCAAAATCTACCAATTTACTTATGTTTATAAATCATTTGGATGAAAATACATTAGAAACGAGATCAAAATATCAATTGATTATAAAAGAAACATTTTAGGAAAATAAAAGATACGAAAGCAATAAGTTTTAGTATAGAGCAAAAAATATTAAAAAACCCCCAATTTTTAGAAAAATGTTATCCATCGATAGTTTTTTTAAGTAAAAGAAAATTGAGTTTGTTAAAAAAAAAAGGGTGAGACTGCTCCCTAAAGATTCTTAGTACATGTCCCCTTTCTATTTAATTAACAAAAACCACTTTTAAAACCAAATTCTCTCTCTCTTTTTAAAGTTATCAAAAACCTAATTCTTATTATTTGATAAACCAATTAAATAACCTTCCAAAACATTAGCCATAACCAATTCACCAAATTCATTTTATAACACATTCGATTATTAACCCAAAATCTAAACTCAAGCCACGATCCCAATCGGAACCTAGCAAATCATCAAATTCAAAAGAACTTCTGCCACAACCTTGCTAACAATGTAACAATCTCAGAAGATTCCTCGACAACTTTGATAACAAACAACTAGACCTAGAAAATAATGTACTTCTAACACGAACCTTGGGTGCTTCAAAACTAGAACAACTCCAACTTCCAGGCATCAATCCTTAACACCTTCTATAAACCTATGAGACCCCAAAGAACCTCATCGCTAAAGCTACTTTACTTTTTCTACCTTGCTTATACCACTAATTCATTGGGTCTCCGAAAAGTCATCCGTAAGTGTGAACATATGTATCCATGAATACTTATAGGCCCTCATAGATGTGTGTGTATATGATAGAATAGCGCAAATATGGATTTGGAAGCCTTCAATCAAGTTGTTTCAAGAAATAAAGGCTCTAGACTCAATCAAGAAAATTCTGGGCAGATCTAAAAATTCAAGAGAAAAGATATGCGCTTTTCTTGAAAATTTCAAATTCAAGGCTAGAAAATTAAAGAAATAAAGACAATATGGAAGACTAGAAGATGAATAATAAGAATTAATCAAAAAAGATTGGAAAAGATTAAGAAAAAGGATAGGTAAAACAAATCTGAAAATTCCAGCTTTGTTTATGGAATTATGGGATATGGCGTGAAGGTTGAAGATGGCTTGCGATTTGTTGTTGTTGTTTTGTCTTCGGCACCCTCCTAGATGCAATTATGTAAGCAACCAACCTCAAGCGGCTCTAACCCACCCTCCTAGACGCGATTACCTAGGCAAGCAAGAGTATGAAGATTAACTCCCTCACAAGAACTCGTTGAACTTATGTTGAAGAAGGCTTTTAAGGCACAAGTAATCAGCACTTGAAAAAACAAACTCCCTAAATATTTCATAAACCAAGAAAAGCTGAGTTTCAATGTTGGAGGCTTCATCCTTTTATAAGTAAAGGATAGACAAAGTAATTTAACTTCTACTAAAACAAGGAAAACCTAATGTAATTAAAGTAATAAAGAAAAAACAACAATTAAACTCCTTGATGGCTTGGGCTGCAAGTGATAAGCTGATAAGGGCTAGTTTGCTTGGGCGGCAAGTAATGGGCTGATAAGAGCTGGTTTGCTTGTGCAGCAAGTAAGGGCTAATAGGGACCTTTATTTGGACGAATTTAAAGGGTATTGGGCTGGCTTGGATGGCAAGAAAGTGATTCTTGGGCAAGGTGGCAAGTGTGGGTTGTTTTAAAAGCTAACTAGGCCTAAAAACACTTGTAAATCCTAATTTGGGCTGAAAGTAAAAATCTGACCCAATCTTTTATACAGGTATTGGGTCTAATTACAATAAAAGGCTAATTAATGGACATCTAAAGGCTTATGGAATCCATCTCCAAAGGTGTAGCAAGTTGAGTTTTTGTGACCCAATTATTCTTGAAGGATTTAAGTGTGGACTTCCTTCAAGAAATTCGTTTTTCTTCATAGCAGCTTGCAATCCTTTACTCACGAATCCTTGGACGGTCAAATTCAGCTTGTCCTTGATTAGTTTGGATTTGGCTCGGGTTATTGGGCCAAGTGGAAAAGTAAGTCCATCTCGTACTTGGAATTGCCTTGTGGTACATACATCATCCCCTCCCTCCTCAAAAGGATTCATCCTCGAATCTAAAACATCAAAGGGAGAAATATCAGGAACATTAAAAGTTGTACTCACATTATACTCACTGGGAAGATCAATTCGGTATGCATTGTTGTTGATTATTTCAAGGACTTGGAATGGTCCATCTTCTCTTGGATCCAACTTGGATTTCTATGGATCAGGAATCTCTCTTTACGCATGTGTAACCAAACCCAATCTCCTGCGTCAAAGATAATTTGGCATCGGCATTTGTTGACTTTTGCAGCAACATTTTCAAATGTTTTCTCCATTCTTTGCTTTGCTTTCTTTTCACCGTCTAAGCTGTAAATATTATCAATAGGCAAAGGGACAAGGTCTAAAGTAGTTAAGGGGTTAAAACCATAAACTACTTTAAATGGAGAATAACCGGTGGACGAGTGAATAGAACGGTTGTAGGCAAATTCTACAAAAGGAAGATATTCTTCCCAAGTTTTAGTGTTCTTACCAGCAACGGTTCGTAGTAATGCACCTATGATCTGATTTATTACCTCAGTTTGTCATCGATTTGTGGGTGACAGGTAGTGGCATAAAGAAGTTTGGTACCTATCTTCCCCATAAAACCTTCCAAAAATGGCTTATGAACTTGACATCTCTATCGGAAACAATGGTGCGTGGAATTCCATGAAGTCTTACTACTTATCGAAAGAAGAGATCGGCTATATGTGTAGCATCGTCTGTTTTGTGGCATGGTATGAAGTGAGCCATCTTTGAAAACTTGTCAAGCACAACGAAAATATTATCCCGACCCCTTTTGGTACGAGGTAATCCCAGAATAAAGTCCATAGATAAATCGATCCAAGGAGAAGAAGGGATCGGAAGAGGAGTATATAATCCATTGGGACTTACATTGGATTTGGCTTGTTTACATACTATGCAAGATGCACATACCTTCTCTAATGTTTTCCGCATGTGAGGCCAGAAAAATGCTCCACTACCATGTCTAAGGTCTTGGATACTTTGAAGTGTCCCATCAGTCCTCCGGAATGTGATTCATGAACTAGAAACTCTCGAATGGAGCCTTGCGGAATACACAACCTGTTTATTCGGAAAAGAAACCCATCTACAAGATAAAAATTGTTAAAAGCAACTTTTAAACAATGAGTATAAATTTCCTTAAAATCTGAGTCATTAGGATACAATTCCTTTATATGTTCAAATCCTAATATAGTAGCATGCATTTGGGTAATTAAGGTATATCTTCGAGACAGGGCATCCGCTACTACATTATCCTTACCTTTCTTGTACTTGATCACATAAGGGAATGTTTCAATGAACTCTACCCAATGAGCATATCTTTTGATCAAATTACCTTGACCATTTAGCCACTTCAAGGATTCGTGGTCGGTGTGGATGATGAATTCCTTTGGAAGAAGGCAGTGTTGCCAAACTTCAAGTGCATGAACTAAGGCAAGGAGCTCTTTATCATAAGTTGAGTAGTTTAGCTGTGCTCCTTTTAACTTCTCGCTAAAGTAAGCGATTGGTTGTTTTTCCTACAAAAGAACTGCACCTATGCCTATACTAGAGCCATCACATTCTAATTTAAAGGTGTTAGAAAAATTGGGAAGACGAAGAATAGAAGTAGTACAAAGTTTACCTTATAGCGTTTGGAATACTTTTTCCTGAGCCTCACCCCAATGAAACCTACCGTTTTCTTGATGGTATTTGTCAATGGTGCCTCAATGGTAGAGAAATCCTTGACAAAGCAACGATAGAAACTTGCTAAGCCATGGAAGGATCTCGCTTCGGTTATAGAAGATGGTGTGGCCATTCTTTAATTGCCTTGACTTTTTCATCATCAACATGGACACCCTGTGCACTTACTATAAAGCTTAGAAAATTAAGACTTTCACTACAAAGCATACACTTTTCCATGTTAGCATATAACCGTTCTTGTCTTAGAACTGTGAAGACCGATTTCACATCAAAGAGATGTGAATCGAGAGAGGAAGATTAGATAAGAATATCATTGAAATAAACAACAACAAACTTACCTCAAAACTCTTGTAATACATGGTTCATCAATCGCATGAATGTGCTAGGGGCATTGGTTAGGTCGAAAGGCATTAATGTCCGCTCATATCAACCGAACTAGGTCTTGAAAGTAGTTTTCCATTCATCTCCTTCCTTTATTTGAATTTGGTGATAGTTGTTAAGTGCATAGAAGTTCTATAACGCTAGCCTTTTTACTCATGATTATTGTTGATCTTAGGCCCATTTTAGTTGCATTTTGTTAGCCAATCATGCATCTTTGCATTGTTTACTCTAGTGTGATGCTTGAGTACATATTTTGGGTGTTTTTGGTGGAAAGGTACTGCTGGAGGTTGTATATTATGTGCATGATTAATTGCCTGAGCAACTGGAAATTGCCGAAGCAATTGGAAATGAAGAAAATGGAAACCTATGACTTTTGGGGAGTGATCCATGCAATTCGGACAAGGTTAAAGGATAGAAACAAATCCCAAAAGAAGTTGGAATTCCATGAAGAAGTCAAGGAGAGATAAAAGTCCAAGAAGTTAAATGAGAATTTGAAGGAATAAATAAAAGAGTTTAACTCTTTTATTATATTTTAATTCACTCCAAACTCTTCCTCATCCATTCGAATCATCTCCTATAAATTCGAAGGACTTAGACGCACCCAAGGGAGTCGAGAAGAAAGAGAGAATTCGATAGAGGTTGTTTTTCATCTTCCATTGTTTCGATTCATGCTTTTGTTGGGAATTTATTTTGTGTTTATTTTAAACCCCGCCATGAACTAAACTATTTAGGCTATGGTTATTATGTTGGTTGGTTGAGAAATGATTGAAGTTTGTTTTTAGGTTATTGAATGTAATTTAGTTTGAGGTTTGCTTCTTCTTGGTGTTTGAATTTTGATTTCGAGTAACTTGGGAAAGGATTTCGTGATCGCAATTATTTATCTAATATCGGGAGAGTTATACTCAAGAAACGGATAAGCATGGTTTTCACTGAGTCAATCGAAAGTGAGAACTAATTCCAATTAAGGATAAGTTACGAATTTCAATGGCTAAGAGAAGCGTAGAATCGGTTGAATTTCACCCAAGATTAATGCGGGAATGTATCACTAAGGTTTGATCTGTTGACTAGTGTTTTGAATTGGGGATAAGGAGAAGCCATTTAGGAACACTTTGCCGAATCTCAAAGAAATCGATTAGTTGCCCAAGCAATCATATAGTCACCCAGTTGCCCAGGCAATTATTATATTAATTGCTCAAGCAATCGCTGTTTCAGTTGCCTAGGTAATCTGACTGTTGAAGTTGTTAGGTTACTTGAGTCGACCCGATATTCATTTCCCAGACAAACTCGATCAATTATCACACCATGACCCATGATAATTCAGCCTGTTCTCTCAATCATTCAAGTTCCCTTTAGTTTACTTGCTTTCTTGATTTTACTTGTTTATTCAACCCAACTATCATTACTTGTGTTTTTACTTTTTAAGTGCAGAAAAACAAATTCTTGAAGTGGCACTAATCCCTGAGGAGACGATAACTAAAACTATACTATAATTTGCGACGTGTATACTTGCACAAATTGCGAAGGACTCAAATCACGCAACAAATTTTTGGCACCGTTGCCGGGGATTGGCACTAGCGACTTTGTTTTTTATTTTATTGCACCTTTATTTCTTTTCCTTTTATTTTTCTAATCAGTTTCAAGGGACTTATAACTTTGGTTTTGCATCTGTGTATGACCAGGGCGAAACCAACAACACAAGATTACCCATTCGAACCCGAGATAGAATGAGCTCTTCATAGGAGAAGACGAGAACAACAAGCAGTAATGGCAGAACAACAAGGTAAACTAGTCGGCAATCCGAATGCCAATGGTAACCAGAACATTGTGGTAAGAGGAGGAGGAGATCAAGTTGTCCAACCTGTTCGTAACAGACCCACTCGAGACTACTTAGAAGAAGATCTCAACAGTCTCAATCCAGGAGTTGTCGCACCAGAAATAAAAGCTGCCCACTTTGAATTAAAACCTATGATGTTCAACATGATCAACACAATTGGTCAATTTGACGGCTCGGCAACTGAAGATGCCAGACAACATCTCAAATCATTCCTGGAGATTTGCAACTCATTCAAGCTACATGGAGTCCATGAAGATATTCTACGGTTGAAATTATTTCCCTATTCACTGAGGTATAGGGCAAAAATGTGGCTAAATAGTATTCCATCCGGATCAATAGGATCCTAGACGGATTTGTTTCGTGATTTCATTACTAGATTTAGCTCTACAAATATGACTGATAAATTACCTAATGATATTACTTCTTTTCAGCAGGCAGATGATGAATCCATGTACGAGGCTTGGGAGCGATATATAGAGCTTTTACACAAATTTCCCATGCTCGGATTCCCATTGTGGACGCAAGTGATGATGTTCTACAACTTAGTAAACACTTTGACAATGATGATGCTAGATGATTCGGCAAATGGCATACTCCTCGAAAAGTCACCTGAGGAAGCAATAGAGTTTCATAACCATCTTGCCAAGAACAACTATCAATTACCAACCACCCGAAGGGGAATAGTCAGACGAAATGCCACAATAAACGAACTTGATTCATCAGGATCTATTTTTACACAACTGGCCGCCTTAACTAATATGGTTAAGAAGATGCAGCGACCTAGTAACCCATAGGAGGTCAACGGAATTGGTTCAATTTGTGAATTATGTAACGATAACCATTCTTCTTTTGAATGTCCGCAGAACTCAAATCTAGTTTTTACGTTGGAAACTACAATCAAAATAGCAACGTGATGTCCAACACCTACAATCCAGCCTGGAAGAAGCACCCCAACTTCTCATGGAGTAATCCCAACAATGCTCTCAACAAGCACAGTTAGAATGCAAAAGCAACAGGATTCTAGCAGAACTTGCCACGGAAACAGTTGCCACAAATGCCGCAGCAACAATCAACTCCATCCGGTTGGAGGGTTTGCATAGATTACCGCAAGTTAAATAAAGCCACTAGGAAAGATCACTTTCCTTTGCCATTTATTGACCAAATGCTTGACCGACTTGCAAGTACATCTTTTTATTATTTTCTTGATGGTTACTCAGGTTATAACCAAATTGCCATAGCACCCGATGATCAGGCAAAGATCACTTTCACATGCCCGTATGGTACCTACGCTTTTCGAAGGATGCTGTTTGGTTTATGGAATGCTCCAGCAACTTTCTATAGATGTATTATGACAATTTTTTCTGATATGGTAGAAGATTTCCTTGAGATTTTCATGGACAATTTTTCGGTATTCGGAGATAACTTCAGCAATTGCCTCGACAATTTGGTGAAAGTGCTAACACGATGTGAAGAATCTGATCTAGTGCTCAATTGGGAAAAGTGCCACTTTATGGTAAATGAAGGTATAGTGCTCCGTCACAAGATCTCCTCCAAGGGAATTGAAGTCGACAGAGCCAAGGTGGAAGTGATTGAAAAATTGCCGCCACCAACTTCAGTCAAAGGAATCCGAAGCTTCCTCGGTCATGTAGGTTTTTACAGGAGGTTTATTTATAATTTTTCCAAAATCTCTAAACCTTTGCCTAACTTGCTTGAACAGGACAAAGCTTTTAATTTTGATGACTCATGTGTCCAAGCATTCAAAACTTTGAAGAAGCAACTCGCATAAGCACCTATTGTTATACCACCAGTTTGGACATTACCCTTTGAACTTATGTGTGACACAAGCGACTTTGCAGTAGGAGCAGTACAAGGTCAACGAATAGGTAAAATTTTTACGTGATTTACTACGCTAGTAAAACTCCTAGTGAAGCTCAAGTGAGCTACACCACTACAGAGAAAGAGTTACTAGCTATAATATTCACCTTTCATAAATTTCATTCATACTTGATCGTGACCAAGGTAATTATTCATACTGACCATTCGGCAATTAAATACCTTTTTGCCAAGAAAGATGCCAAACTTCGTTTAATTTGTTGGATTTTACTTTTGCAAGAGTTTGACATTGAAATTAAGGATAGAAAGGGTACCGAGAACCAAGTTGCCGACCATTTGTCACACCTAGAACGAAGAAAAGACGATGACACAAACATGGAAATCCATGATGCATTCCTGGATGAGCAGTTGTTAATTGCCCAGGTAACCCTAACTATCGATGCCCAGACAACCATAGTAGGGATTGCCTCAGCAATGCCTATGGCAACAGCAACAACAATTGTCTCAGCAATTCTATGGTATGCAGACTTAGTGAATTTCCTGGTTAGTGGCATTTTACCTCGTGATCTTACTCACCAGGGAAAGAAGCGGTTCCGACATGATGCTAAGCATTATTTTTGGGACAAGCCTCTTTTGTTTAAACAATGTACAGATCAGGTTATGAGATGATGTGTCCCCGAAGAAGAACAACAGAATATGCTCTGGCAATGCCATGACTCACCATATGGAGGCCATTTTGGAGGCACTCGCACTGCAGCAAAAGTCTTGCAATCAGGACTGTATTGGCCCACTCTCTACAAAGATGCCTAAGAATTCTACAAGCAATGTGACCGATGTCAACAAACGGGCAATATTTCTAGGCGACATGAGATGCCATTACAGAACATTCTAGAAGTCGAGCTATTCGATGTATGGGGGATTGATTTTATGGGACCTTTTTCGTCATCCTATGAAAACCTCTACATCTTACCTGCTGTTGACTATGTGTCCAAATGGGTTGAAGCCATTGCCGCCCCTACCAATGATTCCAAAACCGTGAAGAGATTTTTACATGAAAATATATTTACATAGTTTGGAATGCCAAGAGCAATCATCAGCGGTGAAGGCAAGCATTTCAACAACAAACTCATTGCCAAGATGTTACAACGCTTCGGAGTGTCACACAAAATTGCCACGGCATACCACCCACAGACCAACAGACAAGCTAAAATTTCTAATCAGGAATTAAAGGGGATACTTGAAAAGGTTGTAAGTCCTTCACAAAAGGATTGGTCTTTAAGGTTAGATGATGCACTTTGGGTATACTAAATAGCTTTCAAAACACCCCTAGGTATGTCTCCATTCCGATTAGTTTACGGCAAAACTTGCCACTTATCGGTGGAAAACGAGCACAAAGCATATTGGGAAATCAAAACCGTTAACCTAGATTGGGAGAGTGCTGGAAAAAAGCGTCTACTGGACCTTAACGAGATGGAGGAATTTCGTGCCCTAGCTTACGATAATGCAAGAATCTATAAATAGAAAAGGAAGCGATGGCATGACAAGAAGTTATTGCCAAGGCAATTCATGCCCAGACAATTAGTCCACCTATTCAATTCTCGGCTAAAACTATTCCCAGGGAAGTTGAAGTCGAGATGGTCCAGACCATTCGAAGTAGTCAAACCCTTCTCTCATGGTGCCGTGATAATCAACTCCAGCATCGAGGGACACGAGTTCAAAGTTAATGGGCAAAGGTTAAAGCATTATGCCGACACCCATGTTGAGCGCATGATTATGCTCTCCCCTCGTATTTTCTATTTTTTATTTATATTTTTGGGACTTAAATTTTAATTTTTGCTTATTATTTTTTTTGTATTTTATTTTAATTTGACTTTGTTTTCTATATATTTTTAGGATAAAGTTATCTTTTATTAATTTTGTTTTATCTTTATCTTATTCTACTTATTTAATTAATATTTCTTTTTAATTTTAGGAAAAGAGTTCAAGATCAAGAAGAATTAGAACCAAGATAGAAGTTCTTCCAACAAGGGAATTATGAGCCAAATATTAAGGCTTATAAAAAGCCTAAAATATAACCCTAACCCCTCCATTTCATCCCCTAGACGTCCAACACATCACCAAAACCCTTTCCCCTTCCCACTCAAGAAGTGTCAGCCACTCCAACCAATCACTCCTTTTGCATTTTCTCCACCACATCCACTTAAACCACCATCTTTAATACACATCTTTTCATTCTTTTCCACTTCCCATCACCATTTAAAACACTCCCAATATTCTATTCATCTTCTTCTTCTTTTTCTAAACTCTCAAAATTTTTCTTTAGTTCAATCTTTCCAACCGATCCACTCAACCACCACAAAAATTCAATGGTGTTGAAGCTCAAAAAATTGGTGCACCCAAGCTCTTCTGTCGAACCTCCCTTCAAAAGATATCCAACACCGGCTATCGAGGAGCGATACCTTTCAAAGTTCGCAAGTCATTCAATTTGGCCGGAGAAATGATTTGCCTACACAAGCTCTCATAAAGACTTCGGACTTGATGATGCCATCTTCCAAGTGATCGAGCACCAAAAGTGGCAAATCTTTTGTTCCCAACCACAACCGGGCAACATCACATGGGTAAGGGAATTTTATGCTCATTCTCCTAACCCCGACAACCTGTATGTGTTTGTGCATGGTAGGGCACTACCTATCAATGCCGACCATATCAATGCCTTCTACGGTGTCTACATCAAGACGGACGAGCATCAAGACTTTGTGGACAAAATCACACCCAAAGAACTCGACACAGTGCTTCAAGACCTCAAGCTCTCGGGTACTCAGTGGAACGAGGGCTCAAACAAAGGAACGGTAAATCGCCTTAGGCTTACGCCCTAGGCAAAACTATGGAACAAATTTATATGAACTTGTTTGATGCCTAGCACTCATCATATTACTGTTGATGCACCACGCCTTCTTCTTATTCACTTTATCTTGCACAAAAGCATCATAAATATTGGCAAAATTATTTGTGATGAGATTTTTGTATGTAGCCAAAATGACAAGGGCTCGCTTTTTTTTCGAGCCTTATATCCCAACTTTGTTAAGAGTAGAAGGTCCCCATTGATCCCATAGACGAGAAGGCACCGCACAAGCAATGATGGAGCCAAGCACAATACCAAAAAATAATGGGAGAAGCACCGAAAAAATCCCCTGCGCAAAAGATTGCTCGGGCAATACCTATTGCCTCGGCAATGCCAGAAGCAGATGCCCAGGCAAGCAAACCGGCAGAAGCCAAAGGACTTGACGCTATACTACATCCTCTAGCACAACGAGTGGAACAAATAGAGGCTCGCCAGCTACTGTTTATGAGGTGCATAAAGGATCACACCACAGTCATCACCCAAGTTATATTGGAAAAACACCCCGACAGCACGGTGTAGTTCCCCACTTTCCCTACCGCAATCCTTGCCCAAGCAATAGATACGACAGATGCTCAGGTAATGCCACATACCACTGCCCAAGCAACAACAACAGAAGATGCCCAGGCAGCAAAAACTAAAGATGCCCCAGCAACCACAACAAAAGAGGAAGGTAAAACCCCGGTCCAAGAACCAACCCGTACAGAATCCGTCTCTAGTTTTACAGATTCTGAGGAATTCTCCACTACGTCCATGAAGTCTTCCCCCATAACATCCACTAACCCAAAGCATAAAGCACCCATCATTGAAGAAGTCGATGACGAGGAAGACGAAGGAGACTCGACGCAAGGGAATCGATTCCACCACCACCCACAAGGCTGCAACCAACCCACTCAAGCAAACGACTCAAGCAAACCGCAAAGAGGAAACTCATCATCCATGATGAGGAACTCTCAGAGTAAGTCATCAACCCTCATCCTACATTTTCCTTTAATTTATTTTTCTTTATTTTGCTTGGATTGAGGACAATGCCTCCCTCGAGTTTGGGGGGACTTGTCATTAGTTAATTTATGTTTAGTTGAATTCATTTTTAGGAATTGCATTTAGCTTATTACTTGCCTTGACTATTGTTAAATTGAAAATTACAAGGACTCGATGTATATCCAATGATGACACTACCTTTTCACTTAATTGTTAGACTTTCGATTCTAGGATGACCATGGAAAACACTTAGGGTCTTATTATAATGCTAAGATTAATTGTACACTATTGTGGCTTGATTGATTTAAGAAATTTTAGTGAACCTAGGCTAATCACTCATAAAATGGGGTAAAATTGAAAATTGCTAGAGGTGCCCGAAATTGACTCTAGTTTTGTGCTTAAAAATTGATCGCTAGAGGTGCCCGAAATTGGCTCTAGTCGACTAAGAAAAAATTAAAATTCAAAATTGGAAATTGCTAGAGGTGCCCGAAATTGGCTCTAGTTGAGGAATGATAAAACCCCAAGAATTTAAACTAAAATGCCTATTGTCCAATTAGAATCCAAAAAATCAACTCGTACACAACTACACACACACTCACGAGCATTATAGCCGGATTTTGGGTAAGTACTAAACCATTCAAAAAATTGAAAGCAATTCATACTTGTGTTAGGTTCTGAGGAAATAAAGTCAAGTCAAAACAATTTCATGATAACTAAGGTCTCGGTAGGTAGTTGTCAGTTTGCATTGCTTGAGGACAAGCAATAGTTCGAGTTTGGGGGCGTGTTAAGTGCATAAAAGTTCTATAATGTTAGCCTTTCTACCTGTGATTATTGTTGATTTTAGGCCCATTTTAGTTGCAATTTTATTAGCCAATCATGCATCTTTGCATTGTTTCCTCTAGTGTGATGCTTGACTACATATTTTGGGTGTTTTCGGTGGAAAGGTATTGCTGGTGGTTGTCTATTATGTGCAGGATTAATTGCTCGAGCAAGCTGGAAATTGCCGAAGCAATTGGAAATGAAGAAAATAGAAGCCTGTGACTTTTGTGGAGTGATCCATGCGATTCGAAAAAGCTTAAAGGATAGAAATAAATCCCAAAAGAAGTTGGAATTCCATGAAGAAGTCAGGGAGAGATAAAAGTCCAAGAAGTTAAAGGAGAATTTGAAGGAATAAATAAAAGAGTTTAACTCTTTTATTATATTTTAATTCACTCCAAACTCTTCCTCATCCATCCGAATCATCTCCTATAAATTTCAAGGACTTAGACGCAGCCAAGGGAGTCGAGAAGAAAGAGAGAATTCAATAGAGGATTTTTTCATCTTCCTTTGTTTCGATTCATGCTTTTGTTGGGAATTTATTTTGTGTTTATTTTAAACCCTGCCATGAACTAAACTATTTAGGCTAGGGTTATTTTGTTGATTGGTTGAGAAATGATTGAAGTTTGCTTTTAGGTTATTGAATGCAATTCAATTTGAGGTTTGCTTATTCTTGGTGTTTTAATTTTGATTTCGAGTAACTTGGGAGATGATCTCATGATCTTCATTATTTATCTAATATCGGGAGAGTTAGATTCAAGAAATAGATAAGACTGGTTTTCACTCAATTAATCTAAAGTGAGAACTAATTCGACTTAGGGATAAGTTACGAATTTCAACGGATAAGAGAAGCGTATAATCAGTTGAAGTTTGCCCAAGGTTAACGCTAGAATTTATCACCAAGGTTTGATCTGTTGACTAGTGTTTTGAATTAGGGATAAGGAGAATCCATTGAAGAACGCTTTGCCAAATCTCAAAGAAATTGATCAGTTGCCCAAGCAATCATATAGTCACCTAGTTGCCCTAGAAATCGTTATATTAATTGCTCAAGCAATCATTGTTTCAGTTGCCCAGGCAATCTGACTGTTGAAGTTATTAGGTTACTTGAGTCAACCCAGTATTCATTGCCCGAATAAAATCAATTATCACACCATGACCCATGATAATCTGACCTATTCTCTCAATCATTCAAGTTCCCTTTAGTTTACTTGCTTTCTTGATTTTACTTGTTTATTCAAACCAACTATCATTACTTGTGTTTTTACTTTTTAAGTGTAGGAAAACAAATTCTTGAAGTGCACCAATTCCCGAGGAGACGATATCTAAAACTATACTATAACTTGCGATGTGTATAATTGCACAAATTACGAAGCACTCAAATCACGCAACAAGTTTTAGGCGCTGTTGGTGAAGATGTATGTGCCATAGAGTTCATCAAGCATGTCATCTAATCACGGAATATGATGTCTATACTTGATTGTAATTCAGTTGATCGGTCGACAATCTACACACATTCGACATGAACCATCTTTCTTTGGCACCAAAAGTACTGGAAGAGCACAAGGGATTAAACTTTCATGGATGTAGCCTTTTCTAAGTAATTCTTCGACTTGCTTTTCTAATTCCATGGTCTCTTCAGGATTGCATCGATATGTTGGTCTATTTGGAATAGAAGACCCCAGAACTAGGTCAATTTGATGTCCAATTCTTGTAAAGGTGGTATACCATCAGGTGGGTCACCTAAAACATAATCGAATTATTGCAAAAGAGAAACAAACACACTAGACAAATGTTTGTTATCGTTAGTGATAGAAAAAAAAGTTTTCTCTGAAGCGGATGAGGATACAAGGTTGTTTAAGAAAGGGGGCTTGTCTCACTTCTTTTTCTCTCGCATAAATATTTTGAGACACTCTTTTTTTCTCACATTTAGGATCACTCACCTCTTGTGGGCCTTTATTTTTGTGGCTTTTATCACTACTGACCTTTTTTGTTATTGACTTTTGTTTTTCATTTTTTCTTCGTTTTCATCTTTTTTGATTGCCACCCCCTCAAAACTTCTTCATTCTCATTTGATCTTTTTGCAACTCTTTTGGACTGAGTGGGGCCAAGGTATACTTCTTGCCATGGAACACAAGTGAATACTTATTCAACTTGCCATGGTGTGTTACATCACGGTCATATTGCCATGGTCGCCTTAAAAGTAAGTGAGATGCTTGCATATGGATAACATCACACCAAACGTCATCACAATATTTACCCATAGTAAAAGTGACTAGAGTACATTTGTTTACCTTTAACTTTTATCCTTCATGAAGCCATTGTAAGTAATATGGCTTCGAATGCCGTTGACAAGGGAGTTTAAGTGTATCGACTAGATGGCTGCTCACCACATTTGCACAGCTTCCTCTATCAATGATGAAAGAGTAAAGTTTACCTTTGATCAAACACAGTGTTTGGAAGATATTTGTTCCTTGTACATCCATATCTTCCATAGCTTGGATATTAAGTGTACGCTCAATCACCAAGCTTCATGGATCAAGTTCATCACTATAATTGTTGGCTATGAACTTATTGTCAGAGAAATCATCTTCTGACTCAGAGGAAGGAGTTCCATCTTTTTGGACGAGGAAAAGTATTGTATTTGGGCAATCTCGTTGATAATGACCATGACCTTTGCATTTGAAGCATTCAATACCTCAAGTCCGGTTGGATCCTTGAGTGGTTTCTGTCAATATGGGGGCTTTGGCCTTGGGTTTATCATGTGGCTTGTTTGCTTCAATTTTTTGTTTTGCTCTACTATATTCGTGCAAGGGATTAGAAGAATTGAGATAAGATAAAGGTTGAGGTGTACCTTTATAATAGTAATAATTCTTTTGTCAATATCGTTGTTTGTCCTTGCTCTTTTTTTCAATTGTCATTGCAATTTGGTAAGCCTCATGAAGTGTATAGTAGGTTTGGAGTTCAAGTACCTCAAGTATGTTGTCATTGAGTCCAATGACAAATCTGTTCAGAGTGTCCTGCTCTTGTTCTTGGACATTAGCTCAGAGCATCAAGGATTCCATCTCTTTGAAGTATTCGTCGACCGTTATGTACCCTTGTCTGAGATTTTGTAACTTTTGTTTGGTCTCTTGTCGATATTATGGTGGGACGAATCGTTCCCGCATGACTTCTTTAAGCTCTCTCCAAGAGTTTATCTTGGCTTCTCCATTGAGACGCATGTTTCGGGCTAATTATGACCACCAAATGGATGTGTAGTCAGTAAATTCTAGGGTTAACATTGGAACTTGATCCTCCTCCGGATATCGGTAATATTCGAACAAGAGATCAACTCAAATTTCCCAGTCACAATAAGCATTAGGATCATATTTCCCTTGAAAAGATGGTTCAATGTACTTTGGTTTGGCCAGGGTGTGTGGGGCTCGTCTCAGGTTTAGACGAGGGTTGTTCCTTGGTTGCTGTTCACGTCTATTCTGAATGGGGATGAGATTTGGGTATCTAATCTCATCATCTTCGCTTGCAACCTCATTGGCTTCTAGTCTAGCTATAGTATGAGTGACTTGGTCCATCCTTGCGTCATGTTATCAAGTTTGGTTACCATGGATGATATAGTCCGTGCACGTTTAGTAACACTGTCTGAAATGCTTGTAAGGTTTACTTCTTGTTGTTCCTCATCGTTACTTGTTTGGGACATCCTGAAACACTCAAATTGAAAAGGTGAAAAGCAAAAGAAAACTAGAAATCTCACTAAACACTCCAAGAAATAAATATTTAGCGAGGCAAGTAAACTGATCTCGTGCTCTTTAAATACCTTCTTGCCACAAGTTAGCAAGTTACAATCAGAGTTTAATCATAACAATGAGTCTTAATTGTACTAGGAGTACAAGGAAAGGTTTGACACCAATTGAAATATGGTTGCAAGAAAGAAGAATTCTAATGAAACTTTTAGTCCTACTCACACACGGAAGAGAAAGTGTTAATGGTGTAATAGAAGAAAGAAAAACAAAACAAACGAACTTAAAACTAAGAGTACAAAAAAATTCTAGAAAGATGAAAAAACCAAAACTCGGAAACAACTTGAAGGAAGAAATCCAATGTTGTATCCACTTCAATGTGACATTTGCGGTGGTGGAGGACGATTATCTTAATAATTCTTCATGGTGGTTGGCGGCTAGGTGTGAGCTTTCTTTATTTTCTTCACTTCTTTTTTCTTTTTTCTTTTTCTTTGTCTGTTTTTCTGTTTTTCTTTTTTTACAAGGTAAATAAACTGAAAATAACAAAAATTGAAGAAAAAACAATGAAAATAGGGTTAAATAGAGGAAAAACCCTAATTTTGCTGAAAATTGATCCACTTTGTTCGAGGGTTTCCCGATGTCAAAATATTCTGAAATTTTACGTGGAGACTCCTCCAATGGTGTAGATCTGATCTGGAAATTTTCAGCTCAAAATTTGCTCATTTGATTTTGACGAATTTCCCCTAATTTTTGAGTTTTTTCGCTCAAAAACGCTAAAATCATTGCCAAGAATCGTCCTAAATCTGATACCAAATGATAGAGTAGCACAATTGTAGATTTGGAAGCCTTCAAGCAAGTTGTTGCAAGAACTAGAGGCTCTAGACTCAATCAAGAAAATTCTGGGTAGATCTCAAAATTCAAAAGAAAAGAGACGGGCTTTTCTTGAAAATTTCAGATTCAAGGCTAGAAATTAAAGAAATAAAGACAATATGGAAAATTAGAAGATGAATAATATGAATTAAACAAAAAGAGATTGAAAAATTTAAGAAAAGGATAGGTAAAATAAATCTAAAAATTCTAGCTCTGTTTATGGAATTTTGGGAGATGGCGTGAAGGTTGAATATGAAGATGGCTTGCAATTTGTTGTTGTTGTTTTTTCCTCGACACCCTCCTAGATGCAATTATCTAAGCAAGAAACCTCATGCGGCTCTAACCCACCCTTCTAGACGCGATTACCTAGGCAAGCAAGAGTGTGAAGATGATCTCCCTCACAATAACTCATCGAACTTATGTTGAAGAAGGCTTCTAAGGCACAAGTAATCAGCACTTGCAAAAACAAACTCACTAAATATTTTATAAATCAAGAAAATCTGAGTTACCATGTTGGAGGCTTCATCCTTTTATAGGTGAAGGATAGACAAAGTAATTTAACTTCTACTAAAACAAGGAAAACCTAATGTAATTAAAATAATAAAGAAAAAACAACGGTTAAACTCCTTGATGGCTTGTGTTGCGAGTGATAAGCTGATAAGGGCTAGTTTGCTTGGGCAGCAAGTAATGGGCTGATAAGAGCTGGTTTGCTTGTGCAGCAAGTAAAAGATGATAGGGGCCTTTATTTGGACGAATTTAAAGGGTATTGGGCTAGCTTGGACGGCAAGAAATTGATTCTTGGGCAAAGAGGTATGTGTGGGCTGTTTTAAAAGCTAACTAGGCCTAAAAACACTTGTAAATCCTATTTTGTGCTAAAAGTAAAAATCTGACCCAATCTTTTATAGTAACAAGTATTGGGTCTAATTACAATAAAAAAGGCTAATTAATGGACATCTAAAGGCTCATGGAATCCATCTCCAAAGGTGCAGAAAGTTGAGTTTTCGTGACCCAATTATTCTTGAAGGAAGTTAAGTGTGGACTTCCTTCAAGAAATTCGTCTTCCTTTATAGCAGCTTGCAATCCTTTGCTCACGAATCCTTGGACGGTCGAATTTAGCTTGTCCTTGATTAGTTTGGATTTGGCTCAGGTTATTGGGCCAAGTCGAAAAGTAAGTCTATCTCGTCCTTGGAATTGCCTTGTGGTACATGCATCAGTATATGTATGCAAAACCTCTAATGTCATCCCCAAATGTACGCATGTACTAACATATTTAAATATATACATATAAGTTTTATGCACTATGCATGCTCAACTATTCACACTTACTAATAACATTCTCAAAACAAGCATTCCTTTCATCAAGCCAAAACTCGCACTTACACATATAAGGAACAAACACTCGCTTTGCTACAAAAGCCTACCAACAACTCTTGGTTGTCGATTAAGATCCTGCTCGGTACCATTGTACATGAGAATACCATTACTCTTGCCACTCACAAAATCATATATTAACAGAATACTCAACTCATCGCAACCCTGAATGCCACTAGTGTATTTGCCAACTACACGACTTAACAGAAATTAGCACCAACCAAACGCTCTTAAACACCATTGTCATTAACAACCACACCGATTCTTCAAGAAATAGAACTTCTAGCCAAACATATCAACAAACAAACATTGCTGTATTCATACTCTCAACTCATACATTACTTTATTGCTCATCAAAATGACACGAAAAGGACTCGGGAGCCACACCAAGGTACGTCTTAATACTGAACTCAACTTTGAAAACAAATGACAACTCGGGAAACTCCCCCGAAAGCATTCCAAGAAAGAATTCTCGAACAACATAGACATTTAGAACCTGAACATCCTTAAACCTTGGATTACCACATAAGCCAAAAACTCATCAAACATAATTCGGTCTATTCTTGGCCAAGTTCCATCGCAAAAAGGAACTCCAATCTTCAAAGCTTCAACACACTAAAAAACTACTACCTTCAACTAATAAGCATAATTGCATGAAGCCAAAAGCCAGAATCCACCAGACAATGCAATAGGGAAAGAGAAGTAGATCACACAACCTTTCCTTGATCAAAATACAAATTCTATGATTCCGCTGCGTACTCTGACCTTCAAAGATGAAAATCAATTTGATGTCTTATGCTTATTGCATACCTTGACCATCCTCATGGAAAAAGACGTTAGGGACACTACCAAATTCTCCTTAACAACCAACATCACTGGTCAAGTTTTGATCCTGAATATCAACTTTCTTACTTGATGCATACATCACACCCTTACCAACTTAAACACTCCAAAAATTTTCATTAGGATCTTTGTCGCAGCTTTATCGAGCATACTTTACAAATCTTGACATTACGATCAAGCATACGACACCTTACGGTAGACCCATTACCATTCACATTACTTCACTTGTTCCTTAACTTCCAAATCCATATCATGGACAACAATTGTAATAACCAATTTTAATATTCAAAAAAAGTGGACCAACACCACTTATAAACTCACGAACGAGGACAATGTCACTCAAGTTTGGAGACCATTCTTAACTATTCTCGATCGAGGACCAAATCAACTCAAGATCAGAAATTACCTTTCTTATACCATCAATAACACAAACAACGCTTACTAAGCTCGAAAGTAATTACTAAATATATCAATCTTTATTTAAAACCAAATACATTACCAATGTTTAAACCTGATAGTTGGGGTGTAGGCTCAGCAAATGATGTAAGACAAACCTGCAAAAACCTTTTCACAAAAATGACCTCATATTAATTACTGAAATGATTATTCATTACTAATCACTAAAAGGACCCCGCGTATCGATACCGGCACTAAGTGTACCAATAAAGGCTGCACTAAATTGCATCTTAGGGAATTCGAATCCCAAACTGAGTATATCCAAATTACTTACAAACAACTTTGACATGCTTCTAATATTATACCATCATTACACAAGTAGACTCAAATAATTACATGCCAATTAATCAACACAATTCATATTCATACAAGTAATCTAGAGGCATGCTTCCTAACAATATAAAGCATTATCCAAAATGAACATTGTAATCAAGGAATTAAAGTATATGACCATATGTACACTTAGAATCAATCAAACCATCCAATTGTTATTTCTATCATTCTAGATCATTAGATCGTAACCACTAAATGTACAAGGCATGAAAATAACACCAACATCTTAATCATTAATACAACCATCATCTAACGTAATACAAAACCAAACAAGTTATCATATCTTAAATAAACAATCCATCCCAATATTTTACCCATATTGCATTATTACAAATAATAATAACACCATAAACATACTCTTTTAAAGCGTTCGTCTTGAGATCCCACCTTGCCTCAAACCACAACCCCGCACTAGCTTAATTCAATACATTGACGGAAGAAAAGAGAGCGTAAGCATAAAATGGCCTAGTGAGTGCACTCAAAAGGGTAAAACGTTAATGCATTTTCAAAATCAAAACTGATATTAGATAGCCCATATCAAAGCAAGTCTAACATGCCATTTCCAAAGCATTTAGATAAAACATGCTTATCGAAACATATACTTCATGCTTACATAACAATCCTTTCATTCTCAATACATTTATATAAAACATGCTTTCATGTTTGTTTCAAAAGTGTATCATGCATAACAACCATATGATTCAAACCACTTTTCACAAGTCTCATGCCAAATCAAACCAAAACATTTCTCATGATTTTTTGTAAAGCATGTCATGCATAATAACCATATGCATCAAAGCTTCTATATTCATGCATAAATCACCATATGCACAAAAGATTTTCCATTAGATCTCATATATTGGCAAGTATTTTTACCCTGGATAGACTCACCTCTATCCTTATAACAAAAACAATATATTTTATCAAAATACATCGGATTCACAGATTTCTCGGTGGACTCACTTCCACCTAATCTCACTTTGGTCAGGAATAGGCTCACCCCTACCCTGTCATGCTAGGCTCACCCCTAACAGACAACAAATAGGATCACCCCTATTGCAAAAAAATGCAAAAACCATTAGCCCAAGTCGCCTAGTTAAACTTCTATAACTCAAGAGCTGTGGAGCGATCGACTTTATTTCATAGGGCACTTTAAACTGTATGGCATGCAAAGTATATCTGATACTTTCTCATTTACGTCACATAGCCAATATAACATTTTCAAATACATTTACTTATTGTGTTCCAATGCATTTCACAAAATTGTTTCATATGCAAAACCACATTGCCAAAGACAATAGCACATTCCTTCTAGGAACAAATCTCAATGCTCATAGGCATCCATATACTTTGATAAACATTGCATATTAGTCCAAATGATGCATTTATAGTAAGGAAATCAACTCATGCTTTTAAACCAAAACATGTAATTCAAGTCTCATAACAAACAAATATTTTAAAGGCAAAAATAGGGAAAACTTACTTCCGAGATTAGCTAAGCTTTATAACCTTTAACTAAACTCCAAAATCCATAAATTAAACCTCTTTTTAGTACCAAACACAATTGCACTCACCAACTTGATATCGCCTCGATGCCGACGTCTAACCAAAAAATGTCTGAACACTTGCCATCTTCCACAAGAAATGTAAGGGTCAATATAAATTAGACCACACCAAAGTAACCAATTTATTAAAATACCCCATAATCCCATTTACGGACCAAAACCAAAAACCTTTATTTTATTTCCATATCACTCCACTATTCTGAGCCCATTCCAATTCTCATTTTAATCCTTTTTTTTAACATTGCCCATGTACTGCACTTAAAGGATGTAGGAATAGAAGTATCACCCCTTTAATTTCGACCTAAACACACACACACTAGCCCTTTGTCAACCATGAATGAAAGGGGCAACAACAACCATATGCTAATACTAGTCCCACCGAGGGACATGGCACCACGATTTTGCCCAGATTGACTCTGCATGTAGGGCTCGAGGATGGGATGTTTACTCCACTCCATCTCTAGGTCTAAAGAGTAGTGTCGATAAGCTAAAGCTCCAGTGATACAATTTTTAAACCTTAAAAGAATGGAAGGAGTACAACATTGTGCTTAAAAGAAAAAGAAAATTCTAAGGCTATAATAGAGATTAATCCTTGAATTTTTCTAAGCCATTAAGTTATCAATGTATGCAACATAGCACCCACTACACTTATAGTAGAATTGATCCTTGAAAAAATTGGGAGCTCTAATCCTTTGTATTTCATTTAAATGGCTAAAGAATAAATTACTGTTGCAACATGTCTTGGAATCCTTGTCATTATAGCTTAGTTGGAACCTTGGAAATGATGGGCTATTTATATATTTGTTTTCATGTTTTTAGTTTTCATTGCTTGAGGAAAAGCAACAGTTCAAGTTTAGAGGCATTTGATGACTTAGTTATCTTATTTTGTATACCCTTTTACTTGGATTTTGCATGTGTTTAAGCTTATTTAGTAGCATTTAGGAGTATCTTGCATATAGTTTGCATGTAGTTAGGGAGTAACACTGTTTGTGCTTAATTGTTATATACTCTGGTGCTTTTAAAGGGAAAGGTAGTGTTTTTGTGGTACATGTGCAAGATCTGTTGGAGCTGAAGGAATACTGGAGCAGAAGGATAACACCTCTCGTAGGTGCTGGTGAGGCAAAATGAGTTGGAGATAAATCTAACTTTGTCTTATATGGACTCTCCTTGGATAATTAACTCATTAAAGATAGTGGGAAAGCAAGATCCTCTTAAAGGAGGCTGCACGCGCTTTAAGGTTACAAAATCCTACCTTTCTCGCCTATATATGAAGACTTGGGTCACGGTTAAAGAGAAATCAATCACAAACGACAAACCTTAGTCTTCAGTAATTGGAGAACCACTAGAGTTGAAGCTCTAGAGGAGTCTCCACACGATAAAAGCCATCGAGAGAGGCTGAAGGTGTAACACCCTCTACCCAGTTCAAAAGGAAAGCAAGTTCGAAGATGTTACCAGAACGAAACATAAAAATTAGAAACATAATTCACATGATCAAATTGAAAAAAACTCACTAGATCGAGAGGCTTCCAAAATTTTGTTAAAATCAATCATTAATCATCGAACTTAATTGTAACATACCAAACATTTACTTTTTGTATGTTACCAACTAGGTCATTTTGAACTAGTATGAAACCATTTTTTCATAGATCAAGCATAAATGAAATACATATATTATCTATCTTATTGGACTCTATCGAAATATGCCTCAAACAATAAAGCAAGATCATATCAATTAAGAACTCAATTTCTTTTACACCATTAAGATTTGATCCATTAGGGATCCTATCTTCTTGGTTTAACTATTCCTTTTATAAATCACTTATGATTCAAGTCTAACTCAAAAGAAATTCTTATTAGTTCATTTTCATACAAGATTTGGAACAAGGGCATGAAGGGCTCGAGTGGAATTACTAATTACATAATTTAGCCAACCTCAAAATCATATAAGTAAAAAGTTAAATATGATCTATTAGTCATGTCATTTTATACAAACCTATATAGAAAAAGACATCCTACATGCATAATAATCACTTATTCACATCATTCTTATACAAAGCATAAACTATATAGAAACTAGCCTTACAATTAATAATCATATCACATTCATAGTCAAATGTTTTACAATCAAAAGAATGTTTTAATGTCATTGGTTACTCAAATGCTAATAAACTAATACGGGTGTCATATGCCACCATTCTAGGAATTACTTAAGGAAACCATAAACAATACACAAAAATCTTGGAAAGTGACTTGCAACCTTTGATCACGATCGAAACACAAAGCTTCTTAAATCCTAAAAATGCATGGCAATCTATGTATTAGTCTTATATAGCCTAAGTGAGGTAGTGACCTTAAAATAACAAAGCATTATACTAAGGGTAATTAATGGAAAATTCAAGGAATACAAGCATAAATTAGCAATAGGTGTTTATGTCTTAATCTTAGCTTATACTTGGCTTTTTTATTGAAAACTTTATCGGAGTTCATATTTTGTCTTATTGAAAACTTTTTTATTGAAAACTTTATCGATGTTTATCGAAGTTCTAATCAAAGCTCTCAGAGTTCTTATCAAAGCTTTCGGAGTTCTTATCAGATTATTACAAAATTTTTGTCTTTTAAAAAGTTTGCCTTGGATCCAATTTGGACATATATAGCAATGGTCTAAGATTCACTTAGCACAAAGCACAAAGTAATGGCTAGTTTATAGCATAACAAACCTAGCTTCTCTTCTCTATCCATCCAACTATCACCAATCTCCTTACCATCTCCCCGTTACCTCTTACTGTTGCCAATATATCACATATATAGGGTCTTCACCCCTGAGCCGTAGCTCATGGACCGTAATCCCAAATTATACCTTTGCACTATGCCAAAGAGTCCAAAGACTTCCATTGTTTAAGCAACTTAAATATTTTATGCTTTGATGTTATGAGGGGTATCTTATGACATTATAGAGCTTACATGATTCTTTTCTTAGTAACTTATAGCATAAGATGAGCTTTTAGCTCCTTAGGGCTTACAAATTAATAAGCTTACAATATTGAGATTAAATTCTTTTATTAAAATCTTATAGCATTTTAGATCAAAGGTTAGCTTCAATGCTTTATAACAATATATATAATCTTCTAATTACAAAATATAGCATAGCAAGACAAAAGGTGCATATGTAATGCAAACATAACCAAAGGATTTATCAAAGATGCCATGCTATGAATGTAATCACATATTGTGCTCTATGTGAGCCATATGCATATGCTCATGAATTAAACATAATATATCATAGAAACAAAGATCGAGATGACACTGTGTCACCTGGGATAAATGCAACTACACTCACCTCATATCCCGAAGTTACGGGATACCTAAATCCATAATCACCTCTAGCTCCCAAATAACTTATTTCTTCTACTCTTCCTTGTCATAATATGTACCTCAAACAAAATAACAAGTCATTAAAACTAATTCAATTCATTTACCAACAGTCCAATTGCACACACACAAACACATATATATACATACAAATCAGTCCAATATATGTTCATATATTTACCAAACAATTCATTTATACATATATACATATACATATATATGTACATCAAAACAATCCTTTATGTGATTATTCACACTAAAAATAGTCCAATTTCCATTCTCTATTTGCACAAATTTGTACTACAATTTTACCATTTCATTCCACATCTTATTTCACTAATTTAGTCCTCTTTTGAATTCTTAAACAGTCCTTGATTTTACATAACAACCCTCCCCTATTTTTCTTTGACAGAACATTCCATAACTCATCAAAATGGCCCTTAAACAAGTTTAGAAAATAGTCCATTAGTATTTCAAGGCAGTCCCTCAAGCAAGCTTAGAAAAACAGTCCATTAGTATTTCAAAACAGTCCCTCAAGCAAGCTTAGAAAAACAGTCCATTAATGTTCTTAAATATGCAAAACAGTTTCAATTACATAGGTAACAAATACATGTACAAAACCGTCCCATATACTTTTCTATGAATCCAAAACAGTCCAATATTCATGTGTATACATATATATGCACAAAACAGTCCCTAACATATTTATATACATTCAAAACAGTCCATACACTTGCATACATACTTATGTACATCAAAACAGTCCCATTACACACATATACACATATATATGTACACAAAACAGTCCACTTAATTTCATATACACCCAAAACAGTTCAGTACAATCCCTATTCTATTGTAAATCAGTCCTTGAACTTGATAAAACTGTCTCCATAATTTTATAAAACAGCCCATGTTTCCAGATTTACAAAACAACCCCCTTTTTAATTGAAAATCAGTCCCCAATTGTTACAAAATGTCCAGTTTTTGAGTTGTAAATCATCCTTTCAATTAAGCTTAATAGGTAGCCCCTAAACATTTCCTTCTATGACAAAACAGTCCACAACTATTTCCACCAACCAAAATGACCACAATTCAATTTCAAACTCAACCACACAAGCAACAACGATCCACCATATGTTCATGTATACACAAAGCAGTTGCAAACTATGAATTCTATACCAATCTGCATTTTTACTTCAAGTCTCAAACTATTTTACTATATTATTTTCTTTCCAAAACTGTCGCCACTATACTGTAATCATAATTTCATTCAAAACTGCCTGCTACACTTTAATTACTAGAACTATGTTATAGTCATGAAATATGCATTGCATTTCCATTAAAACATATTTCATTGAAACTAGATTGTTTCTTAATATTCTATACGAAATAAGCTTCATTACATTTCAAATTCACTTGTTAAAACAGTCCCAAAACATCACTTATTTAGGTTGAAAAACAGTCCCAAATTCAGGTTTACAAAACATCCCCTTATAGTTGCAAAAACAGTCCAATTTTAATTATAAAACAATCCTTAATTTCCTTACAAATCAGTCCTTAAGCAGTCCAAATTTCACGCTCTATTATTAACAACTGATGCAACTATGTAACTCAGGATTTTAATACTAACAACACATTTAAATCAATGGTTCAAGCGTGTCTAAAGCTTTCTAGAATGGAACATGATTTAGTAACATTCATGACTTTAATCGAGTAATCCAATCCTCATAGAAGCAATAAAGCACATAGACGAACAAGTTCAAAACCTTAATTCAATGTACTAATTTACAAAGAATTTCAAAACAGCCCTTAAACATTTCCTAACATGTCAAAACAGTCCACAACCCCTTTCTATCAAATAATGTGACTAATATTTAAATTCAAGCATATGTTACACATTTAACAAAGTATTGTTCGAATACTCAATCCTCAACGGCTATAGAATTTACTATCAAACAATTTGATCATGTTAGCTATGTTGTAAAATCATAAAGGCATGGAAAATTTTTCATGTGTATTATTCGAGTGCACCAAGAAATCTCATAGCATGAGTTTAAATTTCCTAAAAAAATCTATTATCAACATGGTTCATAGAGATATAAAAACAATTACTCAAATTAAATTTAAATAAGAAGAAAGAAGGAGTATTATCGTCTTCTTTATCAAAGCTATACTAGGAACGGTTCAAGCAAATGAACTTATTCAAGCTTCATCTTCAACTTCATGCAAGCTTTGTCTAATCTCCCTCGCTTCTTATTATGAGGTTCAGCCCTCCCTTACCATTGACATGTGTACAAGCCCTTACCTATCTTTTTATTCGGCATGCAAAATCCTAATTTAACATGATATTCATTTTAGTCCTTTTCATAATTGACTAGGTACTTTTCTTTACTTCCTATTTAAATTTACTTTATTTCTTAACAATTCATTTCGATTTGCCATCTAATTTAATTTAATAATTCTAAATGCTTCATAAGGTCTGAAGAGAATGACTTAGATTGTTGGAAAGTATTTCTAATAAATACTAACCCAATTTTAGGGGTACTACAGAAGGAGTGCGAGACTTGCAGTAACAGTTAGAAAGCTTAAAGGAGTTCGTCGAGGACGCTTGACCCTTTTCTATCCCTTTTTTGATAAACTAATATGTTTTTAATTGTTTCTATTATGGATGTTTTAGGCTCAGACATGAGTTGAATACTTTTAGTTGGGTTTATTGCTCTTTAGGATTTTATGTTATGAATACTTTATTTTAATGCTATAATTTTTTTCCTTTATCTATTTTGTTCATCGTTCTTCATGCGTAGTTATTGTAAGAGCTATCAAGAGAGGCCTTTTAACTATTGATTTTTGGCTTAATATCAAGAGAGTTAGGTTAAACAAACGTGAATAGTGAGGCTAAGTTGTTAATTTAATCTTAATCCTTCTTAGACAAAAGTTTAGGGTTTCAACGACTAATATGGAGAACTTGAATAGATAATAGAGTTGTTAGGGCTCACGCAAACATGTATTCTCTTTGCTTCAATGTTATCGACTTCTAGGCTTTGAGAGAGTCAGAAGTTCATTAGAAAATCCTGTCGAGTAGATAAAGATCTTAATGGTTTATGTAGACATGTATTTTCAATCGCTATAGCATTGAAATAAGTAATGAAGCATAATTCCTAGGCAATAAACCCAGCTTCCATAAATATCTGTTATTTGCCGCAGCATCTCTTTGTCTTGATCATAGCAACTTTACTTTATTTGTATCTAGATTTGATAAATCACCATCAACCCAATACTTGCTCAATCATTCTTAAGTACCATTGCTTCTTATTTATTGATCCAATCCCCGCGGGTTCGACACTCTACTTAATCACTTTATTACTTGATCAACGAGTATACTCACTCTGAAGTGCATATCTATTTCGGAAGCATCACTAACGTGGCTAGAACGCCTGCCATTTGGTTGTCTTCTCTAGGAAGATACTTGAAAGTGATCTTGTTAAATTCCTTGATTAGTTTGAGGACCAACTTGTGATACCCAATCAACTTTGCTTCTTTGGTCTTTTATTCTCCATAGATCTAATAAATGACTACGACGGAGTCCCCGAAGACCTTTAGAACTCGCACCCTCTTTTTTACTACTGCTCGTAAACCCGTGATGCAAGCCTCATACTTTTCCATGATATTGGTGTAGAAGAACTCTAACCAACTAGTGAAAGGGTATTGGTCGCCATCTGGTGAGACCAAAACCGCCCCGATGTTGCGACCTAAAGCGTTTGAAGCGCCATCAAAATTTAGGACCCATAACTCTGATGGGCCATGTTTTTCTTCCATGGAGATACAAATAAGGTCCTCATCGAGAAAGTTGAAATCTAGGGCCTCGTAATCGTTAGAGGCGCGGCTCGCCAAAAAGTCTACTACGACACTTCCCTTTATTGCTTTCTAATTGGCGTACTGGATGTCGTATTCAGAGAGCAACATCTGCCAACGGGCCAATCTTCTTGACAAGGCTGATACTTCTATCCTGAATTTTAGGGGGTCAAGCTTCGAAATCAACCATGTGGTGTGGTATAACATGTGCTATCGAAGTCTCTTACTCGCCCATACTAGTGTACAACATAGCTTTTCGATCGGTGAATATCAAGTTTCGTAGTCAGTAAACTTCTTACTCATATAATGCATTGCCCAACACGCAATCCATTGAATGTTCGTGCACTGTCAAGAATAAGATTAGAGGTTTACCTAGAACAGGTGGTACCAACACTTGGGGATTTGATAGCTACTCAATAATCTTCTCTAGAGCATCTTGGAATTCTTTATTCCATGTTATTGAGTTATTCTTTCTAAGAAGGCGGAATACCAAATCACATTTTCTTTCATTTATGAGACGAAACGAGCGATGTAATTGAGCTTCTGTAGGAAGCCTTAAACCCTATTTTGCATTTTTAGATGGGGAAGCTCCTGGATTGCTCTTACCTTGTTTGGATCAATCTTAATCCCTTTTTCTTACGATGAATCCTTGTAACTTTTTGGATGTAACCCTAAAAGTACATTTGGCGGGGTTAAACTTTAATTGGAATTTTCTTAACCTTTGGAAGAGTTTTTCTAGATTCGTTATGTGCTCTTCTTCCATTTGGAATTTTGTAATAATGTTTTCCATGTACACTTTGATCTCCTTGTGCATCATGTCATAGAACAAGGTTACCATTGTTGTTTGGAAGGTTGCTCTGGCATTCTTCATGAAACGACATCTCCTTGTGCATCATTTCATGGAACAAGGTTACCATCGGTGTTTGGTAGGTTGCTCTAGCATTCTTCAGGCTGAACGATAACACCTTGTAGCAAAACGTTCCCCACAACGTCACAAATTTGGTTTTCTCCATGTCTTTCGGGCACATCTTAATCTTGTTGTATCCTGAAAAAACTGTCCATGAAGGAGAATAGGGATTGGCCCACTGTCAATGTATGGTAAAGGGAAGTTATATTTAGGGCTTTCCCTATTGAGATCCCTATAGTCAACGCACACGTGCACATTTCCGTCTTTCTTAGGTACTGGACAATAGTGGCTACTCATTCAGGATATCTGGCCTTTTGTAGGAATCTGGTGTCATATTATTTCTTTACCTTATCCCTTATTTTAAGGAGCATTTCAGGCCTCATCCTCTAAAGTTTCTGTTGCACGGGCTTGCATTCAAGCTTTATGGGCAGTCGGTGCATTACAATGTCGGTGTCTAAGTCGGGCATGTCTTGGTATGACCAGGAGAATACGTCTTTATTGTCTTGAAGAAGCCTAATTAGATTATGATGTGTTTCTTCCATGATATTGGTGCCAATCTTCACCTCTCGTCTTACTTCATTGGTTCCGATGTTTAAAACTTATAATTCTTCTTTGTGAGGGAGAATATTCTTTTCTTCACTTTCCTCTAGTTTGAGCAAATCTTTAGGTAGATCATATTCAGCCTCATCGTCGTAGTATTAAACCTCTTCTAAACATATGGATTGTTTAATATCAACTTACGGCTCAGACTCCAGGTCCCTTAATGCTTTGGAAAATAAATGAATGGAATGGCTTATTTACTTATTTTATTTTGCCTTGGTTCGTTTTTGTATATTTTTTGGGAACTAAATAGTTTATCATAGGCCCTTTACAAGAGATGCCCCATTGCCCTTGAGCTATGATAGTGGATTAGTTTCGGGAATTACTCTAAACATGATTTAAAAACTACAGGAAGTTCTTCTATAGACCAATTATTAAGCTCTTCACACAAGCGAATCATAGACAGAAATTTGCCCTCTTGATCTTCCTCTAGCATGTCATTAATGCTCAAGTTCCCGAACATATTAGTGATGTCCTAATCTTCCTTCTCAACTTCAGTCACATTGGGATTCACGAACCCTCCTAACACAAAGGTGTAATTTAGGGGTAGAAATGTTATTAGGTCCCATGAAACTTCCTCCCCGTTCAGTCTCACCTTCCTTTTCTCCTGGTTCTTCTTCATAGCAGCCCTTCTTTGCATAGTGTGGGCCTAAATCCTAGCCCAAAATGGTCATTCTTCTCTACGATTGTGTAACACCCCCTACCCAGTTTAGGAGTTAAACTAGTTTAGGAAGTGCTACCAAACACTCATTCAAACATTACATTGCATTTAAAGGCTTGAACTAACTTATGAGGCTGTAAGATTTTTTGGGTAATTTAAAACTTTTTAAACTATTTCATAGATCAAGCTTCAACATCAATACATGTTCAATCAGTTATGCATACACTATGCAATACACTTCAACCAATAGTTCATAACATACCCTTATGTTTTGTGTACTTCAATTAGTAAAGCTTAATATGTCTCTACTTCATTCTCATAAGACTTTCTTCCATCATAAACTTCATTGATCTTAAACCAATTTCTAACTTTATATTCTTCTAACCATTTAGGACACATCAATCGTTGCTTTACTAAAGACATAAGTTTCTAGTTTCCCATATTACCATTTAATGTTACAACATTATTAAGATAGCTTAAAGGTCATTTAGGCTAATGAAGAACCAATACCTTGAAATCATTATGTATTGAGGCTCATATTGTAGGTTATCAATATTATAATCAAGTTAGAAAAATCATTCACTAGGAGCTTAGTTATCCTAAATCATCTTGGGTCAACTTCCTTTCTTATTCCAAGCATTCTTTATCCCAATTATACTTCTTAAGACAATATATATATATATATATAATTTAACCATTCTTAGATGAACCTTGAAGGTCTTTACTATAGGTTTTGTATTCACATCATATATCATAAGGGTTTCACACTTTTAAGGCCTAGTCTCAATTACTAGGTTAAATTCACATAATAAACATCACTTCTCAAATATCCAAGGCATAAGTGTACATACATAACTCAATCATATATTTACATTCATTTATACACTAGTATCAACTTTGTTCTTTACTTAATCCTTCTTTCATTCATTCATTTAGAACATGGCATCATATTTCACTTTATTTGATCAATACCTCATATATAATCATCCAATTACAATAACTTAAACCATAATCAATCATGCACTCATACACACAAAGTTTCTTAAATCATTTAAAATTGATGACCAATTATGCATCTCTTTCCTTAGCATTGATTATGAATAATAGCATTAAGCATAATAGGCTCACTTATGATTTCTATAGTTTATTCACCCTTTCCTTTATTACTTTCTGAGATTAAAGTTCATATACACATATTACAGGCCATTTTGATCTTAACATCTTATAACTTAGGAGTATTTAACAACAAACATAGTATGGAATAATATCACACACATATCCAGGCTTAAGAACACAATCACCTATCATATCAAGCAACCATAACACACACATGCATAAAAAATATTAAAAACTTTGTACCTTCTTCATAAGGTACTATAAACATTACTTGAATGCACTTATATGTTAACTAACCAAATAGTTAACATAAACATTAATCATGTATTACCATCCCAGGAATTTAAAACAATTACTACAAATCACATACTCTAATCTTAGGTCATGCGCGACTTACTGCCGAGAGTTGACACGATCCTCACTAGCCGAATGAAAGATACCTGAAAGATCAACCAATCAAATACAAATAAGTTTTGAAGAACTTAGTGAGGTAACCGAAACAACCCAAACATACAAAGATACAAGAAGATATATTTTCTTTTACAAAGTCCTTATGATTTAGTTTTGATTGATTCCTTTCATGTAGTCAAAGTTCACTCCATTCTCTCTACTTACACTTTCTTTGAGCCATTTCATATTTAATTCACCAAGAACCATATAACTTTGACCTTTTAATTTATGTCTTGCATGCTTCACGAAAAATGCATATTTTTACTTGCAAAACAATCATTTTTCACTTGCGAAACAGTCCAATTTAATCTTCAGAACAATCCATATTTTAACTTGCAAAACAATCCATTTTAATCTACAAAATAGTCCATATGTTAACTTGCAAAGCAGTCCATATTTTAACTTGCATACACAATTAACATGTCAAATATCATACAACAAGCAATTTCATTAATTTCACTATCCTAATTTGTTCCATACTCATAAGTATATAAATTTCTTTCATATATATACTTCAAGGACCAAGCATAACAATCAATATCATATCTTGTTTCCTTATTAAGCACATCTTAACAACCTTTCGTATAAATTTTAAGAATCACACGAAACGATCCATTGCATTTCTTTCAAAGCCATAAGCATTATCATTCATTTCGTTATCTTATTTACCTCAATGTCATTAGCATACAATGTGGAAACATAATCATTTTCAAAGATAATCATCATTTATATTCACTTACAAGTTCTTTATAATCTTATCATTATTATTTCAATCAATTTCCTTGGACTTAGACAACTTTCGGACACTTAAATCCCCAACCAAACTATCACCAATAAACATTAAACAATATGGTTAACCCTCCTACTATCGCCAATGACTTTTCACATCACATACCTCTTACTGTCACCAAATAAGGACCTCATTTTTCCTAGACCGTAGTCGCTCCTACACAAGAGCTCAATGGATCCTATGGCATGCCAATTATGCCCTAAGTTGACTCAAATCCAAGGATTTATATACAGTTTCGTATCTTTTCATAAACATTTGCAAGCATTGCTTCCCATTACTATTTAAGTTTCAGCTCCCTTTCTTTCATTTTCATTCTATTTCACATTTTAATTCAATGCATATCCAAATAATCCATCATACAATTTCATTTTGCTTACTTTTCATCTTGTGATTGCATAACTAAGTATGATGTCACAACTTTTTGTTTAACCTTGTTAATTATCATGCCAAGTTAACATCACTATCATACAATTCAACCATTATGCATAGTAATTACATAGCATTCACACATAACATGCATATTATTTTCATCATTCAATGTCATTACACCTTGCATAACATTCCTTTATACCATTATTTTCATAACATTTCAACCTTGATTAGCTTATCATTAACTGATTAACACTATACAATCACATAGAGAAACTACTAGCATTCACATAGCAAGAAATCATACCATACTTCACCTTATCATCAATCAAAGATCCATACAAGTGGCTTACCTTGAGCTTACATGTTTTCCCCATTGGTGTACCATTTAGCAAGCATATTAAGTGATAAGCTTGTTAAGTTCAATTAGAACTTATCCTATTACGATTACTAGTACTTTAAGTGTCTATCATCAATTCATTGCATACCATTAGTTGATTGTGTTAACATATCAAATAACAATCAGCTTAGCTCAGCCTCATATTGAATTTTCAATTGCTTTACGTAAGATTTCACACCATTTTCCACACTTCATACATACATTAGTTACTTATCTTTCTTCTTGTCATATTTCTTTCTTTAATTACCACATGTTTTATTCCTTTGGTTTTAAGCATTCATTTAAATGATGTTTAGTACAACATCATTTTCACACAAAGGTATAGTTACACTCATCTTATATCTAGAAGTTACAGGATATCCCAATCCACTAATTAAATTCGAGCTTCCTCCTATCAATACTTGATTCCCTGAGTCCTTGTTCCAGAATTTTCTTCTTCATTGAACTTACTTCTTTCACTAATCATTAATTCAAACAACATAAGTACAACCATTAATATACATACTCTTCGTCATATATTTACTCAATATACATAACCAATATCAACAATCATATACACTTGTCATTCCTCATTTCCATCTTCAAGTTAAGTCCTTATTTTCAGCCTTTGGCAATTTGAGCTATCATCAAGAATTATTTCTCTATAACAGAGAATACACTGGAATTTAAAGTTCTTTACACCCTTATAAACTAGATTCAACTACAGTTTTAACGGTATAAGCCTCATTGTTTAACAATGTCTACAAAAATTATGAGAACTCTTAGAAATTCCAAAACAAAATTTGTACATAGCAGAATCTGCATCCAGATTTCCTGGAATAACTTCACTTAAAAATTCATAACTTTTGATTTAGAGCTCGAAATCAATCACCGTTTGTTGGAGATTAAACTAGACTCCCACATGGTTCTACACATATAAAACTCATCTTTTATCTCAACAGATTTAATTTTCTACGATTTCCTAAACTCACGGCCTGAACAGAGCCCTCTGAGCATATTAAATTTGGCCTTTGTTTATAACTAACTTAAGTACTCCAAACTCACTTTAATTAGTAACAACTTAAACTCAATCCAATAAAAAATATTTCAATGTCCTTATCGTGCTTTCATTCATGAATCAAAGCAATTATATCATTGAATATTAGCAAGCTCTCGTCCATATACATCCATCTAGTTAACCTCTTACCTCTCATACATGAACCCATTTTAAGCATCTTAAAAAAACCAAATTTCCAGCAAGGTATTGAGCTCCCTAACAATGTAGAATTTCAACTATTCAACCGACTAAGAATTCCTAAATCCATCAATTCTATTCAACTTTAAATAATAACAATTTCCATAATAAATTCATCGTTCAAGATGAGCTTACCTCTTCTTAAACTTCCTCCCACAAATTTTTGCTTCAAATTTCACTAATTTCTCTTGAATTCAAGCTCAACTATGCAAGTCTCCCATGGTGTTTCTCTCACTCTCTCATTTTTGGCAATGGAGAGAACAAGGATGAAAGAAGCTTCAAATTCTCTCTCTTTCCCCCACAACATACCCAATTGTCTTCCCCCTCCCTTCTTCACATTTATATTTTATTTTTTAACACAATTGATGAATAATCTCAAGGGAGAGACCATGGCCAACCACTAGTCCCACTAGCATGTAAAACCCCAAAATCCAGCCTAGTCAAAATTGGGTTCCGATGATCAGAAACCCTATATAAGAAATGTTCAAATATTGTATTGATATTGACCACGACGTCAATTGTATTGGTAGTGAAGTCTAATTAAGTTTAATTATTGTTTAAAGACCTTAATGAATGTAATAGAAACCTTTTAGTGGCTAAATTATAAAAATTAGGAGTTTGAGGACAAAAGCCTAAAGTAAGAAAGGGTGAGGGACTAACCTTGCGATTAACCCATTTCCGTTTTAATTTCCACATACGTGGAATAATCAGAACACTTTCCTTCAAAGGAAATAAAGCCTTGTGGCTATTAAAGGTAAAATAAGAAATTGAAGAGACTTGGAAGGGCTTACCCGATTAAGCAAGTACCATAGTCATCTTCATCTTCTACCTTTAAGGAGCTAAGGAAGCGCCTCCATTAAAGCTTTCTTTAAGCTTTGGTTTTGCTTGAAATATTGATCATAGTAAATCTCAATAGCTTGAATAAGGTAAGCCCAACTATTGGTTATTGATTTTAAACCAATTCTAGAGAGGATTTGAGTTATGGAAATTACAAACCCTAGTTTGGTTCTACGAGAACCTCAAACTTAGTTTCCTATTGATTTTATAAATTCAATATCGCTATTGAGATATCGAATACGTTGTAACCCTTGTCCCATCTTGTTCTGAGTAGCTCAAAACAATCTAGGTGAACAATCACCTTCACCCTCGGATTCCACCGAGCAAAGGAATAAGGAGATCATTGTCTGAGAGCCGTAAAAGCATCATATTATCGAGGTGAGTGTAATCAGAGTCTCGGGATTAGGCTAGGTACCTTTTTCGACTTCATCGTTAATAGAATTATCATTGCTAACTCCGTTGTTAAGGATTATTGCATCGAATCACATATCAAACATCATGGTAAGTATAGGTAAGTTATCGCATTGATTATTGAGCATTGTCATGGTCGTCGTCACTGTTATTGAACATCAGATATGGCTATCATTGTTTTCATTGAGTATTGTTATTGCCAGGATCATCGCCATTGAACCATGAAAGTATAGGGTATTGATTTAGCATTGATATAGTCATTGTCATTGATCATTGATATCAACATCGTTATGGTTATCGAAACATTGAAAATGAACTATCGGCTATTGATATTCTCATTGAGAACATTGAAATATTGCTATCGACATTGATACTATTATTGAATCGTTGCTTATTGATAAAGATATTGAACACATTGAATATTGTTATTGCCACTAAATACTGATCATTGATATTTTCACCGAACCTTGGATTCAAATGACATTGGATATAATTGGCATGCCATAGAATTCATGAGCTCAGTATACGGGTGGACTACGGTCCCAGGGCTACGACCTATATTGATTTGGTGAGGCGGAGGGATGTGTTGTGGTATTGGTCATATTGGCATGGCAGAGGGATTAAACCATTCATTGATTTGGCTAGGTGTAGGAATTCGTGTATGCATTATCCGAAATCGATCCAAGGGTTATTGATGAAATATGAATTTATTGTTATTGAACATGATCGTTGCATTGCTTCCATGGATCTATTGCTTTGTTATTGTAAAGATATGTGTTGTAATGCATTTCCATGACATAGTGTTTAATTGTGACTACCTCACTAGGCAAAGTATGCCTAATGCATTGCATTTCATCCATTTCAAGCTAAGAGATTCAACGTTGGAGATCAGAGAAGTTGTTGCATTGAACAAGTAAGAAGCAAGCTTGAAGTAATGTATATCGAACCTATGAACTCCTAGTAGGGTGGCAAAGTAATTAGAAGAGTCATATAAGCCCATTTGATATGTATATTTCGTGCTTGTGGTATGATAGTGCATAAGGCCTTAAATGAACTCTATATATGGTTTAAAAAGGACTAAAAGTGCATATTAGGCCCTTAAAGGTGAAATAGTAGTAAACGGATTCGAATGGTCCTAAAATTTGGTATGCAAGTAGTTTATAGAATTTAAATATTGTGAATAAAATTTCATTGCATTTGGACCTTGATTGATAGGTTAAAACAAATAAAAACCAGCAAAAATCTATCATTACATGGTAGGGCGTATCGGTACAGTTGATGGCGTACCAATACGGCCTTGCATATTTGGTCAAGTCAACGATGGTCAACAAGGGGCATATCAATACGGCCTAGGCATATCGATACAGATTTTGACTGCTGGAATTTGGGTGTAAAAATGGTATCGATACGGGGTTAAGGCGTATCGATAAGCGGTTAACGCGGTCAACCAGTACTGGTACGACCCTCAACCGTATCGGTACGGGTATGTTAAATTGAATATGGAATTTGGGAATTAGGTTAAAGCGTACCAGTATGGCCATAAGGGTATCAGTACGGTGAGAATTAAATCTGTTAAAAGATGAACCCAGCTTTGTATTGTTTATAGTATGGTCACTGTTTAATGCATGGATTAATTGAATGGGCAAACGAACTCTGAATAGTATGAAAATTTGTACGCTCACTGTTTGTATGATGGATTTCATTTTGGTAAGGTTAATTTTAGAAAAGGATCACTAAAATACTAAAATTGCGATTAAGTCCCTAAAACTTGTAAATGTTATAAATTGGTTCTAATTGGATAATCTTAGACTAGTAATAGATAATTTAAATTTTATGTTACTCATTCTTCAAGGTTGGGCCTATTATCACCGCTCATTATATGAAATTATTGTATCGATCATCATTTAGTTCATCGATAGCATACTCCGGCCTAGTTCTCGACCAGGCGGAGAAGGGGGTGTTAGATTTATGGTATCAGAGCTAGAGTTTAGCCGATTCTAGGACTAAACTGAAGCTTATCGCATTGTTATTGTGTTACTTTGCCACCTAGGAGTTGTACATTGTGTATATTGTGACTTGTCAACTAATCCGATCTCTTTACATTATAGATATGTTTGAGACGAATAAGGCTCACATTCACGAGCATGCCACTGGCTCCTCGACTCATGGCGAGGAAGTAAGGGGGACCTACCGAACCCACCTAGTCTCCCACCTCATCATGTCGAGCCAGTAGTGCCTGATGCACAGGCAGAATGTTATCGGAACATGGCTGACATGTTCAAGCAATTCATGGCATCTATGAGGGCCGAGACGATGGTGCAACCGACCCTGCCACTTGTCCGGTATACTCAAGCCCCTATTGATAAGTTGGTTTCATTTCGAGCCTACATCTTCACCAAATAGGATGACAACAGTCCTCGGACTGCGGAATATTGGCTGGACAACACGCTAAGGATATTGAACAAACAACTACAGTGCTCGGATGTGCACAAGCTAGAGTGCGCCCTTGCATTGCTAGCTGATGAAGCATTGTAGTGGTGGGAGACCACTATTCTTACTGTCCCTGAAGAATCAGGCACTTGGGAGTTCTTCCTTCAAGAATTCCAAAAAATACATTAGCAAGTATTACCTCGCAAAAAGACGCAACATCTTCCTCCACCTGAAGTAAGGCGATCGACCTATTGAGCAATACGTTCATGATTTCTGCAAGTATTGTCGTTATAGTACAGAGTACATCAAGAAGGAATAAGACAAGTGCAGGGTGTTTATTGCTGGGCTTAGTGATGAATTATGCCCTATTTTTACTGTCTTGGGGATCACCAATTTCCAAGATCTTGTGAACTGAGTTAAGGCCACTGAAGCTACACAGAAGACCTTGAGATCAGGTGGAACTAGCAAGACTGAAAAGAGGTTTAGGGATGATTCTCGACCTCCAAGGTGGAATAAAAAGAGTAAGAATCAAGGCCCCAAGAAAAATGTGTATTTTCAACCTTTCCGTTCTAGAATATTGAGAAACCTCAAACGACGACTCAGTCTTTTGCCAAGATGACCTTAGTTGAAAGCACTATAGGCTCCAACATAAACCTAGAGAATCCAGTTTGCAATTACTGCTAGAAACGACATCCAGTAGGTCAGTGTCGTAAGCAGACTGGAGCATACTTCTATTATGGTGAACAGGGTCATTTCATTCGTGATTGTCCCTTGGGTGGAACCAAGTCTATGTCTACATCGGCAGGTACTGCATCCCCTCCTCAGTCCTTCTGAGGTAAGGGGTCAAGGCAAGGTTCGTCATGAGCTACACGAAAATCTAGTAGCTCTGGTAAGGCACCGAATAAGCAAGAATCTAAGACTCTTGCTCAGATGTACCATGTGAGGAGCAAGGAGGAGAAGGATGAGCCTGATGTCATTGCAGGTATCATTGAACTGTATTATTGTTCTCTATATGCATTGATTGACCCTGGCTCTACTCATTCTTTTATAAGTACTGAACTGGTCAAGAAGTATGGAATGACTAGTGAACCTATAGCATCAAGGATCTCTGTAACGAATCCACTTGGTGATTGCGACACCATAAACTTTTTATGTAAGAATTTCCCTATGGTGATTCAAGGGATTCTTTTTGTGGCCAACCTGTTGGCTCTACCGATCCATGAGTTTGATGTGATACTAGGTCAAGATTGGCTTAGTGAGCATCAAGCATGGGTGGATTGTAATAAAAGAAGATTGTATCTCCGAGGCCTTGGTAAGGAGAGCATTGTGTTGATGAGTTCAAGAAATCCTTCCTTGTATGCATTGACAATTGAAGCTAAAGATGGGCCACAGATATTAGATGTTGATGTTGTGTGTGAGTTTCCCGATGTCTTTCTTGATGAACTCCCAGGTTTACCCCCAACCCTTGAGGTTGAATTTAGCATCAACGTGCAACCTGGAATGCTCCAGTATCCATTGCACCATATCGAATGACATTCGTTGAGCTGAAGGAGTTGAAAGTTCATATTCAAGATTTACTTGATAAAGGCTTCATTCTGCCGAGTTCTTCACCCTGGGGAGCTCCGATTCTCTTTGGAAAGAAGAAATATGGTTCCATGAGACTATGTATTGATTATAACAGTTGAACAAGGTGACCATCAAGAACAAATACTCGTTGCCAAGGATTGATGACCTATTCGATTAGCTCAAGAATGCCAATGTGTTTTCCAAGTTCAATTTAAGGTCTGGTTATTATCAAATGAGAGTTAAAGAATATGATGTGCCCAAAACTGCCTTTTGTACAAGATATGGTCACTATGAATTCTTGGTGATTCCATTTAGGCTAACTAATGTGCCAACAACTTTCATAGACCTAATGAATCGAATTTTTATACCCAATCTCAACAAATTTGTGGTGGTGTTCATTGATGACACCCTAATCTATTTCAAGGATGCAGCGGAGAATCGTGATCACCTCCACATTGTGCTTTGAACCCTCCGTGAAAAGTAATTATATGCCAAGTTCTCTAAATGTGAGTTTTGGCTTACTGAAGTTGGCTTCCTTGGGCACGTTGTATCGGCTTCGGGCACCCAAGTAGACTCGAAGAAGATTCAAGCCATTCTTGGTTGGCATCCACCAAAGAACATTGGCGAAGTAAGAAGTTTCCTTGGTCTTGTGGGCTACTATAGGAGATTCGTCAAGGGATTTTCTATGGTAGCCGCCCCTCTGACTAAGTTTGAGGAAGCAAGCTTCGTTCGTTTGGACTGCGGATCAACAAAGGACCTTCGATCAATTGAAACAAGTTTTGACTCATGCACCAATTCTAGTCCAACCTGAGTCAGGTAAGGACTATACACTTTACAGTGATGCATCGCACCTCGGGTTAGGATGTGTATTGATACAAGAAGGCAAGGTCATTGCTTATGTAAGAATTGTCATTTGTTCATTCAAGGCATTCCTTTTCCTGTTGATTTGTTAGCCTTACCTTTTAATGAGTTTGATCTTATTCTAGGTTTAAATTGGTTAGGAAAAAACCATGCTTGGGTAGACTATTCTATGAAAAAACTATTTCTTCTTGGGTTGGGAAAAGAATTAATAATCTTGTTAGATAAGAAATCTTCTGAGCCAACCCCTGTGTTTTCTTCTATACATGTTATAAATGAAACCAAACTTTCCCTTGATTCCATTTTAATTGTCCTTGAATTTCCTGATGTATTCCCGAGGAACTTCTGGAATTACCTCTAGCACGAGAAATTGAATTTGGAATCAAAGTTCATCCGGGAATAACCTCAGTTTCTATTACACCTTATCAGATGGCTTCGATTGAACTTAAAGAACTCAAGAATCAATTGCAAGATTTACAAGATAAAGGCTTCATCAAACCAAGTTCATCTCCTTGGGGAGCCCCAGTTTTGTTTGTAAAGAAGAAAGATGGAATGATGAGGCTTTGTATTGAATATCACCAACTAAACAAGCTTACTATCAAGAACAAGTAACCATTACCAAGAATTTAAGACTTATTTAATTAACTTAAGGATGATATAGTGTTATCCAAGATTGACCTTTGATCAAGATACTACCAAATTAAAGTTAAAGAATTTGATGTACCTAAAATTACATTCAGGACTCGGTATGATCAATATGAGTATTCGTAAAGCCTTTTTGGCATATCAACGGTTCTAATTGCATATATGGACCTTATGAATCGAGTCCTTAAGCCTTATTTGGATAAGTTTGTAGTAGTTTTCATACATGATTTCCTTAACTACTTCATGGACGAGGAGAAACATTCGAAACACCTTCAAATCGTTATACAAATTTTTTGAGACAAGAAACTCTATGTTAAGTCCAATAAATACGAATTTTGGTTATCTGAGGTGTTCCTCTTTGGTTTTGAGACATCTACAGAAGAAATTAAGGATGATCCTGAGAAGATTAACTTAGTGTTGATTAGAAGCCTCTAAGAAACGTTAAGAAGTTAGAAGTTTTATGGGAATTAGCTGGACATTATTTAAATTGTTAAAGAATTATCTATCCTTGGCCACTTCTCTAACCAAGCACCTTCGAAAGGATGTACTTTATGTTTGGTCAGAAAGTTAACAATGAAGCTTTGATTAGTTGAAGTAAAATCGTAGTCGTGCTCATCTTGAGTCACAAAAGAATCAATAGCTTTTAGTCGGTCTTCAAGTTAAATTTGACTTAATTACGAGAATCAAGACTCCTTAGCAATTAGATCGTAAACTTTAGAATACCTTACTTGATCTAAAAGATGAACCTAATTCAGACTTCTCTCTACATTCTAGTGGATTTCTCTATTTTTGAATTAGAGTTTGTGTATCAAACAATGAAACCCTTAAGAGGTAGATGTTTCAAGAAGCCCTTAGTTTGTGTATAAGAATTTGAAGGAGTTATATTAGAAGCCAAATATGAAATATGATATTACAGAGTTGTACCAAGTGTTAAGCATGCAAAAGATTATAATTGAGCTTCAGGTTCTTACGGGGCTTTTACAACCCATCGAAATCCACCAGTACAAATGGGATCATGTAGCTTTGGATCTAGTGAATGGTCCACCTTTGTATCCAAAGAAAATGATATAGTTTGGGATTAATCATTAGACCCTTTAAGCTGGTACACTTCATATCTATGCGAGAGAGCTTAAGTTTAGACAAGCTATCAGAACTGTATGTTTGAGAAGTTTTACAATTGTGTAATGTTTCTACATTCATAATCTCAAATTGAGATCCTCGGTTAACCTCAAGAGTTGGAATTCCTTAGAGAAAGTTTTAAGAACCAAGATTAACTTTTGAACAGCTTTTCATCCTCAGCCTGATAGTCAATCAGGAAAAGATGATCCAGTTCTTAGAAGATATATTTTGAGCTTGTGTTTTTTATTTTGGAAAGAGTTGGGAGAAATCCTTGAAATTGCCTGCAACAAAAGTTATTAAGCATTTATTCAAAAGACTCTGTTTGAAACTTGTTATGGAAGAGAGTAACAGGTTTCGGGAAGAAAAGAAAGTTTAACCTTTGTTTCATTGAACCCTTTTAGATTATTGAGAAGATTGGTGTTGTGGCATACTGTTTAGCTCTTCCTAGTATATCCCACAAGATTCATACGATATTTTGTGTCTCAATACTCCGAAGGTGTTGTCCAAATCCCTCCTTTGCGTTAGAACCTGAAGAAGTGGAACTTAACCCTGATCTATCTTATGAAGAAGCACCAATAAAAAATCTTAGATCGCGAGACTAAAAAGATGCCGTAACAAGTTTGTTCTTTTAGTAAGAATGTTATGGAAGAATCATAAGTCTGAAGAAACAACTTGGCAACTTGAGAAAACCTTGTAAAGACGATATCCCTATCCTTTACCTCAGATAAATTTGAGGACAAATATTCTTTTGGGGGAGGAGAATTATAATACCCCAAAACTCAGCTTAGGAATATGATTCTAATTTGAATGCTAAATATTTTTTTTGGATTTATCTTTAAATGAATCAAATGTATGAGTTAGGACCAAAATTGAAGTTTGAATAGTATTATAGCTATTTTAGATTGGACCAAATCAAAGACCTTGAATGATTGGTGGATTGCACGTAAAACTTTAAAGAAGTAAAGGACCCGTACATGTGTTTTGTGGATATACATGTGGATACAAACATTTTAGGGACTAATTTGGCATAATAGAAAAGCATGATTAGCTATTTTGAGTATATAAATACATATGTATGTATATTGGACTATTTCTCTAACTTAATTAAGAGTTTATGTTACAAACTAAATAAGAGTTGTCTTATGCTTGATAAATATTGATTTTGGGTACTAATTAAATACGAGGATTGGAAACATGTTAAACTTGTTTATAAGGTATATGCATCATATACTTAGATCATATAGTTTAAAGTCTCGGGACAGGATTACAACCTTCCCGAGCATTCTTGATTGGTTTACTTACATTTCTTTGTTCTTTAAATTAAGCTAAGCATGTAAAACCTTGGAATCAAGGTAAGTATTCTTGTGACAAGACTTCTATGGGATGAAATTCTTGATTTAGTGTTATGCTCTTAGTAAGGTTGATACATGTTCATAAATGCTTGATGAGTAAATCCTAGCCATGTTATCATTCGGATAAGGTGAGTAAATCAATTGAGAATCACATTTGATGTGTATACATGCTTGATATGATAAATAACAAGCCATGATTCATATGATAAGTGATAAGCCTTGCTTGTGTTACAATAAGAATGTGGAGCTATGCTCATCCTTGAAATGAATAAGACATATTACTTGGTTATATGATTAAGGAGCTGAGCTCAACTCCAACTCAATTTGATATGAATTAATTAAAAAACCTTGGTTTTGAGTTAGTCAAAGGTATAGTTGGCACGCCGTAGAGTCCATAGAGCTCGTGTTTGGCGTGGACTACAGTCCTTATTTGGTGACAGTAGGAAGGAAGTATTGTGGTCACTTGGCGACAGTAGGAGGGATTGACCGGTACTATGAGTACCTTTTATTGGCGACAGTTGGTTGGGGATTCATGTACCTAGGATGATACTTGATTTCAAGGATATGTTATGACAAAATAATGAATGTCATAAATTCAACTAATGAGTTGACTTGATAACTTATAAAACAAGTAATGCATATCCTTGATATGTTTTGCTATGTAACTTCCTTGATAAGCAATTCATGATCGCAATATGCTATGCTATGTTTGATATCTCATGAATTGTGATAAATTTCCCAAATATGACTTGTTTGATACTAGTTCGAATGTGAGATGATATGCTATACTGTGTTGATGTCCTAATGATTAGTGATAACTTGTTTAATTAAGAAATGTTATGTCTTATTGGTTAATTTGTATTTGGCCAGTTCTTATCCAAGTTAGAGCCTTACTTGTTGATGTAATTTGGGTGAAAGGATGTGATAAATTGATCATGTTTTTAGTTTCTTTAAGCTACCTTACTAAGTAAATATACTTACTCGTCCTTTCACCATCCATCAGGTTGAGTTGCTTCCAGTTAGCTTTCAGAGCTTGGGCAGGGTCACAAGTTTTCAAGAAGTGTGTTTTGTACTTTTCTTATTAGAAATCCTAGTAGGTGACACATGTTTCTTAGATATGCGTAGTGCATTTAGACAACCCTTTTTCTCGTGTATGCGCATAAGTTCAATATGTAGTATTTGTTATATGTAATGGCCTTTAATACTTCTATTGTTTGTTGATTAAGTTCAACTTGTTATGGTTTAATGTTTCGAAGGGTTGCTTGTTCGTGAAGTCATGATAAAATATGATTAAATGCTTGATTGATAGTTAGTCACACTAGGTTTAATGCATGAATAGTTGTTTGTTGGTATGATATGCTTAAGTGTTGCTCGAATGGTTTATTGGTGAATAAGTCTTATTGTCATGCTTGAGGAATAAACTATGTGTTTGTTGATAATTGAATGCTTAATTATGATTAAGAAATTCAAGGCTTAATGATTAGATATCATTTGTAATGGCTCATGTTGATTGTGTTTTGTAAGCACTTAGTAAACCATGTTTATGTTTGGATAGCTTTAAAACAATTCCAAACTTAGAATATTTAAATCTAGTTTAAATCTCTAGTTAAAATGAATGATGTTGTTTATGCTAAAGTACTAAACCCAATTAGACATTCTTTGAAGCTGTGGACTGTTCAAATTGTGTATATTCTCATCACCCTTAATTGAATTTCAATTTCTCACTCAAGCATATTCTTTAACGATTAAGAGTAAAAATGATTGACATTAATGTTTGTGTTAGTTTCTATTTGGTTCCTGTACTCGACTAAAGACTTGCATGTATGTAAGTTAGTTCCTTGTTAGTTAAGTAACACTTCTTAGTTCAATTTACTTCTAAACCGAATTAGGGGTGTTTCAAGGCTTCCAAGGAATCTCAGTGGAGTTAGAAGTTTCCTGGGGATAGCCGGTTATTACCAAATATTTGTTAAAGGGTTTTCTACCTTGGCCACTCCTCTAACCAAGCTCATTCGAAAGGATGTGCATACTCATTCTGAGTTACAAAAGAATTAATAGCTTTTAGCCGAACTTTAAGTTCAATTAACTTGACTTCAAGAATCAAGAATCTTTGGTATTTAGATTTTGACCTTCAGAATAATTTGTTTAAGTTGAAAGATGAACCTAATCCAGAATTTTCTTTAAATTCTAATGGTTTACTCTATTTCCGATATAGAGTTTGTGTACCAAATGATGAAACCCTTAAGAGGGAAATGCTTCAGGAATCTCCTAGTGGTCCCTTTTCGATCTATCCAAGATCTGTCGAGATGTATAAGGATTTGAAGGAGTTATATTGGTGGCCAGGAATAAAGTCTACTATTACAGAATATGTACCCTAGTGTTTAACTTGTTAAAAGATTAAAGCTGAGCATCGAGTTCCTACGAGACTCTTACAACCTATCAAACTTCACTAGTGCAAATGAGATTGTATAGCTATGGACTTTTGTGGGTGGTCTACCTTTTTCTCCGTAGAGAGTGATGCAGTTTGGGTGATAATCAATAGATTTTCTTAATAAACACTTCATACCTATTAGAATGAACCTAAGTTTGGATAAGTTAGCCGAATAGTAGATTTGAGAAGTTATACATTTACATGAAGTTTCTACCTTCATAATCTTGGATTGATATCCTCGGTTCACCTCATGATTTTGGAAATTCCTTGCAAAAGGTCTTAGGAACCAAGATTAACTTTAGAATAGTTTCATCTTCAGTTTGATGGTTAATCAGAAAGGGGGATCTAGATCCTAGAAAATATGCCTCGAGCTTGTGTGATGTGTAACCCTCTTGACCCGGCCTAGTCGCTAGACCAAACCGAGCGAGCTACATTGGATTTTCCAAAACAAACCCGTAAAGATTTAACTTAAATTACATCTATTTGTTTTTCTTTTATCTTATCTAGATGCAACATTATAATCTATGGTGTGCATATTGGTAGTGGGTGAAAACTCAACTCAATCGGGCATTAAATCGAAATCTAATTGCACTCAATTGCAACTTAGAGACCAAATAGCAATTCTAGAGAATTACATGGACTTATTCCATTTTGAAGTTACTAATCCATAGTTAGTTAGGTTTCATACTCATGTGCCAAATTGCAACTTAAAACGACCATTTGAGTTCATTTAATTGCATGCATAACAATCATGGACCAAAATGAAAGAATCTAAAACCTTTAATATCAAGTACAACTACCATAACAACCAGGCGTACAGATACGGTGTAACACCCCAAATTAGGGCTTGGAAGAATTATATGTATTTTGATTATTAAATTAGATCTTTAATTATAAAATCGAATTGAAAGACTCAATGATTAGGGACTTATAAGGGAAAGAATTAAATGCGATCACCAATTTAAGATGACCTTCGAGAGGTGTCACCAAACAAGGGAGGAGTGCATGTAAAGCTAAAAGTAATTAAGACCTTAGAGAGGTGTCACTAACAAAATGTACCATGTGGCATTTGAGGAGCCTTACTCGGCTAAGGTAGGTGGGGAAGAATCCAACCCTTTTCATTTCCTTCTTCTGCTTTGATCTAGCCGAAAGAAAGGAGGGAGAGAAATAGAAAACACACTAGGATAATTTTTGATTTTGGGGAGTACAATAAGATTGAATTCAGTACATTCTTGCTTACGTTGGAAAAAGAGGTAAAATAGTCCTTACTCTCTTTAAATTGGTTTAGATGTTAGAAATGGTATGTTTCATTCAGCCATGATAGAAGTATTCTGAGCATGATAGTGAATTATAGGAGTTTTAGTCAAGAATCTATATATATGTGTGTGTGATTTGCCTTGAGGATAAATAGGATCTTGAAATTGTTTGTACAAACATGTGTAAGTGATAAGTTGTTGAATTGGAATTAAAATGCATAAATGAAGAAAAAAAAGGAGCTGCTTTATTTGAATTTATGAGATAGGATATCAAACTCATCGTTTGATTATGTAGATATATGTTAGGTTGTCCTAATATGATTGTACAAGTAAATGGATGATCATAGGGTTGTTTTGATCGAACATAAAATCTAGGGACTGCTTGGAATTAAAATAGAGAACTTTTGTAATTAGGGGCTGCCTTATCTATAAGAAAATGAAGCTGGGAATTTAAATGAATTATAGATAAAATAAATGTCCATGTAGAGTATTTATGGAACAAGTTTGTAAACAATGTGTGGCTGTAGAGTAGGTGATCATATATGCAAATTAAAAGCTGAATTGTTTGTGTTGGAAAGTTATGGACTGCCTGGATCTTAATTTAATAACATAAAGGATTAAAATTGGAACAAAGAGGGACTGTTTATAAAAGATAAAGGCTTGTTAAGTATCATTATAGACAATAAGGGACCAATTAGTAAAGGGGTTGAGATGTAAACAATTGTAGGGTCTATTTGTACCATTTGAGTTATGTGGACTGCTCAATATTTAAATTGTATGCGAAGGCTAGTTGCTAATGAAAATTTTGTATTGTACTACTTAGATGGTGTTGGGGTCGAGGGGACTAAAGTGGAGCAAAGGATAGACAGTTCAAAAGGGGTTGTGTTTCGAGACCAAAACTAACCGGAAGGAAATTGTGAGTGTAATTTTAGAAACAGGATAAGCCTGTGGCTATCCCTAGCTCTTTAATTATTAAATTCTATTCGATGTTGTTGTATTTATATTGGTATATGGTATGCTCGATTGCTTGCTAGAGTAAGGTAAGTATATGAGGTAAGCATTTAAGTTTGCTTCCCTAGTTGAATGAACTTTGATTACACTCTCTTTGCCACAAGAATACTGATCATGAATGTGGTTGATTTAAACTAAAATGTGACTAATGGATTGCACTTTATACTAGTTGAATGAAAGAAAATTATACATATCAAGCCTTGATTCGAGTTAGTCTTAGATACAATTGGCATGCCATAGAGTCCGTCGAGCTCGTATAAGTTTGGACTATGGTCCTGGACTACGGTTCCTTGTTGTTAAAGATCGAATGATCTATTGGTACCACTGATACCCTTATTCAATGATGATTAATTTGGTACTTAGTGTACCCTTGTCTTGGTACTTAGTGTACCCTTGTTATTACAGAATGTTGTGGATTCAAGTGTCTAGGCAACTTGTTAATCAAGGCTGAGGTTAATTCCTATATTCGCAAAGATGAATCTTGTTGACAATAAATGAAATGTTGGATTGTGATTCCTCGAAGAAATGATGGACTATGTCCCTTGGAAATGATCGTTAAGGTGTAAATTGAAGAAACATGAATTGAGTTTGATGCTAAATTGATTATATGTTATAGTAACATCATGATAACTATTTTGGAAATGATTCTGAAGCTTTGTTTATGCTAGTACGTTTGCTTAAATCCTTTCAATTTAGCTGAAGGATACCCTTATCTATTGCGCATGCTTCTGCTGATATATACCTATATCTAATTTTGAAAACACTATATGAGACTTGATTTAAATTTTTTGTGAGCTTACATTCTTGTTTCACCTTATACTAAATATCTATTAATTCTCCTTAATGTGTTTCAGGGTGAATAACACTTTTGGTTAAGTCTAAGGAGCTGAGCAAGATCTCAAGAAGCTTTAAGTGTACGTTTTGTTAACTTATTTTCATCTCCTAGGATGGTGGCACTTAAATGATGTATAAACCATTTTGCTTATTCCATTATGGCATGTAATCCTTAAGTCGATCTATGATTGTATATAAGGCTAGTTTTGAATATCGAATGCTTGATGAATTTGGTGACTTAGCTAAATGGTCGTTGATATATGCTTATGTGTTGTTTGGTTGAATGATAAAAATGTGATTGCTATGTTAATAGTACTTCTTGTATAGTAACTTTGTTAAGATTTAGATGCTTTAGAACTTAGATTCACATGCTAGGAATGACTTATTTGTGTGGTTGTCATGAATGATAAAATGATCTAACATGGTGGTTGCTACACTCTAAAGTTGGATGGCTAAATCGAATGTGATAAGAATAATTTTGATTGTCAAGAATTTGAGGTCAATATGAATAACCCCATCTAGTTTAGGTTGTTCTATGCTTAAATTTTCTTTTAGTTCAATTGTTTATGAAATTTCCAATTTTTTATGAAAGACCTAATATTCCAAAAAATTAGACTTTAATTGATCATATGAATTTTAACCAATAATGAATGACTTTCAACTCCTCATTTCCTCTTGTTTCGAATGCTTTAAGACTATGTATGCTAGTCTTGTGTTTGTTGATCGCTAATTTGAGTTTCAAGTTAGATTTTTTTCAGCTAGTTTTGACACCTCTACTTCGGTTTAGTCTGAAGCCGGGTCTAGGGATGTTATAATTTGGTAATCAGAGTGTCAGGTTTAGTCGATCCTAGGACTAAACCAAACGAAATTGCATCATTTGCATTATTTGTTAATCTGTGCCACCTAGGAGTTTAACTAAATCTATACTTGTGATCTTGCTTAATAAAAGTCTCCTTTAAATTCTATCAATCTTTTCGGATGTCAGAAACACATCTGGGAAGAGACAAAGATAGTCCAGCTGCTTCATCCAATGAAGGAGAAAGTATGGGGATGAACCAGGAATAGCAAAATCCTCAAAAGACTGCTGAACCACAACCTGAAGCTCCTCAAATTAATCCTATACAGAAGGAATATTTCCTCAACATGATGGAAATGTTCAATCAGTTTGTTGTCTCCTTGAAACAAAACTCCTCCCATGTACTTGTAATAGGACAAACTAGGTCACCAATTGACAAGCTGGCCCAACATTGGGTATATACTTTCTCAGGGACAGATAATGGAAATCCTGAAGTAGTTGAATACTAGTTAGAGACCACTATCAGAATTTTAACCAAACAATTGCAATGCTCAGATGAGCATAAACTTGAATGTGCTCTGGCCTTATTAGCTGATGAAGCCCTAAGTTGGTGGGAAACCACAACTTTAACTGCCCCTTCACATACCATCAATTGGGAGTACTTTATTAAAGAATTTTGTAAGAAGTACACCAATGAGTAGTATTTAGCCGAGCGTAGGAAACACCTCTTCTATCTGAAATAATGAGGCAGACCCATAGAACAGTACGTTAGTGACTTTTGTAAGTATTGTAAATACGGGCCAGAGTATATAAAGAAGGAGGAAGATAAATGTCGGATGTTCATCGACAGACTTAACAATGAACTAAGTCTTATGTTTATGGCCCTCAGAATTACTGATTTTCAAGAATTAGTAAATCGAGGGATTTCCACCGAGTCCAAGATAAAGGCAACTGATAAGAGGAATGAAAATTACTCCAGGAAAGATAAAAGATAACAAAATGATAACAAGCTCCCTGGCCATCTAAGAAACCGAAGAATCAATGAGGGAATTCATCGAGTCATTGCTCTCCCCCAATGAGCAATTTCATGCCTAAACCTCATACAATAGTCAAATCCTCAGTACCTACTATCTCTGTAAATAGCTCAAGGAATTTTGACAAAGAATCTCAGTCTCAGGTTTGCAAATTTTGTCAAAATTATCATAGGGTCAATGTAGGAAGCAGAACAATGATGTTTCCAATATGGAGGACTAGATCAGTTCATTGGAGTTTGCCCACAGAATGTAAACAAGGCCCCTACTCATAAATCCTCAAATTTCAACTCCAACCAATCACCTCGGCGAAAGGACCAAAACAAGCCCAATCATGGAATTCAGGAAGAAATCGAGGCCAAGTGCCTACCTCTACTCATGAAGAATCTCAGGCTCCTGCTCGAATGTATCATATTCGGGGTCGAGAAAAAGAGGGCTCCCCTAATGTTATTACAGGTACTATCAAACTTTATGCCCATCCTGTGTATGCATTGTTCGATTTAGGTTCAACCCAGTCCTTCATTTGTTCCAATTTGATTGAAAAGTTTAAATTAGCACTTGAAGTTTCCAATTGTAATCTTATAGCTACAAACCCTTTGGGAGATAGGGTTATTGTAAACCGTATGTGTAAAAACTGCCCATTATTCATTAAAGGCATTCCATTTCATGTTGATTTGTTAGTTCTACCCTTCAATGAATTCGATCTAATCTTAGGGTTAGATTGGTTAGGTAGATTGGGTGGACTGTAGTCAAAAGAGACTTTTCTTGCATGTGTTGGGAAAAGAATCCATACTTTTATTAGATAACAAACTGTAAGAACCCAATTTGATTTTTGCTCCTATTTTCGAACTTGATAAGACCTAATAAAATTTGGAGTCTATTTAAACCGTATCTCAATTTCCTGATATTTTTCCCAAGGAACTCCCAGGATTACCTCCATCTCGAGAAGTTAAGTTCAAGATTGAAGTTCAAACTGGATCCAATCCAGTGTTCATTGCTCCCTACAGAATGTCATCAGTCAAAATAAAGGAAATCCAGAAGCAGTTGCAGGATAAAGGCTTTATCAGACGAAGTTCGTCCCCTTGGGGAGCCCCAGTCCTATTCGTCAAGAAGAAAGACGGGTCAATGAGGCAATGTATTGATTATTGGCAACTCAATCAGATCACGGTTAAAAATAAATACCCACTACCCAGAATTGAGGATTTGTTTGATCAACATAAGGGTACAAGTGTATTTTCGAAGATTAACCTCCAATGGAGTTATTATCAAATGAGAGTCAAGGAATCGGATGTACCAAATATGACATTTAAAACTCGGTGTGGCCATTTCAAATTTCTCGTAATGCCCTTTGGTTTAACCAATGCTCTAGTTGCATTCATGGATCTTATGAATCGGGTTTTTAAACCCTTCTTAGATAAAATTGTGTTAGTATTTGTTGCACGTAATAAGTGCTCCGCAATTGTGCAAGTGTATACGTCGCAAGTTATAGTATAAAAGATATCGTCTCCACAGGGATTGGTGCCACTTCATGAATCTAATCTCTTGCACTGTAAAAAGCAAAAACACAAGTAAAAGATTGTAGGAGTCTTAATTAACAACTAAACTAGGAAAGCAAATAAGTAAAAGAAGATGAAATCTAATGAGAGAGAATAGGTCAGGTTATCGTGAGTTGAGGTGTGATAGCCGATTGGATCGTCTTGGTAAAAGAGTGCAAGGGAAACTTGCACAACGGGGTTGCCTTGGCAACTAATCAATGGTTGCCTGGGCGACTAGCTGGGCAACTACTTGGGCGTCTAGGCAGCAACTTCAAGGTTCGCGGAGCGTTCTTCAATGGTTTCTTCTTATCCCTAATTCGAAACTCTAGCTATTTGTGCATGCCTTGATAATACATCCCTGCGTGAATCAAGGGTGAACAACAACCAATCTTGCGCTCCTCTTAGCCGTTGAAATCTTTAACTTATTCCTAAGCTGGATTAATCTTCACCATCAATAGATTGAATAAAGATCATACTCATTCGTTTCTTTGTTGGTTCAATGGAGGACTCGTCCAAATCTGAAAAATCAGACAATGATTCAGTACGAGTTTATTCGGGCATAGGTGCTTTACCTTTGGCTTTTGCAATGGTTGTCAGGGCGTCTTTAGCTTTGGTTGCCGCAACATCTTCAGTGTTAGTTGCCGTGGCAACTACTTGGGCAGGTGTGGTGTAGGTTGCCACGGCATCATCTGTTGCGGTTGTCGTGGTGACTGCTTCATTGGTTGCCGTGGCAAGGATCTCAGCAGGAAAGATTAGGAACGACACGTTGCTGTCCAGGTACTTTTCTAGGATGACTTGGGTGATGGCATTGTTGTGATCCTTCATGTACCACATAAACATCAGTTGCCGGTCTTCAATTTGCCTAAGGCGGCTCGCCAACGATTGCAAGAGTGCTTCAATGTGTCCCGGGGTTGGTGGCCGAGTTGCCTGGGCATTAGGTACTTAGGCATTAGGGGTTGCCGAGGCGGCAGGAGTTGCCGCGGCAATTGAAAGCGTTAGGGATTTTACCGGTGCCTCTTCCATTAGCTTTCAGATTTGTGCTTGATTCCAACCGAACTTTGGTAGGGCCTTTTCATCAGTGGACTCACTTGGGACATGCATCTCCTTGCAAAGATTGGAAATTAAGGACGGGAAGAAAAGAGAATCCTTGTCTTTTGAGCATTGTTCCATTGAGTTCTTGGTAGAGTGAGTTCTTGAAGCACCTTGTCGAGTTTCATGGGCGTGAGTTGATCAACAAAGGCTTGATGCTCGTCCTGCTCAATGTAGAGCCCATAAAAGGTGTTGATGTTTTCGGGGCTTATGAGTATAGCCTTGTCACGAACAAAAACATAAGGATTATCCGGGTTAGGTGAGTTAGCATATAATTCTCTTACCCATGAGATGTTACCCAGTTCTGATTGATGGTAAAAGATTTGCCACTTTTGATGTGCAATCTTTTCGAAGATGAATGGTTCAAGGCCGAAATCTTGATGAGAGTTGGAGTATTCAGAACCTTGTTCTTCGCAAATCTTCCAGCTTTCAAACTTGGAGTGAAATCTTTCTTGAACCACCGGTGTAGCAAACTTGTTGTATCTTGGTTCTTTGGAGGAACTTGGATGAACCAAAAATTCGATTTTGGATGCCATGGATGATCTGGGTTGTGAGTTTTGTAAAAATAAAGAAAATAAAATAAAAGAAACTAAATAGTTGCAAGATGAAAAGTAGGAATGTGTTTCTTGGAAGTTAAGGGTGATGGGTTATATAGAAAAGATAGGTAGTAAATATGGTGGGTGGGATTAATTTTGGAATAAAGAGGAAAGGGGTTTCGATTTAGGGGTAGGTGACGGCTAGGGGGTTTATTTAGGGTAAATTTGAGGCTTAATATAAGCCTTAGATTCAGCCCATTAATTTCCTTGTTGAAGAAGTTTCCTTCTTGAATCAAAATTCCTCTTTATCTTGAACTCTTTTCCTACAATTCAAAGACAAATAAAATATGGATTAAAATTAAAGATAAACTAATAAAAGGAAATAAATAAAGATGTGTAAAGAAATTCTTAAAAAGATAAATATGAAAGAAAGATGTAGTTTTAATCTTAAAGAAAATAAATCTATCCTAAGAAGAACAAATAATCGAAAATAATAAAAAATAAAAATTAAATAGTTCGAGAAAAAAATTAAAATTAAAAATAAAAATAAAAAGAAAAAGAAAATATCGAAAGGGGGCATGCTCATGCATCTCCTAAGGTGCCACTTCTTTGTTACGTTCCACATGGGCACCGTTGTAGTGCTTCAATCTTTGTCCGTTAACTTTGAATTCATGGTTGTCAGTGATGGACTTGATTATCACGACACCATGGGAAATACCTAAGGGTGTTTTGAATGTAGTGCGATATGCCCAAAGTGTGTCATCTAGTCTTACTGACCAATCCTTCCTAGAGGGATTTACAACTTTCTCGAGTATACCCTTCAAATCCCGGTTGGAAATTTCTACTTGCCCATTGGTTTGTGGGTGATATGCTGTGGCAATCTTGTGAGATACACCAAAGCGTTGCAACATCTTGGTGATAAGTCTATTGTCAAAGTGCTTCCCTTTATCACTGATAATTGCTCTCGGCATCCCAAACCGTGTAAATATATTTTTCTGCAAGAATCGTTGCACGGTCTTGGAATCGTTGTTGGGAATTGTAGCTGTCTCAACCCATTTAGACACGTAGTCGAAAACAAGTAGAATGTAGAGGTTTCTGAATAAATATGGGAAAGGTCCCATAAAATCAATCCCTCATACATCAAACAATTCAACCTCAATGATGTTTTGGAGCGGCATCTCATGTCGTCTAGAGATATTGTCCGTCCTCTAGCATCAATCACATTGCTTGTAAAACACTTGGGTATCTTTGTACAGTGTTAGCCAATACAAACCGGATTGCAAAACTTTGGCCGCAGTACGCATTCCTCCAAAATATCCTCCATAGGGTGAAGAATGGCATTGCCCGAGTACATTTTGCTGCTCCTCTTCAGGGACACATCGACGTATAACCTGATCTGTACATTGTTTAAACAAAAGAGGTTCGTCCCAAAAGTAATGCTTAGCATCATGACGGAACCGCTTCTTCGCTTGGTGAGTAAGGCCATAAGGTAAAATACCACAAACAAGGAAATTAACTAAATCTGCATACCAGGGTATTGCCGAGGCATGTGCTGTCGTGGCAACTACTTCCATGGTTACCGAGGCGTGCGCGTCAAGGGTTTTCATGGCATGCGCATCCATGTTTGATGAGGCATCAAGGGTTGCCGAGGCGTGCACGTCAAGAGCTGCTGTGACGTCGAGGGTTGCTGAGGCATGCACATCCATGGTTGTCGAGGCGTCAAAGGTTGCCGAGGTGTGCGAATCCATGGTTTCCGAGGTAACTAAAAGTTGCTCATCCAAGAATGCATCGCATATTTCTAAATCCGCGTCCTCCTCCCTATTGCGTTCTAAACGTGATAAGTGATCGGCCACTTGATTTTCTGTTCCTTTCCTGTCCTTAATTTCAATATCAAATTCTTGTAAAAGTAATATCCAACGAATCAAACAAGGTTTGGCATCCTTTTTAGAAAATAGATACTTAATTGCTGAATGGTCTGTATGAACAATTACCTTTGTACCAATCAGATAGGATCGGAGCTTGTCAAATGTGAAAACTACTGCTAGTAACTATTTCTCCGTTGTTGTGTAATTCACATGAGCACTATTAAGAGTTTTACTAGCATAGTATATTACATGAAAGGTCTTACCTATGTGTTGGCCTAGGACTGCTCCTACCGCGAAATCACTTGCATCACGCATGAGCTCAAAAAGTAGCGTCCAATCTGGTGGAACGACAATGGGTGCCGAGGCAAGCTTTTCCTTTAGGGTTTCGAATTCTTGGGTGCAAGAATCATCAAAATTTAAGACTTTATCATGTTCAAGCAATTTGCACAAGGTTTTAGTAATTTTAGAAAAATTATGAATGAACCTCCTGTAAAAACCTGCGTGTCCAAGAAAGTTTCAAATTCCTTTAACCGAACTTGGTGGCGGTAATCTCTCGATCACGTCCACCTTGGCTTTGTCTACTTCAATTCCCTTGGATGAAATCTTGTGGCTGAGCACTATTCCTTCATCTACCATAAGCACTTCTCCCAATTAAGTACTAAATCGGTTTCTTCACATCTTGCCAACACCTTCTCTAAATTGCCGAGCCAACTGTCGAAGCCATTACCAAAATTGGAAAAATCATCCATGAAGATCTCAAGGAAGTCTTCGACCATATCTGAAAAGAGTGCCATCGTGTGTCTTTGGAAGGTTGTCGGGGCATTACACAATCCGAACGGCATCCTTCGGAAAGCATAAGTACCATATGGGCATGTGAAGGTTGTCTATTCTTGATCTTCTGGTGCTATGGCAATTTGATTGTAACCTGAATAACCATCAAGAAAACAATAAAAGGGTTTACCTACAAGACGGTCAAGCATTTGATCAATAAAGGGTAATAGGCAGTGATTTTTCCTAGTGGCTTTGTTTAGCTTTCGATAATCCATACAAACCGTCCAACTGGTCACAATCCTGGTTGGAATGAGTTCATTGTTTTCATTACTTACCACCGTTATACCTCCCTTTTTCGGTACACATTGTACCAGACTTACCCATGTACAATCAGAAATAGGGTATATGATGTCGGTGTCAAGCCACTTGATGATTTCTTTTACTACAACCCCTTTCATGGCATGATTCAGTCTCCTTTGGGCCTCAATCGAATGTTTGTGATCATCTTCTAGCAAAATCTTGTGCATGCACACTGCCGGGCTAATTCCCTTTAAGTCGGCAATTGTCCACCCTATTGCCTTCTTGTGTAGCATCAACATTTTGATCAGCTTTTTTTTCCTGCTCAGGCTGTAACATAGAGGAAATAATTACAGGCAATGCATTATTGGTTCCCAAGTAAGCATATTTTAGTTGCTCTTGCAACTGTTTCAACTCAAGAATCGGTGGTTGTTCAATAAAGGGCTTTTCGAGTTTACTTGAGTAATCTAGTGGTTCAAAGTATGTACCTGGTCGATTCACTAACCAATTTGCCTCTTCTTGTTGTCCCTCATCGATCGGTTCTTCATACTCCTCAGGTTCCTCTTGATCGGCAATGTAGTTGTCGAGGCAACTAAATTCCTCGTCGAAGTTAAACTCTGTCGTGGCATGAAGAAGTTGGCACTCTTTCGGATCATCGGCATGCCTTAGGTTTTGGAACACATTTAGTTTAACTTGCTGGTCATTCACCCTCATTGTGAGTTCTCCTATTTCAACATCGATCAAGGTTCTCCCTGTTGCTAGGAAGGGTCTCCCAAGAATGATAGGTGCATGTGCATCTTCTTCACAATCCAAAACAATAAAGTCGGCGGGAAAAATAAAATTTTCAACTTTTACCAGTATGTCTGCGATTTTTCCCTCTGGATGCACATAGGATCTGTCGGCTAACTGTAGCATATCTGTTTTAGGTCTTGCCTTCCTAATTCCTAGTTTCTGGAAAACCGATTTAGGCATCAAGTTTATACTTGCTCCAAGGTCGCATAATGCTTTCCCGACATAGTGGTTTCCAAAGGAACAGGGTATTGTGAAACTTCCGGGATCCTTCAACTTGGGTGGCATGCGATTGTGCAACATGGCCATGCATCCCTCTATTGCGGCAACTGTTTCAAACTCTCCTAGCCTTGTTCTCCTGGACACAATGTCTTTAAGAAACGTGGCATAGTTCGGCATTTGTTCAATTGCCTCAACCAATGGCAAGTTGATGTGGACTTGTTTTAGGATATCAAGGAACTTCTTGAATTGATATTCTTGCTTTTGTCGCTTCAACCTTTGTGGGAATGGTGGTGGAAGTCGGATATCTTCGATCATTTCATTGGTCTTGAACCTGATTGATGGCATTGCTGGGGCAACTAGAGTTGCTGAGACATCATCAACTAGGGTTGTCGTGGCATGCCTATCGTTAGTTACCGAGGCATCCTTATCGCCGGTTCCGCGACAATTTTTGGTTCAGCATCTGAGGTTTTGCCACTGGGTTCATCTTGATCTTTTTGTGGAGTTTTGTTTGATGAGCGAGCTTGAGCCTCTTTAAGTTGTTGGCCACTTCTAGTGGTGATCGCCTTACATTGCTCATGGCCTCTTGCGACTTCAGTATCGCTACGTAAACCTCATTGCGGTCTAGTATTAAGTTTTTAAGCAAATTGTCTGACTTGATTTTCCAATGATTTGATTTCCGCCTTTTGGTTTTGCAATTTCATCTGGGTCCTATTAATAAAAGCATCAGTTCTTTTTATGAAGTTACTATTCTCAGCCATATAAGATTCAGTTTTCAACATAAAAGCATTGAGAGAATTTTCCAAAGAACTAGATGTTGTCGGTTGTTGCTGCGGCAACTATTGCCGTGACATATTCTGTTGGAATCCCGATGCTTGTGCATTATGGTTTAGAGCATTGTTGGGATTACTCCATGAAAATTTTGGGTGCTTCTTCCAAGCTGGATTGTATGTATTGGACATCATATTGTTGTTCCGGTTGTAATTCCCACATAAAAGCTAGATTCTGTATTCTGCATACATTCAGAAGAATCATGGTTACCACCACATAACTCACAAAAGGAATCCATTACCTTGACTTCCTATGTGTTGTTTGGTTTTTGCATGTTCTGGATCATCTTGGTTAGAGTGGCCAATTGTGCCGAAATTGAGTCTGATGATCCCAGATCATGTATTGTGACTTGGAGTCTAACTCCTCTTCTAGCGGAGGGGAATTGATAATTATTCTTGGCAAGCCTGTTTAGAATTTGCGTTGCCTCCTCCGGTGACTTATCTAGGAGTATCTCGTTTGCTGAGGCATCTAGCATCATCCTTGTTGGTGTATTCACAGCGTTGTAAAACATTGTTACTTGCGTCCACACTGGGAATCTGTGTAGGGGGCATTTGTGTAGAAGTTCTCTATATCGCTCCCAAGCCTCGTACATGGATTCATCATCTGTCTGCCGAAAAGAAGTAATTTTGTTATGAAGCTTATCAGTCAGATTTGTAGGATTAAATCGAGCAAGGAAATCACGACAAAGATCGGTCCAAGATCCTATTAATCCGACAGGAATACTATTTAACCATGCTTTCGCCCTATCCCTCAGTGAATAGGGGAATAATATTAGTCGTAAAACATCAGGGGTGACTTCTTGTATTTTGAATGAATTACAAATCTCGAGGAAAGATTTAAGATGTTGTCGTGCATCTTCAGTTGCCGAGCCGTCAAATTGACCAATTGTGTTGATCATATTAAACATCACAGGTTTCAACTCAAAGTGGTCGGCTTCAATTTTAGGTGTGACAACTCCTGGATTAAGTCCTTCAAGATAGTCTCGAACAGTTCTGTTTCGTGCAAGAATCACTCCTCCTCCTGCTATAACATCTTGATTCATATTGCGGTCTTGATTAGCCATTGCTACTCTTAACCTTCGTCTTAGTCTTTGCAAGGTTCGTTCGATTTTTGGATCAAAGGGATATTCTGGTGTAATCAGTCTCGCCCTGGTCATATACCAATGCAAAACCAAAGTTCGTTAGCCCTTTGAATCTTAAACAAGAAAAATAAAAAGTGCAAGAAAATAAAAACAATGCTGCTATTGCCAATCCCTGGAAACGGCACCAAAAACTTGTTGCGCGTAATAAGTGCTCCGCAATTGTGCAAGTGTACACGTCGCAAGTTATAGTATAAAAGATATCGTCTCCACAGGGATAGATGCCATTTCAAGAATCTAATCTCTTGCACTGTAAAAAGTAAAAACACAAGTAGAAGATTGTAGGAGTTTTAATTAACAACTAAACTAAGAAAGCAAATAAGTAAAAGAAGATGTAATCTAATGAGAGAGAATATGCCAGGTTATTGTGAGTTGAGGTGTGATAGCCGATTGGACCGTCTTGGTAAAAGAGTGCAAGGGCAACTCAGTTGCCGTGGCAACTTGCACAGCGGGGTGTCTAGCTGGGCAACTACTTGGGCGTCTGGGCAACAACTTCAAGGTTCGGCGGAGTGTTCTTCAATGGTTTATTCTTATCCCTAAGTCGAAACTTTAGCTATTTATGCATGCCTTGATAATACATCCCTGCGTGAATCAAGGGTGAACAACAACCAATCTTGCGCTCCTCTTAGCCGTTGAAATCCTTAACTTATTCCTAAGTCGGATTAATGTTCACCATCAATAGATTGAATAAAGATCATGCTCATTCGTTTCTTGAATCTAACTCTCCCGATATTAGATAAATAGATGAAGTTACAATATCCTCTCCCAATTCACTCGCAAACAAGAATAAGAACCAAGAATGAATAAACCTTGAATAGAAAGTGCAAACTCTTATTACCTAAACAAAATCCAATTGTTTCTCACAACCACAAAACACAATAACCATAGCCAAATAGATTTAGTTCATGGCTAGGTTCCAAAGAAACACAAGATAAAGAATTCCTAGCATAAACCTAAATGAACAAGAAAGAAAAAGATGAAGAATGGATGGAGCTTTTTCGAAATCTCACTTGCCCTTGATCTTGTTAGAAATTCTCTCCTCTCTCTCCCCTTGGAGTTGACGGCATGGCCTTCAATTTATAGGGCAAGGTCAAAGTCTTTTTTTTTAGTTGGAATTAAATTATCTTTAAAGAATATAATTCTTTATTATATTTAAATTCCTTCTAGAACTCCTCCTATCTTCTTGGGATTTAATTTCTCTTTGACCTCTTCACGGAAATCAAACTCATTTGGGATTTAGCTTTGTTCCATGTCATCTTGCACTTATCTAGACATCAATTTTGACTACCGTATCATCTTATTCCTTGTCGAAAATTGCCCTGGCAACTAGCTCGGCATCTCCTTCATGCATTGCCCTGGAAACTAGCTCGGCATCTCCTTCATGCATTACCCTGGCAACTGGTTCTAGCCTTGCTTTGGCAAGTGATTCTGCACATACACACAAAACACACCAAAGCAGCATCTTTTCCCACAAAAATCACCAAGTTATGTAATCAAGCTCAACGATGGAAAGAAACATGAATTAATGCATGAATGGCTAATTATGCAACTAATATGAGCCTAAGTCTAACAATAATATAAGTAAAAAGGGTAATAGAAATAGTACTGATGGGAAATCAATATTCATTGATGACATTCTTGTATATTCCAAGAACAAGAAGGAACATTCTAAACACCTTCGTATAGTTCTGCAAAGTCTTCAGGAGCATCAGCTCTACGCGAAGCTAAGCAAATGTGAATTCTAGTTGCCGGAGGTGTCTTTTCTAGGCCACATAATTTCTACTAATGGGATTAAGGTGGTTTCGAAGAAAATCCAAGCAATTTTAGATTGGATGTCGCCTAGGAATGTTCGAGAAGTCAGAAGTTTCTTGGGTCTAGCCGGATATTATAGAAGATTTTTAAAAGGATTCTCTACCTTGGTTTTAGCCTTGACCAAGCTACTCAGGAAGGATAAATCTTTTGTTTGGATAGAAAAATAGTAAAGAATTTTTGACCAACTAAAACAAGCCCTTACTCATGCCCCAATTTTAATAAAACTCGAATCTAGGAAGGACTATACTATATTTAGTGATGCTTCCTATCTAGGGCTCGGGTGTGTCCTTATGCAAGACAAGAACGTAGTAGCTTACGCTTCTCGACAACTGAAGCCTCATGAGTTGAATTATCCATCCAACTCATGACCTTGAACTCATTGATGTTGTCTTCGCCCTCAAAATTTGGAGGCTTTACCTATTCGGGGAAAGGTGTTACTTGTTCACCATCCGCAGAAGCCTCGAGTATCTTTTAACCCAAAAAGATCTGAACCTTAGACAAAGAAGATGGCTTGAATTGCTTAAAGACTAAGATTTGATCATCGATTATCATAAGGGGAAAGAAAATGTAGTGGCTGATGCACTCAGTTGCGGACATCCGTTTGGTAAGAATTTCCATAAGTCAATTCATAACTTAAACTGAAACCGAATCCTACAAGATGATAGCTATTTTGTTACATTACTTGTAGCCCTAATTGCAATCAATACATATTTCAAACTTCAGAAGAACCAAAAGGTTTGACCGAGCTTCAAGTTAAATATTATATAATGTTAAGAATTAAGACCCTACAACAATATGATCCTGAACTTTAGAAGATCTTATGTAACATTGGAGCTGAACCTAGCCCAAACTTTTCCATAAAGTCGAATAGGTTACTCTATTTTAGAGATATGGTGTGTGTATCGAATGATGAAAATTTAAAAAGAGAAATGCTAACGAAGCCTACTGTAGCCCTTTTTCAATTTATCTTGGGTCTGTTAAAATGTACAAGGACCTAAAGGAGTTGTATTAGTGGCCAGGAATGAACTCGGCCATTACTGAATTTGTCTCCCGATGATTAACTTGTCAAAGAATCAAAGCTGAACATCAAGTCCCCACAGGACTCTTGCAGCCCATCGAGCTTCCCAAATAGAAGTGGGAGCAAATTACTATGGATTTTGTCGTTCGGTTACCCTTGTCACCAAGAAATAATAATGCGGTACGGGTGATAGTTGATAGGCTTACCAAATCTGAGTGCTGCCATTCACCCCTAATTTGATGGTCAATCAAAAAGAATAATACAAATTCTCGAAGATATGTTGCGAGCTTGTATAGTTGAATTCGGGAAAGATTGGGAGAAATCTTTACCTTTGGCAGAGTTTGCTTACAACAATAGCTACCAAACATCCATCCAAATGCCTCCATTCGAAGCTTTATATGGTAGAAAATTTAGAACATCGTTATGCTGGTCGGAATTAAGGGAGAGAAAAGCTTTGGGCCTGATTTGCTAAGAGAAACTAAGAAGCAAATTCAAATTATCCATAATAGACTCAAAGAAGCTTTCGATAGGCAAAAGGCCTATGACGATAAAAGAAGAAGGGAAATTCATTGTGAAATGGGAGATTGGGTATTCTTAAAGGTGTCACCTTGGAAGAAAGTCTTCAGATTCAGAAAAAGGGAAAACTTAGCCCCCATTTTATCGGGCCTTTCAAAATTGTTGAGCGGATTGGCCTTGTAGCATGTCGATTGGCCCTTCCAAGTGAATTTGACAAGATTCATAATGTTTTTCACGTATCTATGCTCCATAAATATAGATTCGATCCCTCTCACATACTTGAGCCTGAAGACATGGAACTTGATCCAAATCTAACTTACGAGGAGGAACCGGTTTAGATATTAGATCGTGAGACCAAGAGACTCCAAAATAAATCTGTACCTCTTGTTAAAGTAATATGGAGGAACATAAGCTTGAGGAAGCCACTTGGGAACCTGAGTTAACCATTAAAGAACAATACCCCCATTTGTTTGCTTTAGGTAAATTTGAGGGTGAATTTCTTTTATGGGGGAGAGAATTTGTAACACCCCAAATTAGGGCTTGGAAGAATTATATATATGTTGATTATTAAATTAGATCTTTAATTACAAAATTGAATTGAAAGACTCGATGATTAGGACTTATAAGGGAAAGAATTAAATGCGATCACCAATTTTAGATGACCAAATTAGCACAACCAAAACAAGGGATGAGTGCATGTAAAGCTAAAAGTAATTAAGAACTTAGAGAGGTGTCACTAACATAATGTACCATATGGCATTTGAGGAGCCTTACTCGGCTAAGGGAGAGGGGGAAGAATCCAACCTTTTTTCATTTCCTTCTTCTTCTTTGATCAGCCGAAAAAAATGAGGGAGAGAAATAGAAAACACACTATGATAATCTTTGATTTTGAGGAGTACAATAAGATTGAATTCGGTACATTCTTGCTTACGTTAGAAAAAGAGGTAAAATAGTCCTTACTCTCTTTAAATTTGTTTAGATGTTAGAAATGGTATGTTTCATTTGGCCATGATAGAAGTACTCTGAGCATGATAGTGAATTATAGGAGTTTTAGTCAAGAATCTATATATATGTGTGTGTGTTTTGCCTTAAGGATGAATAGTATCTTGAAATTGTTTGTACAAACATGTGTAAGTAATGAGCTGTTGAATTGGAATTAAAATGCATAAATGAAGAAAAAAGGGAGCTGATCTGTTTGAATTTTTGAGATAGGATATCAAATACATCGTTTGATTATGTAGATATATGCTAGGTTGTCCTAATATGATTGTACATGTAAATGGATGATCATAGAGCTATTATGATCGAACAGAAAAGCAGGGACTACTTGGAATTAAAATAGAGAACTTTTGTAATTAGGGGCTGCCTTATCTATAAGAAAATGAAGCTGGGAATTTAAATGGATTATGAAAGAAATATTCATGTAGAGTATTTATGGAACAAGTTTGTAAACAATGTGTGGCTGTAGAGTAGGTGATCATATATGCAGATTAAAAGCTGAATTGTTTGTGTAGGAATGTTATGGACTGCATGGATCTTACTTTAATAACAGAAATGATTAAAATTGGAACAAAGAGGGGTTGTGTATAAGAGATAAAGGCTTGTTAAGTATCATTATAGACAACAATGGACTAATTAGTAAAGGGGTTGAGATGTAAACAATTGTAGGGTCTATTTGTACCATTTGAGTTATGTGGAATGCTCAGTATTTAAGTTGTATGCGAAGGCTAGTTGCTAATGAAAATTTTGTAGTCGTACTACTTAGATGGTGTTGGGGTAGAGGGGACTAAAGTAGAGCAAAGGATAGACAGTTCGAAAGGGGTTGTTCTTCAAGACCAAAACTAAATTGGAGGAATTTGTGAGTGTAATTTTAGAATCGGGATGAGCCTATAGATATCCCTAGCACTTTAATTATTAAATTCTATTCGATTTTGTTGTATTTATATTGGTCTATGGTATGCTCGATTGCTTGCTAGAGTAAGGTAAGTGTAATACCCCTTTCTCGTATTCATAGCTGAATACGAGTCAGAGATATCACAAAACATTTGTAAAACCCTCTACATTTGTAACTTGGTAAAAAATTTGATTCTTCTAAAAATATTACAATATATTTAGTTTCTATTTACAAATGTAGTTAATCGCGTATGGTTTAAACATAATATTTTAATCTTCAAATCGAGTTTAATTTCAGGAAGCAACTAGTAAATATCAAACTACCTAAAAACTGCCTTATTTAAAATTCATCCAGATACCACATAAAATACAAATTCTATCAGAGCAGTCATATCATTTTAATATACATGCCAACTAGTAAATATCAAACAGTGTCAAAAGATATCTTATTGATACTGATGTAACTGTTATTGATTGATGATGTCCGTTTATGCTCCTTACTCTAACCATTTCTTCTTTCCTACGTGTAAAACAGTTACACGCTAAGTATTTACTTAGTGAGGCAATAATTCGAATTCAAGTGCAATTGTCATAATACCAATATTAATGATTAACAATGCATATGATCACCTTACCATTATATGCTCGTTAACATAAATAAATATATATATCAAAGTGATAATATTATATCTTACCAGTACCGTTGCCATTCCATCCGTAAGCTTTCAATGCTTACCAATACCTTATTCCCATTTCTATCTGCAAGATTTCAAGCTTATCTTCCTGTTTCTTTTTTATTCTTTCAATTTATTTAGCCCAAGGTATCAAATTAAGAGATTCTATGTACACGAGTCATCCCCCCATACCCAACCTTTCTCGAGTATGTATATTATTTGCACTCTACTGGGAGTGCTTAGCACCGAAGTGCTTCTGTATACTTACCGGAGTATACAATATATTCCTCATTGAGTTTTTATGAAATTATACCGAAGTGTTTAGAACCCGTAGTAAGCTCGTATACTCAAACCATGCATGAGTATACTCCTCAATGAGCATTTATAATATTTGCACTTTACCTGAAGTGCTTAGAATAATTATACAGCTGTTTATGACCCTATGGATATCCAACTATACCATCAAACCTCTATATCATACATTGGGCTTTATTTCATCATTTAAGTCATCAATGATAACATATATCAATATATATATATCAACATTTAACAGTTCATAGCCGAAATAACATTCATATTATACCATCATCGATAACTAGGGATCAATGCATTTATTTTCAACCTTTTACATTTAAAATATGTCAAATATATGATCAATGACATAAATATCATGACAATATATAAACCAGGTAGACTCATCGCAAGTCCTACCTGTGATGTATGAAACATCCATGTATAATGTTATGTATGCATTGCACTCACCTGGTCCATTTATTAGTATGCCTCACTAAGTCCTCTTTGATCCTTTCCTTCATTGTACCTCGAACCTCCCTTGATTCGAACTTAACTTCATAATTCAAATAAGTAAAATATTTGTTAGATCACAATCTAACAATATCTTAGACATATTGTCCAAAATAATCATTCGAATACAAAATCTCCAAACGTTTTCCTTTCTTCCTTGTATTGTTCAAAAATTCATTATGGTCCTTAGTAACCACTTTGAACTTCCATTAACCCCTTTCAAGCTTACTAATCAACCTTAGATACAAAGTGTATCAATTCTCATTTTTTGGCAGTTTGCAGTACGTCAAAAGAAATATTTCTATAAAATAATCTATAACTCGGAATTTGACTCCGTTTGTTCTGAAAGAAACTAGATTCGATAAGCTTTTCAACCGTATAAATTAATAGCCCAAATTCAGCTTGTACGATTTATGGCAAATTTTCAAAGCCAGTTACAGTGCTGAATTCGGAACAGACTGGTGTTCTGTTTTCTGACCTTTCGTCACTTAAAAATTCATATCTTTTGACTCGGAACTCGAAATCAGATTTCGTTTGTTGGAAATGAAACTAGACGAACAAATATTTACATCGGTATAAAATTCGCCATCTAAAAAGTTTTGTAGAATTTATGGTGAATTTTCAAAGTTACTTCCATAAACCAGTTTCTCTACACAGCTTTCATAAACAACTTCAACTTTTATACTATCTTCTCCTTACTTTTATACTTTTCAATTTAGTCCAATCACTAGCTTTAAACCACCAACTCATCACATTCTTCACCAAATAATTATTCACAATAATTCCCCTTAATTTTCCTTCTTTACCGAAATAGCCACTAAAATGCAAAGATAAGGATTCAAGCTTCTTAACTTTGCAATTTGGTCCTGAATTCGACATTACTACCTTAATTCCATTATTACAACTAAAAATCAGATTTAACCCCATACAAAACTTCAATTTCGATTTGGTCACTCAACTTTAACAAATTGTCAAAATGGTTACTAATTCAATTCAACATCAATTTGGCATTCTAACATCATTAATAACACAAATACACTCCAAATTCTAAAAATTTAGATTTGGTCCTTCAACTTTTCAAGTTGCCGAAATGGTCCCTACACAATTTAACTTAGGGTTTTGCTTCCAAACAACAATCCAGGCTTACTAGATCATTATTTCAACATCACAAACCCTAAATTAAACTTGAATCCATAAACCCTAATCATCTTCATAGAAATCAAAACATGTAAAACTTAAATCCCAACTTAATATCATGATTTTAACATCATACTAGCTTGATTTCAACTTAAATTCAATCATGGAATCATAAAATCTCAAAAGCCCCAATTTGATCCATAAACCCTAATTTCTTTCTCATGTAAATTCTCATCAATCAAGCATGGATTCCATGAATTATTGATATCAAAAGATAGAGCTTGAAGAGTATAACAACTTTGTAGTTGAAGAGATTACCTAAAAACCGAGTTTCGAAGCTTGAATCAGGCTTGGAAAAAATTTCTCTTTCTTTCCCTAGCCCTCACGTTTGTTGCTGGAAAAGATGAACAAAATCTTCATCTTTTCACCATTATTTTACACATATATCTTTTAAATGAATATTAAATTCATTTAATAGTGAAATTACAATTTTGCCCTTTTATCCAATGGTTGAGATTGATTTTATCATCAATCAAGGGCCAAGATTTAATCTTCCATTTTCTCTTTCCAAAAATTGCCCTTATAACTTTTTAAATATTTCAAAAATGTCATTGGGGCCAAATGACCAATTTGCCCTCCAACTTGTCTTTATTTACTAGTTTGTTTCAAAATTGCCATTCCATTAAAATCTAACTAAATCTAGTTAGAATTCAACCAAACATAATAAAATATTCATAAAATAACATTTTATGACTTTTCCATAGCTTTTGGATCAGTCTCCAAAATTTCCATTCGATCCAATATACCGATAAATAATCCTTTACTCAGAAATAAAGTATAGGATTCATCTTGAATCAAACTAAAAATGTTTCCAACACTTGGAAATGACTTTTATAACCTTTCTCTATCATATGGAAAATTTTCAAAATTTTCCAGTTCAATCCGGGTATCTGAATTCCACTTAAACTTTAACTGCGATTTTTCCAATAATCGAAGTATCAGATCGAACCAATAATTCCACATTGGATTCACACCCTTAGGTGATCTGTTTATTAATGAAATAAAAACCCTTAACTTTTGGGAAATTAAAACTTTAGTCCCCAAACTTTTCCTAAGTTTATACTTTAGCCATAAAATTTTCAAAATTTACATTTTGGTCACTACCTTTTTAAACTTCAATTCTCATTCCAATTTTACTTGGAATTCAACCAAACATTAATAATACCTTATTCAATTCACTATCTATCACATGAGACCCTTAAACCATAGAAATTTCCTTTCCAAAACCCATAATTAAAAAAATCCTAACTTTCGCATTTTTGTCATTTTAGTCACTAAGTTAGCTTTTAAGATATTATCTTAGTGCTAAATGACCCTTAATCAACTTAGTAAATTTTGGGGTATTACAATTCTCTCCTCCTTAAGAAAATTCGTCCTTGAATTTTCAACACGCACCTAATTCAAAAGGTGAGGAAACTATTTTATTATATATTCTTCTTATTTCTTTCAAATCTTTTCTTTAACCTTGTGATTTTTGTCAACAAACGGGATTGTCTTGTTTTCCTAGTTCTTTGACTCTGTGTGCTAGGATCTTTACCAGTTCTTTTTCATAGCTTAAATCCCACTGAATCTCTATTTTCTCCGGTGTAACAACATGTGAGGGGTCTAATCAATATTTCCTGAGCATCGATACATTATGAATCTTGCCCATTTCCAAAGATAAAGCTAGCCATTAAGCTTAACTATCAGACTAACTTCTTTCACGATTTCTTATATCCCAATAAATCTTAAACTTAACTTTCTTTTTGCCTAAATCATAACACCTTCTTCTAGGGTGAAACTTTTAAGGAATACTTTATCCTTAACTTCATATTAAATATCTTTTCTTTCAGGGTCAACATATAGTTTCCATCATTGAGATAGAAATTCTTCCTTGATAATAGAAATATCTATCAAACCTAACTTCCAAGTTTTTAGTTTCACTCTTCTCCACATGTTTGAACATTGACAGTATTTCTCATCCTTTCTTTAAAGATATCTTATTTAATATAATATGGTAAAATTTATTCTTAACTTGACAATCAAAACACCATCTTCTTTTAATGCAAATCTTGCATTCATAGCTCATAAGACAACAATTATCTTTTGACTGAGAGCGTCGGCTACCACATTAGCTTTTTCAGGATGATAGTCAATGACCATATCATAATTCTTAAGAAACTCGATCCAAATTCTTTGCGTCAAGTTCAACTCTTCTTTAGTAAGCATATACTTTAAACTTTTATAACCTTAAATATAGCATCATTCACTGTATAAATAATGATGCTATATCTTTTAAAGCAAATACAACCATTGCTAGCTCCAAATCCTAAGTAAGATAATTTCTCTCATATATCTTAAATTGTCTCAAGCATAGACCATTACTTTTCCTTATTGCCTAAGTACGCATCCCAAACCTTTATGAGTAGCATCGCTATACACCACATAATCTTTACTCGATTCTGGTTGTACTAGTACCGGGGCTTCTATTAAGATCTCCCTTAATGTCTCAAAGATTTCTTAGCATTTATCTATTCAACTAAATAGCATTTCTTTCCTCAATAGCTTGGTCAATGAGGAGACAATCATCAAGAAATTCTAAACCTCTAAAACATTCTTCAGAGGTTTCCATTCAACTATTGTTTGTGCTTTCTTGGGATATACCCTTATCCCTTCTGCCAAATCCACATAACTAATAAAACAACTTTTGACGACTAAGTTCACACTTTAACAAATTAGCATATAGCTTCTTTTCTCGAAAGGTCTGAAGAATAATGCAAAATGAGCATCTTGTTCTTCCTTTTTCTTCGAATAGACCAAAATATCCTTAATGAACTCTACCAAAAATTGGTCCAAGCAAAATTAGAATACTTGGTTCATTAGGCTTATAAATGTTGAAGGCATCATCACAAACTCATAGTATTCATATCGAGTCCGAAAAGCTGTCTTTAGAATTTCTTCTTCCTTGATCTTTAACTGATAATATTCCGATCGAATGTCTATTTTGGAAACATATCTATTGTTTATTTTTTTTACTGATCAAAAAATCATTAGTCTCTGGAAGAAGATATTTATTCTTTACCGTCACCGTATTTAACTAACAGAAATCTATACTTAATCACATAGATTAATCTTTCTTTTTCACAAATATACTGGTGCACCCCTAAGGTGGCACACTTGGCTTTATAAAACGTCAACCTAACATTCCTTGCAATTGTACCTTTAAATCCCGAAGTTCGGTTGAAACCATTTTATACGGGGCCATTAATTTAGGCGTATGCCTGGTAACATCTTTATTTTGAATTTCACCTCTTAATCTAGGGTAATTTCGAGTAACCCATCTGGAAATACATCTAGATATTTTTGGACAGTTGAGTTACTTTTCAATTTAACTTCAACAGCCCGAGGTCTCCACTACATTTGCTAAGAAAACTTAACAACCTCATAACAACAACTTCTTTAATAAAACAACTACAATTACATTGGAAAAGAAATTTACCCTTTTATCAACTATTACTATTTTTGTACCTTTCGTGTTTTTTTTCAATACTAATCACTTTATGCGACAATTCATCATGACTTGATAGGAAGGTAACCAATTCATGCCAACAATCATCTTAGACTCCTCAAAAGATAATTCCATTAAATTTATCGGGAACTCTATTTCTTATATTTTTATCGAGCAATTCCACATGTTTAGCTCGCCCTTTCATTACAACCCAACAAATTCGTGACCGATATATTACTTGAAATTGGTTCTAAAAGGATATCTCGTTCACCACTCAACTTCGTACTTATATAGGAATGTGTAAAGCTAGGACCCATCAACACAAATACTGGTTTATCCAAAAAGATGAGATGTACCTTCTATGATTTTCGAATCATCCCAATCTTTATCAGTCCTGATGTTATAAACTCGGACTGATATGTGCAATCATGGCTATGAAGAAAATTCATATGGTTTTCTAATCTAGCTTAAATATCGAACAACAAAACAGCTCCATCCAATTTCTCGGTATCAAATTATGGAATCCGTCCAGGTGTAATCCTTAGATTATTCAGTTATAAATCAACAATCACTGGACCTTAATCTGCTTTTCTTTTCAATACAGTTGTTTTTCGAACTTTTCAGTTCCTTAATCCTACACAGGCACTCCTTGTTGTACCGGAGCCCCTTTCTCGTTCTAATTTATCCGAAGGGTTATCATTAACCTTATTATTACTACTCTTGATTCCTTCCCAAGCTTCCAATTTATCAGTTCATCACGCTTTCTTGACTTAAATATTTCTTATAATTCCTCCCAATTTACATTAGTAAGGAGCGACATCAATCGGATTATAAAAACACTAGATCAGTAATATTGATATCCTAGTGGCATGTATACTCTTTTTAACATAAAAACATTTCCATTTAGGCTGAGAATCGGCTAAACCTACAGCTCTGATACCAATAAATGTAATACCACTTTCCCGTATTCATAGCTGAATACGAGTCAGAGATATCACAAAACATTTGTAAAACCCTATACATTTGTAACTCGGTAAAAATTTTGATTCTTCTAAAAATATTACAATATATTTAGTTTTTATTTACAAATGTAGTTAATCGCGTATAGTTTACATATAATATTTTAATCTTCAAATCGAGTTTAATTTTAGGCAGCAACTTATTAATTTAATTTGACTTTATATAATTAATAAAACTGCCAAAAAACTACATGATTTAAAAATTCATCTAGATACCACATAAAATACAAATTCTATCAGAGCAGTAATATCATTTTAATATACATGCCAACTAGTAAATATCAAACAGTGTCAAAAGATATCTTACTGATACTGATGTACCTGTTATTGATTGATGATGTCCGTTTATGCTCCTTACTCCAACCATTTCTTCTTTCCTACGTGTAAAACAGTTACACGCTAAGTATTTACTTAGTGAGGCAATAACTCAAATTAAAGTGCGATTGTCATAATATCAATATTAATGATGCATATGATCACCTTACCATTATATACTCGTTAACATAAATAAATATGTATATCAAAGTGATAAGATTAGATCTTACCAATACCGTTGCCATTCCATCCATAAGCTTTCAATGCTTACCAATACCTTTTTCCCATTTATATCTGCAAGCTTTCAAGCTTATCTTCCTATTTCTTTTTGACTATTTCAATTTATTTAGCCCAATGTATGGAATTAAGAAATTCTATGTACACGAGTCATTCCCCCATACCCAACCTTTCCTGAGTATGTATATTATTTGCACTCTACGGGAGTGCTTAGCACCGAAGTGCTACTGTATACTTATCGGAGTATACAATATATCCCTCATTGAGTTTTTATGAAATTACACCGAAGTGTTTAGCACCCGTAGTAAGTTCGTATACTCAAACCATGCATGAGTATACTCCTCAATGAGTATTTATAATATTTGCACTTTACCTGAAGTGCTTAGAATATTTATACAGTTGTTTATGACCCTATGGATATCCAACTATACCATTGAACCTCTATATCATACATTGGGCTTTATTTCATCATTTAAGTCATCAATGGCAACATATATCAATATATATCAACATTTAACAGTTCATAGCTGAAATAACATTCATATTATACCATCATCAATAACTAGTGATCAATGCATTTATTTTCAACCTTTGACATATTTAAAATATGTCAAATATATGATCAATGACATAAATATCATGACAATATATAAACCAGGTAGACTCATCGCAAGTCCTACCGTGATGTATGAAACATCCATGTATAATGTTATGTATGCATTGCACTCACATGGGCCATTTATAAGTATGCCTCACTAAGTCCTCTTTGATCCTTTCCTTCATTGTACCTCGAACCTCCCTTGATTCGAACTTAACTTCATAATTCAAATAAGTAAAATATTTGTTAGGTCCCAATCTAACAATATCTTAGACATATTGTCCAAAATAATCATTTGAATACAAAATCTCCAAACGTTTTCCTTTCTTCCTTGTATTGTTCCAAAATTCATTATGGTCCTTAGTAACCACTTTGAACTTCCATTAACCCCTTTCAAGCTTACTAATCAACCTTAGATACAAAGTGTATCAATTTTCATTTTTGCGCAGTTTGTAGTACCTCCAAAGAAATATTTCTATAAAATAATCTATAACTCGGAATTCGACTCCGTTTGTTTTGAAAGAAAATAGATTCGATAAGCTTTTCAACCATATAAATTAATAGCCCAAATTCAACTTGTACGATTTATGGCGAGTTTTCAAAGCCAGTTACAGTGTTGAATTCAGAACAGATTGGTGTTCTATTTTGTGACATTTCGTCACTTAAAAATTCATATCTTTTGACTCGGAACTCGAAATCAGATTCTGTTTGTTGGAAACAAAACTAGACGACCAAATATTTACATCGGTATAAAATTCACCATCTAAAAAGTTTTGTAGAATTTATGGTGAATTTTCAAAGTTACTTCCATAAACCAGTTTTTCTACACAGCTTCCATAAAACAACCTAAACTTTTATACTATCTTCTCCTTACTTTTATACTTTTCAATTTAGTCCAATCACTAGCTTTAAACCTCCAACTCATCACATTCTTCACCAAATAATTATTCACAATAATTCTCCTTAATTTTCCTTCTTTACCGAAATAGTCACTAAAATGCAAAGATAAGGATTCAATCTTCTTAACTTTGCAATTTGGTCCTCAATTCAACATTACTATCTTAATTCCATTATTACAACTAAAATCATATTTAACCCCATACAAAACTTCAATTTCGATTTGGTCACTTAACTTTAACAAATTGTCAAAATGGTCACTAATTCAATTCAACATCAATTTGGCATTCTAACTTCATTTTCTTATCTCTAACATCATTAATAACACAAATACACTCCAAATTCTAAAAATTTAGATTTGGTCCTTCAACTTTTCAAGTTACCGAAATGGTCCCTACATAATTTAACTTAGGGTTTTGCTTCCAAACAACAATTCAAACTTACTAGATCATTATTTCAACATCACAAACCCTAAATTAAACTTGAATCCCTAAACCCTAATTATATTCATAGAAATCAAAACATGTAAAACTTAAATCCCAATTCAATATCATGATTTTAACATCATACTAGCTTGATTTCAACATAAATTCAAACATGGAATCATAAAATCTCAAAAGCCCCAATTTGATCCATAAACCCTAATTTCTTTCTCATGTAAACTCTCATCAATCAAGCATGGTTTCCATGAATTATTGATATCAAAAGATAGAGCTTGAAGAGTAGAACAACTTTGTAGTTGAAGAGATTACCTGAAAACCGAGTTTCAGAGCTTGAATCGGGCTTGGAAAATTTTTTCTCTTTCTTTCCCTAGCTCTCACGTTTTTTGCTGGAAAAGATGAACAAAATCTTCATCTTTTCACCATTATTTTACACATATATCTATTAAATGAATATTAAATTCATTTAATAGTGAAATTACATTTTGCCCTTTTTATCAATAGTTGAGATTGATTTTATCATCAATAAAGGGCCAAGATTTAATCTTCCATTTTACCTTTCCAAATATTGCCCTTATAAATTTTTAAATATTTCAAAATTGCCATTGGGGCCAAATGACCAAATTGCCCTCCAACTTGTCTTTATTTACTAGTTTGTTTCCAAATTGCCATTCCATTAAAATCTAACTAAATCTAGTTAGAATTCAACCAAACATAATAAAATATTCATAAAATAAAATTTTATGACTTTTCCATACCTTTTGGATCAGTCTCCAAAATTTCCATTCGATCTAATATACCGATAAATAATCCTTTACTCAGAAATAAACTATAGGATTCATCTTGAATCAAACTAAAAATATTTACAACACTTGGAAATAACTTTTATAACCTTTCTCTATCATATGGTAAAATTTCAAAATTTTCCAGTTCGGTCCGGGTATTCGAATTCCACTTAAACTTTAACTACGATTTTCCCAATAATCAAAGTATCAAATCAAACCAATAATTCCACATTGATTCACACCCTTAGGTGATCTGTTTATTTATGAAATAAAAACCCTTAACTTTTGGGAAATTACAACTTTAGTCCCCAAACTATTCCAAAGTTTATACTTTAGCCATAAAATTTTCAAAATTTACATTTTGGTCACTACCTTTTTAAACTTCAATTCTCATTCCAATTTTCCTTGGAATTCAACCAAACTTTAATAATACCTTATTCAATTCACTATCTATCACATGAGACCTTTAAACCTTTAGAAATTTCCTTTCCAAAACCCATAATTAAAAAATCCTAACTTTCGCATTTTTGTCATTTTAGTCACTAAATTAGCTTTTAAGCTATTATCTTAGTGTAAATGAACCTTAATTAACTTAGTAAATTTTGGGGTATTACAATTCTCTCCTCCTTAAGAAAATTTGTCCTCAATTTTCAACACTTACCTAATTCAAAAGGTGAGAAACTATTTTCTTATATTTTCTTCTTATTTCTCTCAAATCTTTTTTTTAACCTTGGGATTTTTGTCAAAAAACTTTAACAAATGGGATTGTCTTGTTTTCCTAGTTCTTTGACTCCGTGTGCTAGGATCTTTACCAGTTCATTTTCATAGCGTAAATCCCATTTGAATCTCTATTTTCTCGGTGTAACAACATGTGAGGGTCTAATCAATATTTCCCGAGCATCGATACATTATGAATCTTGTCAATTTCCAAAGATAAAGTTGGCCATTGAGCTTAACTCTCAACCTAACTTCTTTCACGATTTCTTATATCCCAATAAATCTTAAACTTAACTTTCTTTTTGTCTAAATCATAACACCTTTTTCCAGGTGAAACTTTTAAGGAATACTTTATCCTTAACTTCATATTAAATATCTTTTTTTTTCAGGTTCAACATATAGTTTCCATCATTGAGATAGAAATTCTTCCTTGATAATACAAATATCTATCAAACCTAACTTCCAAGTTTTTAGTTTCATTCTTCTCCACATGTTTGAACATTGACAAGATTTCTCATCCTTTCTTTAAAGATATCTTATTTAATCTAATATGGTAAATTTTATTCTTAACTTGACAATCAAAACACCATCTTCTTTTAATGCAAATCTTGCATTCATAGCTCTTAAGATAACAATTGTCTTTTAACTAAGAGTGTTAGCTACCACATTAGCTTTTTCTAGGATGATAGTCAATGACCATATCATAATTCTTAAGAAACTCGATCCAAATTCTTTGCGTCAAGTTCAACTCTTCTTTAGTAAGAATATACTTTAAACTTTTATAACCTTAAATATAGCATCATTCACTGTATAAATAATGATGCTATATCTTTTAAAAAGCAAATACAACCATTGCTAGCTCCAAATCCTAAGTAAGATAATTTCTCTCATATATCTTAAATTGTCTCAAGCATAGACCATTACTTTTCCTTCTTGCCTAAGTACGCATCCCAAACCGTTATGAGTAGCATCGCTATACACCACATAATTTTACCCGATTATGGTTGTACTAGTACCGGGCTTCTATTAAGATCTCCTTTAATGTCTCAAAGATTTCTTAGCATTTATCTATTCAACTAAATAGCATTTCTTTCCTCAATAGCTTGGTCAATGAGGAGACAATCATCAAGAAATTCTAAACCTCTAAAACATTCTTGAGGGTTTCCATTCAACTATAGTTTGTGCTTTCTTGGGATATACCCTTATCCCCTCTCAAAATCCACATAACTAATAAAACAACTTTTGACAACTAAGTTCACACTTTAACAAATTAGCATATAGCTTTTTTTCTCGAAAGGTCTCAAGAATAATGCAAAATGAGCATCTTGTTCTTCCTTTTTTCTTCGAATAGACCAAAATATCCTCAATGAACTCTACCAAAAATTGGTCCAAGCAAAATTAGAATACTTGGTTCATTAGGTTTATAAATGTTGAAGGCATCATCACAAACTCATAGTATTCATATCGAGTCCGAAAAGTGTCTTTAGAATTTCTTCTTCCTTTATCTTTAACTGATAATATTTTGATCGAATGTCTATTTTGGAAATATATCTATTGTTTATTTTTTTACTGATCAAAAAATCATTAGTCTCTGGAAGAAGATATTTATTCTTTACCGTCACCTTATTTAACTAATGAAAATCTATACTTAATCACATAGATTAATCTTTCTTTTTTTCACAAATATACTAGTGCACCCCAAGGTGGCACACTTGGCTTTATAAAACGTCAACCTAACATTCCTTGCAATTGTACCTTTAAATCCCGAAGTTCGGTTGAAACCATTTTATACGGGGCCATTAATTTAGGTGCAATGCCTGTAACATCTCTTTATTTTGAATTTCACCTCTTAATCTAGGGTAATTTCGAGTAACCCATCTAGAAATACATCTAGATATTTTTGGACAGTTGAGTTACTTTTCAATTTAACTTCAACAGCCCGAGGTCTCCACTACATTTGCTAAGAAAACTTAACAACCTTATAACAACAACTTCTTTAATAAAACAACTACAATTACATTGGAAAAGAAATTTACCCTTTTATCAACTATTACTATTTTTGTACCTTTCCATGTTTTTTCAATACTAATCACTTTATGCGACAATTCATCATGACTTGATAGGAAGGTAACCAATTCATGCCAACAATCATCTTAGACTCCTCAAAAGATAATTCCATTAAATTTATCGGGAACTCTATTTCTTATATTTTTATCGAGCAATTCCACATGTTTAGCTCGCCCTTTCATTACAACCCAACAAATTCGTGACCGATATATTACTTGAAATTGGTTCTAAAAGGATATCTCGTTCACCACTCAACTTCGTACTTATATAGGAATGTGTAAAGCTAGGACCCATCAACACAAATACTGGTTTATCCAAAAAGATGAGATGTACCTTCTATGATTTTCGAATCATCCCAATCTTTATCAGTCCTGATGTTATAAACTCGGACTGATATGTGCAATCATGGCTATGAAGAAAATTCATATGGTTTTCTAATCTAGCTTAAATATCGGAGCAACAAAACAGCTCCATCCAATTTCTCGGTATCCAAATTATGGAATCCGTCCAGTGTAATCCTTAGATTATTCAGTTATAAATCAACAATCACTGGACCTTAATCTGCTTTTCTTTTCAATACAGTTGTTTTTCGAACTTTTCAGTTCCTTAATCCTACACAGGCACTCCTTGTTGTACCGGAGCCCCTTTCTCGTTCTAATTTATCCGAAGGGTTATCATTAACCTTATTATTACTACTCTTGATTCCTTCCCAAGCTTCCAATTTATCAGTTCATCACGCTTTCTTGACTTAAATATTTCTTATAATTCCTCCCAATTTACATTAGTAAGGAGCGACATCAATCGGATTATAAAAACACTAGATCAAGAATATTGATATCCTAGTGGCATGTATACTCTTTTAACATAAAAACATTTCCATTTAGGCTGAGAATCGGCTAAACCTACAGCTCGATACCAATAAATGTAATACCACTTTCCCGTATTCATAGTCAATACGAGTCGAGATATCACAAAACATTTGTAAAACCCTATACATTTGTAACTCGGTAAAATTTTGATTCTTCTAAAAATATTACAATATATTTAGTTTTTATTTACAAATGTAGTTAATCGCAGATAGTTTACATATAATATTTTAATCTTCAAATCGAGTTTAATTTTAGGCAACAACTTATTAATTTAATTTGACTTTATATAATTAATAAAATCGCCAAAAAAACTACATGATTTAAAAATTCATCTAGATACCACATAAAATACAAATTCTATCAGAGCAAAGAATATCATTTTAATATACATGCCAACTAGTAAATATCAAACAGTGTCAAAAGATATCTTACGATACTGATGTACCAAGTTATTGATTGATGATGTCCGTTTATGCTCCTTACTCCAACCATTTCTTCTTTCCTACGTGTAAAATGATTTACACGCTAAGTATTTACTTAGTGAGGCAATAACTCAAATTAAAGTGCGATTGTCATAATATCAATATTAATGATGCATATGATCACCTTACCATTATATACTCGTTAACATAAATAAATATGTATATCAAAGTGATAAGATTAGATCTTACCAATACCGTTGCCATTCCATCCATAAGCTTTCAATGCTTACCAATACCTTTTTCCCATTTATATCTGCAAGCTTTCAAGCTTATCTTCCTATTTCTTTTTGACTATTTCAATTTATTTAGCCCAATGTATGGAATTAAGAAATTCTATGTACACGAGTCATTCCCCCATACCCAACCTTTCCTGAGTATGTATATTATTTGCACTCTACGGGAGTGCTTAGCACCGAAGTGCTACTGTATACTTATCGGAGTATACAATATATCCCTCATTGAGTTTTTATGAAATTACACCGAAGTGTTTAGCACCCGTAGTAAGTTCGTATACTCAAACCATGCATGAGTATACTCCTCAATGAGTATTTATAATATTTGCACTTTACCTGAAGTGCTTAGAATATTTATACAGTTGTTTATGACCCTATGGATATCCAACTATACCATTGAACCTCTATATCATACATTGGGCTTTATTTCATCATTTAAGTCATCAATGGCAACATATATCAATATATATCAACATTTAACAGTTCATAGCTGAAATAACATTCATATTATACCATCATCAATAACTAGTGATCAATGCATTTATTTTCAACCTTTGACATATTTAAAATATGTCAAATATATGATCAATGACATAAATATCATGACAATATATAAACCAGGTAGACTCATCGCAAGTCCTACCAGTGATGTATGAAACATCCATGTATAATGTTATGTATGCATTGCACTCACATGGGCCATTTATAAGTATGCCTCACTAAGTCCTCTTTGATCCTTTCCTTCATTGTACCTCGAACCTCCCTTGATTCGAACTTAACTTCATAATTCAAATAAGTAAAATATTTGTTAGGTCCCAATCTAACAATATCTTAGACATATTGTCCAAAATAATCATTTGAATACAAAATCTCCAAACGTTTTCCTTTCTTCCTTGTATTGTTCCAAAATTCATTATGGTCCTTAGTAACCACTTTGAACTTCCATTAACCCCTTTCAAGCTTACTAATCAACCTTAGATACAAAGTGTATCAATTTTCATTTTCTGGCAGTTTGTAGTACCTCCAAAGAAATATTTCTATAAAATAATCTATAACTCGGAATTCGACTCCGTTTGTTTTGAAAGAAAATAGATTCGATAAGCTTTTCAACCATATAAATTAATAGCCCAAATTCAACTTGTACGATTTATGGCGAGTTTTCAAAGCCAGTTACAGTGTTGAATTCAGAACAGATTGGTGTTCTATTTTGTGACATTTCGTCACTTAAAAATTCATATCTTTTGACTCGGAACTCGAAATCAGATTCTGTTTGTTGGAAACAAAACTAGACGACCAAATATTTACATCGGTATAAAATTCACCATCTAAAAAGTTTTGTAGAATTTATGGTGAATTTTCAAAGTTACTTCCATAAACCAGTTTTTCTACACAGCTTCCATAAAACAACCTAAACTTTTATACTATCTTCTCCTTACTTTTATACTTTTCAATTTAGTCCAATCACTAGCTTTAAACCTCCAACTCATCACATTCTTCACCAAATAATTATTCACAATAATTCTCCTTAATTTTCCTTCTTTACCGAAATAGTCACTAAAATGCAAAGATAAGGATTCAATCTTCTTAACTTTGCAATTTGGTCCTCAATTCAACATTACTATCTTAATTCCATTATTACAACTAAAATCATATTTAACCCCATACAAAACTTCAATTTCGATTTGGTCACTTAACTTTAACAAATTGTCAAAATGGTCACTAATTCAATTCAACATCAATTTGGCATTCTAACTTCATTTTCTTATCTCTAACATCATTAATAACACAAATACACTCCAAATTCTAAAAATTTAGATTTGGTCCTTCAACTTTTCAAGTTACCGAAATGGTCCCTACATAATTTAACTTAGGGTTTTGCTTCCAAACAACAATTCAAACTTACTAGATCATTATTTCAACATCACAAACCCTAAATTAAACTTGAATCCCTAAACCCTAATTATATTCATAGAAATCAAAACATGTAAAACTTAAATCCCAATTCAATATCATGATTTTAACATCATACTAGCTTGATTTCAACATAAATTCAAACATGGAATCATAAAATCTCAAAAGCCCCAATTTGATCCATAAACCCTAATTTCTTTCTCATGTAAACTCTCATCAATCAAGCATGGTTTCCATGAATTATTGATATCAAAAGATAGAGCTTGAAGAGTAGAACAACTTTGTAGTTGAAGAGATTACCTGAAAACCGAGTTTCAGAGCTTGAATCGGGCTTGGAAAATTTTTTCTCTTTCTTTCCCTAGCTCTCACGTTTTTTGCTGGAAAAGATGAACAAAATCTTCATCTTTTCACCATTATTTTACACATATATCTATTAAATGAATATTAAATTCATTAATAGTGAAATTACATTTTTGCCCTTTTTATCGAATAGTTGAGATTGATTTTATCATCAATAAAGGGCCAAGATTTAATCTTCCATTTTACCTTTCCAAATATTGCCCTTATAAATTTTTAAATATTTCAAAATTGCCATTGGGGCCAAATGACCAAATTGCCCTCCAACTTGTCTTTATTTACTAGTTTGTTTCCAAATTGCCATTCCATTAAAATCTAACTAAATCTAGTTAGAATTCAACCAAACATAATAAAATATTCATAAAATAAAATTTTATGACTTTTCCATACCTTTTGGATCAGTCTCCAAAATTTCCATTCGATCTAATATACCGATAAATAATCCTTTACTCAGAAATAAACTATAGGATTCATCTTGAATCAAACTAAAAATATTTACAACACTTGGAAATAACTTTTATAACCTTTCTCTATCATATGGTAAAATTTCAAAATTTTCCAGTTCGGTCCGGGTATTCGAATTCCACTTAAACTTTAACTACGATTTTCCCAATAATCGAAGTATCAAATCAAACCAATAATTCCGCAATCGATTCACACCCTTAGGTGATCTGTTTATTTATGAAATAAAAATCCTTAACTTTTGGGAAATTACAACTTTAGTCCCCAAACTATTCCAAAGTTTATACTTTAGCCATAAAATTTTCAAAATTTACATTTTGGTCACTACCTTTTTAAACTTCAATTCTCATTCCAATTTTCCTTGGAATTCAACCAAACTTTAATAATACCTTATTCAATTCACTATCTATCACATGAGACCTTTAAACCTTTAGAAATTTCCTTTCCAAAACCCATAATTAAAGAAATCCTAACTTTCGCATTTTTGTCATTTTAGTCACTAAATTAGCTTTTAAGCTATTATCTTAGTGTAAATGAACCTTAATTAACTTAGTAAATTTTGGGGTATTACAATTCTCTCCTCCTTAAGAAAATTTGTCCTCAAATTTTCAACACTTACCTTATTCAAAAGGTGAGAAAACTATTTTCTTATATTTTCTTCTTATTTCTCTCAAATCTTTTTTTTAACCTTGGGATTTTTGTCAAAAAACTTTAACAAATGGGATTGTCTTGTTTTCCTAGTTCTTTGACTCCGTGTGCTAGGATCTTTACCAGTTCATTTTCATAGCGTAAATCTGACTGAATCTCTATTTTCTCCAGAGTAACAACATGTGAGGGGTCTAATCAATATTTCCCGAGCATCGATACATTATGAATCTTGTCAATTTCCAAAGATGAAGTTGGCCATTGAGCTTAACTCTCAACCTAACTTCTTTCACGATTTCTTATAGCCCAATAAATCTTAAACTTAACTTTCTTTTTGTCTAAATCATAACACCTTTTTCCAAGGTGAAACTTTTAAGGAATACTTTATCCTTAACTTCATATTAAATATCTTTTCTTTCAGGTTCAACATATAGTTTCCATCATTGAGATAGAAATTCTTCCTTGATAATACAAATATCTATCAAACCTAACTTCCAAGTTTTCAGTTTCATTCTTCTCCACTTGCTTGAAAATTGACAGCATTTCTCATCCTTTCTTTAAAGATATCTTATTTAATCTAATATGGTAAATTTTATTCTTAACTTGACAATCAAAACACCATGTTCTTTTAATGCAAATCTTGCATTCATAGCTCTTAAGATAACAATTGTCTTTTAACTAAGAGTGTTAGCTACCACATTAGCTTTTTCTGGATGATAGTCAATGACCATATCATAATTCTTAAGAAACTCGATCCAACTTTTCTGCGTCAAGTTCAACTATTCTTTAGTAAGAATATACTTTAAACTTTTATAACCTTAAATATAGCATCGTTCACTGTATAAATAATGATGCTATATCTTTTAAAGCAAATACAACCATTGCTAGCTCCAAATCCTAAGTAAGATAATTTCTCTCATATATCTTAAATTGTCTCAAGCATAGACCATTACTTTTCCTTCTTGCCTAAGTACGTATCCCAAACCGTTATGAGTAGCATCGCTATCACCACATAATTTTTACCCGATTATGGTTGTACTAGTACCGGGGCTTCTATTAAGATCTCCTTTAATGTCTCAAAGATTTCTTAGCATTTATCTATTCAACTAAATAGCATTTCTTTCCTCAATAGCTTGGTCAATGAGGAGACAATCATCAAGAAATTCTGAACCTCTAAAACATTCTTCAGAGGTTTCCATTCAACTATAGTTTGTGCTTTCTTGGGATATACCCTTATCCCCTCTCACAAATCCACATAACTAATAAAACAACTTTTGACAACCAAGTTCACACTTTAACAAATTAGCATATAGCTTTTTTTCTCGAAAGGTCTGAAGAACAATGCAAAATGAGCATCTTGTTCTTCTTTTTTCTTCGAATAGACCAAAATATCCTCAATGAACTCTACCAAAAATTGGTCCAAGCAAATTAGAATACTTGGTTCATTAGGTTTATAAATATCGAAGGCATCATCACGAACTCATAGTATTCATACCGAGTCCGGAGAGCTGTCTTTAGAATTTCTTCTTCCTTTATCTTTAACTGGTAATATTTTGATCGAACGTCTATTTTGGAAATATATATTGTTTATTTTTTTTACTGATCAAAAGATCATCAGTCTCCGGAAGAAGATATTTATTCTTTACCGTCACCTTATTTAACTGGCGGAAATTTATACTTAATCACATAGATTAATCTTTCTTTTTAACAAATATACTAGTGCACCCCCAAGGTGGCACACTTGGCTTTATAAAATGTCAACCTAACATTCCTTGCAATTGTACCTTTAAATCCCGAAGTTCAGTCGAGGCCATTTTATACGGGGCCATTAATTTAGGTGCAATGCCTGGTAACATCTTTATTTTGAATTTCACCTCTCAATCTAGGGTAATTTCGAGAAACCCATCTAGAAATACATCCAGATATTTTTGGACAGTTGAGTTACTTTTCAATTTAACTTCAACAGCCCGAGGTCTCCACTACATTTGCTAAGAAAACTTAATGACCTTATAACAACAATTTCTTTAATAAAACAACTGAAATTACATTGGAAAAGGATTTTACCCTTCTATCAACTACTACTATTTTTGTACCTTCCATGTTTTTTTGCAATATTAATCGCTTTATGCAACAATTCATCATGACTTGATAGGAAGGTAACCAATTCATGCCAACAATCATCTTAGACCCCTCAAAATATAATTCCATTAAATTTATCGGGAACTCTATTTCTTATGTTTTTATCGAGCAATTCCACATGTTTAGCTCGCCCTTTCATTACAACCCAACTCAAAAGATAATCCTTGTTTCATTCAACCATTGGAAGTCATTGAGAAAAATTGGTTTTGTTGCTTATCATTTGGTCTTCCTATTGAATTCAATAAGACTCACAACATATTTCGTGTCCCCATACTTCAAAAATACTGATTAGACCCTTCTTATGTATTAGAGCCTAAAGATACTGATTAGACCCTTCTTATATATTAGAGCCTGAACAGAAACCGATTCAAACCCTTGATCGTGAAGTTAAAAGACTTCGAAATCAATATGTTTCTCTTGTAAAAGTACTTTGGAGAAATCATAAATTTAAAGAGGATACTCGGGAAACCGATGAATCTATGAAGGATCAATATCTCCATCTTTTTACATCAGGTAAATTTGAGGACAAATTTCTTTTTGGGGAGGAGAATTGTAATGCCCCAAATATCGGCTTAGACGTGTATATATATATATATAATGTTAGAAGAAAGGCTTTGATTATTCTGATAAATTTAGAATTTGTAATTAAGTGATCTTAGGATCAGACTAAAGAAATGGAAAAGTGGGTGACCAATTACAAAAGGACTAAACCAAAAATTCTATGAAACTCATAGATTGCATGCTAAAAGGATTTTGCATGAGAGTATGTACAAATTTCATAAAATTAGGACATGTGATTGAGGGGAAGCTCGAGTTTTAAGAGTAAGAAAGACACTATCATCTTCCTCCTCAAAATCTTGAACCTCCATGGATGAAAAAAGAAAGAGAGAGAGAGAGAGCTAAGAAAATTTGAGTATTGATTAGTTCAAATATTTGGTTAAGCTTCAAATTGTGGATCTATCCTAAGAAATCCTTTGAAGGGCTTAGAGAGGGGGGTAAACAATTCTCTACTCACTCTTAAAGTTGAATTGTAGATTGAGAACTTAGCTTTCTGTGTACTTAATGAACATTGTTGTTGCTAGATTTGATTGAGAAAGATCTTAGGATGTGAATTTAAACTATTCGAATGGTAGGCCTTATGTACTATGCTTTCTTGTGAATTGTTAGAGGAATTTGATTTAGGGGTAGCATTGAAATCATTCTAATCGAGAAATTTAGATTACCAAATTTTCATGTGTATTGGTAGAATAAGTTAAGGTATTGAATTGTTTATCAATGAATTTGAATGCATGCATGATGGATTGAGAAATTTTGGTTGAAGCAAGTGATGGATCATGGCTCTGTAATATATAGGAAATAATAGATAACATTAAGTTATAGCTGGATTATATCAATTATGCTGAAATCCTAATTTACATGAATTCATTCTTGCTAGTTGGTTTATGAAGTCATTGAGTGTAAAAAGGGAGCTAAACTATACATTTTAAAATAGGGTAGGGACTGTTTTGATGACTTTTATAGACTATTTGGTAAAGTCTAATTAAATGACTGTTTTGACTAAAAATGGGATTATTTTGTAACAATTGTGGACTATTTTGCAAGCTTAATTAAGGGACTGCTTTGTAACTAAAAATGGACTGAATTTGTAATAATAAGGGGCTATTTTGAAAACCAGAATATTTGGGACTGTTTTACAAAGGTTAGGGGTTGTTTGTTAAATTTAATTAAATGACTGAATTTGTAATTTGAATAAGGGTTGTATTGAATCTATTTAGAGATTGATTTAGCATATTAATGTGAAATATGTTAAGAACCATTCATAAAGTATATGCATCACATGATTGTACTAAGATAGGGATAAATTTTGATACATGTTGTGTTTATTGTATGTTAGTTCAAAAGGTAGTTGATAAATCAAGATTCAAAGCAAGTAAAGTTGTAGAAAAGCAGTCAGGGGTAGTGATTTTGGATCAAACTTAGCTTGGAATACTGTGAGTGTAGTTTAAAGTCTCGGGATAGGCTTGAAACCTTCCCGAGCAATCTTAACTGTTATAATTATATTGTTTTGTTATTGATATAAGCTATGCATATATATATATATATGTGTGTGTGTGTGTGTGTGTGTATGTGTGCGTGTGTGTGTGTTTTTGGATTCGAGGTAAGTACCTAAATGTTAGGTAATCTATGATATACAATATTTGATTCAAATTTGTGCTCATGACAAGATCTATACAAGTTGATACATGCTTGAAAAGTTAAACACTAAGACATGTTCATTTGATTTCTTGATTAAGACATATACGTGAATTGAGAATTTTACACGTATATATGTGCTTGATGAGATAAATATCAAGATATGATTTTCTTGAATAGGTGACTATGGAACTATGCTCACCTTTGATTCGGATATGATATAATATGAAGCCTTGGTTTTTGAGTCGGTTATATTAAACATGATTCAACTTTCATACTTATTACAAATTCATGTACTCTATTCGATTGATACAAGGAGGTTACTTAACTTATTTCAATTAGGTTACTTGCATCTCAACATACTACTTATTCAACCAATTAACATGATTAATACAAAGCATCCAACTTACATTCTTATTACACATTCATACACCTATTCGAACTATAAGGTGAGATCTAATCACATTTCATTTGTTTCTTTTACAATCAAGACATACTATTTCGTGGCATACTTGGTTAGTACATTGTTAATGCATGCTTAAACATATCTTAGCTTCAATCTCAACATTGCCGAATTATGCCAATAACCATAAGAACAAATGCATGATCATACAACATTGGTCTATTGTTCGGACGAAACAAGATTCAACATTCATTGGATTAATTTCACATTATGCGCAGCATATACTTATATAAACATACCAACATAGTTATATACATAGCCTAAAGTCATCAAGTTGGCTACATAATAGGCCCAACAAAACATTACATGTACTAGTCTTAAACACACCACAAAATGCATGATCAAGGCTACCTATTACAAGTTCTAGTGCCACCAAACTAGGAGTATACAAAGAGTATGAAATCATACTTTCAAGCTTGCTTCAAGGTGTTGCTTCGATCTCAAGATATCCTCTTGATAATGCCTTTAATCTGTTATAGGAAGAATGAAGAGTAGAGTGGTAAGTACAAGTTATGTACTTAGTGAGGTAACACTAAGTCTAGCCAATTTCAAGTATATATATATCCAAGTTTACATGTATTTCAAAGAATCAAGATCATCTCTACATGACACATACCATTCAAATTCAATGAGTAACATAGGCAATCTTCACATATCACACAATCAACATAGCAACATCCATTATAATACCCATATGCTATTCTAATATCTTGCTTAGAAGACAAGCAACCAAATACTCCAATTACCAAGTAGGCATTCTTCCACGAAGTCATCATTTATACGTTTCTTTCATGAGAAGTAACTAGTTATACAACCATTCATGTGTCATCTTTCAAGGCAAGGAAGGTCATTCAAGAATCTTACAGTTCAAGCAATGTTCATATCACACATCCAAGCAAACAATGTTCATTCCAGTTATTAAGTCATCTTATAACACCCTTGGTATTTAGTTCAATAGATAATCAAATCTTCAACAATATGCACCGAATTGCTAATATGCACCGTAGTGCCAATATGCACCGTCGTGCCAATATGTACTGATAAGTGTTCAAAAGTACTATTTTTCTTACCCTTTTTACTCATATTATTGTTAGACTTAGGCTCATATTAGTTACATAATTAGTCATTCATGCATTAATCCATGTTTCCTTCCATCGTTGAGCTTGATTGCATAACTTGGTTGTTTTTGTGGGAAAAGATGCTGCTTTGGTGTGTTTTGTGTGTATGTGCAGAATCAATTGCCAAAGCAAGGCTAGAGCTAGTTTCCAGGGCAATGCATGAAGGAGATGCTGAGCTAGTTGCCAGGGCAATGCATGAATGAGATGCCGAGCTAGTTGCCAGGGCAATGCATGAAGGAGACGCCGAGTCAGTTGCTAGGGAAATTGTCGACAAAGAATAAGGTGATATGGTAGTCGAAATTGATGACTAGACAAGCCCAAGATGACGTAGAGCAAAGCTAAATCCCAAAGGAGTTTGATTTCCATGAAGAGGTTAAAGAATAATTAAATTCGAGGAAGATAGGAGAAGTTCTAGAAGGAATATAATTATAATAAAGAATTATATTCTTTAAAGATAATTTAATTCCAACTTAACTTCCTCCTCAAAGAAGGACTTTGAACTAGCCCTATAAATAGCTCACCAACCCGTCAACTTCAAAAGAAAAAACAAGAGAGGATTTTCGACAACTCCAAAGGGCAAGAAGTGAGAGATTTCGACAAGAGAGCAAGGGGAGAGAAGAGAGAATTTTCGACAAGCTTCAAGGGGGAGATCTCGACAAGCAGGCTTCATCCATCCTTCATCTTTTTCTTTCTTGTTCAATTAGGTTCATGCTAGGAATTCTTTATCTTGTGTTTCTTTGGAACCTAGCCACGAACTAAATCTATTTGGTTATGGTTATTATGTTTTGTGGTTGTGAGAAACAATTGGATTTTGTTTAGGTAATAAGAGTTTGCTCTTTTCTATTCAAGGTTTATTCATTCATGGTTCTTATTCTTGTTTGCGAGTGATTTGAAAGAGGATCTCGTAACTTCATCTATTTATCTAATATCGGGAGAGTTACATTCAAGAAACGAATGAATATGATCTTTATTCAATCTATTGATGGTGAAGATTAATCTGGCTTAAGAATAAGTTAAGTATTTCAATGGATAAGAAGAGCGCAAGATTAGTTGTTGTTCACCCTTGATTCACGTAGGGATGTATTATCAAGGCATGCACAAGTAGCTAGAGTTTCGACTTAGGGATAAGAAAAAACCATTGAAGAACGTTCTGTCGAACCTTGAAGTTGCTACCCAGATGCCCAAGTAGTTGCCCAACTAGTCGTCCAGGCAACCATCTAATAGTTGCCAAGGCAACCCCGTTGTGCAAGTTGCCACGGCAACTGAGTTGCCCTTGCACTCTTTTACCATGACGATCCAATCGGCTATCACACCTTAACTCACAATAACCTGGCTATCTCTCTCACTTGATCTCATCTATTCTTTTACTTTATTGCTTTCTAATTTAGTTATTAGTTTAAACTCCTACAATCTTCTTCTTGTGTTTTCTTTTACTTTTTACAGTGCAAGAGATTAGATTCTTGAAGTGGCACCAATCCCTGTGTAGACGATATCTTTTATACTATAACTTGCGACGTGTATACTTGCACAATTGGCGCCGCTGCCGGGGATTGGCAATAGCTACTTTGTTTTTATTTTTATTTTTATTTTTCTTGTTTAATATTCAAAGGGCTAACAAACTTTGGTTTTGCATTGGTATATGAACAAGGCGAGACCAATTACACCAGAATATCCCTTTGATCCAGAAATCAAACGAACCTTACAAAGACTTAGATGAAGGTTAAGAGTAGCAATGGCTAATCAAGATGGCAATATGAATCAAGATGTTCCAGCAGGAGGAGGTATGATTCTTGCACAAAATAGAACTATTCGAGACTATCTTGAAGAAGATCTTGATGGACTTAATCTAGGAGTTGTCGCACCTTAAATTGAGCCAACCACTTTGAGTTGAAACCAGTGATGTTTAATATGATCAACACAATTGGTCAATTTGGGGCTCAGCAACTGAAGATACATGACATCATCTTAAATCTTTCCTCGAGATTTGCAACTCATTCAAAATACACGGAGTCACCCCCGATGTTTTACGATTAAGATTATTCCCCTATTTACTGAGGGATAGGGCGAAAGCATGGATGAATAGCATTCATGCCGGATCAATAGGATCTTGGACCGATCTTTGTCGTGATTTCCTTGCTCAGTTTAATCCTACAAATTTGACTGATAAGCTTCATAACGACATTACTACTTTTTGGCAGGCAGATGATGAATCCATGTACGAGGCTTGGGACCGATACAAAGAACTTCTACACAAATGCCCCCTACACAGATTCCCAGTGTGAACACAAGTAACAATGTTTTACAACGCCGTGAATACACCAACAAGGATGATACTAGAAGAGGAGGAGTTAGACGCCAAGCCACAATACATGAACTGGGATCATCAGACTCAATTTCGGCACAATTGGCAACTCTAACCAAGATGGTCCAGAACATGCAAAAACCAAACAACACACAGGAAGTCAAGGTAATGGATTACTTTTGTGAGTTATGTGGTGGTAACCATGATTCTTCTGAATGTATGTAGAATCCAAAATCTAGCTTCTATGTGAGGAATTACAACCGGAACAACAATGTGATGTCCAATACATACAATCCAGCTTGGAAGAAGCACCCAAATTTTTCATGGAGTAATCCCAACAATGCTCTAAACCATAACAATCAGAATGCACAAGCATCGGGATTCCAGCAGAATATGCCACGGCAACAGTTGCCGCAGCAACAACCGATAACATATAGTTCTTTGGAAAATTTTCTCAATGCATTTATGTTGAAAACTGAATCTTATATGGCTAAGAATAGTAACTTCATAAAAATAACTGATGCTTTTATTAACAGGACCGAGATGAGATTGCAAAACCAAGAGGCGGTAATCAAATCATTGGAAAATCAAGTCGAACAATTTGCTCAAAACCTGAATACTAGACCGCAAGGAGGTTTACCTAGCGATACTGAAGTCGCAAAAGGAACTGGCCATGAGCAATGTAAGGCGATCACCACTAGAAGTGGCCAACAACTTAAAGAGGCTCAAGCCCGCTCATAAAAAAAACTCCACAAAAAGATCAAGACGAACCCAGCGGCAAAGTCTCAGATGTTGAACCAGGAATTGTCGTGGCAACCGGCAATAAGCATGTCTCGGCAACTAACGATAAGCATGCCTCGGCAACCGGCTATAAGGATGCCTCGGCAACCCCAGTTGATGATGCCTCGGCAACTCCAGTTGTCCTAGCAATTCCAGACCAATGAAAGGATCGAAGATATCCGACTTCCACCACCATTCCCACAAAGGTTGAAGCGACAAAAGCAAGAATATCAATTCAAGAAGTTTCTTGATATCCTAAAGCAACTCCATATCAACTTGCCATTGGTGGATTTAACAAATGCCGAACTATGCCAAGTTTCTTAAAGACATTGTGTCCAAGAGAACAAGACTAGGAGAGTTTGAAACAGTTGCCGCGACAGAGGGATGCATGGCCATGTTGCACAATCGTATGCCACCCAAGTTGAAGGATCCCGGAAGTTTCACAATACCCTGTTCCATTGGAAACCACTATGTCGGGAAGGCATTATGCGACCTTGGGGCTAGCATAAACTTGATGCCTAAATCGGTTTTCCAGAAACTAGGAATCGGGAAGGCAAGACCTATAACAGTTATGCTACAGCTAGCCGATAGATCCTATGTGCATCCATATGGAAAAATCAAAGACATACTGGTAAAAGTTGATAAATTTATTTTTCCCGCTGACTTTATTTTTTTGGATTGTGAAGCAGATGAGCATGCACCTATCATTCTCGGAAGACTATTCCTAGCAACAGGGAGAACCTTGATCGATGTTCAAAAGGGAGAACTCACAATGAGGGTGAATGACCAGCAAGTTAAACTAAATGTGTTCCAAACACTAAGGCATGCCGATGATCCAGAAGAATGCCAACTTCTTCATGCCAAAGTAGAGTTTAACTTCGACGAGGAATTTAGTTGCCTCGGCAACTATATTTCCGATCAAGAGGAACTTGAGGAGTATGAAGAATCGGTTTATGAGGAACAACAAAAAGAGGTAAATTGGCTAGTCAATCGACAAGGTACATACTTTGAACCACTGGATTACTCAGGTAAGGAAGGTAAGCTCGAAAAGCCCTCTATTGAACAACCGCTGATTCTTAAGTTGAAACAGTTGCCAGAGCAACTAAAATATGCATACTTAGGAACCAATAATACATTGCCTGTAATTATTTCTTCTAAGTTACAGCCTAAGCAAGAAAAGAAGCTGATCAAAATGTTGATGCTACACAAGAAGGCAATAGGGTGGACAATTGCCGACTTGAAGGGAATTAGCCCGGCAGTGTGCATGCACAAGATTTTGTTGGAAGATGATCACAAACCTTCAATTGAGGCCCAGAGGAGACTGAATCATGCCATAAAAGGAGTTGTAATGAAAGAAATCATCAAGTGGCTTGACGCCGGCATTATATACCCTATCTCTGATAGTACATGGGTAAGTCCGGTACAATGTGTACCGAAAAGGGAGGTATAACGGTGGTAAGTAATGAACTCACTCCAACCAGGACTGTGACTGGTTGGAGGGTTTGTATGGATTAACGAAAGCTAAACAAAGCCACTAGAAAAGATCACTTCCCATTACCCTTTATTGATCAAATGCTTGACCGTCTTGCAGGTAAACCCTTTTATTGTTTATTTGATGGTTATTCAGGTTACAATCAAATTGCCATAGCACCAGAAGATCAAGAAAAGACAACCTTCACATGCCCATATGGTACTTATGCTTTTCGAAGGATGCCGTTCAGATTGTGTAACGCCCCGACAACCTTCCAAAGATGCATGATGCCACTCTTTTCAGACATCGTTGAAGACTTCCTTGAGATATTCATGGATGATTTTTCTATTTTTGGTAATGACTTTGACAGCTGCCTCGGTAATTTAGATAAGGTGTTGGTAAGATGTGAAGAAACTGATTTAGTCCTCAATTGGGAGAAGTGTTATTCTATAGTAGATGAAAAAATAGTGCTCGGCCACAATATTTCATCCAAGGGAATTGAAGTAGACAAAGCCAAGGTGGACGTGATCGAGAGATTACCCCCACCAAGTTCGGTTAAAGGAATTCGAAGCTTTCTTGGACATGCTGGTTTTTACAGGAGGTTCATTCATAATTTTTCTAAAATCACTAAACCTTGTGCAATTTGCTTGAACAGGATAAAGTCTTTGATTTTGATGATTCTTGCGCCCAAGCATTCGAAACCCTAAACGAAAAGCTTACCACAGCACCCATTGTCGTTCCACCAGATTAGACGCTACCTTTTGAGCTCATGTTTGATGCAAGTGATTTTGCGGTAGGAGCAGTCCTAGGCCAATGCACAGGTAAGACCTTCCATGTGATATACTACGCTAGTAAAACTCTTAATAGTGCTCAATGAATTATACAACAACGGAGAAAGAATTACTAGCTGTAGGTTTCGCATTTGACAAGTTCTGATCCAATTTAATTGGTACAAAGGTAATTGTTCATACGGACCACTTGGCAATTAAATATCTATTTTCTAAAAAGGATGCAAAACCTCGTTTGATTCGTTGGATATTACTTTTACAAGAATTTGATATTGAAATTAAGGACAGAAAAGGAATAGAAAATCAAGTGGCCAGTCACTTATCATGTTTAGAACGTAATTGGGAGGAGGACGCGGATTTAGAGATATGCGATGCATTCCCGGATAAGCAACTTTTAGTTGCCTCAGTAATTATGGGTGCACATGCCTCGGCAACCCTCGACGCCTCGATAGCCCTTGACGCGCATGCCTCGGCAACCACAGATACACATGCCTCGGTAACCCTCGACGCCGCAGCAGCTCTTGAGGCGCACGCCTCGGCAACCCTCGATGCCGCAGTAGCTCTTGACGTGCACGTCTCGGCAACCATGGATGTGCATGCCTCGATAACCCTCGACGCCTCAGCAACCATGGATGCGCACACCTCAACAACCCTAGACGCACACGCCTCAGCAATTTTAGAAGCAGTCGCTACGGTAGCACATGCCTCGGCAATACCCTGGTACACAGATTTAGTTAATTTCCTTGTTTGTGGTATTTTACCTTATGTCTTACTCACCAAGGGAAGAAGTGGTTCCGCCATGATGCTAAGCATTACTTTTGGGATGAGCCTCTTTTGTTTAAACAATATGTAGATCAGGTTATACGCCGATGTGTCCCTGAAGAGGAGCAACAGAATGTACTCCGACAATGCCATTCTTCACCCTATGGAGGACATTTTGGAGGAACTTATAGCACGGCCAAAGTTTTGCAATCCGGTTTGTATTGGCCAACATTGTACAAAGATGCCCAATACTTTTACAAGCAATGTGATCGTTGCCAGAGGACGGGCAATATCTCTAGACGACATGAGATGCCGCTCCAAAACATCATTGAGGTGGAATTGTTTGATGCATGGGGGATCAATTTTATGGGACCTTTCCCATCTTTATTCGGTAACCTCTACATTCTACTTGTCGTTGACTACGTGTCTAAATGGGTTGAGGCAGCTGCAGTTCCCAACAACGATTCCAAGACTGTGCAATGATTCTTGTAAAAAAACATATTTACACAGTTTGGGATGCCGAGAGTAATTATCAGTGATGAAGGTAAGCATTTTGACAACAAACTTATTGCCAAGATGTTGCAACGCTTTGGTGTATCACACAAGATTGCCACGACATATCACCCACAAACCAACGGGCAAGCAGAAATTCCCAACCGAGAATTGAAGGGTATACTCGAGAAAGTTGTAAATCCCTCTATGAAGGATTGGTCATTAAGACTAGATGACGTGTTTTGGGCATATCGCACTGCATTCAAAACACCCTTAGGTATGTCCCCCTTCCGACTTGTCTATGGCAAAACATGCCATCTACCGGTGGAAATCGAACACAAGGCATATTGGGCAATCAAGACCATGAATATGGATTGGGAAAGTGCCAGACAAAGGCGTTTGTTGGACCTCAACGAGATAGAAGAATTCTGTGCACTCGCCTATAACAATGCACGAATCTACAAGGAGAAAACAAAGCAATGGCATGACAAGAAACTATTGCCGTGGCAATTCAAGCCAGGGCAACTAGTTCTTTTATTCAATTCTCGGCTAAAACTTTTCCCGGGAAAACTGAAATCAAGATGGTCAGGACCATTCGAAGTTGTCAAACCATTCTCCCATGGTGTCGTGATAATCAAGTCCATCACTGACAAACATGAATTCAAAGTTAATGGACAAAGATTAAAGCACTACAATGGTGCCCATTTGGAACGTAACAAAGAAGTGGTCACCTTAGGAGATGCATGAGCATGCTCTCTATTGCGTTCCACATGGGCACCATTGTAGTGCTTTAATCTTTGTCCATTAACTTTGAATTCATGTTTGTCAGTGATGGACTTGATTATCATGGCACCATGGTTGAATGGTTTGAAAACTTCGAATGGTCCCGACCATCTTGATTTCAGTTTTCTCGGGAAAAGTTTTAGCCGAGAATTGAACAGGAGAACTAGTTGCCCTGGCGTGAATTGTCACGACAATAGTTTCTTGTCATGCCATTGCTTTGTTTTCTCCTTGTAGATTCGTGCATTGTTATAGGCGAGTGCACGGAATTCTTCTATCTCGTTGAGGTCCAACAAACGCCTTTGTCTGGCACTTTCCCTATCCATATTCACGGTCTTGATTGCCCAATATGCCTTGTGTTCGATTTCCACCGGTAGATGGCATGTTTTGCCATAGACAAGTCGAAAGGGGGACATACCTAAGGGTGTTTTGAATGCAGTGCGATATGCCCAAAACGCGTCATCTAGTCTTAATGACCAATCCTTCCTAGAGGGATTTACAACTTTCTCGAGTATACCCTTCAATTCTCAGTTGGGAATTTCTGCTTGCCCGTTGGTTTGTGGGTGATATGCCGTGGCAATCTTGTGTGTTACTCCGAAGCATTGCAACATCTTGGCAATAAATCTAGTTTCAAAATGCTTGCCTTCGTCACTGATAATTGCTCTCGGCATCCCAAACCGTGTAAATATGTTTTTCTGTAAGAATCGTTACACGGTCTTGGAATCGTTGTTGGGAACTACAGCTGCCTCAACCCATTTAGACACGTAGTCGATAGTAAGTAGAATGTAGAGGTTACGGAATGAAGATGGGAAAGGTCCCATAAAATTGATCCCCCATACATCAAACAATTCCACCTCGATGATGTTCTGGAGTGGCATCTCATGTCGTCTAGAGATATTGCCCTTCCTCTGGCAACGGTCACATTGCTTGTAAAAGTCTTGGGCATCTTTGTACAATGTTGGCCAATACAAACCGGATTGCAAAACTTTGGCCGCGGTACGAGTTCCTTCAAAATGTCCTCCATAGGGTGAAGAATGGCATTGCCGGAATACATTCTGTTGCTCTTCTTCAGGGACACATCGGCGTATAACCTGATCTACACATTGTTTAAACAAAAGAGGCTCGTCCCAAAAGTAATGCCTAGCATCATGGTAGAACCGCTTCTTCCCTTGGTGAGTAAGGCCATAAGGTAAAATACCACAAACAAGGAAATTAACTAAATCCGCGTACCAGGGTATTACCGAGGCGTGCATATCAAGGGCTAGTGCGGTGTCGAGAGTTGCCGAGGCGTGCACGTCCATGGTTGCCGAGGCGTCGAGGGTTGCCGAGGCATGCACATCCATGGTTGTCGAGGCAAGTAAAAGTTGCTCATCCGGGAATGCATCGCATATCTCTAGATCCGCGTCCTCCTCCCTATTGCATTCTAAACGTGATAAGTGATCGGCCACTTGATTTTCTGTTCCTTTCCTGTCCTTAATTTCAATATCAAATTCTTGTAAAAGTAATATCCAACGAATCAAACGAGGTTTGGCATCATTTTTAGCAAATAGATATTTGATTGTCGAATGGTCCGTATGAACAATTACCTTTGTACCAATCAAATAGGATTGGCACTTGTCAAATGCGAAAACTATAGCTAGTAACTCTTTCTCCATTGTTGTGTAATTCACTTTTGCACTATTAAGAGTTTTACTAGTGTAGTATATCACATGGAAGGTCTTACCTGTGCGTTGGCCTAGGACTGCTCCTACCGCGAAATCACTTGCATCACAAATGAGCTCAAAAGGTAACGTCCAATATGGTGGAACGACAATAGGTGCCAAGGCAAGCTTTTCCTTTAGGGTTTTGAATGCTTGGGTGCAAGAATCATCAAAATCGAAGACTTTATCATGTTCAAGCAAATTGCACAAGGGTTTAGTGATTATAGAAAAATTATGAATGAACCTCCTCTTAAAACCTGCATGTCCAAGAAAGCTTCAAATTCCTTTAACCGAACTTGGTGGGGGTAATCTCTCGATCACGTCCACCTTGGCTTTGTCTACTTTAATTCCCTTTGATGAAATCTTGCGGCCGAGCACTATTCCTTCATCTACCATAAAATGGCACTTCTCCCAATTGAGGACTAAATCAGTTTCTTCACATCTTGCCAACACCCTCTCTAAATTGCGGAGACAGCTGTCGAAGTCATTACCAAAAACAGAAAAATCATCCATGAAGATCTCAAGGAAGTCTTCGACCATGTCTGAAAAGAGTGCCATCATGCATCTTTGGAAGGTTGTCGGGGCGTTACACAATCTGAACGGCATCCTTCGGAAAGCATAAGTACCGTATGGGCATGTGAAGGTTGTCTTTTCTTGATCTTCTGGTGCTATGGCAATTTGATTGTAACCTGAATAACCATCAAGAAAACAATAAAAGGGTTTACCTGCAAGACGGTTAAGCATTTGATCAATAAAGAGTAATGGGAAGTGATCTTTCCTAGTGGCTTTGTTTAGCTTTCGATAATCCATACAAACCCTCCAACCGGTCACAGTCCTAGTTGGAATGAGTTCATTGTTTTCATTACTTACCACCGTTATACCTCCCTTTTTCGGTGCACATTGTACTAGACTTACCCATGTACTATTAGAGATAGGGTATATAATGCCGGCGTCAAGCCACTTGATGATTTCTTTCATTACAACTCCTTTTATGGCATGATTCAGTCTCCTCTGGGCCTCAATTGAAGGTTTGTGATCATCTTCCAACAAAATCTTGTGCATGCACACTGCTGGGCTAATTCCCTTCAAGTCGGCAATTGTCCACCCTATTGCCTTTTTGTGTAGCTTCAACATTTTGATTAGCTTCTTTTCCTGCTCAGGCTGTAACGTAGAAGAAATAAATACAGGCAATGTATTATCGGTTCCTAAGTATGCATATTTTAGTTGCTCTGGCAATTGTTTCAACTCAAGAATCGGTGGTTGTTCAATAGAGGGTTTTTCGAGCTTACCTTCCTTAACTGAGTAATCCAGTGGTTCAAAGTATGTACCTGGTCGATTGACTAGCCAATTTGCCTCTTCTTGTTGTTCCTCGTCGATCGGTTCTTCATACTCCTCAGGTTCCTATTGATCGGCAATGTAGTTGCCGAGGCAACTAAATTCCTCATCGAAGTTAAACTCTGCAGTGGCATGAAGTTGGCATTCTTTTGGATCATCGGTATGCCTTAGTGTTTGGAACACATTTAGTTTAACTTGCTAGTCATTCACCCTCATTGTGAGTTCTCCCTTTTCAACATCGATCAAGGTTCTTCCTGTTGCTAGGAATGGTCTCCCGAGAATGATAGGTGCATGCCCATCTGCTTCACAATCCAAAACAATAAAGTCAGCGGGAAAAATAAATTTATCAACTTTTACCAGTATGTCCTCGATTTTTCCCTCGGGATGCACATAGGATCTGTCTGCTAGCTGTAGCATAGCTGTTGTAGGTCTTGCCTTCCCAATTCCTAGTTTCTAGAAAACTGATTTAGGCATCAAATTTATGCTAGCCCCAAGGTCGCATAATGCTTTCCCGACATAGTGGTTTCCAATGGAACAGGGTATTGTGAAACTTTTGGGATCCTTCAACTTAGGTGGCATACGATTGTGCAACATGGCCATGCATCCTTCTGTTGCGGCAACTGTTTCAAACTCTCCTAGCCTTGTTCTCTTGGACACAATGTCTTTAAGAAACTTGGCATAGTTTGGAATTTGTTCAATTGCTTCCACCAATGGCAAGTTTATGTGGACTTGCTTTAGGATACCAAGAAACTTCTAGAATTGATATTCTTGCTTTTGTCGCTTCAACCTTTGTGGGAATGGTGGTGGAAGTCGGATATCTCCGATCCTTTCATTGGTTTGGAACCTGATTGACGGTATTGTCGGGACAACTAGAGTTACCGAGGCATTATCAATTGGGGTTCCCGAGGCATGCTTATCACAAGTTGCTAAAGCATCCTTATCGTCGGTTGCTGAGGCATGCTTATTGCCGGTTGCCGCGGCAATTCCTGGTTCAGCATCTGAGGCTTTGCCTCTAGGTTCGTATTGATCTTTTTGTGGAGGTTTGTTTGATGAGCGGGCTTGAGCCTCTCTAAGTTGTTGGCCACTTCTAGTGGTGATCGCATTACATTGCTCACGGCCAGTTCCTCTTGCGACTTCAATATCGCTAGGTAAACCTCCTTGCGGTCTAGTATTCAGGTTTTGAGCAAACTGTCCGACTTGATTTCCTAATGATTTGATTGCCTCCTCTTGGTTTTGCAATCTCATCTTGGTCCTGTTAATAAAAGCACCAGTTCTTTTTATGAAGTTACTATTCTCAGCCATATAAGATTCAGTTTTCATCATAAAAGCATATAGAGAATTTTCCAAAGAACTAGATGTTGTCGGTTGTTGTTGTGGTAACTGTTGCCATGGCATATTCTGCTGGAATCCCGATGCTTGTGCATTCTGATTGTTCTGGTTTAAAGCATTGTTGGGATTACTCCATGAAAAATTAGGGTGCTTTTTCCCAGCTGGATTGTATGTATTGGACATCACATTGTTGTTCCGATTGTAATTCCCCACATAGAAGCTGGATTCCGAATTCTGTATACATTCAGAAGAATCATGGTTATCACCACATAACTCACAAAAAGAATCCATTACCTTGACCTCATGTGTGTTGTTTGGTTTTTGCATGTTCTGGACCATCTTGGTTAAAGTGGCCAATTGTGCCGAAATTGAATCTGATGATCCTAGTTCATGTATTGTGGCTTGGCGTCTAACTCTTCCTCTTCTAGTAGAGGGGAATTGATAATCATTCTTGGCCAGCCTGTTTAGAATTTGCATTGCTTCCTCCGGTGACTTATCTAAGAGTATGCCGTTTGCCGAGGCATCTAGCACCATCCTTGTTGGTGTATTCACGGCGTTGTAAAACATTGTTACTTGAGTCCACACCGGGAATCCATGTAGGGGGCATTTGTGTAGAAGTTCTCTATATCGCTCTCAAGCCTCGAACATGGATTCATCATCTGCCTGCCGAAAATAAGTAATGTCGTTACGAATCTTATCAGTAAAATTTGTAGGATTAAATCGAGCAAGGAAATCACGACAAAGATCGGTCCAAGATCCTATTGATCTGGCAGGAATGCTATTCAACCATGCTTTCGCCCTATCCCTCAGTGAATAGGGGAATAATCTTAATCGTAAAACATCGGGGGTGACTCCGTGTATTTTGAACGAGTTGCAAATCTCGAGGAAAGATTTAAGATGTTGTCGTGCATCTTCAGTTGCTGAGCCGCCAAATTGACCAATTGTGTTGATGATATTAAACATTACCGGTTTCAACTCAAAGTGGTCGGCTTCAATTTCAGGTGCGACAACTCTTGGATTAAGTCCATCAAGATCTTCTTCAAGATAGTCTCGAATAGTTTTGTTTCGTGCAAGAATCACTCTTCCTCCTGCTGGAACATCTTGATTCATATTGCCGTCTTGATTAGCCATTGCTACTCTTATCTTTCGTCTAAGTCTTTGTAAGGTTCGTTCGATTTCTGGATCAAAGGGATATTCTGGTGTAATTGGTCTCGCCCTGGTCATATACCAATGCAAAACCAAAGTTTGTTAGCCCTTTGAATCTTAAACAAGAAAAGTAAAAAGAAAGTGCAAGAAAATAAAAACAAAGTCGTTATTGCCAATCCCCGGCAACGGCATCAAAAACTTGTTGCGAGTAATAGGTGCTACGCAATTGTGCAAGTATACACGTTGCAAGTTATAGTATAAAAGATATCGTCTCCATAGGGATTGGTACCACTTCAAGAATCTAGTCTCTTGCACTGAAAAAAAAGTAAAAACACAAATAAAGGATTATAGGAGTTTTAACTAATAACTAATCTAGAAAGCAAATAAGTAAAAGGCGATGTAGTTAAATGAGAGAGATAGGCCAGGTTATCGTGAGTTGAGGTGTGATAGTCGATTGGATCATCTTGGTAAAAGAGTGCAAGGGCAACTCAGTTGCCGTGGCAACTTGCACTACGGGGTTGCCTTGGCAACTAATCGATGGTTGCCTGGGCGACTAGTTGGGCAACTACTTGGGCGTCTGGGCAGCAACCTTCAAGGTTCGACAGAGCGTTCTTCAATGGTTTCTTCTTATCCCTAAGTCGAAACTCTAGCTACTTGTGCATGCCTTGATAATACATCCCTGCATGAATCAAGGGTGAACAACAACCAATCTTGCGCTCCTTTTAGCCGTTGAAATCCTTAACTTATTCCTAAGCCGGATTAATCTTCACCATCAATAGATTGAATAAAGATCATATTCATTCGTTTCTTGAATCTAACTCTCCCGATATTAGATAAATAGATGAAGTTACGAGATTCTCTCGCAAACAAGAATAAGAACCAAGAATGAATAAACCTTGAACAGAAAAGTGCAAACTCTTATTACCTAAACAAAATCCAATAGTTTCTCACAACCACAAAACACAATAACCATAGCCAAATAGATTTAGTTCATGGCTAGGTTCCAAAGAAACACAAGATAAATAATCCCTAGCATGAACCTAATTGAACAAGAAAGAAAAAGATGAAGAATGAAGCTTGTCGAAATCTCCTTGCCCTAAAGGCTTTTCAAAAATTCTCTCCTCTTGCTCTCCCTTGGAGTTGTTGAAATTCCTCTAATTTATAGGGCTAGGTCAAAGTCCTTCTTTGAGGAGGAAGTTAAGTTGGAATTAAATTATTTTTAAAGAATATAATTCTTTATTATAATTTTATTCCTTCTAGAACTTCTCCTATCTTCTTGGAATTTAATTCTTCTTTAATCTCTTCATGGAAATCAAACTCCTTTGGGATTTAGCTTTGCTCCACGTCATCTTGGGCTTGTCTAGTCAACAATTTTGACTACCATATCACATTATTCTTTGTCGACAATTGCCCTGGCAACTGGCTCGGCGTCTCCTTCATGCATTGCCCTAGCAACTAGCTCGGCATCTCCTTCATGCATTGCCCTGGCAACTAGCTCTAGCCTTGCTTTGGCAAGTGATCCTATACATACACACAAAACACACCCAAGCAACATCTTTTCCCACAAAAACTACCAAGTTATGTAATCAAGCTCAACGATGGAAGGAAACATGGATTAATGCATGAATGGCTAATTATGCAACTAATATGAGCCTAAGTCTAACAATGATATGAGTAAAACGAGTAAGAAAAATAGTACTTTTGAACACTTATCACTCTCCTTTCGATATTTTATTTTTTTATTTTTTTTAATTTTTTCAAACTATTTAATTTTTATTTTTTATTATTTTTGATTATTTGCTCTTTTAGGATAGATCTATTTTCTTTAAGATTAAAACTACATCTTTCATATTTATCTTTTTAAGTTTAAGAATCCCTTTACACATCTTTCTTTATTTTCTTTTATTAGTTTATCTTTAATTTTAATCCTTATTTGATTTGTCTTTGAATTGTAGGAAAAGAGTTCAAGATAAAGAGGAATTTTGATTCAAGAATGAAACTTCTTCAACAAGGAAATTAATGGGCTGAATCTAAGGCTTATATAAAGCCTCCAACTTACCCTAAATAAACCCCCTAGCCGTCACCCTTCCCCTAAACTGAAACCCTTTTTTTTTCCAAAATTAATCCCACCCACCATATTTACTACCTATCTTTTCTATATAACCCATCACCCTTAACTTCCAAGAAACCTATTCCTACTTTTCCTCTTGCAACTCTTTAGTTTCTTTTATTTTCTTTTCTTTTTTTTTACAAAACTCACATCCAAGATCATCCATGGCATCCAAAATTAAATTTTTGGCTCATCCAAGTTCCTCCAAAGAACCAAGATACAAGAAGTTTGCTACACCGGTGGTTCAAGAAAGATTTCACTCCAAGTTTGAAAGCCGGAAGATTTACGAAGAACAAGGCTTTGAATACTCCAACTCTCATCAAGATTTCAGCCTTGAACCATTCATCTTCGAGAGGATTGCACATCAAAAGTGGCAAATCTTTTGCCATCAATCGAAACCGGGTAACATATCATGGGTAAGAGAATTCTATGCTCACTCACCTAACCCGGATAATCCTAATGTTTTTGTTCGTGACAAGGCCATACTCATAAGCCCCAAAAACATCAACACCTTTTACGGGCTCTACATTGAGAAGGACGATCATCAAGCCTTTGTTGATCAAATCACGCCCAAGCAACTCGACAAGGTGCTTCAAGAACTCACTCAACCGGGAACTCATTGGAACGACGGTAAATACAAGGGCACGGTAAATCGCCTTCGGCTTAAACCCGAAGCAAAACTATGGAATAAGTTTGTTAAAACTTCTTTAATGCCCACCACACACAATACTACCGTTGATATACCACGTCTTTTGCTCATACATTCTATCTTGCATAATCGCATCATTAACATTAGAAAAATTATTTGTGATGAGACTTTTTGTATGTAGCTCAAATGACAAGGGTTCTCTTTTCTTCCCTTGCTTAATTTCCAATCTTTGCAAGGAGATGCATGTCCCAAGTGAGTCCACCGATGAAAAGGCCCTACCAAAGTCCAGTTGGAGTCAAGCACAAATCTGAAAGCTAATGGGAAAGGCACCGGTAAAATCCTCAAGGCCTCCAATTGTCGCGGCAACCCCTACCGCCTCCGCAACACCTAATGCCCAAGCACCTAATGCCCAGGCAACTCGGCTATCAACCCTGGGACACTTTGAAGCACTCTTGCAACCATTGACGAGCCACCTTATTCAAATTGAAGACTGGCAACTAATGTTCATGCGGTACATGAAGGAGCACAACAATGCAATCACTCAAGTCATCCTAGAAAAGTACCCGGACAACCACGTGTCGTTCCCAATCTTCCGGCTGAGACCCTTGCCACGGCAACCAATAAAGCAGTCACCACGACAACCGCAACAGATGATGCCACGTTAACCTACACCGTGCCTGCCCAAGCAGATGCCACGGCAACCAGAGCTAAAGACATCCCGGCAATCACTGCAAAAGCCAAAGGTAAAGCACTTATGCCCAAATCAACTCCTACGAAATCATTGTCTGATTTTCCAGATTCGGACGAGTCCTCCATTGCACCAACAAAGACCTCACCAATTGAATCCTCGAAGCGAAAAATCCAATGACATGGATGAAGAGGACGATGAGGACAACCCCATACGAGGATCGATTCTACCATCGGCAACAAGGAAACAACCGTCGCGTTCAAGAAAGAGAATCAAGACACAGACCAAAAGGAAACTAATCATCCATGAAGACGAACTCTCAGAGTAAGTCCTCATTTGCATTTTACTTTTCTTTATTTTTATTTCTCTTTAATGCGTGCATTGAGGATAATGCCTCACTCGAGTTTGGGGGGAGGGATTGATAGTAGTTAGTTACCATGTTTAGTTGCATTCATCTTAAGTATTGCATTTAGGATACATAAATTGCTTGCCATGCCTTTAGTTGGAACAAGAATTGCCTAGATTTGATGAATGTCTGATGATGACTTTGCCAATGCACTTAATTGATAGAATTTTTATTCGAGGATAACCATGGAAAAACTTAGAATTTTACTATGATGCTGAATTTGATGAAACACTGTTGTGGTTTGATTGATTTAAGGAATTCTAGTGAACTTAGGTTGATAATTAAAAAAATTGGGGGATTAGAATAAAAATTGGATGAATGCTAGAGGTGCCCGAAATTGGCTCTAGCATGTGCTAAAAAATTGATCGCTAGAGGTGCCCGAAACTGGCTCTAGTATGTGCTAGAAATTGATCGCTAGAGGTGCCCAAAACCGGCTCTACTCGAATAAATTAATTAACTTAAGAAAACTAAAAACAAAACACTAGAGGTGCCCGAAACCATCTCTAGTTAAAATATGTTAAAAGAACCCAATGAAGTAATTTGAAAACCTTTTGTTTGCATAGAATCCGAAAAATTAACTTGCACACAACTCTGTACACACTCACAAGCATTATAGTTTGATTCTGAGTAACTCTTAAGTTTTTTGAAAAATGAAAAGACAATCATACTTTGTGCCCCAATTCTGAGAATTGAAATCAAGTTCAAAGCTAAGTTTGTGAAAATTGAAGTCTTGGGGGGTAATTATTAGTTTGCATTGCTTGAGGACAAGCAATAGTTCGAGTTTAGGGGTGTGATAAGTGTTCAAAAGTACTATTTTTCTTACCCTTTTTACTCATATTATTGTTACACTTAGGCTCATATTAGTTACATAATTAGTCATTCATGCATTAATCCATGTTTCCTTCCATCGTTGAGCTTGATTGCATAACTTGGTTGTTTTTGTGGGAAAATATGCTGCTTTGGTGTGTTTTGTGTGTATGAGCAGAATCACTTGCCAAAGCAAGGCTAGAGCTAGTTGCCAGGGCAATGAATGAAGGAGATGCCGAGCTAGTTGCCACGGCAATGCATGAAGGAGATGCCGAGCTAGTTGCCAGGGCAATGCATGAAGGAGACACCGAGCCAGTTGCCAGGGCAATTGTCGACAAAGAATAAGGTGATATGGTAGTCGAAATTGATGACTAGACAAGCCCAAGATGACGTAGAGCAAAGCTAAATCCCAAAGGAGTTTGATTTCCATGAAGAGGTTAAAAAAGAATTAAATTCCAAGAAGATGGGAGAAGTTCTAGAAGGAATATAATTATAATAAAGAACTATATTCTTTAAAGATAATTTAATTCCAACTTAACTTCCTCCTCAAAGAAGGACTTTGACCTAGCCCTATAAATAGCTCACCAACCCGTCAACTTCAAAAGAAAAAACAAGAGAGGATTTTTGACAACTCCAAAGGGCAAGAATGGAGAGATTTCGACAAGAGAGCAAGGGAAGAGAAGAGAGAATTTTCGACAAGCTTCAAGGGGGAGATCTCGACAAGCAGGCTTCATCCATCCTTCATCTTTTTCTTTTTTGTTCAATTAGGTTCATGCTAGGAATTCTTTATCTTGTGTTTCATTGGAACCTAGCCATGAACTAAATCTATTTGGCTATGGTTATTGTGTTTTGTGGTTGTGAGAAACAATTGGATTTTGTTTAGGTAATAAGAGTTTGCTCTTTTCTATTCAAGGTTTATTCATTCTTGGTTCTTATTCTTGTTTGCGAGTGAATTGGGAGAGGATCTCGTAACTTCATCTATTTATCTAATATCGGGAGAGTTAGATTCAAGAAACGAATGAATATGACCTTTATTCAATCTATTAATAGTGAAGATTAATCCGGCTTAGGAATAAGTTAAGGATTTCAACGGCTAAGAAGAGCGCAAGATTGGTTGTTGTTCACCCTTGATTCACGCAGGGATATATTATCAAGACATGCACAAGTAGCTAGAGTTTCGACTTAGGGATAAGAAGAAACCATTGAAGAACGCTCTGCCGAACCTTGAAGTTGCTGCCCAGACGCCCAAGTAGTTGCCCAACTAGTCGCCCAGGCAACCATCGATTAGTTGCCAAGGCAACCCCGTTGTGAAAGTTGCCACGGCAACTGAGTTGCCCTTGCACTCTTTTACCAAGACGATCCAATCGGCTATCACACCTCAACTCATAATAACCTGGCCTATCTTTCTCACTTGATCTCATCCTTTCTTTTACTTTATTGCTTTCTAGTTTAGTTATTAGTTTAAACTCCTATAATCTTCTACTTGTGTTTTCTTTTACTTTTTACAGTGCAAGAGATTAGATTCTTGAAGTGGCACCAATCCCTGTGGAGACGATATCTTTTATACTATAACTTGCGACGTGTATACTTGCACAATTGCATAGCACTTATTACGCGCAACATGTACCATCGTACCAATATGCACCGTAGTGTCAATATGAGCTCAAGATTCTAAGGCATGCCCTTCTATCTATCCAAACTAGCTACCAAGTTTGTTGATTATCCATTTCATTTAAGCTTTATACAATTCATTATCCAATACAAGATTTTGCCATTCAAAGGTCAAGCCCTTAGGCTTATGGAGTCTTAACTCCCAAGACAAATCTATCCATGCCATTCGAGTGGCATGAATACAAAGTGGTATCATTTTTCATTTCATTTTAACCAGCCATGTACATCAATCACAAACACATGCATATGTATGCAATGTGCGTACCTTATTCTCCAAGCAAGCATGCCATTTCTTACCTTTGGCATAAGCAATGCAACATGACAAGCATTTCATTTCATTTGTTGAGCACTCAAGTAAACAAATAGATCATGGCATCAAACAAGTTGTCATACATGTCATTCTTCCCTCAATTATCCAACTATGTATTAGGTCATGTTACATGGCAATGACATTGAATTAAGACAATAACAAGGTTGGTTAGGACCTAGTCCCAACCCTAAGGATAGTTACACTCACAATACTCCTAGCAAATCAATTATCTTGTATCCAAATCCCTTTGCCTCTAGATTTGGGATGTCCACTCCTATCTTCCTCTTCCCCAACTTGTTGCCCTTGGTCTAGCAAGCACAACACATACATTTCATCAAAACAAGCACATAATGTCACACAATTATAGTAGCAATGTTACCACATTTGTACCTAACAATTAGCTACTGTTTTTATGCTTTCTTTTAAGCATTTCTTACTAGTTCATCTCCATATTGTTATTACCTCATTTTAAGACATAACTGGACAGGTTACAATCTCCCAAAACTGTTTTGGAAACAGTTTGCATCTAGGTGTAAAAATAGTCCCAAACTGTCCAGTACACTGCTGCCTGGCAGTTTGCACACTGTCCCTTTAAATGGTCAGATCTTTTAATTCGTACGTTGGAATTTCGATTACTATACACCGTTGGAAAGCTAACAAAATTTTATGTAAGACCATATAAGACTTGAATTTTAGTTCTTATCCAATTAATACAGTTTATTGTTCAAAGACATGGCATTTACACTGTCTGGACAGTTTGCACTGTCCAGCAATTTCTATTTACAGTTTCCAGTATAGAACCAGTTTTCAGTTCTGTTTTCACATAATGAAAGTAGACATAGTAAGGATCATGTCACTAAAATTTAATCCCTGAATTTGATCTATACAAATTTTGGTGAATTTTTAAAGTTACTAACCAGAACAGAGCAATTCTGGGCAGATTGCTCCTATTCACATTTTAATTTCTTAAATTCATTTTAACCAATGTTTTGGCCCTATAATTCATTTCACATGACATCCTAAACATGTTTAGTCAATGTTAATTCATTATTAAAGGCAGCCAAAACAGAGTAAGTTGGTTACAATGCTTAATTTTGCATGTTTACACAATTTCAATTCAACAAAACAGTTTCTATGTTATATGACTATGTTCATACTTTTATCTTTCATTTCCAGCATTGGTTACTAACAATTTAGCTTTTTTAATACCTTAATTAGATTATCTAATCATGATCGTGTCCAATTCGTTAATTCCATAGCTCAATTTCAAGTTCTAACCATTCAATTCTTACTTCAACATCTCATTTAAATTTTCCAACAACCTAGCTTTGTTACACTATCACAAACACATCATTCCCAGCATAATACCTAGTGTTCATTCTCCAAATTTGCATGATTGTACAACAATTTAATCATCTAATCACATATTCAATAGTTAATTTCATCTAACAGCGTCAAAACAGTCCAATTCAACAAGTATAGTTGCCTATTCAATTGAACAAAAGTAGAATCATACTTGCTTTGCTTCTAGCTTTAATTTCCTTAAAAATCCTATACATGCAAGCTTAATTTTTCCTTCATCAATGGCTGATTTCTCAAGCTTTCTTTCTCTCTATTTTCTTCTCTTCCAAACGAAAATAGGAAGGATAATGAAGAACATGATGACAACATCTAATCCAAGTTATTGGATTTGTGAATTGTACAAATTGTCCCTTAATTAACCCTTATTATTAACTTAATTAAGGGCATTAGGGGAAACAAGGAATTTAGCATGCATTCCCCATCTTTCTCATTTAATTCAATGTAGTTACTCTAAATTGATCACTTATTTCATTCATTCTTTCAATTAGGCCCTTGACTAATCAATTTAGCTTAAATTATAGGTTCAATTAAGCTATCAACTTATGCAATTGATTTCAATACTTCTAGGCTAGGATTTGGGGTGTTACATCATTAGTTGAAGTATGTTAATGTGCCTTAAATTTGTTACTATATAGTTATATTATAGACCTTTTGAACAAGTGAGATACATGTGAAATTGGTTAACTTGATTATTAAGGTTATGAGAACTTTAATAAGTATATAATTATTAATCACGTTAACAATCCATTTAGATGTTTGTATGATAAGTAAAACTTAGATATGTGATAATTAGATTTCTTAAAAAGAAAGAAAGGATGCCATGTTTTGAATGTGGTAGTTATAGTTACAAATGATCAATTCTAGACTTGAATCGTTATATGCCATTGATTGAACTTCATTTCGAAAGGATAGCCATGTTAGTTTTAGTTTCCATATTATACATGCTTCTAATTATCTTTATACTACCTCACTAAGCGTATACTTACTCTATCCTTTCAATTACATTTTAGGATAGTCATTTTTTGTGGTTTATAATATGTCATAGTCTTGAATGTTGGTGTATACATATGTTCTTAGATGGTTTGCATTTGTTAAATTCGAATAGTTTAGGTTTGGTTGACATAGTCGTTACTTGAGTAACCCTTGTACAATTGTTAAGGAAGTCTCTTAAGCATTGATCAAATTGCTTGAGTTAGGATCGTATGAATTTTCTTTATAGACATATGGTTATGATAGAGTGTTAAGTTAAATCCAAATTTGAGTGTTTTTGAGTAAGTCATGGCTTGTTAATTGAATCAATGCTTAGGTATGACAATTCATATGTCATTGTGTTTGAATGAACTGGGTAATAATCGAATCACCCTCATTTAAAAGCTAAGTTAAGATTGATAATAGAAATAAAACGAAATCTTGGCATGATAAATTTGTAACAAATGGTATTATAGCCTACCTTGGTTTGCTAATAGGGTGAATGAGCATGAATGAATGAATGATGCACTTATATGTTTCGAACATGATTTAAAATACATGCTTAAAGTGTTTATCATGATCTTGAGAAGATTTCTTGTATGCATATGTATGTAGTCACCCTTATCGTGCCTAATACAAATATCATTAGGGTTAGTTAGTTTGGTTTATTAGTTGCTTTGGGATCTCTTATAGTGTTTATAGTGAGCTTACCATGTTATAAGTAAATAGTTAGTCTTAGTTTGATAGTGGTTCGAATAAAACATGTCTTAATAACTGAATTAAGGTTTAATTGATTTTAATAGTAACTCAATGACTTTGAATGATGACTAATTACTTTCCATAACTTAACCTAGACTTAAGAAAAGGAACCAAGTCCCTTCATTGATTTAAAGAACCTCGTATGTCTATAATTAGTTTGGTAATAATATAAGAAGGTAATATTCAAGATAAGTTACTAATATGACTCATTTTCAAATGGATTATGCTATATTCATTTAGTTAAACATGTCATTGATCTAACAGAAGTTTAGAAGCTATGTTGAATTCATCTTTGGTTTCAAATGAAAATTTTTGTACTTGAAATTGTAAAGGTAGTTATAATATCCCTTGTCTTTGCTTATGATTCCATCCTTGTAAGATGGTTGTTTGTCTTTGTTTGCATGTAATGCTTCCTAACTCAGTTTATTCTCCTAAACTGGTTAAGGGGTGTTACACTTCTTGTAAGTCCTTGAACCTCCTTGGGCTGATTGGAGCTGATTAAGCTCGTTCCAAATTGTTTGAGCTAAGGTGAGCTGATGTGAGCTTCCCTTCTTAAAATCCTCTTGTTGTGTGAGCTGAATTCCTAAAACATAAACAAACAAACATAATTAGTGCTTATAATATATGATAGTAAAATAATCTAAATGAAAGATGTGGTGAATATAACATATCACATGTTAACATGTAATAAATTATGCAACTTATTTTCTAAGGCCAAATGATTCCTATTATATTTAAACGCATGTATGCACTTATGAGAAATACTTCCTTGAGTTGTTTGGCCTTAGAACGAGTGATAGGTCCTTGTGGTATGACTTCTAGATCTGTTGGTGGTGTGCTTGCATCACCCCACCCTTTCTTTAAGGCGATTTGCCCTCAAATTGTCACTTCCTTCAAACGGGGAAAAGTCTGAAACATTAAAGGTGGCACTCACACTATACTCTCCGGGTAGATTCAACTTGTAGGCATTGTTGTTCACTTTCTGAACCACTTGAAAAGGACCATCTCAACTCGGTAGTAACTTATATTTCCTTTGGTTTGGAAATCTCTCCTTTCTAAAATGAACCCCAACCCAATCTCTAACCTCAAAAGTGATTGGCTTGCGTCCTTTGTTGGCTTTTTGCTCATATTGGCAGGTTCTCTTTTCAATGTTCTCCCAGACTTGTTCATGAAATTTCTTCACAAACTCCGCCTTATCCTTGCCATCTTTGTTTAAAACCATATCATGGGGAAAGGGTAAAAGGTCCAACGGAGTTAAGGGGTTAAATCCATAAACCACCTCAAACGGCAAACACTTTGTTGTTGAATGGATGGACCAATTATATGCGAATTCCATATATGGTAAGCACTCCTCCCATATCTTGATGTTCTTCTTAATGATAGATCTCAATAAGGTGGATAGCACTCGGTTGACAACTTTTGTTTGTTCATGGTTTATGGATCGCAAGTTATTGAGAATAGCAGTTTTGTTCCTATCTTGCAGTCCTCCAAAATGACTCAAAAACTTAACAACATTGTCTAAAATAATGGTTCTCGGAATGCCATGAAGTCTTACCACTTCCTTGAAGAATAAATTGGCCACATGTGTTGCATCATCTGTCTTATGGCAAGGTATGAAATGTGCCATTTTGGAGAATCTATCCACCACCACAAAGATTGAATCTCTCTCGTTCTTCTTCCTTGGCAAGCGAAGCACAAAATCCATCAAAATGTCTACCCATGGCTCGCTTGGAATATGTAAAGGCATGTATAATCCATGAGGCATAACCTTTGATTTAGCCTTTTTGCAAATGATGCATCATTCACATATCCTTTCGACGCCTCTTTTCATCTTTGGTCAAGAGAGGTGTTCCTTCAAAGTACTCAACGTTTTGCTCACCCTAAAGTGCCCTAGAAGTCTGCCTCCATGTGCCTCTTTGATTAAGACCTTTCAAATGGATCCTTGATGAATGTAGAGTCTTCCTTCCTTCAAGATATATCCACCATGCTTGTAATACTTCTCATCTACACCCTTATCATGTAGCTTATACTTTTCTCTAAAATCAGGGTCAATAACATAAAGATCTTTAATAAAGGCAAATCCAAGTAATTTGGAATCCAATGAGCTTAGAAGTGTGTCCCTTCGTGATAATGCATCTGCCACAATGTTGTCCTTACCCTTTTTATAATGGATGAAATAAGGAAAGGATTCAAGGAATTCCACCCAGTTGGCATGTCGTTTGTTCAATTTGTGTTGACCTTTGATATGCTTCAAGGCATCATGATCTGTGTGGATGACAAACTCCTTAGGCTATAGACAGTGCTAACATGTCTCTAATGCTCAAATGAGTGCATACATTTCCTTGTCATATGTCGGGTAATTCAACGTAGCACCGTTTAGTTTTTCACTGAAGTATGCAATGGGACGCCCTTCCTGTGTTAGGACATCACCAATTCAGATTCTGAATGAATTACATTCCACTTCAAAGGTTTTGTCAAAATTGGGTAATACAAGCAATGGTGCTTCAGTTAAACACTCTTTTATCTTCAAGAAGGATTTTTCTTGTTCCTTACCCCATTCAAAGGTTGAATTCTTCTTGATTATCCCGGTTAAGGGGTGGTAATAGAACTAAAATTTGGCACAAACCTCCTGTAAAAGCTTACAAGACCATGGAAACTCCTTACTTGGCTGATGTTGGTTGGTATCCGCCATTCTTTAATCGCCTTAATCTTTTCTAGATCTACCTTCAAACCTTGTGAACATACAATAAATCCTAAGAAAGCAAAGTTGTTAGTGCAAAAAACACACTGCTTAAGATTTGCATAAAGTTGTTCCTTCCTTAGGGTATTAAGAATAGACCTGAGACGTTTGTGATCCTTCAATGTTCTGCTATAGATTAGAATATCATCAAAATAAGCAACACATAACTTACCAATTTAGGGCCGAATGATATGATTCATTAACCTCATGAATGTCTTGGTGCATTGGTTAAGCCAAAAGGCATAACCATCCATTTATACAAACCTTGCTTGGTTTTGAATGTTTTTTCACTCGTCTCCTTCCCTCATTCGAATATAATGATATCCACTCTTAAGATCAATCTTTGAAAAGATATTGGCACCGCTTAGTTCATCCAACATGTCATCTAATAGAGGTATAGGATGCATGTATTTAATGGTAATTTGATTCACGGCATGGCAATCCACACACATCCTCCACGTCCTATCTTTCTTTGGCACCAAAAGGACTGGTACTGTACATGGACTCAGGCTCTCTCAAATGTATCTTTTTCCATTAACTCTCAAATTTTTTCTTGGAGGTCTTTCATTTCTTCTGGGTTATTCCTATAGGCAGGCTGATTAGGAATAGTGGCTCTTGGCATGAAATCTATTTGGTGCTCAATTCCTCGAATAGGTGGCAAACAACTAGGAATCTCCTCGGGATAGATGTCTTCAAAATCCTGTAAAAGAGATGAAATAGATAAAGGCATGCCTTCGGATGGATTAGTGATAAAAAGACTCTCTTTGTACAAAAGTGCAAGTAGAGTTTGTTGAGACGAGAGATGTTTTCTAATGTCTTTCCCATGGGCATAAATGCTCATCCTTTTGGTTTCTTTTCTTTTGATTTCTTCAATTTTCCTGTTCTCTTTCATGGCTTCGATGCTTTTGTTCAGTTGTATCTGATCATCATTTACTTGGTTGGGTGTTAGGGGTGCCAAAGTAATATTCTTTCCTTCATACACGAAAGAGTACCTATTGGTGTATCTGTCATGGGTGGCTTTCTTATCAAACTGCCATAGTCTCCCTATAAGCAAATGACTTGCATTCATTGGCACCACATCGCACAAGACCTCATCTTTGTATTTGCCAATGGAGAATGGAATCTGCACTTGTTTGGTAACTTTCAGTTCTCCTTCATCGTTCAACCATTGAAACTTGTAAGGGCTTGAATGCTTGGTAGTTTTCAATCCATGTTTGTCCACCATTAGGGTGCTTGCAACATTGGTGCAACTCCATCCATCAATGATCACGAAACAAACCTTACATGGCATCTTGTATGGAATATGTTTTCTCTTTGTTGTTCATCTTCAATGGATTGTATACTCTAAGTCCTTTTAACAATAAGGACTTTCCCTGAAGTAGATGGAAGAACAAAGGAATCTGGTGACATGGCTAGTGAAATAGACAAAAATAAACCTTACCAACAGTCTCACAAAAATCCTCACAATTCACTCCAAGGAAAAGGTTAAATGACACTCCACCCAACACTCGTGTTTTACTTAGGAATATGTCTTTTACTTCCCCTTCTGAACTCACAACTCTCTTGCATTTTTCCACTCAATTCTCTCGTACAAAGCTCTTAAAATAACTTACTCAAAACCTATCAAACTTTTTTTCTTATGGCGTATGTTGTAAAAGGAATTTTAGGGTAGAAAATAAAAGGAATAAAATATAGGAAAATTAAGGAATAAAAGGTAGGCTTAGAAGTAGTAGAAGAAATAAAGAAAATGGATTATCCTTTACCACAAAACTTACTCACAACTTTTTCGAGAAACAATCAAGTCTTGATGTACTTCTTCGAGCTCGGTTGCTTGTTTTATTTTGCCTTCACCTTTGTGTTTCTTTTCACACTATTTTTCTTTTCTGATTTTATTTATCTTTAGAATTCCTTTGAAAAGATTAAGATGAATTTTTCTTTTTCTTTTTTATACAACAATGAAATCACAAAGATAGGCGCTTACTTGATTCTTCTAAAAGCTCTGCTACCATATGTTACGCTCTCACTCTCGTCTTGTTGATGTTGAATGTAGCTTGATTGTTCCCGACCGTAGAATGCAAGTAAGAAAGTAAATCTTGTGATAAAAGATGAAAAAGAAGAAGAAATGGTGAAAGAGTTTAAAGATGTAGAAGCAGATGATTTAAGGAATAGGGTGAAAGAAAGAAAATGATGATGAAAAAGAATGGATATGAATGGTGAAGGATTCGGACAAGGGTGTTTGAAATGAAAGGGATGATGGATGTATTTAGGATGGTGGTAATGAAGATAGAATGGTTTAGGATCTAGGAAGAACCTATACTAAAAAGTATAGACCCGAACCTTGTAAGATCTTCCACCGATAGGACTTGGACCCACTAGTTAGAGAACTAGGAACCTAAAGTATCAAAGAATGGGTGATGCCACAAGAAAGGCTTGATAAGTATATAAAGTTCTAAAAAAGAACAAAGTTTGAGAGAAACCTCACAAAGTATAATTTAATTGAAAGGAATGAGTTGTTACAAAATGACAAATGATGGCCTATTTATAGTTGTAGAAGGGGTTTGGCCTAAAAGGCCTCTATCTATTCGGTTAGGGCTCTGTCTCCCTCCAAAGGAATGCTAACCATTTGGCCAATTGAGTCTCCATCCAAAAATGAAGTTCCCATCCATTCAAGCTTTCCCTCCAATGGTTTTGCCGCCCATTTGAGTTTCCCTCCAAAGGTAAGGGTCATGTCTCTTGGGGAGGAACATGTCCCTTGAGGTGTTGAGCTACCATAGTAAGCTTGAGTTGAGTTGGTTGAGCTAGCTTCCTAGCTGACCGAGCTGAGTTGAGCTAGTCTTTGAGCTGATCATTCTTCATCTTCATCCTTGAGCTGCTATTCTTGTTCATGAGCTGCTTTCAAGCTATTAGAATTTTTCTTGTAAGTCCTTGAACCTCCTTGAGCTGATTGGAGCTTATTAAGCTTGTTCCAAATTGTTTGAGCTAAGGTGAGGTGATATGAGCTGCCCTTCTTAAAATCCCCTTGTTCTGTGAGCTGAATAATGCCTAAACATAAACTAACAAACATAATTAGTGCTTATAATATATGATAGTAAATTAAGCTAAAGGAAAGATGTGGTGAATATAACATATCACATGTTAACATGTAATTAATTATGCAACTTATTTTATAATGCCAAATTATTACTATTATATTTAATGGCATGTATGCACTTATGAGAAAATACTTACCTGAGTTATTTGGCCTTAAAATGAGTGATGGGTCCTTGTGGCATAACTTCTAGATTTGTTGGTGGTGTGCTCGCATCAAAAGGCATTCTCTGATAAGAGTGTGGAAACTTTGGGGCACTCTGTTGTAGCGAAAGGATGAGTAAGGTTGCAATGCACCATCCAAATCAAAAACCATAGGTTCATGGCTGATGGTAATATTTTCAAATCATGACAATTTCGAGTAGCTCGGGGTTTTGTTGTTTGCTCCATCATTTATTTCGAGCCAAATGAATATGATAAGTTGAATTCCCCCAAAAAGGAAAGAAACGAGACAAACAAATAATAAAGGTGAAACCTACAAAAGGTGGCTCTAAATTGGTGAAATAACAAAGTAACTAGGAAGGTACTTTACACCTTTGGATATCGAATCAATTTTCGAGGTCTCCTAGACATAGGATATGCTTGGGTCAATTCCAGTAAATCATTTTAGTGTTGATCCTGCACTTGATATTCGGGGCATCTAATCTAGTTTGATATGTTTATGACCTAAAAAGAATAATCTAGTTTGATATGTTTATGACCTAAAAAGAAAAACCAAGTTTTCCCTACTAAGCATCTCACATTAAAATAAGAACATGTGGACTCAGATTTGTAGTAAAAAAAATTATCCGCATTACATCATAATGAAGATCAAAAGTATATTGACCGAAAGCAAATTTGCCCTCCGATTGCACAAGAAAATACTATTTTGACTAAAGAAAGCACTTAAAAGTCGATCTTCACCTAGAGAGGTGATATTTTAGAAGATGATGGTCGAACCCATGAGAGGTTGGGCATCATTACATACAAGATGGCAAGAATCATCTAATCAGTCTGCAAGATAGAACTCAAAAAGAAAATAAGTGAGTTGAAGAGTAAGCCTAGTAATGTCTGGATTAATGTGGGGGTTCATGGTATGCTCCCTCTTATTTCTCACGCCAAATAGTATTGGGAAGCAAGCCTATAAATATTGCTAGCAGAAACCCTTGGCGAATAAAAGAAAAAAAATAATTCTGAGTTTGGGTAGAAAATTTGACTAAGGTAGTTAAAGGATACTTGATACATATTACCTGCACTTCGTGCACTCTTCATGACCTTAGACTAGAGTTATATTGCTGCACTTGAATTTGCTTATCTACTTGGCATTACTACACTGGAATACCTGTTAAGTGTTCAAAAGTACTACTTTTATAACCCTTTTTACTCATATTATTGTTATACTTAGGCTCATTTTAGTTGCATTATTAGGCATTCATGCATGTTTTCATGATTTCCTTCATCGTCATGCTTGGTTTCATAATTTTGTTGATTTTGTGGAAAAAGGTATTGTCGTTGTGTGTTATTTTGTGTAGGGCTGGACTGTCGTAGCAAGTAGGACATTGACGTGGCAGCTAAGGAATGAAACTAAAGGATCTGCCAAAGCAGTCGAAGCTGCTTTCCAAATGCCAAACTAGAGGGTCTGCCAAGGAAATTGAAGTTGTCTACCATGTTGATCAGATTGCTGAAGCATGTCGGGACACATCCAACTCATTACGGATAAGCACGAAAAGCAAGAGATAAATCTCAAAGATTTGGATTTCCATGCAGCATTTAATGAAGATTTAAGTTCAAATTTAAGAGGAGTTATTGGAGATGAAAGGGAGATTAAATTCCAAGACTTTTAGTATAAGTTTTTGGGGGAATTAATATATAATAAAAGAGATGTATTTCTTTTATTCTATTTAATTTCAACTTAACTTCCTCTTCAAGAAAGACTTTGACCTAGCCAACTCCTATAAATAAGAGACCTAGCCGCCTACTTCAAGGGGAGTTCAATTGGAGAGAGGCGATTGGAAGAGAAATTTAGGGCTGATCGACATCTTCTTGTTTTTCCTTCTTTGTTCCATTAGATTTATGTTTAGGGATTTTATTCTTGAATTTATTTTGTGCCCAACCATGAACTAAACTTAATTGGCTTGGGTTATTGTGTTTTTGTGGTTGTGAAAACAATTGGATTTGTTTAGGTATTGAGTTTGCAATTTTACTTCAAAGTTTGTTCATTCTTGGTTCTTAATTTTGTTTGCGAGTGAATTGGGAGAGGATCTCGGGAATTCATCCATTTATATAATATCGAGAGAGTTAGATTTAAGAGACGAATGAGCATGGTCTTTATTTAATCAACCGATGGTGAAGACTAATTCGGCCTAGGGATAAGTTGTGAATTTCAACGGCTAAAGGGAGTGCAAGATAGGTTGTTCTCCACCCTTGGTTCACGCATGGATGTATTATCAAGGCATGCACAATTAATAGCATTTTGAGTTAGGGATAACGAGAAACCATTGAAGAACGCTTTGCTAAACTTTGAAGGTTGTCGCCCAATTGCCCCAACAATCACAGACTTGCCCAGGAATTCACAGACCTGCCCAAGCAATTGCAGAACTACCCAGGTTCTCACAGAATTGCCCCAGCAATCTGTCTGGATTCAACTGTTGAAGCAATTGAGCAACTCTAGCACTCAATTACCATGACGATCCATTCAATTATCAAACCACGACTCACGATAACCCGGCCTACTCTCTCTTATTCAATTACACCTTCTTTTCATTTAATTGTTCTTTTATTTTCTTGTTAACTAGAACTCCTACAATCACCTACTTGTGTTTTTATTTTCAGTGCGAGAAGTTAAATTCCCAAAGTAGCACCAATCCCTATGGAGACTATATCTATACTATACTATAACTTTTGACGTGTACACTTGTACCAATTGTGAAACACTTAATACGCGCAACAAGTTTTTTACGCCGTTGCCGTGGATTGGCAATAGCAACTTTGTTTTTAATCTCTTGCACCTTTTCTTTTTATTTTAGTTTTATTTCTAATCGGTTTCAAGGGACTTACAACTTTGGTTTTTCATCTGTGTATGACCAGGGCGAGACCAACATCACAAGACTGCCCACTTGAACCCGAGATAGAACGAGTTCTTCATCAAAGAAGACGAAAACAATGAGCAGCAATGGCAGAACAACAAGGTAGCCCAATCGGCAATCTGAATCCCAATGGTAACCAGAATGCCGTAGCGAGAGGATGAGGAGATCCAGTCGTACAACATGTTCAGAATAGACCCATCCGAGACTACTTAGAGGAAGATCTCAATGATCTCAATCCAGGAGTTGTCGCACCCGAAATAGAAGCCGCCCACTTTGAATTAAAACCTGTGATATTCAACATGATCAACATAATTGGTCAATTTGGCAGCTCGGCAATTGAAGATGCCAGACAACATCTCAAATCATTCCTGGAGATTTGCAATTCATTCAAGCTACAAGGAGTCCATGAAGATATTCTAAGGCTAAAATTATTTCCCTATTCACTGAGGGATAGGGCAAAATGTGGCTGAACAGTATTCCATCCGGATCTATAGGATCTTGGACGGATTTGTGTCATGACTTTATTGTTAGATTTAGTTCTACAAATATGACTGATAAGTTGCGTAATGATATTACTTCTTTTCGGCAAGCAGATGATAATTCTATGTACGAGGCTTGGGAGCGATACAGAGAGCTTTTACACAAATGTCCCATGCACGGATTCCCATTGTGGACGCAAGTGATGATGTTCTACAACTCAGTGAACACACCGACAAGGATGATGCTAGATGCCTCGGTAAATGGCACACTCCTCGACAAGTCTCCTGAAGAAGCAATAGAGATCCTGACCCGTCTTGCCAAGAACGATTTTCAGTTCCCAACCACTCGAAGGGGAATAGTCAAACGCAATGCCACGATCAATGAGCTTGATTCATCAGGATCTATTTCTGCACAATTGGCCGCATTAACCAACACGGTTAAGGACATGAACCGACCTAGCAAAACATAGGAGATCAAGGTAGTAAATTCAATTTGTGATTTATGCAATGGTAACCACGATTCTTCTGAGTGTTCACATAATCCAGAATCTAGCTTTTACGTTGGAAACTACAACCGGAACAACAATGTACTGTCCAACACATACAATCCGGCCGGAGGAAGCACCCTAATTTTTCATGAAGCAAACCAAACAACGCCATTAATCAGAATATTCATAACACACAAGCATCGGGATTCCAGCAGAACATGCCACGACAATAGATGTTGCAGCAACAAATGCCATAGATGTCGCAGCAACAATCGACACCATCCAGTTCTTTGGAAAATTCTCTCAATGCTTTCATGTTAAAAACTGAATCTTATATGGTAGAGAATAGTAATTTCATGAAGAATAATGATGCTTTATGAACAGGACAGAGATGATATTGCAAAACCAAGAGGCGGCCCTAAAGTCATTGGAGACACAAGTAGGGCAATTCGATCAGAACTTGAACATGAGACCAATGGGTGGTTTACCTAGTGATACTGAGGTCGCCAAAGGAATAGGCTATGAGCAGTGTAAAGTAGTCACTAACCGAAGTGGACTAAAGCTTAATGATGTACCTGCCCAGCAATAAACCGACCAGGGGAGCAACCCCTTATCCAGACAAATGAATCCAACAACAAAACATCCAATAAAAATGACGAGTCAGAAATTGCCAAGGCAACTCCACATGCTCGTGCCTCGGCAAGCCCTAATGCCAAGGCAATACTAGATACCCATGCCTCAGCAACACCCGATGCCATCACCTCAGCAACCAAGAATGCCTTGGCAAATCCTGATACATCGGCAATTCCTCAAATCAAAATCCAATGCAAAGAACAGATTTAGGACATCCGACTTCCACCACCATTCCCATAGAGGTTGAAACAGCAGAAGCAAGAATACCAGTTCAAGAAGTTCCTTGACATCTTGAAGCAAGTCCACATCAACTTGCCATTGGTTGAATCAATAGAAAAAATGTCGAACTATGTTAAGTTCCTCAAAGACATTGTCTCTAAGCGAACAAGGCTAGGAGAATTCGAAACAGTTGCTGTAACGGAAGGATGCATGGGCATGTTGCACAACCGCATGCCACCCAAGCTTAAAGATACCGGTAGTTTCACCATACCATGTTCAATCAGAAACCATTATGTCGGGAAGGCATCGTGTGATCTTGGAGCGAACATAAACTTGATGCCAAAGTCAGTTTTCTAGAAATTGGGAATCAGGAAGGCAAAACCAACAACAGTCATGCTGCAGCTTGCTGACAGATCCTACGTGCACCCAGAGGGAAAAATCGAAGATATATTGGTAAGAGTTGATAAATTTATTTTTCTCGCTGACTTTATTGTTTTGGATTGTGAAGCAGATGAGTTCGCCCCAATTATTCTTAGGAGATCCTTCTTAGCTACGGGAAGAACATTGATTGATGTTGAAAAGAGAGAACTCACGATGAAGGTGAATGACCAGCAAGTCAAGCTGAATGTATTCCAGACCCTAAAGCATGCTGACGATCCAGAAGAATGTCAATTAATCCATGCTACAACCGAATTTGATTTTGACGTGGAAGAACATTGCCTCAGCAATTACATTGCCCAGGTAATTAAACTTGAGGAGTTTGAAGAGCTGAACGATAACGAACCTGAGGAAGCCAATTGGATGGTAAGTCTTCCAGGTAAGTATTTTGAACCATTGGACTACTCAGGTAAGGAGGGTAAAATCGAAAAACCCTCTATTGAGCAACCTCCTTGTCTTGAATTGAAACCATTGCCAGGGCAATTGAAATATGCCTACTTGGGGAACGATAACACTTTATCTGTAATAATTTCTTCTAAGTTGCAGACTGAACAAGAAAAGAGGTTGATTGACATGTTGGCATTGCACAAAAAGGCAATAGGATGGACAATTGTCGACTTGAAGGGAATTAGCCCGGCAGTGTGTATGCACAAAATTCTATTAGAGGATGATCATAAATCGATAATTGAGGTACAAAGGAGGCTTAACCCTACTATGAAGGAAGTTGTGAGGAAGGAAATCATCAAATAGCTTGATGCCGGTATCATCTATCCTATCTTTGATAGTACATGGGTAAGCCCGGTACAATGTGTACCAGAAAAAAGGAGGTATAACCGTAGTGAGAAATGAAAGCAATGAACTAATCCCAACTAGGACTGTGACTAGTTGGAGGGTTTGTATGGATTACCGCAAGCTAAATAAAACTACTAGGAAAGATCACTTTCCTTTGCCATTTATTGACCAAATGCTTGACCGGCTTGTGGGTAAATCTTTTTATTGTTTTCTTGATGGTTACTCAAGTTATAACCAAATTGCCATAGCACCCGATGATCAGGCAAAAACCACTTTCACATGCCCATATGGTACCTATGTTTTCTGAATGATGCCGTTTGGATTATGCAATGCTCCAGTAACATTTTAGAGATGTATGATGGCAATTTTCTCTGACATGATGGAAGAATTCCTGGAAATCTTCATGGACAATTTTTCGGTATTCGGAGACAACTTCGACAATTGCCTCGGTAATTTGGAAAAAGTGCTAACATGATGTGAAGAATCCGATATAGTGCTCAATTGGGAAAAGTTCCACTTTATAGTAGATGAAGGTATAGTGCTCGGTCACAAGATCTCCTCCAAGGGAATTTAAATCGATAGAGCCAAGGTGGAAGTGATCGAAAAATTACCGCCACCGACTTTAGTCAAAGGAATCTGAAGCTTCCTCGGTCATGTAGGTTTTTACAGGAGGTTTATTTATAATTTTTCCAAAATCTCTAAACCTTTGTGTAACTTTCTTGAACAGGACAAAGCTTTTAATTTTGATGACTCATGCATCCAAGCATTCGAAGCCTTTTTAAGAAGCAACTTGCCTCGGCACCAATTGTCGTTCCGCCCGACTGGACCTTACCTTTTGAACTTATGTGTGACGCAAGCAACTTTGCAGTAGGAGCAGTACTAGGCCAACGAATAGGTAAAATCTTTTATATGATTTACTATGCTAGTAAAACTCTTAATGAAGCTCAAGTGAGCTACACCACTACAGAGAAAGAGTTACTAGCTATAGTTTTCATTTTTGATAAATTTCGTTCATACTTGATCGGGACCAAGGTAATTTTTCATACTGACTATTTGGCAATTAAGCACCTTTTTGCCAAGAAAGATGCCAAACCTCGTTTAATTTGTTGGATTTTACTTTTACAAGAGTTTGACATTGAAATTAAGGACGGGAAGGGTACCGAGAACCAAGTCGTCGACCATTTGTCACGCCTAGAACGAGGAAAAGTTGATGACACAAATATGGAAATCCATGATGCATTCTCGGATGAGCAGTTATTAATTGCCTCGGCAATACCCGTGGCAACAGCAGCAGCAATTGCCTCAGCAATTCCATGGTATGCAGACTTAGTGAATTTCCTTGTTAGTGGCATTTTACCTCATGATCTTACTCACCAGGAAAATAAGCGGTTTCGACATGATGCTAAGCATTATTTTGGGATGAGCCTCTTTTGTTTAAACAATGTGCAGATCAGGCTATTAGGCGATGCATCCCCGAGGAAGAGCAGCAAAACGTGTTCTGACAATGCCATTCATCACCCTATGGAGGTCATTTTGGAGGCATCCGCACCGCGGCCACAGTCTTGCAATCCGGTTTCTATTGGCCAACACTTTACAGAGATGCTCAAGACTTCTACAAGAGGTGTGATCGATGTCAGCGAACAGGGAATATTTCATGCCGACATGAGATGCCACTATAGAATATCCTTGAGGTCGAGTTGTTCGACGTGTGGGGGATCGATTTCATGGGACCCTTCCCATCCTCGTTCGGCAATGTATACATCCTAATTGTCGTGGACTATGTGTCTAAATGGGTAGAAGCAGCTACAGTTCCCAACAATGATTCCAAGAGTGTGCAAAAATTCTTGCAGAAAAACATATTCACACAATTTGGAACACCAAGGGAAGTTATCAATGATGGAGGCACCCACTTTGACAATAGGCTAATTGCCAAAATGCTGGAGCGATTTAGAGTGATGCACAAAATTGCCACGGCATATCATCCACAGACAAACAAGCAAGCCGAAATTTCCAATCGTGAATTGAAGGTTATCCTTGAAAAAGTTGTCAATCCTTCTCGAAAGGTCTGGTTAGCAAGAATTGATGAAGCACTATGGGCCTATCGAACAACATTCAAGACGCTTTTAGGCATGTCACCTTACAGACTTGCCATCTTCCGGTAGAGATCGAACACAAGGCTTATTGGGCGATAAAAACTGTCAACATGGATTGGGAGAGTGCTGGACAAAAATGACTACTGGACCTTAACAAAATTGAAGAATTACGTGCCTTAGCTTACGACAATGTGAGAATCTACAAGGAGAAAATGAAGCGTTGGCATGACAAGAAGCTACTGCCGCGGTAATTTTTGCCCAGGCAATTAGTTCTTCTCTTCAATTCTCGATTAAAACTCTCTCTGAGAAAATTGAAATCGAGATGGTCCGGGCCTTTTGGAGTCGTCAAATTTCTCCCATGGTGCCGTGATAATCAAGTCCACCATTGATGGTCAAAGTTAACGGACAAAGATTAAAGCACTATCCTGGCAACCATGTTGAGCGCGACAAGGAAGTAATTACTTTAGGAGATGAATAACCATGCTAGCCTTTGGCATTTCTTATTTACTTTTAGTTTTATATTTTTAGACTTATTTTATTTTTGGATTTATTTTTAGCATAAAAGTATGTTTTTAGTTTAATTTTTATTCTTTTTTATCTTTATCTTTCCATATTTTTTTCTTTGTTTTTGATTACACAACCACAATCACCATGGCCAAGAACATCAAGACAATTCCTCACCAGCTAAGGAACAAGAAGTGCCAAAGAAAGCTCCAATAGGGAAGATTGCCCGGGCAACCAAAATTGCCTCGGCAATTCCCAATGTCTCGACAAGACCTGATGCCCATGCAGCTGAACCCTACTTCAACAACTGAGGACGCCACGGCAACTACCGCACAAGAGGCAACACTAGCCATACACATTCACCCATCACGAATCGGCAAATGAACCAAGCAATTGGCACGAAGGTAACACATCATTCAAGGTGACGACCTTTCTGACTAACTCATTTGCATTTTATTTTAATTTTTGCATACATTGAGGACAATGCTTCTCTCGAGTTTGGGGGGTATTGGTTTCTAGTTAGTTTCATATTTAGTTGCATTCATAATTAGTAATAGCATATAGGTTGCAAATGTTACTTGCCATGCCTTTGATTGGATTTAATTGCTTGAACTTGTTGAATATCCGATGATGAATTTTTTCCATTGCACTTAATTGGAAGAACCTTTAAATTTTAGGATTGCATGAAAAGAACTTAGAATTTTACTATGATGCTAAATATTATGAACACGGTTGTGGCTTGTTGATTGAAAGAAACTTGATGAACTTAGGTTGCTTAAAATTTGGGTAAATTTAAATTGAAAATTTAAAGTTTAATTTTTGCTAGAGGTGCCCAAAACTGGCTCTAGTAGTTGCACATTAAAGATATCGCTAGAGGTGCCCGAATTTGGCTCTAGTCGACATAAAAGAAAATATTTAAATAAGAAATTGCTTGCTTTACTAGAGGTGCCCGAAATTGGCTCTAGTAAAAAGAAAAATAAATACCCCAATAATTAAATTAATAAAAGCCTATTGTTCACATAGAATCTTGAAAATCAACTTGTACATAACTGCGCACACAGATTGTCACAAGCATTATAGTTTGGTTCCGGGTAAAATTTATGCTATCTGAAAAATTCAAAAGGTGATCATACTTTGTGCCATGGTTCTGAGGTTTGAAGGCAAATTTAAAGCATGTCTTTGATGATTAAAGTCTTGCCAGGTGATTGTTAGTTTTGCATTGCTTGAGGACAAGCAATAGTTCGAGTTTGGGGGTGTGTTAAGTGTTCAAAAGTACTATTTTTATAAAACCTGTTTACTCATATTATTGTTAGACTTAGGCTCATTTTAGTTGCATTATTAGGCATTCATGCATGTTTTCATGATTTCCTTCACCGACAAGCTTGATTTCATAATTTAGTTGATTTTATGGAAAAAGGTACTGTCGTTGTGTGTTATTTTGTTCAGGATTGGACTATCGTAGCAAACAGGAGATTGACCTGGCAGCTAAGGAAAGAAACTGAAGGATCTGCCAAATTGGAGGGCCTGCCAAGGCAATCGAAGCTGTCTGCCATGCTAAGCAGATTGCTGAAGCATGTCGGGACACATCCACCTCATTAGGGATAAGCACGAAAAGCAAGAGATAAATCTCAAAGATTTGGATTTCCATGCAGCAATTAATGAAGATTCAAATTCAGATTTATGAGGAGTTATTGGAGATTAAATTCCAAGACTTTTAGAAGAAATTTTTTGGGGAATTAATATATAATAAAAGAGATATATTTCTTTTATTCTATTTAATTCCAACTTAACTTCCTCCTCAAGAAATATTTTGACCTAGCCAACTCCTATAAATAAGAGACCTAGCCGCCTACTTCAAGGAGAGTTTAATTGGAGAGAGGCAATTGGAAGAGAAATTTAGGGCTGCTCGACATCTTCTTGTTTTTTCTTTTCAGTTCCATTAGATTCATGTTTAGGGATTTTATTCTTGAGTTTATTTTGTGCCCAGCCATGAACTAAACTTAATTGGCTTAGGTTATTGTGTTTTTGTGGTTGTAAAAATGATTGGATATGTTTAGGTATTGAGTTTGCAATTTTACTTCAAAGTTTCTTCATGCTTGGTTCTTAATTTTGTTTGCGAGTGAATTGGGAGAGGATCTCGTGAATTCATCCATTTATCTAATGTCGGGAGAGTTAGATTTAAGAAACGAATGAGCATGGTCTTTATTCAATCAACCGATGGTGAAGACTAATTTGGCTTAGGGATAAGTTGCGAATTCAACGGCTAAAGGGAGAGCAAGATAGGTTGTTGTCCACCCTTGGTTCACGCAGGGATGTATTATCAAGGCATGTACAATTAATAGCGTTTTGAGTTAGGGATAACGAGAAACTATTGAAGAATGCTTTGTCAAACTTTGAAGGTTGTCACCCAATTGCCCCAGCAATCACAGACTTGCCGAGGATTCACATACCTACCCAGGCAATTGTAGAACTGCCAAGGTTGTCGCAGAATTGCCCCAGCAATCTGTCTAGATTCAATTGTTGAAGCAATTGAGCGACTCTAGCACTCAATTACCACAACGGTCCATTCAATTATCACACCACGAGTCACGATAACCTGCCCTACTCTCTCTTATTCAATTACACCTTCTTTTTATTTAATTGTTCTTTTATTTTCTTGTTAATTAGAACTCCTACAATCACCTACTTGTGTTTTTATTTTCAGTGCAAGAAGTTAAATTCCCGAAGTAGCACAAATCCCTGTGGAGACGATATCTATACTATACTATAACTTGCGACATGTACACCTGCACGAATTGCGAAGCACTTAATACACGCAACAATACCTAAGGGCAGAATTAGGACAAGAGTCTGCTTGCTAGCATATGTTGTGAATCGGGACAATTTTGCCAAGGCAATTCGCTTTATTTTTTGTTTTCTTAATTTTAGTTACTTTACTTGAGGACAAGCAATGAGCTAGGTTTAGGGGAGTGTTAACTCCTCAAAAGTACTATTTTTCCTATATATATTGTCATGCTTTTGCTTGCCTTTGAGTATAGATTCATGCATTTAGTTAGTAGAATCATGCATTTGCATTAAGGAGTTAAGGAACGTTTCCTTTGCCAAAGTAAAGGCGTATTTCCTTGTTGTTGCAGGTTAGAAGTAGGATTGGAAACGCAGGTTTGGAAGAGCAAAGCAGGAAGAGCAGAATGCCAAGCTTGGTTGGCAAAAGTAGAATGTCAAGCTTAGTTGGGAAAAAAAGAATGCCAAGCTCGTTGGCAAAAGATCGAAGTCTGATGACATCAGCCCTAGTCAAAATTAGATCAATTGAATTCAAGGAGGGGATAAGAAGATAACGCTCTTATCCTATCTCACAACTAGTTTTTAAATTCAAATCTGATCTAGGGTTTCCACACATGCCTATTTAAAGCCTGGTGATGAGTCAAGGAGATAGATCAAAAAATGAGGCTATATTGTGGTGAGGAAGAAGGCGACTCGTGGTTCGACTAGGCTAGACTGAGAGCTTTGGAGCCATTGAAGGGCTGCCCGTTTCTATTTCGATTTAATTCTATATTTATGATGGTGTTTGTTGAAAATTTGATGTTGATGGTTCCCCCAACCATGAAATAATATCTTTAAGTTGGTTGGGGATGTTTGTGATTAACGCTCTTATATGTTTGGTTTTTAATAATTTAAATGCCTTGGCATTATTTTTTATCTGGCTAGCATTACCTTTTTCTAAATTCTTTGTCATACAAAAAATGGAATTGTTTGCTTACTACGCCTTAATATCTTAACAGACTTTAGGTGTAACAATCAGTTGCCAGATACTAAGGAGAGAAGCTTTGACAGAAGATGTTCAAGTAGATGAGCTTACTTCGGAAGTGAGTCTACCCCTTAGGAGTGAAGATTGAAAATTAATCAAGTTAATTAATGAAAAGCTTCACCATAGACATATAGGGGTTTTAACATGGTTAATTTAGGGTATTGCTATCGACAGAAGCAATGTCACTCTTAAAATTTGCTCGACAATAAAAACCAAGGCAGGACATTAGTAATAGCTAGTGTAAAATCTACGCATCCCTTGCCAACGCACATCACCATTTCAATACACTTGTTTGCCAAACTGCTTTAACTTTTACTTTATTTTTCCTTATTTATTTTTCTTAATCTTAAATCGAACTTTCATATCAAAATCATTTGTTTCAAATGACAAGTATTAATTGTGGCAATTAATTCCTGAACAATCCCTATGGAGACAATACTCACTCACTGCTATATAACTTGTTGACCGTGTATACTTGCACGTAAAAGGCGTATTTCTGCCATTATTTACTTGCATATTTACACTGAATACTTAATTTTTTGCCATGCAATATTTTGTCCAAAAGTTTTTGGCGCGGTTGCTGGGGATTGCAACAGTTTTATTTTTTTATTTTTACTTGTTTTCATTTTTTGTTTAATTTATTTCATTTGGTATATGTACAGAAGCATCACTGCGAAGGAATATTTATAATACACCCCAGAAACTGAAAGAACCCTATGCATGTTAAGAAGAGAATGTCAAGTAAGCGCTTGTGACGAGAATGGTGTCTTAAATAATGCCAATGACCAGGAGATACTAGAAATACCTATAGTTATTCCGCCCGCTTCCTCTATTTATGCTCAGATACCTAAAGAACGATCTATCAGAGAACACCTAGCAGCCACCATAGATGATTTGATGCTAGTACTGATCGATCCAGATGTAATTATGGAAAACTTTAAGCTCAAAACGATAATGATTCAATTGCTAATGTGTGTAGGTCAATTTGATGGATCACATAATGGAAACCCAATGCAGCATTTGAAGCAATTCATGGAGGTTTGCCAACTATTCTGCCAGCTTGATGTAACTGAAGATACAGTAAAAGTAAAGCTCTTTTCATTTCCCTTGCGAGATAGGGAAAAATTGTGGCTAAATTCATTGCCACTAGGTTCAGTCACTATGTAGGCAGATTTATGCCAAAAATTCTTGCTGAGATTCCAACCACTTTCATTTAATGCCAAGCTGAAAAGTGAAATCATTACCTTTAGGCAAGCTGATGATGAGACTTTCTATGATACTTGGGAGCGATTTAAAGGCCTATTTAAAAGATTTCCATGCATAGATTACCTACTTGGATCCAGATGAAAATTTTTTATACCGGACTCAATGCTTATACCAGGACTGTGGTTGATGCTTCGGCAAATGGTTCGTTGCTTGACAAAAGTTTCACGGAGGTATTTGAAATCCTTGAAAAGATTGCCACCAATGATCTCCAATATGCTACTGCCATATTGAGAATCGAAACAAAAACTGTTGGAAAGTTGGAGCTTGATGCAGTTTCTTCAATCAATGCTCAAATTGCTAACCTCACTAATTTAGTGAAGACAATGCAAAAGCCTGCTGAAGTTTAAGAAGTGAAGGCAATGGCACCACTCTACAGTACTTGTGGAAAGGATAACAATATGGATGAATGCCCATCTAATCCTGAATCGGTAAATTTTGTTGGTAATTTCAATTGAATTTTTTACCCACACTCCAATACTTACAATGCAGGTTGGAAGCAGCATCCCAATTTTTTGTGGGCAAACCAAGGTGGTAACCAATTTAATGCCAAGCGTCATAACACCAATGCACCACCAGGTTTCAACCAGAATGTGATGCCACAAAGAGCACAAAATAATCTACCTCCACTGCAAAGATCTTTTGATGAGGACACTTTGAAGGATTATATAGAGCATTACGATACAATTGTCCAAAGTCTAGCCTCATCCATGAGGAACTTGTAAGTTCAGATTGCAGAGATTGCCAACGCACTTAATGCCAGACCTCTAGAGACTATGCCAAGTGATACAAAGGATACTCGGAAAAAAAGGAGAGAACAATGCAAAGATGATACTCTCCCAAATGGCAAAGATGTCAAGATTTCAACGCGTGGAAAACAGTCAATTGTTTGCCATGAGAATTTCGCGCCAGCAGAAGAAACCATGGAAACTAAGGAAGGGGTAGCAAGCACCAGCAATGGCAGGTCGCAACCTGATGCCAACCCTACCTTGGTAAAACAAGCAAGTATTATTATTGGCAATTTCAAAGCTCTTAAATGTGCAGATGAAATTGAAGAATATCAAGCAGTTGAACTAAGGGAATCCATTTTGGATGAGAACTTGGCTTGAATTGCAATGGAATAAATGCTAATGCCATAGAATATGAGTGCGATGGCAAAATAATTGAGTGATAGAGAAGATCGATTATGATCATGACTAATGTCATGAAGCGAGGTGTGCTCAAATGGCTTGTTACAGGAAGGAAAATTGGATTCCAAATGACTAAAATTGAAGAGCTGAAACAAAAAAAATTTGCCGCAACAAAAATGCCAAAGATGATGCGGCTTGAAACCAAAGATTTAGTGAAGATTGCTACAACAATTCTAGAACAATATGAGGATGACTATGCCTCGACATCAAAGAAAGGAGCAGCAAAGCGTAAGCACTACTAGGGTTATGAGTTTGATCAAAGGTCCTCGAGACCTACAGCAAAGAGATACTTCGGTTTTCTAAGGTTGTTGTTTAAAGCCACCATGGCAAAATATTCTCCTTCATTGTGCAATTGCGAGGTTGACATACTCAAAGGAAAGAAATTTTTTGGCATTCTATATTGGTTATTCAAACAAAATATATCCACAACCTACCACCCACCAACCAAGGGCTAAAGACTAAAGCACTATTGGAAGGAAGTCAGATTAATGCCAAATATACCATTCTCCTTGCAGATATTCAATAATTTTGTCAACCTAGTCAGATCATTGTAAATAATTTAGGAGTTATTTTCTTTTAGAACTTAGGATATCTTAGTTTTAATTTTTTGTTTTTTGTTTTATTTCTTTTTTTGTTTTGAAAGGTTTCTTTGATTCTTAGCACATGGAATTTTGCCAAGCGACTATGCCGAGTTCTATTGCCAAGACACCTAAGGCTGAATCGATCACTCAATTGCCAGCTGATGTTGTGGCATTACTCTTCCAAATCTATCAACGCCAAGAACTTCTCCTTTAAAAGTTCCAAAAAGCGGAGGAACAAAACTTGACACTCTGGCAGTATTTTGGGGGACAGAGACCATGCCCTAAAGATAACTATTGAAGCAATGTCCACCAATCCTTTGCCACCATATTTGGACTTTCCAACTAAGCTGCATGCACCGAATGGAATGCCAGCCAGCCCTCAACCTGATCATACTCTGCCCATCAATCTGATGCCACTGTACTAGTAGAGCGCCAAAACATTCCTTAAGGGAGTCTACATCCCCTTAATTCTTTTCATGCATATTTTTTATTTAAATCAACCTGATCATACTCTGTCTGATGATGAAATTGAAATCTTTAGTTAGCATGAGCCAACAAATTAGTAATGCCATGTCGCTTGATAATTGATCTCTAGTTTAGGGAATTGTAGTCTCACTTAACACGTAGTATGCATCTAGTTCCCAAAACAAACTTAGGATTCATGAAACTAAATTCTGAATAAAAATATAAATTATAAAAAACAACACTAGGGTAAAAAGAAAAAATAAGGCAACAATGTTTTGCCACGTGAAAGAAAAAGATATAACTCTCATCTGCCTAGAGATAATAAGTAACTTGGGGCATTGTGGTTTGCTCCCTCTTAGTTCTCAAGTCAAAATCTTTAGGGTATGAGTTGAAGAGTAAGCCTAGTAATGTCCGGATTAATGTGGGGGTTCGTGGTATGCTCCCTCTTATTTCTCATGCCAAACAGTATTGGGAAGCAAGCCTGAAAATATTGCTAGCAGAAATCCTTGCCGAATAAAAGAAAAAAATTAAATTCTGAGTTTGGTTAGTAAATTTGACTAAGGGAGTTAAAGGATACTTGATGCATATTGCATACACTTCATGAACTCTTCATGACCTTAGACTAGAGTTATATTGATGCACATGAATTTGCTTATCTGCTTGGCATTACTGCACTAGGATACCTAAGGGCAAAATTAGGATAAGAGTCTGCTTGCTAGCATATTTTTTGAATCGGGACAATTTTGCCAAGTTAATTCGCTTTATTTTTTTGTTTTCTTAATTTTAGTTACATTAGGACAAGCAATGAGCTAGGTTTAGGGGAGTGTTATCTCCTCAGAAGTACTATTTTTCCTATATATATTGTCATGTTTTTGCTTTTCTTTGAGTATAGGTTCATGCATTTGTAGCGATGTAAAATATTTATTCCGTGGGGTTTTTTTAAAAAAACCGCATTTTAAAAAAATGGAGTCGCCACCGGCCACTTAGGTATGTCGGACACCATAAAACCAGAGATTCAAAAAATATTGGGTTCGGGAGTCGGTTACGGATGGGGAAGGATTAGCACCCCCACACCGCCCAAAATTGGTACTTTAATAATTACCACTTTATTAATATTGGATTTTCTGGATTAAAGTGACGATTATTTTAAATTTCGGTCATAATTGCGAATAAATTTTAAGGGCCCCGTTATCCGAGAATAAACGCCCAACCACTATCACTACGCCTGATATTGGCCCTGTTTATGCTCGGATAAAAGGGCACCGCATTGACAATTTATATACCATATGCAATCTTAGTGACAAAAATATAAGACGTAACAGATAATTTAAAACAGTAAATACTCACATAACATAATACTAATCTAACATAAATGAAATACGTAATTAAAATACACATATACATACCAAGCTTAATATCAGATAAAAGCAAACTTAACATGCCACAATAACAAGGTAGGTATAAATACATATATAGACAAAAACACATATTTCAAGAAGACATACATATTAGAAATAAAATATATTTCAACATATATGGGACAATATATTATACATAAAAAGGGGTAAATATGCTAACATGTAACCTAAAAAAAACAAGAGAACATACACACATACAAAAATACAAAATATACCATGTACGAATCAACTAAAACATAACATGCTTAATATGAATAACCGAACAAAAAGGTATATAATCATTAAAAACCTAACACACATATACATATGAACATAAAAATACAAGGCATATACGAGGGATATATAATAAGACAAGAGACTACATTAACATATACGATTATAACACGAACATGAGTATTTACATAGAAACAGGACTGAAATGAAAGAAAAAAAAAAGTCAGTGGCAGAAATTAAAGAAAAATAACATGTAATTTAAGGACGAAAATGCGAAGTAAACGGAACCTAAAAGGATCAAAACTGTAATTAGACCAAGGGGCAGACCCAAAATGAAAAGTTCAAAAACGCGGGATGGTTAAAGGCGTAATTTTACCATTTGAAAACTGATTCGGTGTAATTTAGGGACTGGATTGCAAGATTTTGAAATACAAGAGGGACCAGAGTTGTAAATATACCATGCGGCAAGACAAAAGTGAAAATATTGGAAACGCGGGGGGGATTTAGTATGTAATTTCCCCATTTAACGAAAGAATAATAACTATATAAACCCCTCTTTTAGGACGAAACCAACTTTTCCTTCATTTCTTTCATTTTCAGTTTTATAACCCAAACCCTCTCTCTCGTTTTCTCTCAAACCGATCCCATGAAACCCAGAATCTGGCAGCCGGCCGCCGTATTCTCCCCGCCGGCCACCGCTAATCGGCGCCGGCGAGCCTCAAAAACACACCAAAATAACCCCCGTCTCACCCTCGACACGAATCCGAGGTTGGATTCAGAGGAAAAGCCTCTATTTGCCCTAGATCTAGGAAATACGAAACGAAAAACCCATTTTTTAAACCCAAAACGAAACTACAAGGGGTCTCCCCCTCCCTTCAGTTCACCGTATCTGGCTTAGGGAAGCCGAAAAGGCTTGTCACTGATGAGGGGAGACCCACAAACGGCGACGGTAAGACAACTCTCTCTCTCTCTCTCTTTTTCTCTTTTGTGTATGCATGCAAAAATAAAAAAGGGGAAACGAGTATTTACCACTGGACAGACTTTTTGTATTTCGATTGTAACTTGACTGGTTCGATTACAACTTGTTCTTTCGATTACAACTCTCTGTCCTTGTCTGTTACCACTCTCTCCGTTACAAAATATTTGTTTCGTACATATATATGCATGTCTTTGGTTTTGGTACAAGTTGTATAATACTTGCTTTTTCAGATCTGGACTGACATGTTTCTTTCTTGCTGTGTTTGACATGTTCTGAGCGCGGTGGTTGAAGATCGGCATGGTGCAGCATGGTGGCGGTGTGGGGGTTCTGCCTGCGGCCAGATGTGTTCTCGGCCGTTAGATCAGATCTGATCTAACGATCGAGATGGCTTGAAGGATGAACGGCCCAGATGAAGCCTCGATTTGGTGAAACGGCTCCAGATCGTGCCACATGGAGCTCAGCAGTCGAGGGGTTAGAGCGCGTGGGGCTCACGCACGCGTGGGATATCAAAGCGTCCGCGCGTGGACCGCACGCGCGCGTGGCACTCGAACGGTCCATACGTGATGTGCACGCGGCTAACAGATATTTTGTTGCTTGGTTGGATCGTGGCCGTTGGATCAGATCTTGATCCAACGGCCCACAGTCACCTGCACCATCAATAATTGTAATTAGATAGGGTTTGGGTTTGGGCCAACCGGGCCTTGTAATTATTTGTAATTGGACTTGGACTGTAATTTATTTATTTGGTTTAATATATATTTTTTTGGATTTCATTTTATATATTAGCCCAATAATATTAGTAATAGTATAATTATAACAACAATACACATACATACGTATATACTTATGCAAACATTAATTAATATAACATACTAGCATACGTACATATAATCATACACATAATTAACATAACATCTATATACATTAAACAAATACGCTCGTACTCTATAGATACATACGCGACACACATACACCATTAATACGTATACATACATAGCTTATAATATACATGCACACACCACACCTTATATATATTAGTAACACTCATGCAAATAATAAACATATAATATAATATGTATACATGCAACACTAACATGTATTTACAGGTAAAAATGAGTGATTACAGTTGCCCCTCTTTGCTTGTTCTCATGGAATGGGAAACAAAGCAAAGATTCATAAGCACTCATTTTTAACTGACTTCCCTGTTTGTAGCTTTGGAAAAACGTGTTCTTTTGGACATCTCTGTTCTTCCTTAGCTGAATCTTCGGGCTCGTAAGTTCTTCCTATATAGAGCTTCGTCACCTTCCGATCTTGGAGCTACAGGCTCTTCCTATATAGAACCCTTCGTTCTGAAGCCTCGAGTTACGAGTCCCTCTTATATAGAACTTTTCACTTCGAGACAGTAAAGCTTGGAGTCCTTCCTATATAGAACTCTTCGCCTTCAACGCTGGTTTCTCCCATATAAAACCTTTTGCGCCGCTGATGGATTCTTCCAACTGGGAGTTCCTCCTATATAGAACTGCTAGTCTTCAAACCCTGGAGCCGTCAGTCCTTCCTATATAGAACTTTTGGCGTCTGAAATCTCAAAGCTACATGTTCTTCTTATATATAACCTTTCACTCTAAGACAGTGAAGCTCGGAGCCTTTCCTATATAAGACTCTTCGCTTTCGACACAATAGGTTTCCTATATAACCTTGTGTCATAGGTGAATTCCTTCGACTGGGAGTTCTTCCTATATAGAACTGCGAGTCTTCACCTTAGAGTCGTCGGTCCTTCCTATATAGAACTTTTACTCTAAGACATTGAAGCTCAGAGCCCTTCCTATATAGAACTCTTCGCTTTCGACACAGCAGGATTTCCTATATAATCTTGTGTATCATGGGTGAATTCCTTCGACTTGGAGTCCTTCCTATATAGAACTGTTAGTCTTCACCCTGGAGCTGTCAGTCCTTCCTATATAGAACTTTCAGCTTCTGAAGCTTCGGAGCGGAGGATTCTTCCTATATAGAATCTCCCTCTGGAGCTTGGAAACAGATGTCTTTTGTATGTAAAAACATTGTCTTCTCATTTGGGATTCACACCACGATGTCCATCGATGTCTCTTTGAATCTGCAGATACCTTTCTGAGATAAAAACAAAATGCTATGACAAATGGATTGACATGCTCCTAATCCTAGTGATGTCTGACTTTTCATGATGCATGAGTGTCAATATCTTGGTGGGCTTGTTTTGGTCCTTATTTGATCTTGATGTTCACTTTCTCCTTTCTTACGGGCATCGATACCCCACTTCACTGTCAGGTTCAACCATCCCAACCTTTCTTTTTCTCTAATTACGACTTGGAATTCTAAAGTGCCCTTTCGGGTTTTCACTTTAGAGAGAGTTTTTTTTTGTGTGGGGTGCCCTTCTGGGTTTTCACCCAAGAGATCTCTCTTGTTATCTCGCATGCCTTCCTTGAATAGACAGGACGTACGCCATTGGTCATCCTATCTGGTTGTTTGAAGCTTTCCGCCTTCCCTATCAATAGCCATTATGTAGGGAACTAGAAGACGGAGTCAACATCGCTTTCTTTGATCACCTGCATTTTTAAGGTTAAATCACAGTAATACTCCGAAATCTCTTGTTTCACTATAAGTCTATTGTTAACTTATTTGACTAAAATTGACAAGAAGGCAAGGAATGGATGCTCAAAAACACGATTTTATTATGATTAAGGGCTTAGGATATCTTCAAAAAAAGAAAGGTATGACACACATGAGAAAGAAGAAAAGTTAAGTATGAAATAAAAGATCCCTCATTATCTTCGATATGAATGATACATGATCCTGTCGACCGGCGTAGAATTTTTGCCTGAAGCCTCCTCTTCATGATGTTCATGGGGATACCTTTCTCTTCGAATTTTCAATTTTTCAATTTACCCGAGCCGCCCTTTACGGGTTTTCAACTCGGGTCCTCCCTTTGCTTCAAGACGCCCGGTTTCGGGTTTTCGCCCTGAGCTCTCCATTTTTGTTCTCTTTCTTCTTCTTTTTTTCTTTCTTTTTTTTCAAAGATAGTATTTCTTAACGGCATCAGAATTTACGGGGTTTTTCAGCTCGTCTCCATCCATTTCTGTTAGGATCAGGGCTCCTCCTGAGAAGGCCTTTTTTACGACGTACGGTCCTTCCCAGTTGGGCATCCACTTTCCTCGAGCATCTTTCTGGATCGGGAGGATTTTCTTGAGCACCAGATCCCTTTTTTGAATTCTCTTGGGCGCACTTTTTTGTTGTATGCCTGCACCATCCGCTTTTGGTACATTTGACCATGACAAATGGCCTTTAGTCTCTTTTCATCAATGAGATTTAGCTGGTCGTATCTGGCCTGCACCCATTCGGCTTCTTCCAATTTTACTTCGTTTAAGATCCGAAGAGACGGGATCTCTACCTCGATTGGGAGTACTGCTTCGGTACCATACACCAAGGAGTAGGGTGTTGCCCCCGTTGATGTGCGAATGGACGTCCTATAGGCGAAGAGGGCAAATGGCAACTTCTCATGCCAATCCTTGTAGGTATCCGTAGTCTTCGCTATGATCTTCTTTATGTTCTTGTTTGCTGCTTCCACTGCTCCATTCATTTTAGGACGATAGACTGTGGAATTGTGGTGTGTTATCTTGAATTGAGTGCACACGACCGTCATCATTTTGTTATTCAGATTGGAAGCGTTGTCGATGATGATCCTTTCTGGCAATCCGTATCGACAAATAATCTCCTTCTTTAAGAACTTGCATATTGTAGTCCTTGTGATGTTGGCGTAAGACGCTGCCTCTACCCATTTAGTGAAGTAGTCTATGGCGACCAAAATGAAACGGTTTCCATTGGAAGCTTTCGGATGAATCTGCCCGATGATGTCCATGCCCCACGCCGCGAAAGGCCACGGAGAATTCATGGTGTGTAAAGGCGATGGGGGTGCGAGAATTTTGTCAGTATAGATTTGGCATTTGTGGCATTTTCTGGCGTAATCGACGCAATCTCCCTCTATGGTCAACCAGAAATAACCATATCTCATAATTTTCCGGGCTATAGACAGCCCGTTGGCGTGCGTTCCACAAAGCCCGTCATGTACTTCGGCTAAAATCTCATTCGCCTCTCGGGCATCCACACATCTCAGCAATGTCTGATCATGACTTCTCCTATATAGGATTTCCCCATCTAGGACATATCTTGTTGCCATTCTTCTGAGCGTTTTTCTGTCATTGTCGTTTGCCTCTTCTGGATACTTTTGAAGCTTGACATATTGCAAGATGTCATAGTACCATAGGTTTCCATCAATATCTTCTTGTATGTTACAACAATGAGCAGGCCTTTCAAACGTCTGCATCTCAATGGGCTTTATTTCTGCCCTGGTGTTTGTTTTAAACATGGATGCCAAGGTTGCCAATGCGTCTGCCATCTGATTTTCTTCTCGGGGCAAGTAATTGAAGCTGACCTTTTCGAACTCTTTGGTGAGCTCTTGGATCAATTCGTAATATTTGACCAACTTCGGGTCCCTGGTTTCCCATTCCCCGCGCAATTGGTAAATTACTAAGGATGAATCTCTGAATACTCGAAGTTTTTTAATCTTTCTTTCAATAGTTGAGTTCAGTCCCATAACGCAAGCTTCGTATTCAGCTATATTGTTTGTGCGGAAGAATTCCAATCTGCTGGTGAAAGGATAATAGACGACCTTAGGAGAAATTAGCACTGCTCATATCCCATGTCCGAGGGCATTAGAGGCTCCATCGAAGTAAAGCTTCCATGATTTATCATCTGAAACCTCTTCTTCGATTATAATGCACATCAAGTCTTCGTCTGGGAAATTAAAGTTCAATGCCTCATAGTCATCCGAAGCACGACTAGCTAGGAAATCTGCTACGGCACTCCCCTTTACGGCTTTCTGGTTGACGTATACGATATCGAATTCGGATAAGAGCATCTGCCATCGGGCCATCCTTCCTGTTAGTGATGGCGCTTCCATTAAGAATTTCAGTGGATCTAGCTTGGATATCAACCAGGTAGTATGGTACAGCATGTACTGTCTAAGCCGCTTGGTAGCCCAAACTAGAGCACAACACAGCTTCTGCACTGACGGGTACCGCGTTTCGCAATCATTGAATTTCCTGCTTAGGTCATAGATGGCTTGCTCCCTTTTTCTTGACTCATCGTGTTGCCCCAATACGCATCCCATTGAATTCTCAAAAACTGTCAAGTAGAGAATTAATGGTCGACCAGGTACTGGTGAGACTAAAATTGGAGCATTTGTCAGGTACTTTTTGATCTTTTCTAGGGCTCTTTGACATTCCTCATCCCACACACCAGGATTATTCTTTCTAAGAAGTCTGAAGACTGGGTCACATTGGTCGGTTAATTGGGAAATGAAATGAGAGATATAATTTAGCCTCCCCAGGAAACCGCGAACTTCTTCTGAGTGCGGGGTGGTGAGAGATCCTGGATGGCTTTCACTTTATCTGGATCAATCTCAATCCCTCTTCTGCTTACCACGAACCCTAGGAGTTTTCCAGAAGTAACGGCGAAGGTACACTTGGCAGGATTGAGCCTCAGTTGGTACTTCCGTAGTCTTTGGAATAGTTTTCTCAAGTTTTGTAAGTGCTCTTCCTCTGTTTGGGACTTGGCAATCATATTGTCCACGTATACTTCTATTTCTTTATGCATCATGTCATGGAAAAGAGTCACCATTGCTCTTTGGTATGTTGCCCATGCGTTCTTTAGCCCAAACGGCATCACTCGATAACAAAAAGTGCTCCACATGGTTATGAATGTGGTCTTCTCCATGTCGTTAGGGTCCATCTTTATCTGGTTGTACCCTGAGAAGCCGTCCATGAAGGAAAACCATGAATGTCCTGCGGTGTTGTCAACCAGCGTGTCAATATGTGCTAAAGGAAAGTTGTCTTTAGGGCTGGCTCGATTCAGATCCCTATAATCTACACACATACGAACTTTCTCGTCTTTCTTTGGTACTGGTACAATGTTTGCAACCCATTCGGGGTATTTGGCTACCTCCAAGAATCCAACATCAAACTGCTTTTTCACTTCCTCTCGGATCTTTAACAACATATCTGGTCTGATTCTCTGAAGTTTTTGCTGTATTGGTTTGCACTCCGATTTTGTTGGCAATTTGTGCACCACTATATCAGTATTCAACCCTGGCATATCTTGATAAGTCCAGGTGAAGACATCCTTGAATTTCTGAAGTAGGGTTATCAATTCATGCTTGGTTTTCGAGGAAATCGGCGTTCCTACTTTTATTTCTTTTCTCTCTTCTTCAGTCCCCAAGTTCACAACTTCTGTTTCTTCTTGATGGGTCGTGATCTGCCTTTCTTCGTTGTCCACCATTCTCTTTAACTCTTCCGGGACCTCACTTTCTATCTCATTATATCCTTCCTCCATTCCCTCCGAGACCTTAGGGCATTCGAAATTCACTCCAGGATTGGATCCGGTATCATTCATATAGTCAATCATGAGCGACCTGCATTAAATGAGAATGAATTGTATTAGGAAAGAGACGGCTTTATATAAAGGGAATGAACATGAAGAATGCATGAATGAAATAAATGAAACTTTGGTCATTTTAGGAAAGTGGGGATATTTTCATTTCAATCAAAAAATTAACATAGGTGCCCGTACAAGAGATCCCCATTGTTTACGGGCAAAAACAAAAGGTTGATTCGGAGCATTACTCTGATCTATTCCTAAAAACTACAGGAAGATCAATGCAGTTCCAGTTATCGAGTGTTTCCCCGGGACGGCAAGGGCGGATGTTGGTCAATATTTTGCTGCCTCGGTCCTTTTCAGCTATCATGTTGATGTACATCCCTTCAAATAATTCACTGAGTATCTCCTCCTGGTTGAGTACTTCATTTTTCTTCATGGCCTCTCCAACCTCTTGACCTGGCTAGTAGAATCCTCCGGAAACAAAAGTGGTTTTTAAACTAGGAAAGGACATCGGTCTCCACGGAATGTCTTCTCCTTTAGATCTGGCTTTTCTTTGCTCTTCCTTCCTCTTATATTCCTCTTTCTTCTGTTGGACACTTGGTTCGTAACCCAGCCCGAAACGATCCTTCTTGGTTATCATATTCTTGGGTCTTAGGTTTCCTTGTAATTTCTTCCCCAACCCTTTTCCTATTTTGGCTCCTCGGCCTAAAGTTTCTGCGACAGTCATCTTGGTACAATTAGATAACCTGGGGTAGGGGATCCGACTTCCTTCCGAAACGAAAGTGTCATTCACTAGTTCCAATGCTCGGAACGAGCATTCTGCGGCATCTTCATCATTTTGAATGTAGGGGGCGTCTAATGTTACTGAAGCAACAATTTCCTTCTCTACCTCTACTGCGACCAATTTGCCTTCGACTACAAATTTTAATTTCTGATGCAATGATGAGGGGACAACTCCTGCGGAGTGGATCCATGGTCTTCCCAACAAGCAGTTGTAAGATGGTTTTATGTCCATCACCACAAAATCGATCACATATTCAGTTGGTCCGATCAATAGGGGCACTTCAATTTTCCCCATTGTTCCTCTTTGCGTACCATCAAAGGCTCTTACCGACTTGTGGCAGGGCTTTAGGTGCGAACCATCTATTGGCAGTTTTTGCAGGGTCACCATAGGCAAGACGTTCAATGCTGACCCATTATCGATCAGTACGCCTGGTACTACATACCCTTTGTAGTGGGTAGTGATGTTAAGGGCTTTGGTGGACCCCATTCCTCCCTCAGGGATCTCATCATCACTGAACGTTATATGATTATAGGCAGTGATATGCCCCACTATCATGTCCAGGTTTGTCACAGAAATGTCATGGGGCACAAAAGTTTGATTTAGCACTTTCAATAGCGTCTCCCGGTGCTTTTCTGAACTCAAGAGTAATTCCAGTACTGTGATCCTGGCCGGTTGCTTTCGTAGTTGTTCCACTACGTTGTACTCGCTATGTCTTAAGAACTTCAGAAATTCTTTGGCCTGGACCTCAGTTACCGGCTCATTTATCTTTGGGGAGGTTTTTCTCCAAATATCTGCGTGGGGCTAACTGTTGTATTCTTCCCCTTATCTTTTTCAGCTGCTTTCAAAGCCTCGGAGGAATAACATCTGCCGCTCCTTGTGTAATGGCCTGCCTCACCAGCGTTTACATCGTTCTGGCTTTGTTGGTCTTTCAGCGTAGGCTCTTTCACCTGACCGTGTTCTGGTTTTTCTGGCGTGGTCACATTTACAGCATAATTCCAGGGGGTTTGCCGCATATCTTTGAATGGGAATGGAGATGGTGCTGAAATGATGATCATGGGATTTATCTTGTTGGTTTCTCCCTGGGAGGCACCTGCATTCCCTGGTCTGGGGGAGATGATAAAAGGTCTATCCTTCCCGTATTTAGATTTGGGGCTATCCGTCATGTGTACGTCCGACCCCTTCTTCCCCATGGGCTCCTCGAAGAATTCTATTTGCTTTTCATTCATCAATTGCTGCACCAATTTCTTGAACTCATCGCACTCTTGGATATCATGCCCTTCAGTCTGGTGGAATTTGCAATACACTCCGCATCCCTTCTGCCTTGTTATCATGCCTTTGTCGATCATACGGGCCATGCATAACTGTTGAAATACCCACCGTAAAGGAGATTTGATTTCTGACACATCATCCTTAATCCTTCTGGTAAAGTATTCTTCAATAACATTTACCCCTCTGCTCTCATGATTAGGCAGCAGGTTGTTGGCTACACTCGGCTCTTCAAACTTCAATATCCCGGAATCGATTAAGTTCTGCACAAGTTTTTTGAAAGCAAGGTAATTCTCAGTGGGATGTCCAGGGGTACCGCCGTGATAATCGCAATGCGCGTTCGGATTATACCAAGACGGGAAGGGCGGATTGACAGGAGTAACGATGTATGGACGGACCAGGTCTGCTTCATACAACTGGAATAAAGTTCTGAGTACGAAACAGGTAAAGGAGTGAAAGTTCTTCTCTCTTTCTCTTTTCTGGCGATTCTCTCATCTCTTTGATTCAAGTTTTGTGTTTTTCCCACAGGTGCTTGTGGCTGTGAGACTGTGAAGTTCTTCGGGGCGGTATAAGTGTTGGTGGTGTTTACTTCATTTCTCTTGTTATACTTCCGAGACCTTTCCCCGCCATCAATCCTACCACTCTTAATTGCCAGTTCAAGGGACTCCCCAGTCCTGATTAAGTCAGCAAAGCACTGCGTTGTGTTATTAATGAGGCGATCAAAGAGTGCCCCTTTCAGAGTATTAACAAATAACAGTGTAATTTCATGTTCCGGGATGGGTGGCTAAATTTGGGCGGCCACTTCCCGCCACCTTTGGGCGTATTGCCGTAGGCTTTTGTTGGACTTCTGCCCCATATTTTCCAACATAATTTTGCTGGGGGTCATATCTGTTACATGCTTGTATTGCTCAGTAAATGCTCTTGACAGATCTTTCCATGTCTTAACATTTGCCTTGCTCAACTGGGTGTACCACCGTAACGCCGCTCCAGTTAGGTTGTCCTGGAAACAATGGATCAGTAGCTTTTCGTCCTTATAGTAGGCCGCCATCTTTCGACAGTACATTGTTATGTGTGCGGAAGGACATATGGTTCCATCGTATTTGTCGAACTTTGGCGTTTTAAATTTTGGCGGTAGGACAAGATCGGACACCAGACTTAAGTCGCTAGAGTCATTTCCTGATTCTTCATTTGATTGTAACGTTTTAAATTTTTCCTCCATGAGGCGAAACCTTTCCTCCCACTTTTTCTCTACCTCGGTCATGATCCTTTCGACCATGTTCAGGTCTGGCACCTCTTCTTCATAGAGTGCTTCAGCATCGAGGGGTTGAATTTCAGGTGCCCCTATTTGAAAACTAGATGACATTCCTGCAGGATCGATATACACCTTCCTAGCCGGGTTTGGTGCAGTTGGTTGAACCTTGTAGTGAGCTGGGGTACCCTCTGGCTCTTGAACATTTTCTCCTTCCACTCTTTTTCCAAGACACTTAGCCAACAATGCGGTTATGTCGGATACTATAGATGCTTACGACTGCGCAATCTGATCACTGAGGCTTCTCTGGGCCTCTTTAAGCCTTGTCTCGAGCTCTTTCTGCCCTTTTTCTAGACTAATTATCCTGTCTTCCATGAGCTTTCTTTGTAACCGGGTAAAGTATGGATGATGAATGATTGCGGGTTAACTACACACAATGCCACAAGTTTCATAATGTTAATATGGTCGCTAGAAATAAATGCATGCATAATGATGCGAATGTCATGATGCAAATGCAAGAATGTATGCAGACAAGGTACTGATTCCGCTGGTAATCACCTTTTCGAACTACTTCTACGGGAAATAAAGGGTCTAGATTACAACAGAGTTCGTGTTACAAAATAAAGATCCCTAATACAAAAGATCTAATTACAACACATAGTCCTATAGATAAGCTCTAGCTCTATCTCCTAATTTTCCAATTGCCCTGAGCAGCTTGAGGAACCTGGGAGCTTCTTCCATTTCCGGGACTATGAAAGGTCGGAGTGTCTCAGCATCGACAGCTAAATCATTCATATGCCTGGTGACTCGCTGTATGTCCACCATCAAGTTTGCGTAAAACTGGTCCCTGTCTTGTACCATCCGGGCAGCGTCGCGCAGTCTCTTTTGACAATAGGTCCCCTCCGGCTGCAGCTTCCTCGAACACACTAATTATTTCCTTGTAATCCCCAACAGTTGCTTCGAGGGACTCAATTCGTGCTTGCAACATGCTTACTTCGCGCTCTCTTTCTTGAAGCTCAGTGAAACCATTTCTGTGGCAGTACATTCGAAGTGAGTGTTCAACTTCCGCCACCTTTCCTTTTAATTCGCCATTCTGACTTTGGCTTTGCTCCAGACTTTGAATATTGTCATCGTACAGTTTTTGCATCTCTAACAGTCTATTTCGGCTACTCATGGACTTTCTTTTCCATACGACGACGCTTTCTTTCTCATGATGGACAGCTTGTTTTCCCTTGCTGATTTCTTGCCTGAGTCTTTCCTTTTCCTGATCAATGGCCATCTTGGAGGACCGTTTTTCTTCTTACATAGCCAACCGGCAGCTTTCTATCTCTTTCTCGATTGCTCTCTTACTGATTTCTCGTTCTTCTTCCACCAAACGGATACCATTCATTCTTTCTCTTTCCACGGTTATGAATTGACTCCGGCTGGCCTTCTGTATTTTTGCTTGTAGTAGAAGGGCATCTTTTTTATAAAGAGCATTCTTGTCGTTCAAATCTGCATTTAATTTCTTCAACTGCCTAATGATCCAGTCCCGCTCGTCAACCTCTAAGCTTGCCTTATAGAGCTCGCTTGCATGTTGGGTCTGTTGGATGTCCATTTTCCTTTTAACTTCTTCGAGTTCATTCCTTAAGATGTCAGCTTCAGACGGTACCACCCTTGTAAGCTCTTCGAGTGACACTGCTGGTCCTTGATCAGATTCGGGAATCACATTATTAACCTCAAACGCCTCCAAAGATCGTAATCCGGGGTAGTCATGTGCTCGATATCTCCTTCCACCCCGATCCGGTAACAATGGTCCCAGTGCCCTCATGATGGTCTAAATTTTTCCTTTGAACTTCCCTTTGAAAAGAAATTCAGTTTGGCTTAATCCGCGGGTATTGGGAATGAACTGTCATGATCCGAATCGTCGAGACACTAAAAGCGAGCACAAAGCGATCCCTCCATGCAATCCCAACATCATCAGCCGGTTGAAATCACCACAACTGTATAGAAAATAATTAACTTTACCGAGCCATGGGACCCTCCATGCTATGTCTTCATCTTGAATGTTCCTGAAGAAACTAGTCCACATTTTTGTTTTCAAATCCTCTCGCCATTCCTTTGCTAAGTACTCCCGTAAAGGCGAAAAACCTTGGAAGGATATCCCGCAGGACCCTCGTCGGTGTCTTCCACATGTGACTCAATCCATACTTGTAACAAAGCTGTGTGCATCCTCCTAAAAACGTCTTCTTCTTCATGTTTCCGGCTAGCATTTAAGGAAATGAAAGTCTCGACCAAGATTGCTGGTACTGGGTTTGCTTTCCGTTTTACCCGCTCAAACAAGTCCAGAATGGCTATGTCAATGTTCCCGAGTACTCTTGGAAAGATCACCAAGCCATATATTCCTAAAGCGAACAAGTCCATTTTCTTTGCCTCGTCTGGATGTGTTGGTATGATGTCCCGAATACTTTCCCATGCAAAAACTGTATTGTCTCCTCGGATCTGAAGGAGGCCATTAACCCAATCGTCACTCATTCCCGCAAAGGTTTTGAGTTTCGCAGTGTAATTCTGATTCCTCGGAGGTTTCGCGTAGATCTAATCTTCCTGAATGTTTTTCTGGTTAAGTAAAGCAGTGTATTCTTCTACCGTAGGCATCATGTCCTGCCCCTTGAAGGTGAAGCAGCAAAAGCTGGATTCCAGAACTGGACTATAGCTCGGAGTAGGGGCTGGTTAATCCGAACATATAACAGCTGTGCAATGTCGCCATAACTATCGCAGAACAAGTCTTGTAGTCTTCGGTCCCATCTTTCCCAAATGCTTTGAAGATCCCATAGGTCGTTCTGTTGGAGACTCACATAGGTGTACCCTGCTATTACACGTTCGTTCGGCAAACTGTCCCCTTGGATTTTCTGGTTGGCCTCTGACCAATGTCTGACTGACAAATTAAGCTCTTCTTTCCTAAGACACCTTTTTTCCATGGTGAAAGACTTTCTGATCAGGCAAACCACTTGATCTAGTACCTTTATGTGATGCAAATGCATGATGTATGAAAACAAAAGTGAAAAGAAAATAAGTCAGTACCGGATAAAATTAATAAATATATAAATAAAAGGACAAAATTAAACAGAATAAACACACAAAACAACCCTATTTATCCCATCTAAAACACCTAAGGTTGTCCGCATGGTTCTAACAGGGTGGGTTTCTATGTTCTCTACATACAGTGTTGGTGCTAGGAGGTACCCGAATTGTCCTTGCTGTCCTCTACTAAGAGTAGCAAGGCCCCCGATCATCACCCATTATAGGCTTCTTTCAACCGGGTTCAATTCAGGGGGACCCATTCGCTTATGCCCGTACGAAGGAACGATATCCTCACGAAAGCATAAGGTACTCGAGCCCCCGAAGGTACTTGCTAGGCCCATACGGGAGAACGATATCTCCACGAAAGCATTAACGTTTTCCCCCCACTTAAAAAAACGGGTTTACATGCCATATTTTAAATACGTTAAAATAAACGCGCAATTATGACCAAATGTTAATTTAATAGTCACTTTAATCCGGAACTTCCAATATTAATAAAGCGGTAATTATTTTAAAAGCTTGACTCTCATTTGTTTTTGAAAAAAAAACAAAAATAGTCTCCAGCGGAGTCGCCATCTGTAGCGATGTCCCTTTTCGCTAAAAACAGGGTTTTCGAAGGTGTTAAAAAGGTGTTTGTGATTCTTTTGGATATAAAATATTTATTCCGTGGGGTTTTTTTAAAAAAACCGCATTTTAAAAAAATGGAGTCGCCACCGGCCACTTAGGTAGGTCAGACACCATAAAACCAGAGATTCAAAAAATATTGGGTTCGGGAGTCGGTTACGGATGGGGAAGGATTAGCACCCCCACACCGCCTAAATTGGTACTTTAATAATTATCGCTTTATTAATATTGGATTTTCCGGATTAAAGTGACGATTATTTTAAAATTCGGTCATAACTGCGAATAAATTTTAAGGGCCCCGTTATCCGAGAATAAACGCCCAACCGCCATCACTACGCCTGATACTGGCCCCGTTTACGCTCGGATAAAAGGGCACCGCATTGACAATTTATATACCATATGCAATCTTAGTGACAAAAATATAAGACGTAACAGATAATTTAAAAACAGTAAATATTCACATAACAGAATACTAATCTAACATAAATGAAATACGTAATTAAAATACACATATACATATCAAGCTTAATATCAAATAAAAGCAAACTTAACATGCCACAATAACAAGGTAGGTATAAATACATATATAGACAAAAACACATATTTCAAGAAGACATACATATTAGAAATAAAATATATTTCAACATATATGGGACAATATATTATACATAAAAAGGGGTAAATATGCTAACATGTAACCTAAAAAAACAAGAGAACATACACACATACAAAAATACAAAATTTACCATGTACGAATCAACTAGAACATAACATGCTTAATATGAATAACCGAACAAAAAGGTATATAATCATTAAAAACCTAACACACATATACATATGAACATAAAAATACAAGGCATATACGAGGGATATATAATAAGACAAGAGACTACATTAACATATACGATTATAATACGAACATGAGTATTTACATAGAAACAAGACTGAAATGAAAGAAAAATAAAAGTCAGTGGCAGAAATTAAAGAACAATAACATGTAATTTAAGGACGAAAATGCGAAGTAAACGGAACCCAAAAGGATCAAAACTGTAATTGGACCAAGGGGCAGACCCAAAATGAAAAGTTCAAAAACGCGGGATGGTTAAAGGAGTAATTTTACCATTTGAAAACTGATTCGATGTAATTTAGGGACTGGATTGCAAGATTTTGAAATACAAGAGGGACCAGAGTTGTAATTATACCATGCGGCAAGACAAAAGTGAAAATATTGGAAACGCGGGGGGATTTAGTATGTAATTTCCCTATTTAACGAAATAATAATAACTATATAAACCCCTCTTTTAGGCCAAAACCAATTTTTCCTTCATTTCTTTCATTTTCAGTTTTATAACCCAAACCCTCTCTCTCGTTTTCTCTCAAACTGATCCCATGAAACCCAGAATCCGGCGGCCGACCACCGTATTCTCCGCTACCGGCCGCCACTAGCCGGCGAGCCTAAAAAACACACCAAAATAACCCCCGTCTCACCCTCGACACGAATCCGAGGTTGGATTCAGAGGAAAAGCCTCTATTTGCCCTAGATCTAGGAAATACGAAACGAAAAACCCATTTTTTAAACCCAAAACGAAACTACAAGGGGTCTCCCCCTCCCTTCAGTTCACCGTATCTGGCTTGGGGAAGCCGAAAAGGCTTGTCACTGATGAGGGGAGACCCACAAACGACGACGGTAAGACAACTCTCTCTCTTTTTTTTCTCTTTTGTGTATGCATGCAAAAATAAAAAAGGGGAAACGAGTATTTACCATTGGACTGACTTTTTGTATTTCGATTGTAACTTGACTAGTTCGATTACAACTTGTTCTTTCGATTACAACTCTCTGTCCTTGTCTGTTACCACTGTCTCCGTTACAAAATATTTGTTTCGTACATATATATGCTTGTCTTTGGTTTTGGTACAAGTTGTATAATACTTGCTTTTTCAGATCTGGACTGACATGTTTCTTTCTTGCTGTGTTTGGCATGTTCTGAGCGCGGTGGTTGAAGATCGGCATGGTGCAGCATGGTGGCGGTGTGGGGGTTCTGCCTGCGGCAAGACGTGTTCTCGGCCGTTAGATCAGATCTGATCTAACGATCGAGATGGCTTGAAGGATGAACGGCCCAGATGAAGCCTCGAGTTGGTGAAACGGCTCCAGATCGTGCCACGTGGAGCTCAGCAGTCGAGGGGTCAGAGCGCATGGGCCTCACGCACGCGTGGGATATCAAAGCGTCCGCGCGTGGACCGCACGCACGCGTGGCACTCTAACGGTCTGGACGTGATGTGCACGCGGCTGGCAGATATTTTGTTGCTTGGTTGGATCGTGGCCGTTGGATCAGATCTTGATCCAACGGCCCACAGTCACCTGCACTATCAATAATTGTAATTAGATAGGGTTTGGGTTTGGGCCAACCGGGCCTTGTAATTATTTGTAATTGGACTTGAACTGTAATTTATTTATTTGGTTTAATATATATTTTTTTGGATTTCATTTTATATATTAGCCCAATAATATTAGTAATAGTATAATTATAACAGCAATACACATACATACGTATATACTTATGCAAACATTAATTAATATAACATACTAGCATACGTACATATAATCATACACATAATTAACATAACATCTATATACATTAAACAAATATGCTCGTACTCTATAGATACATACGCGACACACATACACCATTAATACGTATACATACATAGCTTATAATATACATGCACACACCACACCTTATATATATATTAGTAACACTCATGCAAATAATAAACATATAATATAATATGTATACATGCAACATTAACATGTATTTACAGGTAAAAATGAGTTATTACAGCATTTAGTTAGCAGAATCATGCATTTGCATTAAGGAACATTTCCTTTGCTAAAGTAAAGGTGTATTTCCTTGTTGTTGCAGGTCAGAAGCAGGATTGGCAGCTCAGGTTTGGCAGAGAAGAGCAGGAAGAGCAGAATGCCAAGCTTGGTTGGTAAAAGTAGAATGCCAAGCTTAATTGGAAAAATAAGAATGTCAAGCTCGTTGGCAAAAGATCGAAGGCCGATGACTTCAACCCTAGTCAAAATTAGATCAGCTCAAATTCAAAGAGGGGATAAGAATATAACGCTATTATCCTATCACACAACTAGTTTTTAAATTCAAACCCAATCTAGGGTTTCCGCACATGCCTATTTAAATCCTGATAATGAGTCAATGAGATAGATCAAAAGAAGAGGCTGCACTGTGGTGAGGAAGAAGGCGACTCGTGGTTCAACCAAGCTAGACTAAGAGCTTTGGAGCCATTGAAGGGCTGCATCGATGGATCTTCTTTATTGCCCATTTCTCTTTCGATTTAATTCTATTTTTATGATGGTGTTTGTTGAAAATGGTTTGATGTTGATGGTTCCCTCAACCAAGAATTAATTTCTTTATGTTGGTTGGGGATGTTTGCAGTTAACGCTCTGTTTATGTTTGGTTTTAAATAATTTAAATGTCCTGGTATTGTTTTCTATTTGACTAGCATTACATTTTTCTAAATTCTTTAACATGTGACAATTGGCATTGTTTGCTTATTACACCTTAAATCTTAACAGACTTGAGGGGTAACGATTAGTTGCTAGATACTAAGGAGAGAAGCTTTGACGAAAGATGTTCAAGTAGATATGCTTACTTCGAAAGTAAATCTACCCCTTAGGAGTAAAGATTGAAACTTAATCAAGTTAATTAATGAAAAGCTTCACTATAGACATATACGGATTTTAACATGGTTAACTTAGGGTATTGTCATCGACAGAAGCAATGCCACTCTTAAAATTTGCTCGGCAATAAAACCAAGGCATGACATTATTAATAGTTGGCATAGATAGCGTAAAATCCAAGCATCTCTTGCCAACGCTCATCACCATTTGAATACACTTGTTTGCCAAACTGCTTGAACTTTTACTTTATTTTTTCTTAGTTATTTTTCTTAATCTTAAATCCAACTTTCATATCAAAATCATTTGTTTCAAATGACAAGTATTAATCGTGGTAATTAATTCCTAGAAAATCCTTGTGGAGACAATATCACTCACTACTATATTACTTGATGACCATGTATATTGCACGTAAAAGATGTATTCTTGGCATTATTTTCTTGCATATTTACACCGAATACTTAATCATTTGTTATGCAATATTTCGTCGACACCGATCAATCCTCTTTGTCAGTGTTGTTGCTTAATCAAAATTAACTCTCAGATCATGCATCTTTGTTAGTGTTGCAGCTTGATCAAAACTAACTTCCAGATCTTGTCTCGTCGTTAGTGGCATAGCGAATCAAACTAATCTCTAAATCTTGCCTCCCTATCACTGGTGGAGTGAGTCACTCTAATTTATAGATTCTACTTCTCCAAGATTGACAGAATCATATCTTTATGATAAAAAGATAAAGTAGATGAGTCAACCAAATCATGTATCTTCACCAGTGGTGTAGTGGATCAATAGATGAGTTATATTTCTCCGAAAAGAAAAGCTTAAGCTTGACCAAACAAAAACAGCTAACTTTCAGTCTTTGCACTATTCTCGTTTCACAGCAATGAGCAAAGAGGGGCAGCTATAATACCCATTTTTCGTCTGGTCCATTACCCCACTAAATAAAATTAATTAAAAATACAAAGATAAAAAAATCAATGCATTAAATGCATTCGAATATTCACGGCATGGTCTCCACACCATACCCATGCCCTACTTCCTTGCCCCTATCAACCAACCCTTCTACTAGCTCCTTCATCACTACGCCATTCTCCCCCTTTTAAAAAAACACCATCACCTACAACCTCTAAGACCGACCACTCCTCCATCAAGCTACCCTATCACCTTCAAACGAGCTTCACCTTCAACATCGATAACCACCGACCTCGCATCTTCAATCAAAACCCGCCCCCAAGCCTCTCAATTCCCTCACCCGAGACTACTCAACCCCAAAACCATCGAACTACCATGGATTGATCCCACCATCAGCAAATCTTTTACCCATATACTTGCCATCTCCATTGACCTCTAGAACTGAAAAAAATCACCCCACCATTGCAACCATTTCTCTACCTCTCCATACTCAACTGAGGGTGTGGTTGAGAAAATAGTTACGCCATGAACGGCGTCAGGTAAGGGCTACCGATGAATAGCCTTGGGTCTGTGATGAGAGAAACAAAGTACTCTGATTTTAGTTTCTAAAAGTTTTTTAAAACTGACAAAAAAAAGAAGGAACTTTGGAATGCAATCGTCTTTGGGGTCATTCTAAAAACAAGCAGCTTAAATGGGGACTAAAAACAGGCCTCATGCCCTAAACCCTTGAATGAAGCCAAATTTATCTCAACCGTTGGATGAAAAAAAAAGATAAGGGCTGCCAATTGACTAGGTAAAAAAGAAAAAAGGTAAAGGGTGATATACAATGAGCAGGAAAACACAACAAACATTGCCATTTTTTTGTTCAAAGGGTTTAGGGTACTCACGAGAGATTGACGCACACACTGAAGGCTAAGGAAGAAAGCTTTTGAGGATCAATCGCGAGGAAGGAAGAAAAGTTTTGAGGTAAGATAGATGTTGTTATTTTGGGTTCAAAATTTGGGGAGATTATGCATGATTACTGTATGGTTTTGAAGGAGCGAGTTTTATAATACTGGGTTTTGTGATTTGAGTTCGAAATGTTGAAGGAAGTAATGCTGGGTTTTGGGTTTGAAATTGGGGATTAGGGTTTAGGTTCATAATGTTTAGGATTTTCTAGGGTTTTAAAGGAAGTAATGGTTCGAAATTTAGGATTTTTGTTGGGTTATCACTTGTTTGGATCTCCATTTTTCGTGTTTGCTTTGGTGTATGTTGAACTGGTTTTTCTTTTCTGATAAATAAATTTTCAAGCACTGAAAATGACAAATTGAATTAGTGGTCTTGGTTTTTTTTGGGTCATAACCTGTCTTGAAGCTTAAATTATGGCAGAACAATAACAAGGTCTAGAAAAGAAGTGATTTGGTGGTATTCTTGTCTTAATCTACATAAGTTTGTAGCACTGTGTTTCATGTTTGAAGGTGAAAGAGTTAAACAGACCAGTAGAAAGGTGAGGAAAGCATAAGGGAGTGGAGAGAATTACTATATTTTAGAGAGCTTATACATGATTACCACTACACTTGAATTTGAAAAATTATGAAAATAAAATGCGGAAGGTAAAGAAGTGCCCATATACTGGTGCGGGATATAAAATTTACAATAGGAGATAACTTTATGGTATACATCATTCGTATCCTACTTTTTATCACTAATTTTGCAACTAGGTGCAGCCATGGGTTAGTCTTAGCATGGATATTGTCATTAGGAACTAAAGATGTAATTATTGTAGTAGCCTAAGTAAGTCATGGAGAGGTAGATATGATTTGGAGAGGAAGATATAAATTCTTAGGGAATTATCTTGTGGATTAAATTCCAAACATTATTGTTGGAGTGGGTAAGCTTTTATACTCATCAGTTGAAGGATTATATTAAGAAGATAATCATTCTCTCAACCAAATGTATGCTTCTGTGGTAGATGGTTCCTAAACTTGTTATGAGACGATGATGGGGCGTCATTGTTTGTAAATCAATGTATTGAAATAAATGTCAGTTTTTTTCTTCTTTTATATATATGGGTAGTTGTCCATCAAGCTCACCTTGATTTAGTATTTATTTACATGGTGTTTCTATTTCTGTTGATCTTCCCACTTGGTCAATAGTAAACATGGATATTATAGTTCTTGGTTCTTAATTTGTCTTATTGTTTGAATATTTAATCTTTTCAATCTTATTTTACCTTTTGAATTGCACTTGATTTTCATGTGACTGGGTTGGCTGGGGTCACATATCTCTGAATTTTTATTGGAACTTCCCCATATTTGTAAATATCATCTTTTAACCCTGATCATCATTTTATTCACTTGGATTTTACCTTGTTCTTTATTAAGTTCGGTTTTTTTAATTTTCATTATTATGTTGGATTTTTTAATCCATAAAACTCATCTTTGAGGTGGTGTATTTGATGAAAGTTTGTTCTTTCTGGCTTATTGTTTATATGATTTATTCCTATTTTAAAGTTGTTTTTGTTAAAAGAACTTGTAATTTGTATCACATTTGTCCAGGAACTTATATGTAATTAGCTCAGCTCTAGTATTATATGTCAAAATTGTACACTATGGGTTAATGGTCCATGTATTGAATAAAATCCACTATTTGGATGATGCAGGTTGTTATACAATCTAAATGCTTATAAATGTTTGACCTATAATGCATTTTCCCCTTTCTAGTATAGAGAATTTTAGGGTTTGTTCTAGGAGACACAATTTACTTGATGTGAATCGATTGATATTTTTAGGATTATTAGATAGATAATATGTAGTGTACTTTTAACTATTAGTTTCTTGCCTCTATGTGGCAATGTAGTTCATAGTTGTTTTTCCTTTGATGTAGAATCTTGTGTTAGTATTTCTGGTTCTCTTTTCTTTCTGTTAAAAGACTGTTAGTGTTATTTAAAAATGTTTTAGTTATAAGCAATACATGTCCTGTCAGCTAGGTTGCATGCTTGGACACGTATAGACTCTTTCAAAGATGGTCACTGTGAAATAGGAACATAATTGTATCCAACTTAAATTATTGTAAGCATTGATTAAAAAGTATCTTCTTTTAATCTTTACGATACAAGAAATACATGCACATAGGTATGAATGTAATCTTCTTATTTAATTATGGAAGAAGTATGCCAATGAATTGCTTTCTTTTAATTAATGTGTGATGCCTTGAATGTACACTCATACAATCTTATTCCTCTAAATCTTGTATACGGTATAGAGTAAATATGGTTCTAAAATAGCAATCATTTCTTGTAAATTGTTAGAGCAAGAAGGGCTTGGTGAGCCCCTTTGGGCCTTGGTGAAATTTTGTAAGGAATTCGGTACATACCATTTTTCTTACAACTTTTGTAAATATTTGTGTATACTTTGTAGTAATTTGTGTACATACACAAATCCTTACATTTCTTGTACCAAATTATGTTTACTCGTAGGAAATTATGTATGTACACAAATCTTTACACTAAGTTGGGCCCCTTTGGGCCTTGGTGAAATTTTGTAAGTAATTCGGTACATACTATTTTTCTTACAACTTTTGTAAGGATTTGTGTATACTTTGTATTAATTTGTGTACATACTCAAATTTCTACATTTCTTGTACCAAATTATGTTTTCTCGTATGAAATTATGTATGTACACAAATCCTTACACTAAGTTGAGCCCCTTTAGGCCTTGGTGAAATTATGTAAGGAATTTGGTACATACCGTTTTTCTTACAACTTTTGTAAGGATTTGTGTATACTTTGTAGTAATTTGTGTACATACACAAATTTCTACATTTCTTATACCAAATTATGTTTTCTCGCAGAAAATTATGTATGTACACAAATCCTTACGCTAAATTGAGCCCCTTTGGGCCTTGGTGAAATTTTGTAAGGAATTCGGTACATACCGTTTTTCTTACAACTTTTGTAAGGATTTGTGTATACTTTGTAGTAATTTGTGTACATACACAAATCCTTACATTTCTTGTACCAAATTATGCTTACTCGTAGGAAATTATGTATGTACACAAATCCTTACACTAAGTTGAGACCCTTTGGGCCTCAGTGAAATTTTGTAAGGAATTCGGTATATACCGTTTTTCTTACAATTTTTGTAAGTATTTGTGTATACTTTATAGTACTTTGTGTACATATACAAATTTCTACATTTCTTGTACCAAATTATGTTTTCTCGTAGGAAATTATGTATGTACACAAATCCTTACACTAAGTTTGCCCCTTTGGGCCTTGCTGAAATTTTGTAAGGACTTCGGTACATACCGATTTTCTTACAACTTTTGTAAGGATTTGTGTATACTTTGTAGTAATTTGTGTACATACACAAATTTCTACATTTATTGTACCAAATTATTTTTTCTCGTATAAAATTATGTATGTACACAAATCCTTACATTAAGTTGAGCCCTTTTGGGCCTTGCTGAAATTTTGTAAGGAATTCGGTACATACCGTTTTTCTTACAACTTTTATAAGGATTTGCATATACTTCGTAGTAATTTGTGTACATACACAAATTCTACATTTCTTGTACCAAATTATGTTTTCTCGTAGGAAATTGTGTATGTACACAAATTCTTACACTAAGTTGAGCCCCTTTGGGCCTTGGTGAAATTTTGTAAGGAATTCGGTACATACCGTTTTTCTTACAACTTTTGTCAGGATTTGTGTATACTTTATAGTACTTTGTGTACATACACAAATTTCTACATTTCTTGTACCAAATTATGTTTTCTCGTAGGAAATTATGTATGTACACAAATCCTTACACTAAGTTGAACCCCTTTGGGCCTTGGTAAAATTTTGTAAGGAATTCGGTACCCGTTTTTCTTACAACTTTTGTAAGGATTTGTGTATACTTTTTATTAATTTGTGTACATACACAAATCCTTACATTTCTTGTACCAAATTATGTTTTCTCCTAGGAAATTATGTATGTACACAAATCCTTACGCTAAGTTGAGCCCCTTTGGGCCTTGGTGAAATTTTGTAAGGAATTCGGTACATACCGTTTTTCTTACAACTTTTGTAAGGATTTGTGTATACTTAGTAGTAATTTGTGTACATACACAAATCCTTACATTTCTTGTACCAAATTATGTTTTCTCCTAGGAAATTATGTATGTACACAAATCCTTACGTTGTAACATTTTATGTATATACCTTTTTTCTTACAGTTTTTGTAAGGAATTATGTAGGTACACAAATCCTTACGTTGTAACATTTTATGTATATACCGTTTTTCTTACAGTTTTTGTAAAGAATTATATACAAGCATCGTAAGAATTTATGTACACACATTTTACTCGATTAACCAGTCAACCTTCATTTAGCCTTCAATTAAGGGTCGTTCCTTAGAATCTCCCTCGTCTTTGGCTTTCTTAAAACTGTTTTCATTTGTTTATTTGGCAATTCATTTAATGCATAGTAATTATGGCTTTCAAGGGTCGTTGGTTCAAGGTTAAATGGCATTTAAGTGCTTTGTTTTATTATTTATTGTGTTTTAATGCTTCATTATGTTTTTGTTCTTTTTGTTTTTATTTTGCTCTTCAGTTTTGTTTTTGTTTCAGTCTGATCACTTATTCCTTTACATTTCGTGTTTTTAAATTTTGCTCGTTGCCTTTATATCCCTACATCTTCTTTTAATGTACACATCATGTTGCATTTGTGTGTACGCGCGCGCGTGCGGGAGTGCATTTGTGTGTACGCATGTGCGTGTGCGCGTGTGTGCACGTGCATTACATATATATAGTTATATATGCCATGCTTGGCTAAATGTTGCATCCAGGGCTTATTAATTGTTAATCTGGTGTTTCATTATTTGGGCTAAACTTGGTTAGCGCCAAAGAAGTTGGCAATAATTTTTAAGGTCTTTAAAATTAATTTGCATTTATAAACGGATCTTAAATTAAATTCGAAATTGCTACTTCAGATATTAAGGAAACTTCTAATCGACTAGGTACCAATTTTGGGCGTGGTGGGGTGTGAACCATTCCCTACACGTAATCGACTCCCGAACCCTAATTTTCTCTAGTTACCTTTCGGTGTCTGGTCTACCTAAACCAAGTGACCGGTGGCAACTCCATCATTTTCCAAACACTTTTCAATCAAAACAAAAAAAAATGGTTCTTGTAAGTGACACCGAGATTTTTAGTCGCTATAGTGTGGGGAATGATTAGCACCTCTACAATGCTCGTAAAAACGGTGCTTATTTGGTCACTCATATTTTTAATGTGTTTTGAGTTTATACATGCATAAAGCCTAAATCTAAGGTTTTTTGTACTTATTCTTGATTAATGATAGTACAAGTTTATTAAGGGTAAATTATTAACAGTCTAAACTAATCTTAATTAGAGGTCTAATTAAAGTCTAACTAATTAAATGTGGTTTTATCTAAGGCATTTAACCAAGAAAGCTAATTTGCTACTTAATTAATAACCTAAAAGACATAGCATTAATCTTAAAATTAAAGGAATCCTATACTTAGGGTATTAATCATTTAAGGCTCTAATCCTAAAATTATGTATTAGTGATACTACAAAATAAATAGCATGAAACATAAAACAACATATGAAATAAAATAAAAAGGACCCAATTGAATAAAAATGAAATTAAAGGCAAAATCAAGTAGAAAAGGGATGAAATTGAAAAGAGTGAGAGTTAAAAAGCCACGGTGCAAGATCCGCAAAAAAAGGGCACAAGTCGCGATCTGGATCTGGGTTGGTTCGTGGGTCGGTATAAATAACCAAATTAAGAAACAAAAATCATTTCTCCCCATTTCAGTCAAATGGATCAAACCGACTCTCTCCTATTTTCTCTGTATTATTCTTCAGTGTTCTTTATGAACACCGTCGTAAATCCTCGATTTCAGCGAAACGCCATCGTGCTCCGCCGCGTCGGCCGCCGAGGGTCATCTCCGTTCGTGGCTCGTTTCTGACTTATGTGATCTCGGTACTCAGGCCAAACGGTGGCTGCCGATTTGGTGAATTCCAATGATGGTCCCTCTGGCGTTTTGGACGGTGAAACTCGCTCCCTTTCCTCCTTTGTTACCTGAAATCGTTAGCATAAGTATATAAATAAAAAAACACAAAGTATACCCCCCCCCCCGAAATTTGGATTGATTCTTTCATTGCTCTAAATTTCAGAGTACAATTGCTTCATTTATGTGTTAGTTTGTTTTTACAATGAATTAGATGGCCTTTATAACCAATTTACAATGACGAATAGGGAAGAAATCTCACTATTACTTTCCCGGAATTTCAATTGATACACGTTCCCCTTTATTTTGATTTGATTCTTGGTTTCTTGTCCTATTTACTGGATTTGGTCTAATTTCCTTCCCTTTTATCTTGTGATCTTGCTTGGGGAGCACAACCGAGGGTGTGAGATGCAAGCAAAGAGCTCAACGACAACAGTGGCGGAGTGTGGTGATCACGGCTGTGATCGGAGAAGATGGAACGCCTAGTGGAAGCTCGAACGTCGAGCGTGTGGTCCTTGCGCACGAGTGGTGATCCACGTTATGCTCCCTTGAGTGATCTGGGTCGTTGATCTTCCTCGGATCCAACAGTGTGGAATTGTGCGGCGCATGGTCATAAGGGCTAGGGTTTATCCGCCTCGATCTGGACTATTGGATGAAAATTCGATCCAACGATCCCTTATTGGTTGCGCAAAGGAGAAAAGGGATTAGTTAGCGTTTTTATTAATTAAGTTTGGGACTATTCAGGCCTTTATTCGTGGACTCTTTATATAATTTGTGGAATCTAATATATTTATTATTTTTATATATATGTACTCCAATATATTTTATATATACATAAATAAAATTTAAAAGGTAAGATAAAATAGGTGACTACACCCGCAGAACCCTCCTACCCGCAATTAGATAGGCAAGCTCTGTGGTATGGCTCTAACCGACTCTCATGATCGCAATTGACTAGGCAACTTAGAGTGTGAAGATTCTCCCTCGCACAAACTAGTTGAAATGTTGAAAATGACTTCATTAAAATTGATGTTTTTTGAGCCCCGATGTCGGATTGATGCATTTTAAAGTGTGTTGAAAAGCTAAAAGAAAGAATCACAAGTTGAAAGAAGACTTTTGTGGTCTAAATATGCCTAAATCCCAACCGAAAGTAGCCTCAAGTCAACTAATTTTCCAAAATTAGAAAACAATTTCAACTTCTTGTCCAAGATGCATCGTTTTAGTCCGTCTATGCATATATCAAAAAATCATGATAAAAAAAATACATGTCTAGAAAATCACTTGGAAATTCGGAGAAAAAAAAATTGATGATGTTTGTGTGGTCGGAGTGGAGCACAGTCGATGGTGATAATCAGTATTTGCTACTAAAGTTTAGTGGGAGAGAAAAAAGAGAGAAAAATAAATGAAAAATAAAAATTAAAAAAAAAAGAGAATATCAGTAAAACTATAACCATTCCCTTATATTTTTAATTTTATCATAAAAATAAAAAGGTAAGGGTGAAACTATGCCCCTATACTTTCTTCTTTTTATTTTTGAAAAAAAAGTGACATGTGACATCATGAGAAAGTGCCATGTGTCCCTATCACATCCCCAGTTAACACTGTTAGTCTTATAGGTTATTTTAGAAAACGAAAGCAAAGTACAAGAGGCACATTGAACATTTACAAAGTAAAGTAGAGAAGCCACATTGAACATTTTTGTAAAGTACGAGAGGCATTTGTGCCATTATCCTTAATTTATTTAATCAAGAAAGGAATCGTCGATAAAAATTATGGATAAACTACATTATTAACCACTGAAACCTACATATTGTTTCATATTGGTCACTAAACTATAAAAAAGTTTCAATTAAGCTACTAAACTCTTTTTCTTGTCGCTAGGTTGTTAAACCATTAACAATGTAATGATTTGGACGTTATATTTCCCTAACTGCTCTAATCATTACCATTGGTCAATCATCGTTCTCGGTGATGTTTATATCAAAACGATTGCATTTTTCACATCATTCTTCTCCTCAAATTGGTTTCACAAAAACCAATCAATATTGACGAAAATTCATCCAAAAATTCGACATTTTAAAACAACCATCCGATGGACTAATTTTAAAGTATGTTGTTCGTCTTTTCAGAAAAATAATTCTCTTTGAATTTTTGGACGAACATTCCAAACCCATCAAATCTGAGAAAGCCTAAAACCCTAAAAAATTATAGATTTTTGTGTTTAATTTTATGAGCTTTAAAGAGATTTTGTAAAATTCTAAAGCTATAGAATGGTAAAGGACAATGAGTTGAGCATGTCGATGTTTAGCCTGATCGCAAAAGACATAGGAGAACGACAAATTCTGACAACATATGAAAATGGGACCCTATGTTTTGATGAAGATGATGAGGTGGGGAAAAATGTTACATCATCAAAAATGAATGAAAATATATATTTTTTTGACTTTCACGTCAACACAAATACAGTGTCGTGCGATTGATTATTGAACGGTTCAATGAATTTTTTTAAAAAATAGTGATTCAAATGAAACTTATAGTTTATTGACCAAAATGAGAGTATTGAAAGTTTAGTGAATAATGACTTAGTTTTCCTTAAAATGTGTTTATATTTTGAATAAAAATCTTCTACCCCTAATTATGTCCCTTTCTATTATCCACTCTAAGAAATATTAAAAATTAAATTTTAAACACAAACTCTAAATTTTACATCCTAAACCCTAGACACTAAAAAATACACCATACCCTTAATTCCTTAAATCCTAACCATAAACTCTAAACTCTAAATCAACTTTTTAAAATGGGGCAACAAAAGGATCATAGTTTGGGAGCATACAATTTTCATCCTTATATTTTAATGATGGTGTTTATCGTCATTAGCAAATAATTATATATAACTATTCAAAAAAGAAAATAATTAAATAACACGTTTAATATAAATCTAATAAGTAGTCTAAGTGTGAAAAAAGAATGATATTTTTTTAGAAGACTCAAATTCAAATAATTTTATTTATAAGGAGTGCTTTAATTTTATTTACAAGCATTTTGTCGGCTGTTATAGCATATTGAAGACCAAGAAGTATACAACATGGTGTACATTCAGTTTTGGGATCGATGACAATATGCCTTGAGCGAAGATTTTGATTTAAAGTTATCTTGTTGCAATTGAAAATTGTTGCATTACAATGTATAAGATTGTTGGTGTCTTTTAATTTAATGAAGGCGTTTCGCCTTTTTTGAGTTTAGAGTAATTTATGTGATTCGAACTCTTCGCAACTAGCACTTTATATTTTTAGCCATTAAGCAGGATTTTATAAAAATTGATGAAGAATTAAGGAAAGAGTTGTCTTTTACTTTTGAGATTTTCATTTCCTTTTTTGGTCTCAGGTTGTAATTTTTTTATTTTCCATAAGCTTCTCGAGGTTGGTTTTCAAGATTTCCTTTTGTAACTTAAGATGTGTTTATATAGACTTCTCTTTTCTTTGTTAATGAAATTCATTATTCAGTAGAAAAAAGTCTAGGTAACATCGTTAGTCATAAATGAAAATTGAATCAAAATCAAGTTGCATTTATATAATTACGGTAAGGTTAAATAAAAAATAAGTGTCCAAATTATATTTTTTAAAAACTTTAGATGCCTAAAGTATTTTTTTGATAAAAATAAGTGTCTAAAGTTTCAATCGTTATAATTTTAAGTTTCCAACCGTTTAAACAAATGATTACCCAATAAGAATGTGACATGTGTCATGTTTTTTATTATTATTTTAAAAAATTAAAAAAGAATATAATTTTTTAAAAAACTCACAATTCCCAAAAAAATCTCAAATCCCTAATACCCAAAACTATAAATTCTCCAAATTTTCGCCGATGTCGCCACCTTTGTCGTCGTTGGACACCACCATTATTGTCGCCGGAGGCAACTACTATTTTCCCCAACCACCCATCGTTGGTAACCAATAGTAGGTGTGCCAATTGGACGGTGAACGCAAATGGTTTTATTCGAACAAAGTTCAATTGACACACTTACCGGCGGTTGCCGGCTATGAGCTTTTGGAGGGAAATAAACGGCTGCTTCCGGCGACGACAGTAATAGTGTTCGGTGACGACAAAGCAACGGCAACAACGATAATTTAAAATTTTTGTAGTTTTGAGTATTAAGAATTTGTGATTTTTTTTTGGAAATGTGAGTTTTTTTAAAAATATATATTCTTTTTTAGTGTAAAGATTTAGGGTAAGAATAATGAAGTTATATAAAATAAATTTTACACATGTACCAGTACATTATAATTGATTTATGATGAGAAAGAATCCTGAAAATTCTTTTTTACATACCTTAATATAGGATAATTATATTTTTACATATATATACATGCAATTTTAATTATTATATAGGATGATGTTGCTCTTTTTAGATGACTCGAGTTCAAGCAGTGTAGTCTGTAGGTGTGCGTTAATTCGTTCGTAATTAAAATCGGACACAAATATTAACTTATAATCGAATTGAAATGCTCAAAAAATTATTATTACCGAGTCTAGATCTGTTCATAAATGGAATTGTAATATGGTGTTTTTCTCTTTTTTTCACCTATTTTTACTGGCTCAGTTTTTAGACTCGAATCTCTTATAATATTAAAAAAAAAATAAGATATTTCACATTAATTTTATATATTTTATAATTAAATTTAAACAAAATTTTAGTTAAAAAATAATAAGTCGAGTAGACTGAACCAAAATTATGAAAATCGTATCTGAAGTCCAACATGAAGAAATGGATCCCCAAAGCGGACTGGATAACCCGGTTCTTGTCAGAATGTAGCCCAGTTTCATCCTCAAGGTGAAGAGTGCAAACGTGGTAACACAAAGGTGCTAACTTTGACCATTTCACTCACCGCATCTTTGGTGATGCCAAGGAAAGGGGAAACACACTTACCACTCATTTACCAGCATTCATCATAGGTTAACATGGTCCTCTGTCATTGATTTGACTTCATTACTCACACCCAAATCATGTTCCTTATAAATCAATCGAAGTGTTCAATCTTTAACGTCTTATATATATATATGGTTAGGATCCATTTACACCCAATGTAAAACTCTGAGTTTTACGCATTTTTTAGATCGTTAGATGGGTGAAATAAATGGCTAAAATTAACTTCTTACTTTTTTCTCAAGTGATAATCTTCACATATCTCAGCCATTCATTTCACCTACGATAAAAAACGTGTAAAACTTAAAAACTCTTACACTGTGTAAACGGATCCTATCCATGTATATGTATATATATATATACATATATATGTATATATATACACGCGTAAGTTAAATATTAGGTTATATCCTTCCAATAATCAGTTGGTCTACCAAGAGGAGGCATTAAGTCTCTTAAATAAAGCCAGAGCTTTGAATACTAATGTTGTGAATGAAAAAAATTATATTGAAAAAGTCGTCTCATGTAAAGCTTCTTATAAAACTCAATCTGAATTAATCATCTAAAGAGTCAAACAACCGTGATTAAACCAAAAAAAAAAATATTAGGATGCATCCGTAGTTTTAACATCCATGCTATCTTTGTTTCCCGCGATGGACGGGCTGATGAACCGAAGTTTGACTTTAATCATTGAATTGCTCGTAGGTAGCAGCCCCACCTTGATTAATAAGTCAAGACGTCAATGTTAAACGTGCATGACTGATGAATGGTTAGGGAATTAAAAATGAAAAAGAAAGAAAGCAAAATCATGGCATCTTTTAACGGTTTTCATGTATTAAAGATGCTTTAACTTGTGATGGATGAAGAAAATGAGTCGGCTTTTAATAACCCTGGGACCATTCCATTCTAAGAGCATGCCCTATATTTATTCGTAATCAATTTGTTGAAAAAGCACCATCATTCAATTTCAAAACAAATCCTTCCTCTTTATCTATTTTCATTCATGTTGAATGTTTCTTTTGCCAGCGAATAATCCAACATGACTTTCACACTCATCTGTTTGCTTCTTTTCAGCTTGGGTTTGTCTTCTTACGTTCAAGGCTTGGACAGCTCTTCCAATGGATCCCTGCCCCTGGATACATTTCTTCAGGATTTTGCTTTCAGAGCTCTGGTTATTACACACAGGCCTCACACTGGAGCTTTGTACACATCTAATCTTCCTACTAATCTCTCAGGCATGCAAGTTTCCATCGCACGAATCCGAAGCCGGACGTTGTGGAAGCAAGGGGCTAATCTGAGTAGCATTCGCATCCCGTCGCAGACCGTTCCTGTTCCTCACGTCCGGAGGCTAGCAATAGTCTACGAGAACCTTGGGAACCGGTCTTCTCAGTATTACAGTATTTCAGGTTACTCACTCATCACTCCTGTAGTCGGCTTCATGGTTTTCGATGCATCGAATGCTAGAGCCACGAGGCTAACAAGTGTCAGCCTCGACACAATGGGGAAGCCTATATCAATCCATTTTCCCAACCTCAAATACATAGCTTCGGCAAGATGTGCAAGTTTCAGCAGCAATGGGACAGTTAATTTCAGTCGCATGATGCTTCCCAATGTTTGTTACACTTCAAATCAGGGCCATTTCTCTGTTGTTGTTGTTGCACGGAAGAGGAAACAAAGGCCATCGTATCCATGGATGATAGGCGTTGTACTAGGATTTTTTGTGCTGCTTTTGGCAGCTTACTTTGGCTTCGTATTGATTAAGCTTTTGAAGACGAAACGGATTCAGGCAATGGAAAGACAAGCTGATGAAGGTGAAATTCTTAATAACAGATGGCTGGGTTGCAGTAAAATGCCATCTGCAGCAGTAACTAGAAGTCAACCAGTTCTTGAGAATGGAGGTTTTCCATAGCAATTTCATTTCTTATTTTTGTGCATATCTTGTTTTCTCTTCTTCTTTCATCTTTGGCCTTGAGAGATTAATCATGCAGAGCAGAGTAACTAAATTTCTTTAACTGTTCTGTTCACATAAAATTAATTCAGAATACACACTTGGTTTTCACTTTTCAAACCTGATATCTTATTCAATAGTAATCTATTTTGCTTATGCTATGCCGTTTGAAGCTGATAATCATACATAAGTTTGTTGTTGGAAATTAAACTTGATTTAAAGTGAAATTAGTACAAGCGGCATGATGAAATAATCTAGAAACAACTTGAAGAATGACATGTCGGCAAGACTAGAAGTTTTCATGAATATGTGGCAGCATTTGGAAGACTCAAGAAATCTCTAGCAATTGAGAAAATGATGATGAAGGAAAATATGGCAGTAGCTGAAATCCTTAGCAACTAAGGAAATAAACATGGAATGCAACGTGGTAGCAGCTCCCCTTTGCAATCAAGAAGCCTACGGCAAATGAAAAGAAAAAATCTAGGATAAGTATTACTTAATTAGTTCCTAAGTCTGTGTAAGACCTTATAAATATGAGTTAGTTGTAAGTTTGTGTATGAAATGGTGAGTTGAAAAGAAACGAGTGAGTCGAGAGAGAAAGAAAGAAGTTTGTGTGTTGAGAAGCTTAGCAAAGCTTTGTGAATTGTGCTTGTAAAACTAGCCGCAGCTAGTGAGGTGTCGGAAATATTTGTACTGGAATATTTAGTTCATATTAATAGATTGTGTGAGTTATAAATTATATCGAGTGCCCACCAATACTTTCAACAAGTAGTATCCAAGCCGAGTTCGAATTCGAATTTACGCAACGATGAAGATGGCCAACATGATTTAACCACAAATCCCGAGATTGACAAAGGCGAATTATGGCAACTGGATTATCCAAATAAAGGCGTTACTCGATTCCCAAGATTGTTGGAATATCGTCGAAGAAGTCTATGTCGAACCCGAAAATGCAGCATTAGAAGCAGTCTTATCAAATGAAAAGACCACTGAAAGAATCTCGCAAGAAAGACAAGAGGGTTTTTCTTTATTTTTCAAGGAGTAGATGAATCTACATTTGAAGAAATTTCTGATGCGAAGACCGCAAAGCAAGCATGGGAGATTTTACAAAAATCTCTTCAAGGTGCCGAAAAAGCAAAAAAAAGTACGTTTACAAACGCTTAGAGCTGAATTTAAAATGCTAAAAATGAAAAATACAGACAACATAGATAGTTATGTTAATCGTGTAAAAATGATTGTAAACGAAATAAAAAGAAATGGTGAATCTCTTGATGAAGTCAAGAGTGATGGAAAAAATTATACGATCATTAACACGAAAGTTTTCGCAATAGAAGAATTTAAAGATTTGTCCCAGATATCGATCGATGAACTTGTGAGTTCACTCCAAGCCTATGAGCATAAGATGAAACAAAATGAAGATTTTGAAAATTTGGAGCAAGCTTTGCAAAGCAAGATGAACGTCAATAAAGGAGAAGCTAGCAATAGCTACACAAGAAGTCGAGGAAATCGTGGTAATTATCGTGGAAGATACACAGGTGAATGAGGAGCACGAGGATGTAGTGGTCGATCATATGACACCGTTCAAACAAATGAAAATTACTAGTCATCAAACCGTGGACGAGGATATAGAGGCCGAGGAAGAGGCAGATATCAACAAAGAGATAAATCTCATGTATAATGTTATAATTGCAACAAATATGGCCATTACAGTTACGATTGTAGATCAATTCCAAATCAGGAATAAAAAAGTTACGTAGCAGTAGCTGAAGAAAATAACAATGAAGAATCTTATGTATTCCTTACTTATAAAGGAAATGAAGAATCCAAGAAATATACTTGGTATCTTGATAATTGTGCCAGAAATCACATGTCTCGCAGAAAAAAATTGTTCGTGGAGCTTGATAAAACGATCCTTGGTCGTGTATCTTTTAGAGACGACTCACACGCAGTGGTCAAAGGCAAAAGCAAAGTCATGATTATGCAGAAAAATAGAAAAAAAAATACATATTAGATGTTTACTATGTACCAACTTTGAAAGGCAACATCATAAGTCTTGGCCAACTTCTAGAAAAAGGATATTAGGTGTTGATGAAGAATCGCTCACTTGCCATCACAAATAAAGATAGAGAATTGATTGCCCAAGTTGATATGACTCAAAATTGTCATTTTACTATTGGCATTGAGTCAGGAGAAGCCAAGTGCATGAAGACTGCAATCAAGGATGATTCATGGTTGTGGTATTTACGACATGGGAATCTTGAATTTCGGGCCTGAAGCTGTTATCAAAAGCAAATATGATGAAAGGATTACCAGAGATCAATCCTCCAGATTAACTGATGTGAAGCCTACATTAAAGGAAAACAACACAAACAAAGCTTTGAAGTTGGAAGATCTTGGCGAGCCCGAAGACAATTGGAGATTATGCACACAGATATTGCTGGCCCTTTCGACATACCTTCACTTGGAGGAAACAGGTACTATCTAACCTTTATTGATGATTATAGCAGAAAATGTTGGGTATATGTTCTTCAACAAAAGTCAGAAGCATTGGATAAGTTCAAAGAATTCAAAGCAATGGTGGAAAAGCAAAGCGACTAATACTTGAAGATACTCAGATTTGATAGAGGAGGCGAGTATACTGTAAAGTTATTTGAAGATTTTTACAAGGAGCATGACATCATCCATCAGCTAACAGTTAGATACACGCCTCAACAAAATGAAGTTGCTGAAAGAAAGAACTGCACAATCCTCGACATAGCAATGAGCATGATAATAAGGAAGTACTTACCAAAAACTTTTTGGGCCGAAGCTGTTCGTTGTGCAGTCTACCTATTAAATTGATGTCCAACAAAAAGTGTTAAGTATATGACGCCAAATGAAGCGTGGAACGATAAAAAATGACGAGTTGGACACCTCAAAATTTTTGGGTGCATCGCACACGCCCATGTTCCTGAACAGACCAAAAAAAAGCTCGATGATATAGGAGAAAAATGTATCTTCATCGGCTATGATGAAAGAAGCAAACCTACAGACTATATAATTCTCTCACAAAGAAGGTAATCATTTCAAGAGATGTTGAGTTCGATGAAGTAGATCACTAAAAGTGGAGCAAAAAAGAAAAGAAAGTTGGAGGACTATTTTTTAATGAAGATAAAGACGATGGTGAATTAATAAACCAAGATGAACAAGGGGATGATCAAGGTCCTCAACAAAATTCGACTGAACCATCATCATCAAGTAGTTGCAACAGCAACGATAGTACCAGGATAGAAAATATTGAAGTACAACCAACTGAAGTTCGAAAAACAAGAGCAAGAAGAATTCTAGAAAGGTACAAAGATTATGGATTGAAAAACGAAAATGTTTTACTTTTCTATTTTTTGCTGACAGTAAATTACCAAGATTTGAAGCAGTCGTGAAAGAAAGAAAACGTCGACATGTTACTGAAGAAAGGAAAGGTTGGCATAGAAAATCAGGTTTGAAGAGGAGTGTTAGAAATTAAACTTGATTTAAAGTGAAATTAATGCAAGTGGCATGATGAAATAATCTAGAAACAACTTGAAGAATGGCATGTCGGCAAGACTAGAAGTTTTCATGAATATGTGGCAGCATTTGGAAGACTCAAGAAATCTCTAGCAATTGAAAAAATGATGATGAAGAAAAATGTGGCAGTAGCTGAAATCCTTAGCAACTAAGGAAATAAACATGGAATGCAACGTGGTAGCAGCTCCCCTTTGCAATCAACTAGCCTACGGCAAATGAAAAGAAAAAATCTAGGATAAGTATTATTTAATTAGTTCCTAAGTCGGTGTAAGACTTTATAAATATGAGTTAATTGTAAGTTTTTGTATGAAATGGTGAGTTGAAAAGAAACGAGTGAGTCAAGAGAGAAAGAAAGAAGTTTGTGTGTCGAGAAGCTTAGCAAAGCTTTGTGAAGTGGTTGTAAAACTAGCCGCAGCTAGTGAGGTATTAAAAATATTTGTACTGGTATATTTGGTTCATATTAATAAATTGTGTGAGTTATAAATTATATAGAGTGCCCACCAACACTTTCAACAAAGTTGGTCCGAAATATTTTTTTAGGAGGAGCATGACCAGTATTCTTGGACCAACTGTCCAAACAATGATCCCTCCTTACTCATCAGCTTCACCGGCTCATCAAACTCCACCAATTTCCCTGTCAATTTAAAACCAAATCATATATCTTGATCCATAGAATAACAATCGAAAACGATGGACTATTTGGATTCCAATATATCTTCTCACCATCACTAATGCCGAGCACCATATTGCAGTCCATCACAGTTGGTATTCTGTGAGCTACAGTTATCACGGTGCAGTCATCGAATTCTGTTCTTATTGTTTTCTGGATGATTTAGTCGGTTGCATTGTCGATCGATGCAGTCACTTCATCAAGCACTAGGATCCTGCTTCTCTTCAGCAATGCCCGTCCGAGGCAGAATAATTGGCGTTGCCCTGTGCTCCAGTTTGATCCATCTTGTACAACTGTTTTATTTTTCTGCGTGTTAACGGAAGCAAATGCAGAGCTTCAATGAGAACAAACAATTCAGAAATCTTTGTTTATCTTACCAATGAAGTTCAGGCCGCCTTCTTTCGCTTGAACAGCCTCTCGGAGTTGACACTTTTCAAGAACCTTAACATTCATTGATTAGAAATACATCTTGTCAGCAAAAATACAAGGTTAATTATTGGAGTATAATAAGGTAGAAAACCATACCTCCCAGATTTCACTTTCGGTAAGCTGCTCCAAAGGGTCTATATTATATCTGACAGATCTACCAAAAATAGTTGGATCTTGAGGGATGATCCCCAAATGTGATCTCAAATCATGAAGCCCAATTTCACAGATGTCAAGGTTATCAATGATGATTTCTCCATCTGCAGGCTCTACTAGGCGGAAGAAAGCACCGATAGAAGTTGAACCACTTGATTTTCTTTGTTTTTGTTCGCTCAGTTGGTCGATATACTTCAAGTAGCATGCTTTTGCTCGACATGCCAGCTGCAAAGTCGGAATGTCTTTGTTTTCTAGAATTTTCTCCTTACCCTTATGCAGTAGAGGATTCAACCACCAAAATGACATTTTACTTAAAACCCCAGCATTGGCAAAAGGAGTAATGTTATGGTTGAAACTAGTTTCATCAGTTGAATCATGTTCCCCACCTTGCAAAGGTGCGTAGCAAGCATCGAAATCACCGTTTGGATCAGTATCCTCCGAACAGTATCCTCTAAAGGCGCATGACAGAAATAAAATTGATCCGGGAAAAGATGAAACATCCAAAATGATCTTCATGGACATTGTATTGTCTGCAATTGCATCAAGTAGGGATGAAATGCAGAGAAATACTGCATGCAAGAAGGCAAATGTTGAGCAAGATTTTACAGCTATCGTACATGAAAGATTTAGCTGCTTCATGCTTACAGATATAGCTAGACCAAGCCATGACAATCCTTGAAACAGCAGCACTAGCCATCCATCCATGGGTAAAACTGTATGATCTATGTCTAGTTTCTGGAAAATGGTCCATATCCCCAAATCCAAATAGGCAACACTCAAGATTCCATTATAAATTGCCGAGAGGACTGGCAGTGAAGAGATGCTTTGTGACTGCGAATTTGTTGTGATCTTCTTCGAAGACAATTTACAAACAATGATGATTAAGGCCACTAAGAGAAGCAGCATATCAACAGAAATGATGAAAGCATGGTGGAGACATGAATATGGATTGAGAATTGCTGAAAAACAAGAACTGCATGCCTTCCCAGTTTCATTTGAACAGTTGGAGTTATTACAGAACAGAATCCATGCAGTTTCTCCCATGTTGTTGTTATTAACTCTGCTGTTCTGCGCCTCAAATCATCAGATTCTTGTCACTTAAACCTGATCCAAATTAACGTCAAGTTTTCCATGGCAAATTTTCGATGTTTTTTAGATACATGGTCCATTTGTATGCATAAAATGCAAACCGAATCGCTTAACAGATATAAAGTCTATTATTTTCTCAGCTGCTTTTGGGAATTTATGGAAGATTTCTTCTTTTACAAAAGCATATCACGAAAAATATAGGAAAAATAATCCAAAATAAATTATATTTTGCAGATTTATGATGATGGTGGAAGTTTAAAGTTCAGAGTGAAAATGAACATGTATCATCTCAAAATTCAAACAAGAAACACTGATTAGCAACAAATTAACAACTAAACTTTCAAATATTGAGGTAAAAATTAAGGCACACAACTCCTACTGAAATGATAGTCTTACTAACCTGGAGAGTGATGAAGTATCAATCATGTAACAAGAGATTGATCATTAGAACTATGCATGCTTCTCTCTCTCTCTCTATATATATATTATATATATATTATATATACCGTATTGAGTGGTCCGAATGGTAAAAGATGTGTTGTTCCTCCTGAGTAGATTTATTTTAAATGTTTTTTTATTAATTTATTATTTTATTGACAATTGTCTAGTACGATTTACTAGGGTTGTTCACGAATGGTTAACCGTAGCGGAAGTCATGAACAGTTACTGTTAGATTTAAACCAATTATCGTCTAAATGATTCACCGGTTTATTTGGTCCGGTTACTCGGTTAACCATAAACTGTGTTTCATCTAGTATTATAAATAATATACCTTAATTTTGATAGCTTAAAAATTATCAATCACGGAAATTCAAATAGTCTTCAATATTTATATAAAAAAACTCTAAAACAATTAAAGCACAGCGCAAGTTTAATAAAAAAAACAATAGACTAATTAAATCTTCAAAGTTTATGCAAGATCATTAAACAATAGACTAATTAAATCAGTATACAACAAATGTAAGGAACATGAAAAAATTAATTTTGTGCGATTAATATTTGTCGTACTTGATAATATCGTATATACTACTTTTTTTGGTAATATACATATTTATCTTATGGTCCATGTTAGGGTGAGAGACTACCCCTCCTAATAATATTATCTCTAAGGTTCGAACACATGCCCTCACCTTGAAAAGTATAATGTGTCTTACCAATGCACCCAACACTTGTTGGTATAATGTCATATATACTTCATTTTGTGTGCCGTATAAAATTTTGTCATATTAGTACTAATTAGTAATTCAAAATTATTAGAAAATTATTTTTACTTTTCTTATCGATTTTTTCGGTTAATCGCTTAACCAAAAATTGTAACTGTAATAATCTCGTTTAACCACTAATTTTACCGGTACAATTACCGTACTATTTTAACTAAATGTTACCGATATAATAACCTATCATTTAGTCTCATTTTTCAATTTTTTAATACAATATATCAGTTCGGATTTTTATGAACACCCCGCTTTTTATCAACTATATGTGTAAGTACTATGAACGTATCCTAGCTGATTGAAACTGCTAACTCTATTTTTTGTTTCTTAGTTGTGTAAAGTAATTGGTATAACGAGGGATGGAACCAAGAAGTTGTGGTAGGGACACTGCCCTTAATTTTTTTGTCTAGCGATAATTTAGGTTTAATGCGGATGAATTGGGTTTTATTTTTTAATCTTTTAAGTTTGAATATATAGGGTTTGACATGCACAGGTTCAGAGTCATTTAAGGACTTGCATTAAATACAAGACTTTATTACAAAATCTTAAAAGATTTTGTTGAAAAACACTCATTCAATGTATTAGTAAACCTTAAACCTTAAAACCATAACCCTAAAACCATAAACCATAACCCCTAAAACCCTAGCCCTAACAATAAACCCTAAAACCATAACCCTAAACCTTGAAACCTAAAACACTAAACCCTAAATCCTAAACCTTAAATCCTAACCCATAAACCTTAAACTCTAATACATTAAATGATATTTTTTTTCAATAGAATCTTTTAGGATTTAATAATACATTAAATGATTGTACTTTTTCAAATAGAATCTTATATTTAATGCAAGCTATTAAATGAACCTTAACCTATGCATGTACGCATAGGTTAGAAAAAGCCATATATATATATTTAAAGTTTTGGTATCTTTATATTCGATTATGATTTCTTCTTGAATATAACACGAAAGACACTAAATGTAAAAAAAACAAATAAGGTGCGGGGCATCTAATGATTATTGGTTTAAATCGACAAGTAAAAGGTTTTAATTTTAAAGTAACAGGATTCAATTTTAAACTTTATTAAGTATAGAGATTGACAATAATTTTAATCAATAATTTAAAAACATATAATCTAAGTGTAACCTATTTTTTGAAATTATAATTGAAAAGTAAAAACATTTAAAATATACATGTGTTTATCAAATTATATATCTTTAGGTCATTTAAAAACTATAATATAGATAAAAAATAAAGTTCATTATATTACATTAGTATAAAATTTTAAATTTAAATTCCAAATATTAAATAACATGTAAAATCAATTAAAAATAAATGTGCATTATTAATATTTTTCCTGTTATGAATATCTTTATTTAGGGCGGATGTCTATATATTAAATGAGATATTAATGTACTTTATTATTAGGACTTAGTACTCATTGAAATTAGGGTTTTTATCTTATGCATGTAAATATAGAGTTTGAAGAAAGCATTGTATACAACCCTACTTTGAGAATATAATACAAGTCTCTCTCTTTGTCTCTCATCTTGTTTTTGTTCTTGTTCATTTATTTTATTCTTTTTCTTTACTTTATTCACAACATGTTATCAACATGATCCCGCTCAATTATCATGATTCTTGAAAAAAAATTGATAGAATAATTATAATTTGTGATCCACGACGAATGTTCGACTGCCACCAATGTTCGACTACCACGGTTTTGGCTAAAATCTTTCAAGGTAACTTATGAATTTCTATCAATTACTTTAGTTGTTTACATCTCACCCAGCTTTCGAGACATGTCCATGGAGTTCGAGATGTAACTTTGAGATTCCTAAATTATCTGTGCACCCCTTAAATCTCATTAACCCTCCAAAGGTCACTGTTTTTTCTCTTTTTTTTCTTAGTTTACATCTAATGATTGACATTTATTTATGGTTATTCTAATTATGAGAGTTGGTACTTTAACAATGTTTTTGAATTTTACATGTGTTTAAATAGTTTGGAAAGAGATATGACATAAAGAGATTATGAGGAGTTGTCTTGGTCATTCATATCTCCGTTGTCTTCGAGAGGAAAATCAATATTAGTAAACTCTATTTTTATTTTTATTCTTTAAATTACGATTTTAAAGTGCAATAAATTATGGTGATTTATGATCTAAAAAAAGACTGTTATAAATTATGGTGATTTATGTTCTTTGTAATGTTGGTTTAATCCATATATATTGGCTGGACATCCCGTTCTGCAAAGCTATTGGTCTCAAAGAAGGTTTCTAAAGGACCTTGTGAACTAGTTTAACAATGCCGCGTACGAGGATTAAATCTTTGGAATAATCTACTTAAAATAAGGCCAGAGCTATTATACTTCTTCGCCGTCACCTCCATGAGGGGTTGGAATCTGAATATTTAATGGTGAAAGATCCTCTTATTCCTTGGAATAATCTAAAGGAACGATATGACCATCAGAAAATTATTATTCTACCTAAAGCTCAATATGGTTGGTTGCATCTGAGATTGCAAGATTTTAAATCAGTAAGCGAGTATAACTCTGCTATGTTTCGAATTACTTCACAATTGAAGTTATGTTGTCAAAATATTACTGATGATGATATGTTAGAAAAAACATACTTTACTTTTCATGCAAATAATGTTGTCCTCAGACACAATATTGCGAAAAATATTTTAAAGGTCCACTGGCTCTACTCCATTCCCTGAAGTGAATGTGAGATTTTATAACGAAAAGAAAACGTCACATTAGTAGTTGTGATCATGGTCAAGGCTATGGACATCGACATTATGGTCATTTTAAGAATACTTATACCCACCAGAAGTGAGATTATAAGGATGACAAGAATGATAGAGATCATATTAAAATTTTTATGTTATCAATGCATGGTACAAACCATTGATCTGTACTTGTCAAACGTCGAAGCATTATAGACCTTTATCCATAATCATGAATGATAAAGGAAAGAAAATATAAACAATTTTTTTACGAAAATGGTGAAAATAATTATGGCGTTGTTGGTCCAACTCAATTGGATGTTGTTGATTTCCTTATGACCATTGAAGGGAACAATTCGCCATTTATTGTTTCCTTATAACCTCTAAAGGAAATAATTGATCTTTTACTTTATTTTGATTTATGTTAATATGCTTTACATATTATTTATTTATATTACACATATATATTTAAATATTTTAAATATTTATTTATTATCCTTTGAAGAAATATGATTATTTCTGGAATAAAATATGCAATGAATTGTGGCGATTTATGCTTAGCAGACAATGCAAATACTCATACTATATCTCAAAGTACTAAAATATCAATGCTCTAGAAGAGTAATAAGTTCTTGTGACATTATCTTTGATAGATAATTGATTCGATATGTGCTATATTTAATATTTTTTATTCCCTGAAGTGAATGGTACAAAGCACATATTTTTCATTCTCTGAAGTGAATGGAACAAAGCACATATTCAAAGGTGCATAATTATACATATTTTCTCATTTAAAATGCAAAGGAATAATGCGAGTGCTATATCCGGACGTACTAATATCATAGAAGGCTCCGGAAGAGCAAATATGTTATTGTCAAATGGAACTCTATTCCATATTCACAATGTGTTATACTCGCCAAAATCGCAAAGAGACTTATTAAATTTTAAGGATATTCACATAAATGAATATCATATTGTGACTAATAAGTCAAGGGGGTGCTAACTATCTCCATATTACGAGTATAAACCAAGGCAAAAAGAAAATCTTGACAAAATTACAAACACTGTCATCCAAATTGTACTACACAATAATTAGTACAAACTGAAGCTCATGCTATTGTAAACCAAAAGTTTACTGATAACTTTATTATTTGGCATGACTGGTTAGGCCATCCCGGTTCAATTATGATGCGAAAAGCTATTGATACTTCATGTGATGCTTGCTCTCAAGGCAAATTGATTATTCAACCATCACCAGCTAAGATAGATTATGAATCTATTAATTTTCTGGAACGAATACAGGGTGATATATGTGGGCCTATACACCCTTCTTATAGATCATATAGATATTTTATGGTTTTAATTGATGCATCGACTAGATGGTCATATGTATCCTTGTTATCAACCCGCTACTTGGCGTTTGCGAGGTTACTAGCTCAGTTGATAAAATTACGAGCACAATTTCTAGATTACCCTATAAAGACAATCACTCTTGATAATGCTGGTGAAATGCCATTTTACATGCATCATTACTAATTTTCATCAAGCCAACAAATTATCATAAGTTCTCCCCATTACAAATGGTTTTTGGTCAAGAACCAAATATTTTCCATCTTAGAATTTTTTTTTTCGTGTTATATATTCTAATTGCTCCACCACAACGCACAAAGATGGGTCATCAAAGAAGGCTGAGAACATATTTCAAATTTGAATCCCTTTTAATAATTAAATATCTCGATCTTCATATGGGGAATTTATTTACAACTCGGTTTACTGACTGCCATTTAATGAGTCAGTTTTCCAAAGATTAGGGAGAGAAAATATATAGCTGGGAAAAGAAATAAGTTGGAATGAATTATCATTGTCTTATTTTGATCTATGTACTCAACAATGTCAATGTGAATTGGAAGTTCAAAGGTTAATTCATGTACAAAACTTATCAAATCAATTGCTAGATGATTTTCCTGACCCTAAAAGAGTGACTAAGTCACATATACCAACTATGAATGCTCCAATTAAATTTGATGTCCCGGAAGGACAAACTCTAGTTGCTAATGAGTCTAACTTACGCCTATAGCATGATAGACAAGTAGGTTCTAAAGATAAAATTCCTCAAAAAAGAAAAGAAGCTATATCTTGTTATGGTCCGATTGAGGAATCAACGAATTATGAAATATCTCGACAAGAGATTAAAAGGTCTCCAAAAGAGACAATAGACATGACTCGGGTGCTTGATAATGATGAGATCTCAATAAACTATGTCATGTCTGGTAACAAGTGGAACCTAAATCAAATCGACATCGGTAATACATTTGCATGCAATATAGCACTAGAGATTTTGGATGATAATGTGGATCATTGACCATTGTCAATTGGACAATGTAAACGAAGAAATGATTGGCCAAAATGAAAAGAGGCAATTGAAGCGAAACTAAAATCTGTTTCGAAAGGAGAAGTATTCGGGCCTATAGTTCATACACCGGAAGGTGTAAAGCCCGTGGATGTAAAGGAGCCTTTGTGAGAATGAGAAATGAAAAAGGGGAATTTGTGAGATATAAAATTCGTTTGATTATACAAGGATTCTCACAAAGACCTAGAATCGATTATGAGGAAACATACTCCTCGGTGGTGGATGCAAAAGATTTTTATTAGTCTAGCAATAAAAGACTTAGTTTCCGCCTAATGGATGTCGTTACATCCTATTTGTATGAGCCACTTAATAATAATATTTACATGAAACTTTCGGAAGGATTTAAACTATAGAAGTAGTTAATTCATGTTTTCGAGAACACTATTCAATCAAATTAAACTTATCTATTTATGGATTAAACAAATTGGGCGTATATTGTATAAATCGCCTCAATGAATACTTATTAGCGGAAGGCTATAAGAATGATTCAATTTCCCCGAGCATTTTTATTAAGAGGTTTAGCTCTGGATTTGTCATTGTTGTTGTTGTGTATGTTGATGATTTGAATATCATTAACACTCATGAAGAGATCTCCTTAACAATGGAATCCTTGTGCATCAATCGACATACACAGAAAAATGTTTAAAGAGACTTTACATGCATAACGCATATTCATTGATCACCCTTATGGTTGCTAGGTCTCTTAATGTAAAAAAAAGATCCATTCTACCCTCGAGGAAAAGGTGATGATATTCTTGGTCCAGAAACACCATATATATATATATTAATTAATCTGGAAGCATCATATCTTAGTTGGTCCAAAAATACTAAGTGCTATGAGACCATTACCTTTAGATCTTTCAAAACTCGATGTCTCTCCAGATCATGTAAATAATTGTTATGCACGAGGCAAAGCCGAAATATGTGTTTGGCTAAACATATCCAGAAGATATGTGAATTGCTTTCACAATATAAGATGCAAGCTATCTTGTTTAAATATAATGCAAAATTTATATCTCAAGGTGGATACATCAAATGTGATAAAAAAGAAACATATTTCTTCAAAGTTTCGTCCCTCATGATCTTCAAAAGAATAGAATTCGATGAATCGTTTCAAGCAGTAATTTGGAAGATATATTCACTAGTGCATAGTCTACTTCAACATTTGAAGATTATATTCAAGATTGAGTTTTGAAGATTCAAAGATCTTATGTGATATTTTCATGAGGGGGAGTAAATACGCGTTGCACTCTTTTTCCCTTAACCGAAGTTTTGTCCCAATGGGTTTTCCTTGTAAGGTTTTTAATGAGGCAACATGTTATGCGTATCAAACATGTGTGTACTCTTTTTCCTTCACTAAGAATTTTTTTCCCTCGGGGTTTTTACCTTGGTAAGGTTTTAACGAGGCACATTATCTTCATGGATATCCAAGGAGGAGTGTCATGAATATCTTTATTTATGGTGGATATCCATATATTAAATGAGACTTTAATGTACTTTATTATTAGGGCTTAATACCCATTAGAATTAGGGTTTTCATCTTATGCCTATAAATATAGAGTTTGGAGAAAGCATTGTACATAACCCTACTTTGAGAATAAAATACAAGTCTCTCTCTTTGTCTCTCATATTGTTCTTGCTCTTGTTCATTTATTTTATTCTTGCTCTTTACTTTATTCACAACATTTAAGTGTATTATTAATTAATAGTTACTATATTAATAATAGTACACCCCAGGGGAACTTGGTATTAGCCGTTTCTGTTTAAAATCAGATTGTGGACGGGTGATCAAGGTGTTAGAAGACAGATTTCAGTCTCAAAATCGACCGTCTATAGCGCACCACATATGGGATATATTGGATAAAAGTTGGGAAGTTCGTTTGGCGATAATTGGACTCGATAGCAACAAAGTAATTGATGCTCTTACTCGCCTTGCCTGGACGCTTTCTTTATGGTTTCATGAGTTTATTAATCCGCCAGGTGATGTTTTGAATTTATTTCATTTGGATTGTTCGGATTAGTTTTTAGCTTAATTTTTCTTTGTTGAGTTTTAACTCACTTGTTTGGTAAGTATTACTTAAGGTGTTCTTTTCCTCCATTTAAATTTAAGAAGGATTTTTAACGAGGCTCTATGTTATACTGTCACGGGGCTAGATTTTGACTCTAGCGGATCCGTGCGGCCTTAAACGCCTTCGACGCAAATAAATCGATTCCTACGCCTAAGTCAGCTTTCAACCAGCCTTGTGAGTACTCCTGCTCGACAACGTCTTCGACAAGCCCTCCAGGTTTCGATGGATCTTGCCACGGACACCGCTTGTGTCGCGGGGCTAGACCTTTGCCAGACGAATCGTGTGAACCTTAGTCACTTTCTCGGTTGAAACGTCGGCTAAGTCTCCCTGAAGTACCTTGTCACGGTCTTAGGTGAAGCCCTCTCGACAAACACCTAACTCAGCCAGGATTCTCGCTCCGGAAGATCAAACACTCCTCGAATTCCTCGAACGAAAGATCGTTCTAAGCGAAAGCTAATCAAAGAACAACGGAAAGAGATTGGCAGCTAGAACAACGAAGAACACTCAAGAATAATGAAGAACACTCAAAGAGTTTAGAGTAAATGCTTCTTGTATTACTCAAAGTAAATGAATAAGAAGTGTGAAGTGAAGTGATTTACAAGTGAGGAGGGAGCCTCTATTTATAGTTGAACTCCCCTACATCCAACGGCTCAGTTTAAATTACATCGACGGTCGAGATTCATCTTATCTTATCTAATCAAATCTCAATTTCAAATCTCTAATTATCACAAACATTATCTACACATTATATTCAAATAAATGGATAATGCTTTGACCAAATTACCCTCCTGAATCCTCTATGGATTTGGCTAAGTCTTGTGGGCTTGCGGGCTTTCTAGCATTCTCCAAGTGCCGGGCCAAGTGTGATGGTCTTGGCAAGCCCGTTCCACCGCACAAACCCTTTTTGGCTGATTCTTGCGACAATGCCTCGGTCCCAAAGGTTTGGTCCACGCTTTTCTCCAAGTGCTGGGCCAAGTCTAATGGTCTTGGCAAGCCCATTCCACCGCGCAAACCTTCTTTGGTTGACTCTTGTACCAAAGCCTCAGTCCCAAAGGTATGGTCCTCGACATTCTCCAAGTGTTGGGCCACATTTGGCAAGCCCGTTGCATTGCGCACAACCTCCCTATTTGATGCTCGCGCCAATGTCTTGATCCGAAAAGTTTGGTCCGTGACATTTTCCCTCACTTGACTTAGCGACGCCCTCGTCGCTGCACTCGAACGATCCTGGGCAAGGTCAACTTGATTACTCGTCGATGCCTCGGCTTCATGCAATTCCCCCATATGAACTGCTCGCCTCGACTTAAACTGTTGTTGAACATCGCGTGCTAACACGCCTCTTGATACATCTCTCTTGTAGGAGCATTCTCCCACAAACTCTGATTTACCTCGACTCAGACCCACTTGGTCCTGCGGCAAAGACTTGGAAGTCGTCACAACATTGAACATCGACTGAACTCTCAGATTCGTCGACAACTCTGGCTTGCCCCTTAGAACTCTGAAAGGTCTCTTCCAATCTTTATTTCCCCCGTACTGAAGACTAGGTCTTACTTGACCTACGTTCATCAACAATGGCAAATCAAAACCAAAAACACTATGAATGTGTTTGAGATGTACCTTCTCCTCGATCACATTTACTCTAAAACAGGTTAGCCCTTCTTTCTCCTTGAAGTCTGCCCCCCTCTGCATTGAACCTTCTTCATCGAAGTTCTTTGCATGCATCGGCACTTTCGCCACAAAGTCCGTTACGATACTCTGCATCAGCTCTTCTTCCCTGAAGTCTGTTGCTTCTGGTCGCATCCGCCCTTCTAACTTGAAGTTTGGTGCTTTCTTGCATCGATCTTTCTTCATTGAAGTTTGGTGCTTTCTCTTGCGTCGACACTTCCTACCTGAAGTTCGTCACTCGTTTCCCACCTTGCCCATTGGTGGTGTCTCTACGGTTACTATGTCCCTTAACGGCTTGGCCCCCTTCGACTCTCCAATGGTCTCAAAAGCGATGCTCTTTCCCCGAACATCCTCGGTAAGCTCTTTGGTAGCCTTCTCAGACATGGTCACCCCTTTCTGCTTTCAGTCCCCCTTGGCCTTGGCAGAACTTGACATTATCGGATCAAGCGATGCAGCCTCGCTCTCTTCGGGCTCACCCAACTCCATGGATGGCTTGACTCGATCCAGGCACTCTCGCAATTTGTGAGGCCCCTTACACTGGTAGCACTCTAGTTGCTTCATCTTGCGTCGGCACTTCTTCCTCGAAGTCCTTCGCTTCTTTCCCACCTTGCCCATAGGTGGCATCTTAACGATTGCTATGTCCCTCGACGGCTCAGCCCCCTTCGACACTCTACTGGTCTCAAAAGCAATGTTCTTCATCCGAACATTCTCGGCAAGCTCTTTCCCAGCCTTCCCGGACATCTTCAACCCATTCTGCTCATGGTCTCTGCTTACCTTGGCAGAACTAGACAACTCAGAACCAAGTTTCACAGGCTCTTTACTCTTGGCCTTGTCCTGTCCCTCGGACCACTTGGCTCGAAACAGGCATCTCCGTAACTTATGAGGTCCCTTACATCGGTAGCACCTCAATCGCCTCGTCTTTACCCTCGGCTTGACAGCTTCCTCACTTGCTATCGCACCAAGTCTCATCGCTGGCTGGACTACTTTGGCACTCGTAGTCGAACCACGGTTCTCATTTCGCTTGGCGGCATTGACACTCACAATCGCCCCAAGTCTCATCACTGGCTTGACTACTTTGGCACTCGTAGTCGAACCACAACTCTCATCTTGCTTGGCGGCATTGACACACGCAATCGCCCCAAGTCTCGCTACTTCACCCTTTGACTCGTATGCTGTCTTCACCATGGCAGCTAGGCGGTTCTTTTCGGGACATCCCCTTATCAAATGAGGACCATCACAGAAGTAGCACTTCAACTTCTTGCTCCCCTTCTTTTCTGGCACGGACTTAGCCTCACCATTCCCCTTGTCTCTCGAACTGGGCTTGGTTGACTCAACACTCGCCTGCTTGCATTCTGTGGGCTCGGTCAGAGGTTCGGCAACAACAAAAGCCTCTGTAAGTCTCTGGGCATCTCCCTGCTCTGCTGCAAGCTTCGCCCCCAGTCTAAATCCCTCTAAGAATGTCTTGAGCACATCACATTCACTCATTGCCGTCTTGCAACTGAGCAGCTCCCTCTTGAGCTCATCCACTTCTTTTCACAAAGCTTCCATCTCAGCCTCACTAGCATTACTCCCTCGAACAGTCACCAACTTGTTGAGAACTTCTCGTGTCTCATCCTTGAACCGGTCATCTATGGACTCTACTTCGTCAAGACGGGACTCGAAAACACCTTGGGTCTGCTTGGCCTCCTCTTCAGATTTCTCAAGTCTAAGAACCCTATTTCCCAACAACTACAATTCTGCCTTCATTGCCTCCACTGCATCTTGAAGGGAATTATCTTGTTGGTTCAACTTCTCGTACATCGAGTTGAGAACTTCTTGGATCTCCTTCGCGGTTTTCTCCTTGGAAGAATCCTCCGCTTTTTGCAAATCCACCATCTTGGCTTCACAAGCACAACTCTCTCGAACTACCTCCAACTCGTTGAGGATGCGTTGCGTCTCGTCATTGAACTTGCCCTCCATGGACTCTAACTTTTCAAGACGTGACTCCACAACACCTTGGGTCTTTTTGGCCTCCTCTCTTAGAGTTTCCACTGCAGCCTCTAAGGAATCGCCATGCTCAGATATCTTCACATCCAAGCCATTAACAGCCCATTGAACCTCCTCCTGGACCCCTTCCAGAGACTCTAACATCTCAATATCCAACGAACCCAGCTTCTCAAGGTTTACCGACTCTAGCTGTTCAAACACCACCTTGGCCTCCTTCTGAAGTCCAAGAGTTTATCGACCCAAGCCTCCACGACTGTTATGAATTCAAGATTCGATTGTACCTTATTTTCAAGACAGTTGCTCCTCTCGTCGAATTCCTTCAGAGTTTTTCTTACATCGTCCATTGTCAGTGTCTTCTTCTTTGGTGCCATCTCAATCACCACTTTGCCACGAACTAGTCTGATCCCTGATCACTTCGACTAACTCGAACGCAAATCACCACCACGCTTAACTGCAACTACAAGCTAGAATCCACCACACTTGACTGCAGCTACAAGCTGGAATCCACCACACTTGACTGCACCTACAAGCTGGCTTGAACACAAGTCACCACCACGCTTGACTGCAACTGCGAGCTGGCTCGAACGCAAGTCCCTTCCTCAACTCGCTCGGATACCACCTATCACGGCACTGCTCTGATACCACTTCTCGTGGCTCGGCTCTGATACCAACTGTCACAGGGCTAGATTTTGACTCTAGCGGATCCGTGCGGCCTTAGACACCTTCGACGCAAATCAGTCGATTCCTACGCCTAAGTCAGCCTTCAACTAGCCTTGTGAGTACTCATGCTCGACAACGGCTTCGACAAGCCCTCCAGGTTTCGATGGATCTTGTCACGGACACCGTTTGTGTCGTGGGGCTAGACCTTTGCCAGACGAATCGTGTGAACCTTAGTCGCTTTCTCGGTTGAAACGTCGGCTAAGTCACCCTAAAGTACCTTATCACGGTCTTAGGTGAAGCTCTCTCGACAAACACCTAACTCAGCCAGGATTCTCGCTCCGAAAGATCAAACACTCCTCGAATCCCTCGAACGAAAGATCGTTCTAAGCGAAAGCTAATCAAAGAACAACGGAAAGAGATTGGCAGCTAGAACAACGAAGAACACTCAAGAATAATGAAGAACACTCAAAGAGTTTAGAGTAAATGCTTCTTGTATTACTCAAAGTAAATGAATAAGAAGTGTGAAGTGAAGTGATTTACAAGTGAAGAGGGAGCCTCTATTTATAGTTGAACTCCCCTACATTCAACGGCTCAGTTTAAATTACATCGACGGTCGATATTGATCTTATCTTATCTAATCAAATCTCAATTTCAAATCTCTAATTATCACAAACATTATCTACACATTATATTCAAATAAATGGATAATGCTTTGACCAAATTGCCCTTCTGAATCCTCCATGGATTTGGCTAAGTCCTGTGGGCTTGCGGGCTTTCTAGCATTCTCCAAGTGCCGGGCCAAGTGTGATGGTCTTGGCAAGCCCGTTCCACCGCGCAAACCCTCTTTGGCTGATTTTTGCGCCAATGCCTCGGTCCCAAAGGTTTGGTCCACGCCTTTCTCCAAGTGCTGGGCCAAGTCTAATGGTTTTGGCAAGCCCGTTCCACCGCGCAAACCTTCTTTGGTTGACTCTTGTACCAATGCCTCAGTCCCAAAGGTATGGTCCTCGACATTATCCGAGTGTTGGGCCACATTTGGCAAGCCCGTTGCATTGCGCACAAACTCCCTATTTGATGCTCGCGCCAATGTCTCGATCCGAAAAGTTTGGTCCGTGACATTATTAACTAGTTACAATATTTTATTACAAAAACTAGTTACAATATTTTATTAAAAACTAGTTACAATAAATTGTCATTCACTATTATGTTGTAGTATTTAAAAAAAATTAAATGTATTAATATATTATCAATCATCTACTACGTGTCTTTTTACTAATAATTTATTTAATAAACAATTTAAAATATAAAAAATTAATTCACCTAAATATACATTTAGTACCTGAACTAAGCACCTTCTTCCAAGTTGGTACATAAAAATTTTACTCTCAAGTTGGTACTTGAACTAGGCATATTCTCCCAAGTTGGTACCTAAAGAATTTTTTCTCTAAATTTTAGTACCCGAACTTTAATTTTATTCATTGTTCTGGTACTTTTATTAATAGTTTTAGTCCCAAAATTTATATTCTCTCACTTTGATCCTATTTTAAAATAATTCAATAAGTTTAACCCTTCATATTTAAAAATTACTTCAATTTAGTCAGTTTTTATGATACTGTAAAACCAAAATAGTCTATTAGATCAAAGCGGTAGCCAGATAACTACATTCTACTGTAAAAAAGTTATTATTAAACTTTTAGTATACCATGAAAGTAATATCATTTATGGGGAGAAGAACAAACAATTTAGGAGAATAACAAAGAGTAAATTGATAGAATTTTTAAATATAGAGGGTTATATTTATTTATTTATTTCAAATTATGATCAAAATGATATAATGTATAAATTTTTGTACCATTTTGGGAGAAGTTGTCTAATTTAAGTACCATCTTGGGAATAAAAATTCTTTAGGTACCGATTTAGGAACAAACATTCTTTAGGAGAAGGTGCCTAGTTCAGGTACCAATTTTGGAGTAAAAATTCTACAAGTATTAACTTGGGAGAAGGTGTCTAGTTTAGGTGTAAATGTATATTTAAGCCAAAATAACTTGAAAATTTAAAAAAATTGACATTTATAAAATGTTTAATCTAAAAACATGCAACTTTATGAATGAAACTATTAAATATCATACTGTAAAGCCTAGAGTATAACTGCAGTTTGATGTTATAAACATTAGTTTGTAGTAGTGATAATTTTAAAGTTTAGAGTGTTTAGAATTTAGGGTTTATTTTAAAACTTAGAGTCTAGAGTTTAAAAGGTATGATTTAGAATTTAGAATTTTAGCTTTTAGGACATAGGCTTAAAATAGATAAATTGTATAAAATAAATTTTATAGAGTGTGTATCAAAATATAATTCAATCAGTAATTTAGGTATTTATAATTTTGGTGTTTAAATAGATCACTCTAATAGCCGGATGGCCAAATTAAACCTCTAAAATAATTGAGTGATCCTGTGTGGGATTTACATTTTTGTTATTAATCATATTATTACTTTACGATTATTGAACTTTATAATTATGTGTTTTATTGTTAATATTTGTTGTCGTAGTTTTTATTGATTGTTAATTATAAAAATTGAAATAATAGTTTATTCTTAAAAAACTTAATCTCAGATACACGCAATTTATTTATTTTATTTATTTTTCGAAGAAAGAGCTTCAATTAATCAATAAACTTAAGTTAGTCTATCGGCGATACAAAATCATGCAATAAGGTTAAGGGTGAGAGTTCGATCGAGCCGAGTCAATTTTTTTTAAATTATTCGTGTTGACGCGTTATACTTTACAACTCAAACTTTATTTTAGATTTTTCCAATTTTAGTCAAGTTTATGAAATTCGAGTTGAGCTTTCGAGTTTCTATACAAATTTAATTGTAATTATTTATCATGCTATAGTATGATTTAGTTCTCATTTAAACGTCTTTCTCTAATCACATAAGATATGCATATATATATATATTTCTTCATATTATTTTTCACATGTATAAAGATTTGTAATGTTATTTAATAAAATATCATTGAAACTTCTTAAATATATTTATAATATTTTTCAATAAGAAACTTTTGAGGATAAAGTATTGATGGGGTATAAAAGAGTCAATGAATTGTGGTGAAGAAAAACTTTAGAAAAAGTTTCAATTGAATGATCAAATTGAATAAAATACAAAGTTAAAGGACTAAATTCCAAAAAAAGAATATATTTTGTTAAAAGTATGAATTGAAGTTGCACAGATATTATATAGTGTTATTGAATCATGTGGTTTAATTTTGGTTACAAGTAGACTTTAAACGAAAGAGGAATTGAAGAAATGAGAAATCATACAAAGTTGATGAGCTAAATTGAAAAAATAAGAATTTTATTTTTAAAATATGAATTGAAACTAAATAGGTATTCTACAGTGGTTTACGAGTATGTGGTTCAAATTTGGTCAAAATGGTCTTAAAACAAAAGAGGGATTGAAAAAATGGAGAAATCATACAAAATTGAGGAGCTAAATTGCAAAGAGATGAAATACATTTTTAAAAATATAAATTGAAGCTAAATATATATTCTACATTGGTTTAAGAACACGTGGTTCAAATTTGATAAAAAAATGAACTTAAAATGAAGGAGAAAGCAAAGAAAAATGAAATCACGGACTAAATCACAAAACTATAAAATTCAATTTTTTGATTTTTTGAGTTTGATAAATTTTAGATAAACTCAAAATTTTAGCAATTAAATTGACTTGAGTAACTCAAAACTAAAAAAAGTAATTTTTTTTCAAATTAAATTTTACTCGCCCTAAATAATACAACCACCATATCCGGTGAATCAAGAAAAATCTGACTACCTAAAACGCCTATATTAGCAACTTTTGATAAACTATAGACTAACTTATTTGATTCTCCAAAAATATTATTAAAACATGCACATATGTTTCCTGAAGCCCGCAATTTATTGATATATTTTTGTCAATTAACTTGTAAAATTACTATAATGAAAATCTAAGATAATAATGATGACATTTATATCTATATAAAAAACTTTTATATTTGTTTTTCATTATGATTTATTTAATTTCTTATAAATTGTTAAATTATCATTTATTCGTTATTTATTGTGATGTTATTAGTTTCAAAATTAAATGTCTAATAGATGTTGTATCCTAAAGGTAACTATATCTGATGTGAGCACATCTACTTCTGATCCGGAGATCATGCCAACAGGATTTATTACTCGATCTAAGGCTAAGTTATTCAGGAAAGTTCTTTCACTTAAATGCATTCAAGCTTTCAATTTGTTCCTTAACGTTTCAGCCTTAGATAATAAGTTATTCAATGCGTCACATGCTGATATGTGACATAATATGTACTTATACTTAGTTTATATATATATATATATATGCATATTATTTACTAAGTTAAGTGTGTTTATGTGTGTTTTCTTTATGTTTTCCAGCAGCATAATAAAGCTTGGCAGCTAAGGACTTTTCAGCTAGCTCGATTGAAGCTCAACAACAAATGAGCAGCTCAAATCAGCTCAAAACAGCTCACAACAATGGTTTTTAGCTCAATTTAGCTCTAGCACACCAAATCAGCTCATTTCAGTTCAATTCAAGCTCATTTAGCTCACTTTCAACTCCATTAGCTCAACTCCGGCTCACGAGTCCAAAGGTAGCTCAAAGGTGGAGGGACATGTACCTACACTTGGGAGAGTGTCCTACAGCAAGTGTGCATCAAGCTAAAGCTCTAGCAAGCATGGCATCCAAGCATGGCAGCATAGGCACATGTGTGTGCATGGCGTCCAAGCGTGGCAACAATGGCACATGTGTCGTACTTTATAATATCGTATATACTTCTTTTTTTGGTAATATACATATCCATCGTATGGTCCATGTTTAGGGTGCGAGACTACCCCTCCTAATAATGTTATCTCCAAGGTTCGAACACATGCCCTCACCTTGAAAGTATAATGTGCTTACCAATGCACCCAACACTTGTTGATATAATGTCATATATACTTCATTTTGTGTGCCGTATAAAATTTTGTCATATTAGTACTAATCAGTAATTCAAAATTATTAGAAAATTATTTTTACTTTTCTTATCATTTTTTTCGGTTAATCGTTTAACCAAAAATTGTAACCGTAATCATCTCGTTTAACCACTAATTTTACCGGTAGAATAACTGTACTATTTTAACTAAATATTACCGATATAATTACCTATCATTTAGTCTGATTTTTCAATACGAAATATCAGTTCAGATTTTTATGAACACCCCGCTATTTACCAACTATATGCGTAAGTACTATGAACGTATCCTAGCTGATTGAAACTGCTAACTCTATTTTTTTTTTTTGGTTTCTTAGTTGTGTAAAGTAATTGGTATAACGAGGGATGGAACCAAGAAGTTGTGGTAGGGACACTGCCCTTAATTTTTTTTTGTCTAGCGATAATTTAGGTTTTCATAAGTTTAAATGCGAATGAATTAAGTTTTATTTTTTAATCTTTTAAGTTTGAAAATATAGGATTTGTCTTACCTATGCATACATGCACAGGTTCAGAGTCATTTAAAGACTTACATTAAATACAAGATTTTATTACAAAACCTTAAAAGATTTTGTTGAAAAAACACTCATTCAATGTATTAGTAAACCTTAAACCTTAAAACCATAACCCTAAAACCATAAACCCTAAATTATAAACAATAAAACTCTAACCCTAAACCATAAGCCCTACAACCCTAGCCCTAACAATAAACCCTAAAACCATAACCCTAAACCTTAAAACCTAAAAAACTAAACCCTAACCCCTAAACCTTAAACCCTAATACATTAAATGAGAATTTTTTTTCAATATAATATTTTAGGGTTTAATAATACATTAAATGATTGTGCTTTTTCAAATAGAATCATATATTTAATGCAAGCTATTAAATGACTCTTAACCTATGCATACCTGCATAGGTTAGAAAAAGCCATATATATATTTAAAGTTTTGGTATCTTTATATTCGATTATGATTTCTTCTTGAATATAACACGAAAGACACTAAATGCAAAAAAAAAAAACAAATAAGGTGCGGGGCATCTAATGATTATTGGTTTAAATCGACAAGTAAAAGGTTTTAATTTTAAAGTAACAGGATTCAATTTTAAACTTTGTTAAGTATAGAGATTGACAATAATTTTAATCAATAATTTAAAAACATATAATCTAAGTGTAACCTATTTTTTGAAATTATAATTGAAAAGTAAAAACATTTAAAATATACATGTGTTTATCAAATTATATATCTTTAGGCCATTTAAAAACTATAATATAGATAAAAAATAAAGTTCATTATATTACATTAGTATAAAATTTTAAATTTAAATTCCAAATATTAAGTAACATGTAAAATCAATTAAAAAATAAATGTGCATTATTAATATTTTTCTTGTTATAAATATCTTTATTTAGGGTGGATATCTATATATTAGATGAGATATGATTTTTATCTTATGCCTATAAATATAGAGTTTGGAGAAAGCATTGTATACAACCTTATTTTGAGAATATAATACAAGTCTCTCTCTTTGTCTCTCATATTGTTTTTGTTCTTATTCATTTATTTTATTTTTGTTCTTTACTTTATTCACAATATGTTATCAGCATCGGGGTTCTATGTGGGATGGGGAATTCTTCCAAGCCACCGATAAATTTATCTCTTCTAGATTCATTGCGACCATCGGAGTGGTTAAACAACCCAATATTCGCTGTGATTTTATCAATATTTATGGGCCACCTGTGGATGCTGAAAATGAATCATTCTTAACTGATCTTCTATCTTTTATGTGGTGTCTTGGGGTGATTTTAACATGTACCTACAATTGGAAGAAAAGAAGGGTTTTTCTGTGCACTATAGTCTGATAGAATTATTCCAGCATTTCGTTTAAAATTCAGAGCTAATCAATCTACCATTGTTAGGATGGATATTCACCTAGAGTAACAATGTGATTTAGAGGGTTTTATCCAAATCCCTATCTGACCACAATGCTATTCTACTTGAAGAAGAAAGGTTAAATTGGGGCCCTAAGCTCTTTAAATGCTTTGATTATTGGCTTGAAGAAGAAGTCTTTGAAGAGGTGGTCACCACTTCTATTAATCGGGTAAGGCAGGAGAATGGTAGAGTAGGCATTGGAGGTATTTTTAAAGGATCTAAAACAACCATTAAAACGTGGGGAGGGAACTACAACAGTAATTTTAGTGCAACTATAGACTCACTGGAGAAGAAAATCAAGGATTTAGAAACAAGAATCTCAAATGGGGAAGATGATCCTTCTATAATGTCTAAGTTGAGATTGTCCAAATGTGAACTGTGGAAAGTATACAAGAATGAAGAAAGAGCGTGGCTTCAAAAGTCCAGACTTAGGTGGTTTCAAGAAGGAGATCGTAACACTCATTTTATTCATCTATCCACATTAGCTAGGGGAAAAACGAATGTTATTGTATCACTGCTTGAAAATAGAGTGGAAATTAAGGATCTAAGCTTGATCAAAGACAGTATTTTCAACCATTTCAAGAAGGCTTACAATAACATTACTGCACCGGGGATAGTAAATTGTAGCGACTTTTTGAAATTTGAAGATGCCGAGGGTTTCCCGCTTTTATTTGAAAACATTATTAAAAAGGGATTTCTTTAAAAACGTACTTTTAAAATAAAATTGGAGTCGCCACCGGTCACTTGGGTAAGGTAGTCTGGACACCAGAAAATAAAACCAAAAATTCTAGGTCTCGAGAGTCGGTTACGTGTGGGGAAGGGTTAACACCCTACCACGCCCAAAATTGGTACTAAATTTTACCGCTTATTTAATATTAGATTTTACGAGTTTAAAGTTACAATCTAATTAAAATTTGGTTATACAGACGAGTATATTTTAAGGGCCGTAATATTTGAGAATGAACATCTGAACCGCCACCACTACGACTGGTATTGGCCTCGTTCATTCCCGAATAAAAGGACACTGCATAACATATAATATTCCGGATGTATCGTAATAAACAAAATAAAAAAACGCAAGGCAAATAAATAAAAGAAGGCATGAAGGTAACAAAAATCTAAATTACCATAAAAGTTTCATATATGTTCATTATACATATTTTATATATTATATTTTTCAAAGTCACATATTCTATGTACTTTATAAAACTACCTTAAATATATTACTTACTAAAAAAATTAAAGCCACATTAACGCTTATACTACACACATTATAAATTTTATTAAATACCTTATAAAACTACAAATTTTACCTTATAAAAGAAAACTACATATGCTACGCAAGTAAAAACATATACTATATAAATCATAACCACATATTTAAAAAATAATAAACATAACATTACTACATTATATATTACATATGGCCCATGCTTTAAACTACACCTAATCAAACATGTTAACCATTATACTACAACAAACATACATCAAAGCCACATTAATTAACACATAAGTAAACATAAAATAGGGATTGAAACGAAAGGAAATTAAAATGCAAGGTCGAAATTAAAAATGCATTATAATAGGAAAAACATTGAAAAGAGGACTGAATCGAACAAAGCTAAAATTTGAAGGCCGAAATTAAAAGAAGCGAAGACTTAATTGAAATGTGGGATGAAATTGTAAAACATTTTAAAAGTCCAGTGGCTGCAGGAGTTATTTAAAAACGCGGGAGGACCAGATAGTGATTAGAGTGGGGCGGAAAGATTTAATACGCAATTTTCTCATTTTTAAAACACAAAAACAGAATAAATCTCCTTTTAAACCGAAAATTAAGCCCCTTTTCGGTTATTATAACAACCAACCCTTCAGACTTTTATTCCTCTCTGCTAAGGTTCATAAGAACCCAGAAACCGACGAGTGCTCAGCCACGCACCGCCGCGTTTTCTAGTTTTTTTATGACGTTTTGCCGTGCCGGCCGGCGGCGGCCGGTGTACTTAAAATCAAACCCAAAAAACTTTTTAGTAAAATTTTTTAATAAAATATTTATTAAAATTTTTTATGTACAAACTTGAGAGTAAAAATTTTTATGTACCAACTTGAGAGTAAACATTTTTAAGTATTAACTTGAGAGTAAAAATTTTTATGTACCAACTTAGAAGAAGGTACTTAGTTCAAGTACTAAATGTATATTTAGGCCAATTAATTTTTTATATTTTAAATAGTTTATTAAATAAAATTATTAGTAAAAAGACACTTAGTAGATGATTGATAATATATTAATACATTTAATTTTTTTAAATACTATAACATAATAGTGAATGACAATATATCGTAACTAGTTTTTTAATAAAATATTGTAACTAGTTTTTTTAATAAAATATTGTAACTAGTTAATAACATAGAGCCTCATTAAAAATCCTTCTTAAATATAAATAGAGGAAAAAGAACACCCTAAATAATACTTACAAAACAAGTGAGCTAAAACTCAACAAAGAAAAATTAAGCTAAAAACTAATCCGGACAATCCAAATGAAATAAATTCAAAACATCACCTGGCGGATTAATAAACTCATGAAACCAGAAAGAAAGCGTCTAGGCAAGGCGAGTAAGAGCACCAATAATTTGTTGCTATCGAGTCCAATTATCGCCAAACGTACTTCCCAACTTTTATCCAATAAATCCCATATGTGGTGCGCTATAGACGGTCGATTTTGAGACTGAAATCTGTCTTCTAACACCTTGATCACCCGTCCACAATCTGATTTTAAACAGAAACGGCTAATACCAAGTTCCCCTTGGGTGTACTATTATTAATATAATAACTATTAATTAATAATACACGGAAATGTTGTGAATATAGTAAAGAGCAAGAATAAAATAAATGAACAAGAACAAGATGAGAGACAAAGAGAGAGAGACTTGTATTTTATTCTCAAAGTATGATTGTGTACAATGCTTTCTCCAAACTCTATATTTATAGGCATAAGATGAAAACCCTAATTTCAATGGGTATTAAGCCCTAATAATAAAGTACATTAAAATCTCATTTAATATATGGATATCCACCATAAATAAAGATATTCATGACACTCCTCCTTGAATATCCATGAAGATAGTGTGTCTCGTTAAAACCTTACTAAGGTAAAACTCTGTGCGGAAAAAATTCTTAGTGAAGGAAAAAGAGTACACATATTTGATACGCATAACATGTTGCCTCATTAAAAACCTTACCAGGAAAACCCATTGGGACAAAACTTCGGTTAAGGGAAAAAAGAGTGCAACGCGTATTTACTCCCCCTCATGAAAATATCACATAAGATATTTGAATCTTCATAATTCAATCTTGAATATAATCTTCAAATGTTGAAGTAGACTATGAACTGGTGAATATATCTTTCAAATTACTGCTTGAAACGATTCATCGAATTTTATTCTTTTGAAGATCATGAGGGACGGAACTTTGAAGAAATATGTTTCGTTTTTATCACATTTGATGTATTCACCTTGTGATATAAATTTTGCATTATCTCTAAACAAGATAGCTTGCATCTTATCTTGTGAAAGCAATTCACATACATTCTGGATATGTTTAGCCAAACACATATTTCGGCTTTGCCTCGTGCATAGCAATTATTTACATGATCTGGAAAGGCATCGAATTTTTGAAAGATCTAAAGGTAATGGTCTCGTAGCACTTAGATAGTATTTTTGGACCAACTAAGATATGATGCTTCCAGATCAATTAATATATATATATAGTGCTTTTGGACCAAGAATATCATCACCCTTTTCTCGAGGGCAGAATGGATCTTTGTTTACATTAAGAGACCTAGCAACCATAAGGGTGATCAATGAATATGCATTATGCATGTCAAGTCTCTTTAAACATTTTTCCGTGTATGTCGATTAATGCACAATGATTCCATTGTTAAGGAGATCTCTTCATGAGTGTCAATGATATTCAAATCATCAACATACACAACAACAACAATGACAAATCCAGAGCTAAACCTATTAATAAAAATGCTCGGGGAAATTGAATCATTCATATAGCCTTCCGCTAATAAGTATTCATTGAGGTGATTTATACAATATGTGCCCAATTTGTTTAGTCCATAAATAGATAAGTTCAATTTGATTGAATAATGTTCTCGAGAACATGAATTAACTACTTCTATAGTTTAAATCCTTCCGGAAGTTTCATGTAAATATTATTATTAAGAGGCTCATACAAATAGGATGTAACAACATCCATTAGGCGGAAACTAAGTCTTTTATTGCTAGACTAATAAAAATATTTTGCATCCACCACCGAGGAGTATGTTTCCTCATAATCGATTCTAGGTCTTTGTGAGAATCCTTGTATAATCAAATGAGTTTTATATCTCACAAATTCCCCTTTTTCATTTCTCTTTCTCACAAAGACTCCTTTATATCCACGGGCTTTACACCTTCCGGTGTATGAACTATAGGCCCGAATACTTCTCATTTCGAAATAGATTTTAGTTTCACCTCAATTGTCTCTTTTTATTTTGGCCAATCATTTCTTCATTTACATTGTCCAATTGAAAATGGTTAATGATCCACATTATCATCCAAAATCTCGATTTGATTTAGGTTCCACTTGTTACCAGACATGACATAGTTTATTGAGATTTCATCATTATCAAGTACCCGAGTCATGTCTATTGTCTCTTTTGGAGACCTTTTAATCTCTTGTCGAGATATTTCACAATTCATTGATTCCTCAATCGGACCATCACAAGATATAGCTTCTTTTCTTTTTTGAGGAATTTTATCTTTAGAACCTACTTGTCTACCATGCTATAACATAAGTTAGACTCATTAGCAACTAGATTTTGTCATTCCGGGACATCAAATTTAATTGGAGCATTCATAGTTGGTATATGTGACTTAGTCACTCTTTTAGGGTCAGCAAAGTCATCTAGCAATTGATTTGATAAGTTTTGTACATGAATTATCCTTTGAACTTCCAATTCACATTGACATTGTTGAGTACATGGATCAAATAAGACAATGATAATTCATTCTAACTTATTTCTTTTCCTAGCTATATATTTTCTCTCCCTAATCTTGGGAAAACTGACTCATTAAATGGCAGTCAATAAATCAAGTTATAAATAAATTCCCCATATGAAGCTCGAGATATTTAATTATTAAAGGGGATTCAAATTCGAAATATGTTCTCAACCTCCTTTGAGGACCCACCTTTGTGCGTTGTGGTGGAGCAATTAGAATATATAACGCACAAAAAAAAAATCTAAGATGGAAAATATTTCGTTCCTGACCAAAAACCATTTGTATTGGGGAGAACTTATGATAATTTGCTGGCTTGATGCAAATTAGTAATGCTGCATGTAAAATGACATGTCACCAGCATTATCAAGAGTGATTGTCTTTATAGGGTAATCTGGAAAATGTGCTCGTAATTTTATCAACTGAGCAAGTAACCTCGCAAATGCCAAGTAGCGGGTTGATAACAAGGATACATATGACCATCTAGTCGATGCATCGATTAAAACCATAAAATATCTAAATGATCTATAAGAATGGTGTATGGGCCCACATATATCACCTTGTATTCGTTCTAGAAAATTAATAGATTCATAATCTATCTTAGCTGGTGATGGTTGAATAATCAATTTGCCTTGAGAGCAAGCATCACATGAAAAACATTACTTTGAAGAATCTATTAGTTCTTCAATGAATAACCACATGAAGTATCAATAGCTTTTCGTATCATAATTGAACCGGGATGGCCTAACCGGTCATGCCAAATAATAAAATTATCAGTAAACTTTTGGTTTACAATAGCATGAGCTTCATTTTGTACTAATTATTGTGTAGTACAATCTGGATGATAGTGTATATAATTTTGTCAAGATTTTCTTATTGCCTTGGTTTTTACTCGTAATATGGAGATATTTAGCATCCCCTTGACTAATAGTCACAATATGACATTCATTTATTTGAATATCTTTAAAATTCAATAAGTCTCTTTACGATTTTGGCGAGTATAACACATTGTGAATATGAAATAGAGTTCTATTTGACAATAACATATTTGCTCTTCCGGAACCTTCTATGATATTAGTACTTCCAGATATAGCACTTGCATTATTCCGTTGCATTTTAAATGGGAAAATATGTATAATTATGCACCTTTGAATATGTGTTTTGTACCATTCACTTTAGGGAATAAAAAATATTAAATATAGCACATATCAAATCAATTATCTATCAAAGATAATGTCACAAGAACTTATTACTCTTCCGGAGCATTGATATTTTTGTACTTTGAGATATAGTATGAGTACTTGCACTGTCTGCTAAGCATAAATCGCCACAATTCATTGCATATTTTATTCAAAAAATAATCATATTTCTTCAAAGGATAATAAATAAATATTTAAAATATTTAAATGTATATATGTATAATATAAATAATAATATGTAAAACATATTAACATAAATCAAAATAAAGTAAAAGATCAATTATTTCCTTTAGAGGTTATAAGGAAACAAAATAAATGGCGAATTGTTCCCTTCAATGGTCATAAGGAAATCAAAAACATCCAATTGAGTTGGACCAACAACGCCATAATTATTTTCGCCATTTTCGTAAAAAAAATTGTTTATATTTTCTTTCTTTTATCATTCATGATTATGGATAAAGGTCTATAATGCTTCGACGTTTGACAAGTACAGATAATGGTTTGTACCATGCATTGATAACATAAAAATTTTAATATGATCTCTATCATTATTGTCATCCTTATAATTACACTTATGGTGGGTATAAGTATTATTAAAATAACCATAATTTCTATGTCCATAGCCTTGACCATGACCACAACTACTAATATGACGTTTATTTTTTTCGTTATAAAATCTCACATTTACTTTAGGGAATGGAGTAGAGCCAGAGGGCCTTTAAAATATTTTTTGCAATATTGTGCCCAACGACGACATTATTTGCATGAAAAGTGGAGTATGTTTTTTCTAACATATCCTAATCAGTAATATTTTGACCACATAACTTCAATTGTGAAGTAATTCGAAACATAACAGAGTTATACTCGCTTACTGATTTAAAATCTTGCAATCTCAGATGCAACCAACCATATTGAGCTTTAGGTAGAATAACAATTTTCTGATGGTCATATCGTTCCTTTAGATTATTCCAAGGAATAAGAGGATCTTTCACCGTTAAATATTCAGATTTCAACCCCTCATGGAGGTGACGGCGAAGAAGTATAATAGCTCTGCCCTTATTTTAAGCAGATTATTCCAAAGATTTAATCATCGTACGCAGCATTGTTAAACCAGTTCACAAGGTCCTTTAGAAACCTTCTCTGAGACCAATAGCTCCGTAGAACGGGATGTCCAGCCAATATATTCGGATTAAACCAACAGAACAAAGAACATAAATCACCATAATTTATAACAGTCTTCTTGTAGATCATAAATCACCATAATTTATTGCACTTTAAAATCGTAATTTAAAGAATAAAATAAAAATAGAGTTTACTAATATTGATTTTCCTCTCGAGGACAACAAAGGTATGAATGACCAAGACAACTCCTCATAATCTCTTTATGTCATGTCTCTTTCCAAACCAATTAAACACATGTAAAACTCAAAAACATTGTTAAAGTACCAACTCTCATAATTAGAATAACCATAAATAAATATCAATATGTAAACTAAAGAAAAAAAAAGTGACCTTTGAGGGTGAATGAGATTTAAGGGTGCGCAGATAATTTAGCAATCTCAAAGTTACAACTCGAACTCCATGAACATGTCTCGAAAGCAGGGTGAGATGTAAACAACTGAAGTAATTGATAGAAATTCATAAGTTACCTTGAAAGCTTTTAGCCAAAACCGTGGCAGTTGAACATTCGTCGTGGATCACAAATTATAATTATTGTATCAAATTTTTTTTCAAGAATCACGACAATTGAGCGGGGACAGATTTTAGACAACTTTGTTTCTTGAAAAAATACCATGCTTGGTTTAGAGCTCCGAATCAATTTATTAGACGCACTCAGTTTTTCCTTCTTTTTTTTTTACAAAAACCCATTGCGTTCCATGATAAGATCGACAAAGTCATCATAAAACAATTTAAACCAAGAATTAAAAACCCAGGAAAAAATACATACCTTGACGAAGGTCACCCTTAAGTTCACATGCCTTCCTCATAACAGCTTCCTTTCCCCCATTAAATTTAATCTCTAGGATCTTACTAATTTCCCGACCGGCACTAGCTTCCTCTAGAAGATTTGGTAGAGGTTCGGAGTTAGTGGAAGGGAGAGAAGATACATCCTCAAGACTGCTTCTAATTTGCACTCTCAATCTACGCCTTTGGGAAGCATTTAAAGAACCTGATTTAGAGCTTGAGAACCGAAACATTGGGGTTGAAGGACGGGACTCGGTGTTCTTAGAGGGGCGTGGGAATGAGAGAACTTTGGAACCAGAAACTTCAACGGGTTGATCAATATGAGCCAATTCCTCAAGACTATCTTGAACGAAGTCAATAGAAGGGTCTACTACGAGGGCCTCGGGTTTGCTTGCAAAAGAGTCCTGGACCACAAGGGAGTCTGAGCCCACAAAAGAACCCACATTCGATGATAAATCAGATTCAACCAAGGGAGAAGAATGGATCAACTTGCTCCTTATCCTTAAGGCCCGATAAAGTGCCCTGATAATATTAGCCCAATAGGATTTTGACCAGGTACATGAAGGCCTGAGTTGTCATTGTTGGCCGTAAGGTCATTATTAATACCCTGAACATTTCCTGAAAAAGTTGTGGTTCCAGCCTCACTGTACTTTCCAGAATTAAGAGTAGCGGCGTTCATCTCAGAGCCCAAGGTGACGTGAGGCAAAGATCGAGGAGAATCTTCCATGTTGACGTTGTTAGCCATGCAAGCCCTATGACCGTTGGGATCCGAAGGGTCAGGGAATGCTGCCTCCTTGCCGGACCGTGGTTTATTCCCTCTTTTTTCCACTCCGACAGCCTCATCGACCTCCTTCAAAGAAAAATTTTCCGGCCAAATATCCGCAAAATTCCCACGATTCTGATCTGATTCGGACAGAACAACATCATTCTTTTTATCCCCTACTAAGATACAAAAATTCTTAAAATTTCGGCTACAGAAATCTACATGAATAAAAAAATGAAGTTTTTTTTTAAAGTTTTGAAAGAAGTTATGGTTTGAAATTTTATGTGAAGAATTTAAGGTTTTGGGTATTTATTTTAAGTAAAAATAGTCTTAAAATTTTAGTAATGAAAGTACATGAGTAACAAAAGGAAGATTTTTATTTTTTAAGGTTTTAAAAGAAGTTATGATTTGAGATTATGTATGAAGGATTTAGGGTGATGGGCATGGGTAGATTTGGTATTGAGTTTTTAATGCTTTGTGTATTTAGTGGATGTGGATGATTGATTAATTTATTTTAGGATGCTAATAATTTGATTTTGTTTCCTTCTAATTTCCGATAAAAGTTTAACTCAATATATGTACCTTAGTTTTAAGGATGGTTTAAGTCATTGAGTTGTTGGATTAATCCTTGAATTTTAAGGTTTAACTCAATTCTTGTAATGTTGTTTGGATTAATCCTTTTAGTTTTTAAATCTACCAAAGGATGGTTTAACTCAATCCTTGAGTTTTTGGATTAATCCTTGGTTTTAAGATTTAACTCAAATCTTTGTAATATTGCTTATGGCTTTTGACTTTCTTTTTAGTCTTGATATGTCTAGTTAACTTTCTTCTACTTTCTTTTAATATAAACATGTTGAATATTTGTTTGTTCAGATTTTGTTGGATTGATGTGCGTGCTGTTCTAACAATATTTATTTATTATTTTTGTTCATATTTATTTTACTATAAAAAAATAACATATACCGACGCATAAAAAATCGTTGGTATATGGTCTAAAACTTTGTATCGACGGGCAAAAAAGATATTCTGATAGATAAAATGTCGTCGGTAAAACGCTAATCGATATAAATTTATAGCAATAAAACCAACCGTCGGTATAGATATTGGGACCCTATACCGACGGACCAATCTGTAAGCATAGGTATGAACTTATATTTCAAACAAATCTACTATTAAAGACTTATATTTCAAACAAAATACTCACAGTAAAGCAGGGAAAATACAACAGCAAGTACAAAAGTACTAATTTCATATTCAAATTTCTTACTGAAGCTAAATTTTTGAAGAAAAATTAACAATAAAGTACCATATTCAATTACTAAAAAGTTCTTATATTGTAATTACAAAAAAAAGATCAACAAAAGATGACATTCAATCTATTAGCCCATAATTACAATAAAACATGTGCAAAAGATGACATATAACTTTAAAATGTCTTTTCCATTTTCTTCAGTGATTGGATCTTTTTTTATATTTTCATTTTCTATATTTGGAGTGACATCCAATCCATTAACACCAACATCGTTTCTAATCCATTAGCTACTCCATCCATCCTCAAATCTGGACTCAATGTGTCGATTGGTATTGGATCCTAAGAGCAACCCTGTTATTTGAACAATAAACTACTTAAAGCAGTCATTTCCTTTTCTTTCTCAAGTCAACGTTTGCAATAAAAGTTCAACAAGCAAAGAATAAACTGATCCATAAGTTTATGAGTTCATCAACAAGATCCACCTTTAATTGCTAGATTCAACGCAAATAAAAAGTAAATCTTTTAAGCCCCATTTCATCCGTATAACATGAGAAAGAGAACAAGATCCAATTAATAAGCAGGGATTTAAAAAGCGTCCGCAGTCGTATTTTCGGTCGCGTCGCGGTTATCGTAGTTGCGGACGTAACAGATGCCATCGCGGTCACTGCGGGTGTCGCAGTTGTTAATTTTTTTAAAATTTGCACAATTTGTCTAAAAACATAATAATTATAATTATAACTATAAAGACTTATATTTAATGATTTTTAGAGTTCTTTCTAAGTGACATTAGGGCACGGTGCAACTTCACCGATTTTATGAGCAATGTGCTCTTTAAACTGTGTTATTCATCCTTTTGTAACTTTGCCACAAAATTTACAAACAACATATCCTCTCGAATTTGGAATTGGATCTCCAAAGTGCCAACCTATATCTTTACTCGGTGCACATTCCAATCCTTCGGTCGGGAACTTGTCCGTACGTGGCGGCATACTTTAATTTCAATAAAAGTCTAATATATTTTTATATTTAGAACTGAAATTTGTATATTCATAAATCATAATCATACAGTTAAATAAAAATCTAATATATTTTTACACTTGATTAAATTAGGACTGAATTGAATGAAAATTAAGACTAAATTTAAATTGTATAAATTTAGAAACTTTGATTAAATAATTTGAATTAGGATATATGACTAAATTGAATGGAAAATTGAAAATTTAAATTTACACTAAATTAGGATAACATTAAGGACCAAACTCAACAAATCCATAAAAATCCCCTACTTTACCTTGTTCTTCTTGCCCTTTCACCTTCTCACTTCAGAATCTCAATTCTCAAATGGATTTGCAAAATGCAAACCGCTCGACTCGGTTGCTCAATCTCAACGGCTCAACGTCCTCAGTCCACCACGGTACCATTGGCGACGAAGCTCAACTAGATCCAGACTCCAGACTCCAGACTCCAGACTCAGTTCACTTATTCTCTTTGGTTTTCTTAAAAATCTCAGTTCTCTTCTTCTGATCTGAGTCTGTTCTCTTCTCTACTTCTCTCTGTTTTTTTTAAAAAAATTTCAGTTCTCTTTCTTTAGCTCTTTGCAATTTAGTTTGGTGATTGGTCTATGAGAGTGTGTATATTATATTTCAATTCAGATTTCAGATTACTTTTTATTTTTTTCAATTACTTTTGCTTGTTTTTATCGTCTTTTGCAGGGGAATATATTCTTTGTTTTGTCTGGGCAGTCTGGGTTTGGTAATTACATCTGGAAGCTCTGGCTTTTTCTGAGCAATTTTTTTTCAATAGCGGCCTGATAACGGGAATAGCATCCCTTATTGCCACGACAACCTGTTATCTCGTTATTTTGCGTCCGCGATAGTTCACTATCGTCGTGATTTCGTTGCCCACTGTAATTTTTTTCAGTTGTAATTTCGGACGGCGGCACGACCGCAATTTTACGGCCGCTATAGCGTTAGCATTCCGCTATTTAAAACTCTGTTAATAAATAAACAAATATAGCCGTAAGTAACATCTAAGAGAGCAATCCAAACATCACATTTTCTCACCTTTTTATAACAGATCTATGAAAATTAAGAAATACACAGATCATATACTGGCCTGAATCCAAACATCATATTTTCTCACATTTGATCTTCCGAGAAATCACATGGAAAAAAGGAGAGTACTTAAAACTTACTGGGTGAAGCTAAATCACTCAAATCTAGATAGAGAGTGAGAAACGCAGAAATCTAGAGAAGTACGTGTTGAAAAAGAGAGAAATTCTGTAGGATAACAGCTAGGGATACTTAATAGATATATACATATATTAATGCAAAATTGGAACTGCTACCTTTCTATCAGTTAAAACCATACTCAAAATTGGGGATACTTATGATTTCTCAATTCTCAGTTAAAACCATGTTTCAATTAGCACTAAATTAACGCAAAGCAGATAGAGAGAAAAAAAGAAACCTTTGGACGGAAGAAAGACAACGGATAGGGGGCAGCATTGCACCAGAATATCGCTGGCGAGCTGTCTGATCGGTATATAGAGTGAGAGGCGATTGTAATGGTTTGGTTTGGGATCGGGTGAGAGTTTGAGTGAGACTGTAAGAGAAAGGTTCAAACGGTGAGTTTTTATAAAATAATAAAAAAATAAAAATATCTATACCGATAGACATAACCAACCATCGGTATATGGAACACCTATACCGACGGTTACTATAAAAATTGTCGATATACATCGCATATATACTGACACACTAAATCAACCATCGGTATATGTTTTACCTATACCGACAGACAGAATCAACTATCGGTATAAAGTACATCTATACCAACACACTAAATTAATCGTTGGTATAAACTACATTTATACCGACAGTTTCTTGTCATTCGTCGGTATAATTGATGTGCACAGTGACAAATATTATATTCCTCGGTAAATATCAAAATTTGTACCGACAATTTCAGATTTTGTCGGTTAGGGTATATACCGACGACATTTGTCCGTCAGTATAAAGATGCGTCGGTATATGTACATTTTTGTAGTGTTTGAATGTAATTTTTGTTGGTTTCCAAACTACTACTTATATTGCAATTTGTTATAGTTATAGATGTTGCAAACAAGTCCATCTATAAAAAGAAGTATGAAACTATATTGTTTTGCCTTGGATATTGTCCTAGTGTAATTTGACCTTGATACAAATGCTATCAAGGATTGGTAATTATCCATGAAATGATATTAATGATAGAAGTGGTACGGAAATATAATTTCCTACCAATTTAAGCTTAGATAGATGATTAGTTGCCATGTCAAAAAAATTATCACGTTGATTTCTATCTAAAATAACAAACCAATAGTAAAGTAGAATGGTAGCTTTGTTCATATAAAATTTGTCATATGAATCATCGTTCTTAAACTTGTTTCTTCTTCAGATAGAAGTCGTAGGCTTTTATTTTCGAATCTTTTTAATCCAAACTAGTATTTTAAACATGAAATTATGAACATAGCATAACTAGATAGATTCATATTTTCCTGAATTGGAAAAGTTATTCCTCATTTTGTATATCATTGGTTTGATTCCTGTGAGACAAAAGATCCTGGAATAGTTCCATTAACAGAAATTAATCTTGATGAAATAACATACTAGATGGATCCTTAGGAATAGTTCCAATACTATATGATGTAACCAGTAATTGGATGTTTGAAAGAAGTTGGCAATACTTGTTGATAATTGATGTAACTAGTAAGAAAACTGAATTTGTTTTGGTCCAATATTGTATGATGTAACTAGTAATTGGTTTTTTGAAAGAAGAGAGCAGTACTTGTTGATACTTGATGTAACTAGTAAGGAAAGTGAATTTGTTTTGGTCCAATAGTGTATGATGTAACTAGCAATTGGTTGTTTGAAAGAAGGTAGCAATACTTGTTGATAATTGATGTAACTAGTAAAGGAACTGAATTTATTTTGGTCCAATATTGTATGATGAAAGTAGTAATTGGCTTTTTGAAAGAAGGTAGCAATACTTGTTGTTAATAATTGATGTAACTAGTAAGAAAATTGGATTTGTTTTGGTCCAAAACTGTATGATGTAACTAGTAATTGGTTGTTTGAAAGAAGGTAGCAATACTTGTTGTTGATAATTGATGTAACTAGTAAGGGAACTGAATTTGTTTTGGTCCAATACTGTATGATGTAAGTAGTAATTGTTTTTTTGAAAGAAGTTAGCAATACCTGTTATTGATAATTGATGTAACTAGTAAGGAAACTGAATTTGTTTTGGTCCAATACTGTATGATGTAAGTAGTAATTGGTTTTTTGAAAGAAGTTAGCAATACCTGTTGTTGATCATTGGTGTAACTAGTAAGGGAACTGAATTTGTTTTGGTCCAATACTGCAAGATGTAAGTAGTAATTGGTTTTTTGAAAGAAGGTAGCAATACTTGTTGTTGATAATTGATGTAACTAGTAAGGAAACTATATTTGTTTTGGTCCAATACCGTATGATGTAACTAGTAATTGGTTGTTTGAAAGATGTTAGCAATACTTGCTGTTGATAATTGATGTAACTAGTAAGGGAACTGAATTTGTTTTGGTCCAATATTGTATGATGTAAGTAGTAATTGGTTTTTTGAAAGAAGGTAGCAATACTTGTTGATAATTGATGTAACTATTAAGGAAACTAAATTTGTTTTGGTCCAATACTGTATGATATTGAGTATTATTTAATTTTACAAACTAATGTGACATTAATTTCATATTAAAGTAGTTGAGAATGGATAAATGTAGCAATGTCGACGTAGAAAGGGTGATGGATGACACAATTGCGGTGGATGAGGCATATAAACCATTGACTGCATATTTTAACTTCTAGTAAGTTAAAGTTGAATGTATATAGAATGTTTGAAATTGTTAGTTGGTTAGAGTTACGTATTGCATACTCTAACTTTGAATTAATGTATGTACAATATAAATGAATGTAAAGGACACAAGGGAGGAAAGAAGAAAATGATAAATGCTATAAGTGGGAAATTTGAAATAGTATTATGTGATTTGTATTGGTTTTTAAAGTTTACATATGATAAAAATGTAATATTTATGTGAGTGATACAAGCGAGAACACTAGCAATGAAATGGGCAAAAATGAGCGATGAGGAAAATAAGCCTTATTTTGATATGCACTTGCAACAAAAGCAAGCGTATATGGAATGGATATCAAAAGGCAAAGGCAGGGCAGAAGTTAAGAAGGGAAGAGTATCTTTCTTGTTAGACAAATTATTTAAGGTTAAAAATTTTCGTTAAATAATATATAGAAGAGTAACATTGAAGTAATTATTGTTATATTATATGTCGTAGGAGATTTCGTCAAGGTGTAGCATGAAGAAGTTGTCGAAGTTGTTTAAAGAGATGTAGAGGCAAAAGATTGATGACGTTGTTGTAGAAATAGGGTTTAGGCCTTTATTTAGAATAAAATCTCGAGTAATTCATCACAATCTATGACATGTGATACGCTCCAACTCTCCAAATGGATTTATTGAGAGAAGCTTTGATTGTCCCAATCGTGAATACAAGCAAGCCTTGATCCTCCGAATGTCTTCTTGTTGAAAGTGAAAAGAAATGATAATGAACATAATAGGGTGCGAAAGTGTATAGGATGGTGTATGAAGGAAGTGAATGAAAGGGACAAAATGGTTAAGGATATGAAAGTGATGTTTTTGATGGTGAATGGAAATGGTTAAGGAAATAGATGAAAGGGAATGAAAATGGAAGTGATAGTATTCAAAAGATGAACCTATGCTATGTGTAGCGACTAAAAATTCAAAGGTTTCTCATTTTCTTGAAAAATTTTGGTTTTGGAGGGGAATTTTGAAAGGGGCGTGTTTTGAAATAAAATTTGTGGAGTCGCCACCGGTCACTTGGTTTAGGTAGACCGGACACCGGAAAGAAAACCAAAGATTATAAGGGTTCGGGAGTCGGTTACGAGTGGGGAAAGTTTCGCACCCCCACCATGCCCAAAAAATCGGTACCTAAGGGTTCGTATTGTATTTAACTAAAAAAATTAAATTAAATTCTAACTTGATTAATAATCCCTAAAAATGCATAATCATATCGTTCAAACCTAAACCTCGTAATTTATGGTACTTGAAGGAGATGCCGCCCGAATATTCGGGACGACACTTCCGAATGGGACATCGAAATTTTGAGGACTAAACTAAATGCCACAAATTATAATGCAAGGACAAGATAAATATGACAAAAATGCATGGGCAATTGATATGATGAAAAGGTACAAGGCATGAACAAAGAAATAAATAAATAAATATGTACGTGTAAACACGGTGTAAAATATACAAACATGCGTTTAAAAAAATGCTGAACAAGCAAAATATGCACATATAAATATGTATAATAATATACAGAAGATTTAATGGCATATAAAAACAAAAATATGAAGGAGATGTATACATAGATACGAAACAACAAATGTAATATATTATTTGACTGTAGAAAACAGTATAAAAAGATGTATCCACTACGCATGTGAAACCGTGTATATATGTATGTATATATATGTTACATTGCCATGAAAAACCAAATACATATATATATGTATAAACTATATAAAAAGCTGATAAATGCTAAAGAAAATGAAAAGAGCAGGGATTGAAAACGTAAATATTCCCTTGAATGCAAAACAAATAAACATATGCATGAACAATATGAATACGTCAACAAAAATAAAGGGAATAAAATAAAGCATAAATGATAATAAAAAATATATGAACATGGTATATTGAATTAAATAGCAGTGGTCAAAGACTGAAAAATAAATATACAAATCTGGAAAGGACTTGACTGAACAAAAGAAAAAACGATAATAAAATGCATAAAATTAAATGGCACCAGATATAGGATCAGGTTGAACGAAAATAAAGTAAAACGAGAGGAATTAAATAAATATCCGGAAAGGACAGGATCGAACAGAAATTAAAGTGCGAGAAATTAAAAGCTAAAATTAAATGTTAGTAAGTCATGTTAGATGTTAGTAAACGAACCGGGTCATAAATAATACGGATCATTCCCCGGTTCGAGTTAACGTAAGGCCGTAGGCGAATCGTGATCGAACAACAATTAAATGCGATAAAATAACTACATAAGTTAAATCACAATAAATAAATGGACTGGAATGTAAAAGCAAAAATATAAGTGCTGAAATTAAAATAAAATACCGAAATCTAGAAAAAGGACCAGATGCACTATTATGCCATGCGACAGGGATAAAGTAAAAAAAATTAGAACGGAGGGACCAACTTCGTAATTTTCCCTTTTTATGTGCTTTAAAACCTAAAAATAACCCTAAGACTCTCTATTTCCCATTTTCCCCCTTAATCAGCCGTACCCCACTGCCGCTGTTCCCTCTCCTTTTGTTTTACTCTCAAACTCAGGTTAACATCAACCCCCTATATTCGATCGGGATGCTGATGGTTGCAAGTTGGCCTTGCTCGGTGGTGAAGGGCTCGAAACTGGACCAGGGTAAGTCGAATCTTCCCCCTCCCTTCTTATTTTCGTGTTTTTTATGTATTCGAATGAAAATAAGAAGAATGGCATACCTTTTTTTTCTTTTCTTTTTTTTTAAAACTCAAATTTGGAATTTCTTCTTCAGAAGTAGGGATAAAGACAAGGTTTTTTTTCTTTGAATCGGTTCAAAGCCCTTTTTTTTTATTGATTTCGAATCCCCCCATTTACATTGGATTTTCATCTATATATATTACATTTGATTACATTTAAAAACCTACTATAGTCTATCTTAGAGTTGTTGATTAAAATCCCCCATTTTGTGGCTTTTGCATATCAGTAGAGGGCGGGCGGCGGCTCGGCGTGGCTCACCGACGTGGTCTGATATGGTGGCAGCGCAGGTTAGCAATAGGGCGGGCGGCTGGATTAGGGTTAGGGTTGGCTTGTAGGTTTAGGTCATGGGCTGATAGGTATTTAAATTTGGGTTTTAGGTTGTGAATGGGTATAATATTGGATATGAAATTTTAATTTGGGTTTGTAATAATTATAATAATAAAAGGGTTATATATATGTATATTTATTTTTGTTTTTGGTCTCGATTTTATTCGGCAATAGAGCAAAGACTAAAAATATCCGGAAAAGACCAGATCGAACATAAATTAAAGTGCGAGAAATTAAAAGCTAAAATTAAATGTTAGTAAGTCATGTTAGATGTTAGTAAGCGAACCGGTCCATAAATAATACGGATCATGCTCCGATTCGAGTCACCGTAAGGCCGTAGGCAAATCGTGATCGAACAACAATTAAATGCAATAAAATAACTTCATAAGTTAAATCGCAATAAATAAATGGACTGGAATGTAAAAGCAAAAATATAAGTGTTGAAATTAAAACAAAATAAAATAAAATAACAAAAATTTGGAAAAAGGACCAGATTGAAGCCCCATTTTGTGAAGGACCAAATGCGTTATTATGCCATGCGACAGGGATAAAGTAAAAAATTAGAACGGGGGACCAATTTCATAAATTTCCCTTTTTATGTGCTTTAAAACCTAGAAATAACCCTAAGACTCTCTATTTCCCATTTTCCCTTTAATCAGCGCACCCCACTGCCTCCGTTCCCTCTCTCTTTTTTACTCTCAAACTCAGGTTAACATCAACCCCCTATATCCGATCGGGATACCGATGGTTGCAAGTTGGCCTTGCTCGGTGGCGAAGGGCTCAAAACTGGACTGGGTAAGTCGAATCTTCCCTCTCCCTTTTTATTTTCGTGTTTTTTATGTATTCGAATGAAAATAAGAAGAATGGAATACCTTTCTTTTCTTTTCTTTTTAAAACTCAGATCTGGAATTTCTTCGTTAGAATTATAGATAAAGACAAGGTTTTTTTTCTTTGAATCGCTGCAAAGCCCTTTTTTTTATTAATTTTGAATCCCCCCATTTACATTGGATTTTCACATATATATATATATATTACATTTGATTATATTAAAAAACCTACTCTAGTCTATCTTAGAGTTATTGATTAAAATCCCCCATTTTATGGCTTTTGCAGATCGGCAGAGGGCGGGCAACGGCGGCGGCTCGGCGTGGCTCACCGGTGTGGTCCGATATGGTGGCGGCGCGGGTTAGCAATAGGGCTAGCGGTTGGATTAGAGTTAGGGTTATGGGCTGATAGGTATTTAAATTTGGGTTTTGGGTTGTGAATGAGTATAATATTGGATCTGAAATTTTAATTTGAGTTTGTAATAATTATAATAATAAAAGGGTTATATGCATTTATTTTGGTTTTTGGTCTCAATTTTTATTCGAGCTAAACTCGGACGAAAATAAGCTATTACACTATGAAAGCATAAACCTGATCTTAAAGAAGGCTTTGAGGGTGGTAATGGGATTTAGACCGAAGGTTAAGGATAACCAACAATCTGAAGTATCAAAGATGGATAAGAGACGCCACAAACCTTAGAATAGGCTTGATAAGTCAAGAAGTTCTTAAAAGAACAAGTTTGAGAGATAAACTTACAAAAAGTAAATTTATATATTCTTAATTGTGTGTTTACAAAATGAAATTGAAAGCCTATTTATAGTTTTTCTAGGGGGTGGCCAAATGGGTATGATACAAGGGGTATGTGGCTATTCGGCCATGTTCATGTCTTCCTCCAAAATGGTCGAGTCTCCCTCCAAAGCCTTGTGCATCTATTCGAAAAGTTGCAACTTCTCGTATGAAATTGCAGCTTGCACTCCCTTCGGTAATATGGACATATCTCGAGCTCCCGATATTGGATTGACGCGATTCAACATGCGTTGGAAAGATAAGAGATAGGACAACAAGTTTCATGCAGATTTCACAACCCAATTATGCTTGGATCCGGATCAAAAACGGCAAACAATCTGATTGACGTGATGAATTTGCCTAATGAAGAGTGATGTCGCTTGAGTTGGTTGGAACTCTTCATTTTGGCACCAAACTCAGATTTCCCTCCAAGGATGACCAGACATGATGATTGGGAAGGAACATGCCCTACGGTTGTTGAGTTGGGGTTGGTAGCTGGAGCTGAGATGAGCTGATTGAGCTAGGTGAGAGTTGGATTGAGCTGAGCTAGCTAGCGGAAGTTCTTAGCTCAAAGTTGAAGTTGTTTTGAGCTATTTTGAGTTGCCCTTAGCTAGGTGAGCTAGTCCTTAAGCTGTGTGAGCTCCCTTCGCATGTTTCTCTAGGTCCTTGAGCTTCTTTTGGACTCCGTGAGCTAATCCAAGCTAAATTGAACATTCTTGAGCTAAACCGAGCTGAATTTGGATTGCATGAGCTAAATCAAGCTACCTTTGATTGTGTCCTTTACTCATGTTCCTGTATAATTCAAATAAACAATGGAATTAGATGCATGAATTAGACATAAGATGCAATATGATTAGACATGCTGAAATGAACTTGGAAATAGATATAAAGATGTGGAATAAGATGACGCATCACATATCAATATGCAAAAGCATGTGTATAATATATAATGCATAAATGAGTTAATAGAAGATAAAGTAAGGTAGAACTCCCTTAGAATCAATCTCAAAGCCCTTCAACGGTGTGAACAAATCATGGAGAAGGTTGGTGCTGATTAGGATCGCATCATCCCCCCTTCTTTTTGACGATTTGTCCTGAAATCAAAGTTGTTTCTTAATGGATACTTCTTTGCTATAGGGGTGGACGAATCCTCACTTCTCCTCCCAAATGGAATGATTATTCTTCTTGGTTCATCCTGCAAAATAAAAGAATGAAATTCTTTGGAAGCTTTTTAGTGTAAGGAACATTAGTCATAGGTTGTGTCAAAAGATGCTTCCTAATCATCCCTCCTTCCAAATAGGTATGTGCCTTTTGAGTGACTTCTTTGCATCTTTTGGACTCATCATGTCCTTTGGTGAAAAGACTTGTCTTTTGGACTCCCTTTTTGCTTGAATCAACACAATTGTTGGTAAGGGCACTTGTCCTTTTGACCTCCTTTTTGGAATCATCATGTTGCTTGGCAAAGGTAATAATCCCTTGAACGTCTCCTTGGTGCTGAGTTGTAATATCATGTCCCTTGGTGTAGGAACATGTCTTTTTGGTCTCACCTTTGAATCGTCATGATTATTGGTAAAGGTAACGTCAACTCCCTTAATCTTTGTACCTTTCCCAATGATTGCCTTAGAGCGAATAGAGAGTCCTTGTTCTTTTTCCTTCCAACAATGCTTTAGGAACAAAGCAATGTCATCAAACTTCAACGCTTTAATAAATGGAACATCTTCTCACATCTTTCAGTGCAATTCCTCTTCAAACCTATGTCTCCTTTCATTTTCTACAATCACAACTAGATTAGTAGAAAAGAAAATTGGATTCAAAAGAGTAGAGAAAACAAACCCATTAATGTGTATGGATGGTTGATGCTTGATGTACTCCATAGGAAACTTTATTGATTCATTAAAACATGAATGATGATGGATCATCTTCATCATTGGAAATGCACTTGGAACTCAACGAACACATCTCTTGGAGCTTCAAGTGACATTTCTTTTGGAACGTCAAGAATCATGTCTGGTGGATCACCACAAGTCACATCCATTGGTTCTTCAAATGACATATTTTTTGAATCATCAATTTGAAAAGATGCCTTTTGGAATATCCTACAAAACAAAAGAGGGAATAGAAAAAGTAGGGTTAGATAAAATATGTGTTTCTTCCTCCTCTACTTTTCAGATCTCATTATTTTCATTTTCAACTCCAACAATTTGTTTTTCTTCAAAATGATCTTCTACATTCAAAATCTCTTCAATTTTCTCCTACATGGCTTCAATGCTTTCCTTAAGGTGGTTTTGATCTTGAAGCACCTGGTTTGGCAATAAAGGTGCCAATGTAATCTTCTTGCCTTTATATGGGAAAAAGTACCGATTGGTGAATCCATCATGGACTGCTCATCTATCGTATTGCCACCGTCTTCCCAATAATAGATGGCTGGTATGCATGGGTGCCACATCACAAATTGCTTCATCCATGTATTTTCCAATGGAAAAAGAAATGGCAACTTGTTCGGTGATAGTGATCTCTTCATCATCATTAAGCCATTAAATCTTGTATGGACTTGGATTCTTCGTCGTTGTCAAACCAAGTTTCTTGACAATCAAAGTGCTGGAAATATTGGTACAACTCCCACCATCTATGACAACGAAGCACACTTTGCCTTGAACATGGCAACGTGTCTGAAAAACGTTTGAACATTGTAGATCATCTGGCACGTCTTGGATTTTGTTTTCTCCTCCTCCCGAGGTTGATGGAATGTTGAAAGAATCCTGTGACATGGTTAGTGAAAATAAAAGAAAAATAAACCTCACACCACACTCACAAAAATCCTCACTGTTCACTCCAAGGAAGAAAAAAAAGAAAGTGTCACTTAATTCACTCCAAGGAAGAAAAATGTCACTCAGATCACTCATGTTTCAGTCTGGGAATTTGGCTTTTATTTCCCCTTCTCTGCACACAACTCTCTTGCATTTTACCACTTGATCTCTCGACACAAGTTCTTAAAAGAACTAACTTAAATGTGTCAAACTTTTTTTCTTTGATTTTATGGCGTTTGGGCTACAAAATAAAGGTTAGGCTAGGAATGGAAAGAAAATAAGGTTAAAGAAAGAAAATAGGCTTAAAGATAAGAAATTAAAAGAAGAAAAAGGAAATGAGTAAAGGAAAGAAATGAATTTAAAAGAAAGACAATCCGTTACCACAAAACTTTACTTACAAACCGATTGTGAACAATCAAACTCGAGGAACTTCTCCGAGTCGGTTGCTTGTTTGTCTTGTGCTTTTCTGATTTTTGATTATTTTTCTTGTTTTCCTTATTTTTTTTCCGATTCGTTTGAATTCCTTGAGAAGATGGAATTATGATTTTTTTTCTTTTTTTTCGATTAGAAAAGGCTTACTTGATTCTTCCTTTGCTTTGATACCACATGATACACTCCAACTCTCCAAATGGATTTGTTGAGAGAAGCTTTGATTGTCCCGATCATGAATGCAAGCAAGCCTTGATCCTCCGAATGTCTTCTTGTTGAAAGTGAAAAGAAATGATAATGAATAGAATAGGGTGCAGAAGTGTATAGGATGGTGTATAAAGGAAATGAATGAAATGGATGAAATGGTTAAGGATATGAAAGTGATGTTTTGGATGGTGAATGTAAATGGTTAAGGAAATAGATGAAAGGGAATGAAAATGGAAGTGATAGTATTCAAAGATTCAAAAGATGAACCTATGCTATGAAAGCATAAACCCGATCTTAAAGAAGGCTTTAAGGGTGGTAAAGGGACTTAGACCGAAGGTTAAGGACAACCAACAATCTGAAGTATCAAAGATGGATAAGAGCCACCACAAAACTTAGAATAGGCTTGATAAGTGAAGAAGTTCTTAAAAGAACAAGTTTGAGAGATAAACTTACAAAAGGTAAATTTATATATTATGAATTGTGTGTTTACAAAATGAAATTGAAAGCTTATTTATAGTTTTTATAGGGGGTGGCCAAATGGGAAAGATACAAAGGGTATGTGGCTATTTGGCCATGTTCATGTCTTCCTCCAAAATGGTTGAGTCTCCCTCCAAAGCCTTGTGCATCTATTCAAAAAGTTGCAACTTCTCGTATGAAATTCTAGCCTGTACTCCTTCGATAATTTGGATATATCTCGAGCTCCCGATATCGGATTGACACGATTCAACTTGCGTTGAAAAGATAAGAGATATGAGAACAAGTTTTATGCAGACTTCACAACCCAATTATGCTTGGATCCGGATTGAAAATGGCAAACAATCTGGTTGATGTGATGAATCTGCCTAATGAAGAGTGATGTCCTTGAGTTGGTTGGAACTCTTCATTTTTCACGCCAAACTCAAATTTCCCTCCAAAGATGACCAGCCATGATGATTGGGAAGGAACATACCCTTCGGTTGTTGAGCTGAAGCTGAGATGAGCTGATTGAGCTAGGTGTGAGCTGGATTGAGTTGAGCTAGCTAGCGAAAATTCTTAGCTCAAAGTTGAAGTTGTTTTGAGCTATTTTGAGCTGCCCTTAGCTAGGTGAGCTAGCCCTTAAGCTTTGTGAGATCCCTTCGCATGCTTCTTTAGGTCCTTGAGCTGCTTTTGGACTCCGTGAGCTAATCCAAGCTGAATTGAACATTCTTGAGCTAAGCCAAGCTGAATTTGGATTGCACAAGCTAAATCAAGCTACCATTGATTGTGTCCTTTACTCATGCCCCGTATAATTCAAATAAACAATGGAATTAGATGCATGAATTAAACATAAGATGCAATATGATTAGATATGATGAAATGAACTTAGAAATAGATATAAAGATGTGGACTAAGATGACGCATTACATATCAGTATGTAAAGCATGCGTATAATATATAATGTATAAATGAGGTAATAAAAGATAAAGTAAGGTAGAACTCCCTTAGAATCAATCTCAAAGCCCTTCAATGGTTTGAACAAATCTTGGAGAAGGTTGGTGTAGATTAGGATTGCATCAACATGAGTTAGTGGAGACCTTTGATGTCGAAAGCTCAATGATGCAGTTTAATGGATACAAAATTTCTTTAATGGTGGAAGATGTGGAAGTTGTACTGGGGCTAAAAAATAAAGGTGTTGATGTTGTACATGTCATGTGGAAAATTGATGGGAAAGAACTAGCATTGAAGAATAAAATTAGTATGAAGGTTACATTTCTTGAACTGGAGGGAGAAATATTAAATGATGCTTTTGAGGGGGATGAATTAAAAATGTGCGTGTTGTTGTATGTTGTTGGTGTCTTTCTATGTCAAACGTCGAACATTGTGCCTTCCATAGAACATTTGAAGTTATTGTGCTCTAATAGGTTGAAGGGAAAATTGAACTGGTGTAAATTTACATACGAGAGGTTGATTGATTGTATAGACAAATTTAATGGTCGTGCAGGTCATGGTTACATGACCAGATGCATTGCAATCTTAGAGGTAATGTTTTTATTAAATTGATGTTTTAATTGTAGTGATACATAATTTACCCAAGTTTAATTTCGATTAATAATGTTCTGACTAATATAAAATGTAGGTGAGATTGTATGATTATTGGAGTGGAATTCTAAGCAGAGCCTCTGCTGCTACAGACCGTGTTGGTCGTATTCATGCATGGGGAAAGAAAGACGCAGCGAAACTTGTTTCCCGCATAAAGGGAGAACACCCTACTAAAAAATTTAAAGTAAGTAAATTATTAAAATTTGTATTCTATACGAAATAGAATGACATAAAATGAATTAATGATTTTGTTAGGTAATTGGGTCAGATGATTATTGCGGTGAAGGCAACGAAGGAGGAAAGACAAGTGCTAGTAATGATCTTATTATGGAGGCATTTGATAAGGTTATTCAAGATCTGAATAAAATGAAAGAGAGTCCCCAAGCTGGAGTAGAAAAGCAAAATAAAATTAAAGAGACTTTGGAGACACTAAAGAAGGAATTAAAGAACGTGGTTGGTCATGCCGCGGGTTTGAGTGCGAACATAAGGTACATGAAGAAATATTTTACGTATAATTGATGCAAAATTTGTAATTGGCCTTGAAGAAGAGGAAGTAATGGTAGAAAAGACAAAAGTTCAAGAGTCAGACCTAAAAGATGGAGTTGATATTGATGCTGAAGTGTTAATAGATGATGTCACAAGGGTAAAGGATGATAACGTAGTTGTGGCAACCAAAAAGAGAAAGGTATAATTAGCATTAGAGTGTATAACTTTTATTTTATGAATGCTTTTAGTAATTTAATGTATGAGTTTTATATTGATGGCAAATTTATGTTAACTTGTAGGGTAAGCCAAACGTGGAAGCATCGTCAAAGGTTAGCGGACAAGGAAATTGAGTAGGAATGAAAACTTGAAACATGAATTAACTCATCTGATGAAAGAAGTGTCATGTTGAGCTTCTTTATATTGTGTAACGTCGAAAATAAGTTGAGTGCTTGTAGTGTGAACTCAATTATTAAGTGTTACTCACCTTTGCCATTTGAGTAGAACATGATATGGATGGATGAATGAATGAGTTGACGTTCATTTAGAACTTAAATCATTTGTAATTTCTAATGCCGTGACTTGTTTTATTTACATATGTTTCACATTTTATAAAAATTGGTAGAAGGTGTATTATTTATAAAGTTATTAAATATTTTAATTCCTTAATATAAATCAATATCTCACGTGAAATGTTTAAGCGTTGCAAGTACTGAGCTATGTTGAAATAACTGATGGGGTTGGGGTGTTAGCAAGAGGCACTTGTGACTATATATGGAATGCGTCTTTGCCCGAAAAATAAGCAATCCATTATAATGCTGAAATGTAGTTAGGTTGAATATATTTTTAAGTGTTTGAATATGTGCAACAAAATCCTCATTAATTTTGGCCAAATGTATCTGACTTTAAGTGATACTGATACGTTACAACCCGTATATTGGGTGAATTCAGTGGTTAGAATAGTATAGTATAGTGAAAAACTTAAGCAATAAAGTCATATTAAGTTAATTAATGAAGTATAGTCAAATAGTTCATATTTGTTTTGTCTATTTTTAGGTTATTGATGTTGTTGGGTGGATGGTTATTGTTGAAGATATTAGGACGAATTAAAAAGCAAGGATAGGGTATCTACCTTGTGCATTTAGTGTACGTTAAATATTTAATAAGTTAGTGTTTATTAGCAATAAACATATAAAACTTTGGAATCATGCTGAAAAATAATGATTGTCTTGTAGAATCAGCTTGTAGGAGGGATATTGGATGCTATGAAGAATTGATGTTTGACTTTCAAACATTTCGGGAACAGTACGGACTGGAAAACAATAAGAAGAAACTTATATTTTTGGAAATAGTTTGAAATGTATTAAATAGTTTTCGATTTAGTAACGAACATTATTGAAATAATATATGCAGTTATTTATCCCCATTAATGACAATAGAACTCATTGGTATAAGTGTGCGTTGGATATGTGTTTTGGGGAAGCTAAAAAAATGGTAATAAGCATAAACTGAGAGCTATTGAACATAATGCATGATGTTACATAGTATGTAAAGATTTGTGTGTTTGTGCATGTAGATTAAAACATTATGTGAATGTTTTTTGGATGAAAAGTTCATAGAAGTGTTTCGCTCACCACGAATGCCATTGCCAAATCTGCATGTGGTGGTGCCTAGAGTCAAAAATCAAACCAATGGGTATATAGTTATTAAATTTTAGATATGTGTAATCATTCCATTTCCATGTAAGGTTTATACAATTATGTTTTACCATAGAGACGACTGTGGGATGTTTTGCATTAACTGGATACAACTTTGGCATAGAAAGCATGTAGAGGATGTGGTACGTGCATCGGTAGTTCAATACACCTTAATTAGTGTATTGTACTATAAAACTTCATTCATTAACTTATGCTGAATTGTTAATATTTTTTATATAGAGTGTTGGGGAATGAGACCGAATGTTTATTTTATATGATCTCCTAAATAATGATCGAAATACGAAAATACACAAAATTTTAGTTGCTATGAAGGCACATGTCGTAGAGCTTAACTCACGTCCATTCAGGAACCGTGCAAGCATTCGTCGACTTAAATGTTAAGGGAGTAATTAAGTTGCTTTTGTTCCTTATAATTATGAAATCATTATTATCTTCAACTTTACGTTCGTAAGTTTGATAAATGATTGTTGGTAATAAATAGATTGATGTTGGTGTTGGAGATATGTTACGCACATTTTTTGTATGAAACCGTTACGAGGTATTTTTGATCATCTTTTTGTATGGGTCGTACCTAGGTATGTTTGACCATATTTTTGTAAAGTTAGGTAATTTCATTGCTCTTTTTTGAATGGCCAGCAGTAAGAGCAAACATTAATTATCTTAAATTGCATTTTGTGTACATGTAGAACAATATATACATTAGGAGTATGCCAATTCCAAACAGCTTATGTAGTTATTTCAAGCATAATGAAAAGTGTCAATATTTTGTGACCAATTATTCTGAACGCATTTTACAGGTGTTTATTACATTCAGCAGGATAAATTGATGATTCAAATGCTTTATACGCATATGTAAAGTAATACCGATATTGTGAACAATTTATTGGATAGATTCATTATTCACTATCGGTATCAAATGTAAGTAGAGATACTAGTTGAGTGGTATAAAAATGGATCACTTCAAATATTTAAATTGAAAAAATGTGAGCGTAAACTATCATACCTTTTGTATACTATTATGAGTATCTATGTTGCATCAAAACATGATGTAAATAATAGTTGCATCAAAACATGAAGTGAATCACAGTGCATTAAAGCAACTACTGTAAAACATAGTTGCTTCAAAACATGAAGTGAAGCACAATTGCATCAAAACATGAAGTGAATCACAGTATGTGACCTTGCCAAAACATGAAAAGAGAAGATGTTTGGTAGCACTTATAGTTGTGTAGTATCCATTTCATATTGAGAAATGCATAAAGATGCTCTAACTCATGAAATTGAGATACTACAGGACATAAAGTTAAATACCCTGATCAGTAGAGAATGAATTTGTACTAATAATATAAATAATTGTAAAACTAGTTGACGTTAATGAAATAGTACTATTAGACTCTACAATTAGAGATTATTGTAAACATGATCGTCTTTATTCTTAAAATATGGTTGGTACTAAGTGAAACGTAGAAGCAAACATGCGTTAACTTATAATACTATGACACATATGAGAATAAAGGAATATTGACTCACATTTGGTTTAGGTCCGAACATGTTTAGGTCTTCTGCAATTCTTTGAATCCGTGGCTAGATGATGGCCAATCTCAAATGGAATTGATGAATCCTAAGTTATTACCCTTACAATCTAAGCTTTAATCTATAGGAGTTTCGTAGTTAATACTCTATATAAGCTTAGGTATCGATTGACGTCATTGGATTCATTGTAACATCTTCCCTATGTTTTTATCTCGCTCAAGAGTTAGAGAATAAGGAGTTACTATCTCCACCAAAAGATAGAAGCAAAGGAGTTGTCATCCGAGAGCCATAGGACCTTGAGAGAACTAGGTGAGTGTAATCGGAGTCTCGAGAATAGGCTAGGTGCCTTTCTTGGTTTCGTTATTAATTTTTGCATAGCTAACCTTTTGTTAAAGGACATTGCATCAAACCTTTTTGGAGGCTTCATTAGTAAGCATTGGTAAGCTATTGCATCGAACACCGATCATATTATCATTGTTATTGTTATTTTCAGCATTGTGATATTGATACATAGAGATATTGACTATCGGGTATTGAAAGTATCATTGTCATAGCCATTGGATATTGAAATAGACATTGATATAGCCTTTGATCATTGATATTACTATTGTTATCGAAATATTGATCCTTGATATTGATATTGAAATATTGGCCATCAATATTGCTATTGAAACATCGACATTGTTATTGAACCTTGGATTCGAAAGGACATTGGATACAATTGGCATGCCATAGAATTCATGATCTTATTGGTACGGGTGGACTACGGTCCTTGGGCTACGACCTTTATTGTTGCGAGGTAGAGGGATGTTGTGATATTGGTCAATTGGCAAGGCGAGGGAACTAGACCATTTATTGATTTGGCGAGGCGTAGGAATTCACGTATCCATTATCTTGTTTCGATCCAAGGAACATTGTTTTTATATGATGAATATGCCACTGAACATGATTAATAGTATTGCCATTGTAAATCATGATTTGATTTGCACAACATTACATTTGACATTGTTTATAGTCCTCACTAAGCAAAGTATGCGTAATGCATTTTATTTCATGCATTTCAGGTTAAAAAGATTATTGTTGCTAGATCAGGAGTATCGAAGGTTTTTGGCAAGTCACTACTATCTCAAGAGTAATGTTTATCGACCCTACAAACTCCTACTATGGTGACATAATAGCTAGACAAGTCATATTTTCCCATTTTGTTATGTATATATTATGAGTGGCTCATGAATGCTTAAAAGACTTAAAATGCCCTTTTTGGTAGTGCTCAAAATAGACATGATATGCATGTTTAGCCTAAAAAGTTAAAATCCTAGTTAAAAGATTCATAATGCTATGAAATTTAACAAGATAGTAGATTATGGAGTTATAAACTTGCCTACAAAATTTCATAGGATTTGAACATCGTTTGACTGGTCAAAATGCATAAAAACCAAACGAAATATGACATTACAGTACAAGGCGTATTGATATGGGTGATGACGTATCGATACGAGTATGCATTATTAGTCATAGACGTATAGGTGTACCGATACTGCAATAGACATATCAGTATGGAAATTCAACACTAGAATTGAGTTATGAAAAAGGTTTTGGTACAGTTTCTTGGTGTACCGATCCCTGACCATTTGTACCGATACAGTTAGAGTTGTACCGGTACGAGAATTTGTTACCAAAATCCTAAAATTATAAATTGGGGATTGTGTATGGATACGGATTAACCCCGTATCGATATGAGTTAGCAAATCTTAATTGCAATACCGATCTTGACGTAGGCGTACTGGTACGACCTTCCCGAATACAGGTAAATTAGTTAAAGCTATCAAGATAAGTCTGGTAAATTCGAATTAATCATTGTTTGTTAAATAACTTAGTTGACTAAGAAAATGATCCCTGCTAGGGATAAAAATTTGTATGCTCACTAGTTAAAGGCTTAATTTCATTTGGTAAGTTTTAATTCTAGAAAAGACCCCTAAATTTACTGAATCTACAAATTGGTCCGAAAAATTTGTAAAGGTTTAAAATTGGTCCTAAAGCATCGATCATAGTACCGAATAGAATTATGTTTCCTTGTTTTAACATGGTTGTCGATTACCGAACATTGAATAAATTAATGTATTGTTTATTGTTTTGATCATCGGTAATATACTCCGACCTAGTTCTCTACTAGGCCAGGAAGGGATGTTACATTTGTGGTATCAAAGCTAGAGTTTAGTCAATTCTAGGACTAAACCGAAGTCTATTGTATTGTCATTGCATTGTATATGCTACTTAGGAGTTATTTATTGTGCATATTGTGACTTGCCGATTAACCTAATCTCTTTACTTTAGATTATATATATGTTTGACTCTAATGAAGCTCATATAAATGAGCCTGCTATCGGCTCCTCGACCTATGACGAGGAAATAAGGGGGAGATTCTTTAAATCCGCAGAACCTTCCTACATAAGGCATCGAGCCAGAAGTGCAGACTGCTCAAACTAAATGCTACCGGAACATGACAGACATGTTCAAACAATTTATGACATCAATAAAAGCTTAGCAGACTGCCCAACCTTCTACAGTTCCTATCTCTTACGCTCGGGCTCCTATTGATAAACTATCGCAACATCGAGCCTATACCATTACTGGTCAGAATAATGAAAATCCTAAAATTGCTGAATACTGGTTGGATAACACACTGAGGAGACAAGCACAAGGTTGAATGTGCCATTGCGTTGCTTGCTGATGAGGCACTTTATTGGTGGGAGACTACCATTCTTATAGTCCTCGAAGAAGCTATGACGTGGGAGTTCTTTCTTTAAGAATTTTGAAAGAAATACATTAGCAAGTTCTATCTGGTAGAAAGATGCAACATCTTTCTCCATTTCAATCAAGGTGGACGACCAATTGAGCGGTACATGCATGATTTCTACAAGTACTACAAATATGGTACGGAATATATCAAGAAAGAGGATGAGAAATGCAGAATGTTTATTGCTGGGCTTAGTAACGAGCTACATCCTATATTTACAACATTGGGCATCACCGATTTTCAAAATCTTGTAAATAGGGTCAAAGCTATTGAAGTAGCTCAAAAATCCCAAAAGACTAGTGGGTGGGGTAATTCAGACAAAAAATCCCGAGATGACTCTCGTCCCCCTAAGTTATATAAGAAAGATAAGTATAATGGCCATAAACAGAATGTGACCTTCTCGTTTAGGGAACATTGAGAGGCCACAAACTATGACCAGTCGTTTACTAAAACGGCCTTAGTTGATGGTACTAGAGGCTCCAACCAGGACTCACAGTACCCAATTTGCAGCTATTGTCAGAATAGGCACCCAGCGAGGCAGTGTCGTAAACAATTTGAAGCTTGTTTCTATTGTGGCGAGCAAGGCCTCTTTATCAGAGATTGTCCTCTCAATGCCACCAAGCCTAATGCTAGTGTTGTATCTCATGCTCAGTCTTTTCAAGGCAGGGGGTCAAAACAAGGATCATCGAGAGCTACGAAGAGACCTGGTGGCTCAGCAAAGACATCGAACCGACAAGCATCGAAAGCCCCTGCCCAAATATATCATGTAAGGAGCAAGGAGGAGGAGGAGGATCCCGATATCATTGTAGGTACCATTGAATTATATTCATATTCTATTTATGCATTGATTGATTGAAGCTCTTCACATTCTTTTATAAGTACCGTACTAGTTAAGCAATATAAGTTGTCATTCGAGCCTATAGTATCGAAGATCACCATAACCAATCCTTTAGGTGATTGTGTCACTATAAGTCTTGTATGCAGGAAGAAGACGCAAGAAAAGGCATTGCCATGGATAAAGAAAGAAAGGATTTGGTTATTCTAAGGATCGAGAAACGTCCTAAGGCAAAATGGTTTGATTTGAGGACAAATCGCCTTAAAGGGGGTTTCTATTAGCTTTCTGCATACATCTATTATCTATAAATTATATTAGTTATATATATGTATGTTTTCATTATATATAACTTTATGCATCCTACATCCTATTATGCATTTCCATATTTTATATGCTATAAAGTAATTGTTTGCATGCATGATATTAAGTACAAACCACATTGTTACTTATGTTTTCATTTATATTTCTATCATATGTAATCATTCACTTATTTAATTACCTTTACTTATGTTATTTTGTGTTTTCTTGTAAGGTATATGAACCGCTCAGCTTAAGGGATGGAATGATAGCTCAAGGATAGCTCGTGAAGCTCAAAACAAGCTCAATTAGCTCAAAGGTTGCTGTCGTGTGATACTAGCATCTAAACAGCTCCAATTGGTTTGAGAAAGCTTAAGGACTCCTAAAGAACAAGCTCCTCTAGCTAAGGACAGCTCGGATTAATCTCAAAACAACCCTAACATTGAGCTAGCTCAACCAGATAGCTAGCTCAACTCAAATCAGCTCATGCCCAGCTCAAGCTAACACTCCTAACTCAATGCTTGAAGGGTCATGTCCCTCCCCAAGGGGTACAAACGACCAACCAAGAGGGAAGCATGTTTGGCGCCAAGATTTGGAGGGAGGCACCAAGGTTGCTGAATCATCACCAGCCTTAACCGAACCATTCCCACCCCTTTACACACCCATTCAGTCACCTATTCACTATGTAACAAGCCTTTTCGGCCAGCCCTTCAAAAATTATAAATAGGGGCTGCCCATTTAATTTGAAAAACACATCTTTGAATTATATAGAATTTCCTTTGTGAGTTTATCTCTCAAACTTGTTCTTTTTAGAACTATTTTACTTATCAAGCTTCATTGCTTGTGGAACCTTCCTTTCATCTATACTTTCGGTTCTTGGTTCTTTATAACCAAAGGGTCTAAGTCCTTACCACCCTCAAAGACATTCTTTTAAAGAACGAGTCTATGTTCTTTTAACATAGGTTCCTCTTTTGAATCCTTTGAATACTATCACCATATTCATTTCATTCCATCACTTCCTATCTACATTTCCATCACCATTCTTACACACCCTTATACTATTCCACACCCTTCCTTACTATCATCTATCCTTATCATTTCATCATTAGAACATACGGATTGCAAGGCTTGCTTGCATTCATGGTCGGGACAATCAAAGCTTCTCTCAACAAAGCCATTTGGAGAGTTGGAGCGCATCACTTCATTGGTAAGCATCAATAAGCTATTGCATTGAACACCGATCATATTATCATTGTTGTTGTTATTTTCATCATTGTGATATTGATACACAGAGATATTAACTATCAAGTGTTGAAAGTATCATTATCATAGCCATTGGATTTTGAAATAGACATTGATATAGCCATCGATCGTTGTTATTGCTATTGTTATTGAAATATTAATCCTTGATATTGGTATTGAAATATTGGTCATCGACATTGCTATTGAAACATCGACATTGTTATTGAACCTTGGATTCGAAAGGATATTGGATACAGTTGGCATGCCATAGAATTCATGAGCTTATTGATATGGGTGGACTACGGTCCTTGGGATACGACCTTTATTGTGGCGAGGTAGAGGGATGTTGTGATATTGGTCAATTGGTGAGGTGAAGAAACTAGACCATTTATTGATTTGGCGAGGCCCAAGAATTCACGTATCCACTATCTTATTTTGATCCAAGGAACGTTGTTGTTATATGATGAATATGCCACTAAACATGATTTATAGCATTTCCATTGTAAAGCATGAGTTGATTTGCACAACATTACATTTGACATTGTTTATGACTACCTCACTAAGCAAAGTATGTTTAATGCATTTCATTTCATGCATTTAAGGTTAAAAAGATTATTGTTGCGAGAACGAGAGTATCAGAGGTTTTTGGCAAGTCACTACTATCTCAAGAGTAATGTGCATCGACCCAATAAACTCCTAGTATTGTGGTATAATAGCTAGACAAGTCATATTTACCCATTTTGTTATGTATATATTATGAGTGGCTCATGAATGCTTAATGTAACCCCCTCGAATCGACATAGACGCCAGACTGAAACGAGCGAGCTACATTGGGTTTGCCAAAACAAACCCAAAAACGATTAACTAAACCTAGGTCCATTTTTTCTTTTTATCTTTTCTAGATGCATTATTAAGGGAAAATTTGGGAAAATAATCCAAATGGAAAGTAATATTTGGAATATAGCCATTTTCTACAGTGCATGGGGAAGACGCCACCTCCAGATGGCGTCATGGGTGTTTTTATAAATTTTTTAACCTAAAGTGTTCAAGTGCATGATAAATTTGGAAAAATATTTAAAAAAAGAGGACGCCACCTGCAGGTGGCATCTTCCCCATTCACCGTAGAAAATGACCTATATCCCTAAATATCCCCCAACATCCACTATATTCCAAATATTACTTTGTATTTGGATTATTCTCCCAAATTTACCCATTATTAAGACATAAGGTGAGCATGTTGGCAGTGGGTGAAAACTAAACTGAGTCGGGCGTCTAATCAATGTCCAATAGTGCTAATTTGCAATCTAGGCACCAAATTGTAAACTTGGTAATTTGCGAGGACTTATCCAAATATGAAGTTACCGATCCTCAATTAAGGTGGCCATTTTCTGATTAAAACATTTTAGAAAATAATATCTCTCTTAAGGATTCTTAGTATTGGCCCATTTACAAAATATTCATTAAAACAGTTTTGCACTTTTTACAATTTAGTCACTAAAACCCAATTCCACTTAATCCCAATTAATTAGGCTCCAAATTAAATTAACAAAATACTTGATAACATTTATAACATTTTAAATCACATAAATCAATTTAATATCCATAATACCATATTTTAAAATATTAAATCCCCAAAACTAAATTCAATCGGCTAATTTGGTTCGAACTGAACCCGGTCGAATCCCTAAACGTCTAGCCCTATTTTTGGGGTGTTACAACTCTCCCCTTCTTAAGAAATTTCTTCCCCAAAATTTACCTGAAGTTAAGAGATGAGGAAACTGTTATATCATGTCCTCTTTTGTTTTCCACGTGGCTTCCTCGACTCCTCGATGTCGCCACAATATCTTGACCAACTCTATGGTCTTCCCACGCAGAACCTTATTGCTCAAATCTAGCACCCTTATAGGCTCCTCATCATAGGACAAATCCAGACACAACTCAATCTCCTTAACAAGCACAACATGCGACATATCTGATCTATACTTTTGAAGCAGCGACACATGGAAAACATCATGTATCTTTTCAAGGTCAGCTAGTAACCTTAATCTATACGCCACCGGACCAACACCCTCAATCACCTCATAAGGTCCAATGAACCTAGGGCTCAACTTACCCTTGCGCTGAAATCTGATCACCTTCTTCCAAGGCGAAACTTTCAAAAACACTTTATCGCCCACTTCATAATCAATCTCTTTTCGCTTCAAATCAGCATGACTTTTGCCAACTCGAAGCCGCCCTAAGCCTTTCACAAATGAGTTCCCTTTTCTCATTTGTATCTTTAAGTAAATCGGCCTCTGCCACATGCTTCTCACCCATTTTTTCCCAACAAAGAGGCGTACGACACCTACGACCATAAAGAACCTCATAGGGAGCCATCTAGATACTCGACTGATAACTATTATTGGAAGCAAACTCCACCAATGGTAGTTGCTTCTCCCAAGTCCCTTAAAACTCAATTATACAACACCTCAACGTATCCTCTAAAATCTGAATAACATGTTCAGATTGTTTATCCGTATGAGGATGATAAGATGTACTGAGATTAAGCGTTGTACCCAATTTTGTCTAAAGACTTCTCCAAAAACTTGACATAAAACACAGATCCCTATCTGATGTAATCGACTTAGAACTTAGTGTAACCTTACAATCTCAGCAATATACGAATTTGTCAACTTATCCAACATATACATCGTATGTACAGTCAGGAAATGCACACACTTCGTAAAACGATCAACAATCACCCATATCGAATCCTTTTTGGATGGTGTCAAAGGCAAACCCGTCACAAAATCCATGGCGATCCTTTCCCACTTCCACTCTGGAATCTGAATAGGTTGCAACAAACTGGAAGGAAACTAATTCTCAACCTTAACCTGCTGACACACCATGGAACGAGAAACAAACTCGACCATACCCTTTTTCAAGCTAACCCAAAAAATACAAATCCTTCAAATCCCGATACATCTTTGTACTACCCGGATGCATAGCAAAAGGGCTAGAATGAGCCTCAATCAAAATAGTGCGCCTCAACTCTGGATCTTCCGGCACAATTATTCGACCTTTAAAGCACAAAACCCATATTCATCAAAATTAAAAATCTATGGAATTACCATCTAAAATATCCTTAACATGCGGTACCAATGAATCATCATATGGTTGCCTCGCTTTAATCATTTGGGAAAACATGGGTTTAACTTGCAATTCAGCCAACAAACCACCTTCTCTTGTTACACTCAACCTTGCAAACATCACACTAAGCTCAACAACAACCTTATGGCTTAACGCATCCGCTAACACGTTAGCTTTCCCGGGATGATACTCAATTTCCAATTCATAATCCTTAAGCAACTCAATTCACCTTTGTTACCTAAGATTCAACTCATTTTGAGACATCAAATACTTCAAGTTCTTATGATCAATGTAAACAACACACTTCTCTCGATAAAGGTAATGCCTCCAAATTTTCAAAGCAAACACAACCGCCACAAACTCTAGATCATGAGTCGGGTAATTGTGCTGATTAACTTTTAGTTGTCTTGATGCATAAGCTACAACCTTACCGTCTTGCATCAATACACAACCCAACCCAACATAAGCCGCATCACTGTAGACTACAAACTTCTTACCAGACTTAGGTTGAATCAAGACAAGAGCATGAGTCAAAACTTCCTTCAACTTCTCAAAACTGTGCTGCTGACTCTATGCCCACACATAAGGACCATTCTTCTGCAACAACTTCGTCAATAGAGCAACAAAACTAGATAAACCATCATCAATGGAGCAATAATGGACACCAGAGTCGTACCCGAATACGTTTCTATACCAAACTCTACTTCCCTATCCGGTGGTAAACCCGACAACTCCTCAAGGAATGATGTGAGCACATCAACACCAACACTTGACCCAAAGATCATGCCAACAGGACCTATTACTCGATCAAGGCTAAGTTATTCAGGGAAGTTCTTTCACTTAGATGCATTCAAGCTTCCAACTTGTTTCTCAATGTTTCAGCCTTAGATAATAAGTTCTTCAATGTGTTACATGCTGATATGTGACATATTAAGTACTTATACATAGTTTATATTCATATGCATATTATTTACTAGGTTAAGTGTGTTTTCCTTATGTTTTTTCAGCATTTATGTGTGTTTTATTTGTTTTACAGCAGCACAATAAAGATTGGCAGCTAAGGACCTTCCAACTAGCTCGATTGAAGCTCAACAACAAGTGTGTAGCTTAACTCAGCTCAAAACAACCCACAAGCATGTTTTCAGCTCATTTCAGCTCCAACACTCCAAATCAGCTCAATTCAAGCTCACCTTTAGCTCGAGTAGCTCAAGTCTAGCTAATGAGTCTAATGGTAGCTCAAACATAGAGGGACATTTACCTACAGTTAGGAGAGTGTCCTACAGAAAGGTGCATCAAGCTAAATGCTCCAACAGCTCCCCAAGCATGGAGTCCACACATGGCAACCTTGGTGCATGCGTGTGTGCATGTGTGGCAGATTGTGGATAAGGCCAAGGAGTTTCTTTTTGAATTTTGAACAATTGACATGTGCAGTTGATTCAAAATTCGAATTTCCCTCTTCAGCATGGGCAAATTTGATTTTTGAATTATTGGAGTAGTTTTCTTTTGAATTTGAACTATTTGCATGTGCATAATAATTCAAATCAGATTTTCCCTCTTGTATTTTCTTATAAATAGACTTCTATGCCATTGAATTAGGGGCTGATGAATAAATTTTACTTTGTGAGAATTTCTCTCAAGTTGGTTCTTCATTGAACTTTTCAGACATTTTCAAGTCTTGTATTTGTGTCGTCTAAACTAGATACTTCGGGTTCTTGATTTGCTAATCAATAGGTCCAAGTCCTTCAAGCATTGAACGTATAAGCTTCGGGTTCGTACTCTTTATAGTATAGGTTCTTCCTTATTCATTCTTCTTAATTTTATTTAATTTCCAGCAACCTTTCTTCACCATTTTCCACCATTGTCATCTTCTTTAAAGCTTCATTTACAGCCAGATTTCCAGCCACCATTTTCACCACTTTAATCCAACATAATAACACCAAATTCCAGCCCCTTAAACACTATAAATTCTACCATCAACATCTTCTTTTGCAGACACATTGCACAGGAAATCTTACTTCTATCCTAGATTCGATACAATCAATGGAGGCCTTCTTCAATGGGCAACCTCGTAACAAGGAACACCTCCAAAAAATCATACACAGTCTGAATGCCCTGCACCTAAACTCCTTTGACCTCTGGATTCATCACAATTGCTAGATAGGATTGACAACCTCCTTGCATCAACTTTTCAGCTTCTATAGCCGAAACAACATTAGTCAAGAACTTAACATTCTCACCAACCACCTTGACTTCATAATCGTCAGTAAGCTTCAGGGAAATTCTTATGGACTCACAATCCACAACCACTTTATGCTCGCTTAACCAATCCATACCCAAAATAACATTAAAAGCACGAAATGACAACTCCAATAAATCTGCGGCAAATTCATGACCTTGAACTACCAAAGGACATCTCTTATACATCCTTCTAACCGTAACTGTTTCACCGAAGGAACTAGTTATACACATTCCAGCATTCAATATCTCAACAAGTACATCTAACAAATGCGCATGCTCACTTAAAATGTAAGAATGAGTGGACCCTGAATCAATTAAGGAAAATAATGACAAAGATTGCAAGGTAAACGTACATATGATCACATCGGTGTCATTACGCTCCTTGCGATGAGCATAGATCCGAGCCGGCCCACCTTCTCCGATCGCACAACAACTGTATGAGCCATAGTCCTCTGACCATCCTCACGCCTCTGAAAATTACCCCTTCCACGACCTCGGCCTCTAGCAGGTACAACAGCTGCTTGTGATGGCGCATCCCTCACAACACGCAGACAATCACGCTTCAGATGGTTAGGTGATCCACACTCCCAACACGATCCTGGTGCTCCCCAGCAATCACCTGCATGACATCTACCATAACGCTCACAATCGATAGCAATATGTACACCAAGATTACAGCCACCGCCACCACGCTTATCATCCAACTTGTATCATTTATCACACGACCTCTTGTTCTACCTTCTAAAAAACCAGACTCTATGGTTCTCTTCCCCGAATCCGCACTCTTAGCTTGCACTAAGTCACCCAAGGATTGCTTAATATCATTGGCCCTATTGACCAACACATCAAAATCTATGTAATCAGTGGCCAACAAATATGTCTTGATGTCCTTAACAAGTCTATAACGGAACCTGTCACATCTCTGTCTATCATTCGAAACCAGTTCAGGAGCATACTGGCTCAACCATACAAATTTCACCTCATATTCGGACACTTTCATGCCACCTTGCACCAATGACATAAGCTCAACCTTTTTGGCATCTTGGTACTACAAACCAAGATACTTCCTCTTGAAAGCTGTCTGAAAGAACTCCCAATTCACATTAGCATCCGAAACTCCCGCAATCGTGGTTACCTGCCAATGATAAGCATCACCGTGCAACAAGGATACGGAACAACCCAACTTACACGTATCATTATAGTCTATCTGACTTAGAATGCGGATAGTGATCTCAAGCCACTCCTCAGCTGCCTCAGGATTCAATCATCTAAATTCCATACCTCCCAAACTACGAAGGCACTCCAATGGTAACCCATGGTTAACAGCCACAACTGGCGTTGGTGCTTGCACATGCACCTAGCTATCGCTGCCTGAAAGGCTCCCATCATCGTTTGAATTAGTGGTTTCATATCTCTAAAAATTGGACCTTACGAAGCCTGAGGTACACCACCAACCCCAACTCCAGCACCAACGTGAGGAATAGGCAGGGGATGAGGTAGCTCATTGTTTTACCCATCTCCGGCATTAACCATAGTCGCTTGAGTCTCACGATGTGGACCCATACTTACAAAGCCTAATCACACCATAACATAATAAAGTTACAACCTTATGAAACATTTTAAACCATGGTAATAGGTAATGTGTCCCCATTGAAACCCCAACATGATAAATATCTTCATCATCGCTCATAAACAAGTAAGCAACCAAAAAAGAATTAATTAAGCAACCAACAACATTACCCAACAATTGCAAACCTGGCTCTGATACCACCAAATGTAACCCCCTCGACCTGGCCTAAACGCCAGACTGAATAGAGCAGGCTACATTGGGTTTGCCAAAACAAACCCAAAAATGATTAACTAAAACTAGGTTCATTTTTTTATTTTTATCTTTTCTAGATGCATTATTAAGACCTAAGGTGAGCATTTTGGCAGCAGGTAAAAAATAAACTGAATCGGGCGTCAAATCAACATCCAATCGCACAAATTTGTAATCTAGGGACCAAATTACAAACATGGTAATTTACGAGGACATATCCAAATATGAAGTTATCAATCCTCAATTAGTCAAGTTACATGCTTGCTATTCAAATTTCAAACCAATTTGACCAACCAAACTGATACGCTCCAACTCTCCAATTGATATTGTTGAGAGAAGCTTTGATTGTCCCGATCGTGAATGCAAGCAAGCCTTATCCTCCAAATGCTTTCTTGAAGAATTTTAAGAAAGAAGATAGTGAAAGTATAGGGGTGCGAAAGTATGGTAGCGTGGGGGTATGAATGAAAGGGATAAAGTGATGGAATGGTGAATTAGGGGCTGTTCGGATGGTGGAGAAAAGAAAAAGGATGAAAATGAAGATAGGTAGTATTCAAAGGTTTAAAAGAGGAACTTATGCTATGAAAGCACAAACCCGTTCTTAAAGAAGGCTTTGAGGGTGGTAGGGTGACTCAGACTGAAGGTTAAATATAACCAACAATCTAAAGTATCAAATATGAAGATAGGAAGACGCCAGACTTAATAATTTGAGAAGTTCTTAAAACAACAAGTTTGAGAGATAAACTCACAAAAAGAAATTTTATATAATCTGAATTGTGTGTACAAAATGAATTTGATGTCCTATTTATAGGTTACAAGGGGGTGGCCGAATGGGCATGACTCAAGGGCAAGGTGGTTGTTCGGCTTGGTTGGTGTCTCCCTCCAAATGACCGAATGGGCATGTAGAGTGCTGATGATGATTCGGCCAACTCTTCAAGGATTGGTGATACTTCAAATTGGCAGCAAAGTGTGGAGAGGCACCATGGTTTCCCTCCATGAACGAATGGTTGCCTAGGTGACCCTTCATGCTTAGCTAGCTAGGTAGTGGAGCTAAGAGTGATAGCTTGAGCTGAGTTGAGCTCCTCGAGCTGGGCATGAGCTGACTTGAGCTAAGCTAGCTAGCTCAATGAGATAGCTAAACCTTGTAGCTGATTTGAGAAATTCCAAGATGCCTTTAGCTAGACGAACTAATCCTTTAGTGTCCTTGAGCTTGTCTCGTGCTATTGAAGTTATTTGGAGCTGAATTGTAGATATCCTTGCCTTGAGTCATTTCCAAGCTGATTTGAGCTAGTTGTGAGCCGAATGAGCTGATGACAAGCTGGCCTTTAATCCCTTATCATGTGTTTAATGTGTCTTACCAATAAAACACCAAAATAACATAAGTATAGCAATCAAACTAATCAGGAAATAAGTATAAGGCTAAAATAAATGTATATAAACATATGATGCATAGAACTAAATATAAGGACTGAAATGAATGTGTAAAAATATGTATGTGAACTAAATGATGCATGATAACAAGTATAAGACTGAAATGCATGTTAAACTAAAGATGCATAAGTATACAGAATAATAATGCATATGAATACTTAAAGGAAAGATGTGGTTTAATAATAGTTAAAGCATGCATGTTTCTTTACTTAATATGTAATATAAACAATATGAAATAAGATGTATAGTGATAGCCGAATGCATGATGCATGTATCCTAGTTTGATCATGTTTCGTACAAATGTATGATAAAGGCTGTGCGCATGCTTAACTATAATTAACATAAATGCATAAATAGAATAAACATAAAGAAAGTAAACAAAAGCTCCCTCTTCTTTCATGTTTATGACTAAAGATGAAAGTATGGTGATCAAAAGTAAGTGATGGATTAGGATCACATCTTTCCCCTTTCTTTAAAGTGATTTATCCTCAAATCGAAGCTTTTTGTTATTGGACATCTCTTTGCCGTTGGGGTAGTCAAATCCTTATCTTTTCCCTTCAATGGAGTGCTTTCTTTAGGATCAATCTACAAGACAAAGAAAGAAACATTTTCTGTTTTTCGGTTAAGGAAAACAGCATCGATCATAGGTTATGTCCAAAGACACTTCCTAATCATCTCATTCTTCGAATATGCACATGTCCTTTGGGATTTTCCTTTTCAATGGTTGGAATAATTACATCCTGTGGTGTAGAGATATGCCCTTTGGCCCGAATCATCACACCTCTTGGAACATGCACTTGCTCTTTGAGTTCTTTCTTTGCGTTGTTTGGAAGCAAGATTTCTTTTGGTGATGAATCTTGTCCTTTGAATCACTTCTTGGTTTGAAACATCATGGTCTTGTTTGGAAGTACGTATCTCTTCATCTTTTCTCTTTGATTCATCATGATGGTTGATGAAGAGTCTTGACTTTTCTAAATTTCTATCAAGTAGGTTGGTAACGTCAACTCCCTTAAGCTTTGTACCTTTCCAAATGATGACCCTTGTGTAGGTGGATAATGCCCGTTTCATACCCTTGAAGTGATTAATCTTGGGCAGAATAGATGTTTGTAGTTTGGCCTTGATTTTGATACACCAACCAATCTCAAAAAGAAAATTGTCATCATAGGTTGATAGGATAACACCATGTAGGTGAATCACCTTGCTGCAAAACAAACCATGGTTAGAAGAAGAGAAACTTATAACAAAAAGGAAAGAAATTGCAAACCATGGTGGATGTTTAATGGGCGTTGGTGACTTGGTGATAAGAAACTTCTTTGAAGCATCCTTTGAAATCGTCCCATCAATAACATATGGAAGATGATGGTTTGCCTCTATGACTGGTAATGCACTTGGAATGCTTCTTGAATCCATCTTTTCATGAAATCGTAGCAATGGCAAATCAAGAATAGGAAGAAAAAATTTGTTAATGACAAATAAATCTTGTTTTCCTCCCCCCACACTCATTCTCTTCATTCCTTCTATGAATTTTCTTTTCACCCTTATAGTCTTCTTTTTTCTCATTTTCAACTCCTATCTCTTTTTCTGTTTCTTTTCTAATCTTATTTTCAACTCCTATCTCTTTTCTCATTCTCTTCCTTCCTTCTATGAATTTTCTTTTCTAGTTGTGAGCTGAATAAGCTGATGCTAAGCTGCCCTTTAATCCCTTGTCATGTGTTTAATGTGTCATACAAAGAAAACACCAAAATAAAATAAGTATAGTAATCAAACTAATCGAAAAATAAGTATAAGGCTGAAATAAATGTATGTAAACATATGATGCATAGAACTAAATATAAGGACTGAAATGAATGTGTAAAAAAATGTATGTGAACTAAATGATGCATGATAACAAGTATAAGACTGAAATGTATGTTAAACTAAAGATGCGTAAGTATACGAAATATTAATGGATATGAATACTTAAAGGAAAGATGTGGTTTAATAATAGTTAAAGCATGCATGTTTCTTTACTTAATATGCAATATAAACAATATGAAATAAGATGTATAGTGATAGCCGAATGCATGATGCATGTATCCTAGTTTGATCATGTTTTGAACAAATGTATGATAAAGGCTATGTACATGCTTACTATAATGAACATAAATGCATAAATAGAGTAAATATATAGAAAGTAAACAAAAACTCCCTCTTCTTTCATGCTTATGACTAAAGATGAAAGTATGATGATTAAAAGTACGTGATGGATTAGGATTGCATCACAAACTCATTCAATTGCATGAACAAGATACAAGGAACCAAATGAAAGAATCTCAAAACATAAAGCCACCATGACTAACATAATACACAGTCGTACCGATACGACCCCTAGGCGTATCGGTATATGGGCTACATTAACCAAACCTTAGATTCTAGTAGCTTAAAGGCATACCAATACACTTTCTTGTGTACCGGTACGTGGATTCAGAAATGTATTTTTGAGATCATGGCATCACCACCACCATAGGACCCTAAGGAATTTCCCTTAGGCCCGTTACTCATGCAAGGGCAAGGAAATTTGGAGATGCGATCAGTAACAAGTGCAATCATGCATGGAAAATTATTGAAGCTGCCGAAGTTGAATCAATGTCATGCAACGTGGAAGATTCATGCAACGTGAAAGGGAGTCCATGCAACATGTTGCATGTTTATTTTTGATGCATATGTTCCATTTAATTATTATAGTTTTAGTGTGAACATATTTTATATTATGTTGTTTATGGTTTATTTTCTAGCACTAGAGTTTGTTAAACCATATAACTTTAGCATGCATCATTTTACCTTATTTTATTTCTAATCATATTTCTTGTATCTACAGGTGTTATGCAAGGACAATTAATAGACACATCACTAGGGTGATTCAGGGAATTGTGACTATTGGAGAGGTTCTTGCTTGAGATGATTGCTTGGCTCTAGAGGAGCTTGCTTGACATGCTTGCTTACGTTCACATAGAAATTGACATACATGCTTACATTCATGATGGACGGTAATTCTAGAGAGGTGCTTGCTTGAGATGCTTGCTTACATTCGCATGAAAATTGACATGTTTGCTTACATTCACAATGGACGGCAACTCTAGAGAGGTGCTTGCTTACGTCCACTTGCAAATTGACATGCTTGCTGACATCCACCTGCAAATTGATATGCTTGCTTATGATTGCATTTGGGAGGCAAAGGCACACAGTTTATTGTTTTTAATTTTTAATTCATTATCCTTTCAAACCTCCCTAGGAATGTTGGCTGATCACTTCATTTTGTAAAGCCTATAAATAGAGGTTATTTTTTCAATTGTAAGACACAACTTTGAATTAAGAAATTTGAGAGTTTTTTTATCTCTTCGTTCTTTTGAGAACTTTATCGATCCTTCAAGTTTTGCTTGTTGAATCAAACCTTTGATATCTTTGGTTCCTAGTTCTACATAACTAGTGGGCCAAGATCCTTATTTCGTTTAGAGACCAATATAGGGTTCGGGTCACACTTTTTAGTGTTGGTTCAATTCTCAAGTCCTAAACTATTTTCCATTTTCCAATTCTACCACTACCATAAAACATATTAACCATCCAAAATTCCAGAATCTCTATTCTCATTACTTTCTATATCGTTACTCACCATCACCCTTTTAAACCATCCGAAACCATTGCAAGTCTTACAACACAAAGTTACTTCATTTACAATCAGGCAAATCAAGCATCTCGGTAACTTCCAAGACGAGATCGCATCAAATGGTAATCAGAGCTTAGGCTAAATCAAGTAAGCGTTTGTGTTTTGCTATTAAAAAAAGAGAAGAAAAGAAAAAAAAGAGAAGAAAATAATTTCTGTAAAAAAAGAAAATGAAAAAAATCAAATCGACAACAAGGGATGAGATTTTTTCCCGTGTTTTAAATCATTATTTGTTCGTTTCAGTATTCTAACTCTGAATCGTAAGCCTTTTCTTCTAAGCCTACCTTATACACCATATCTTTCCAAACCATAACATTTACTTTGCAGCCGAATTCAACAAATATTTTGAAGGATTTTGAGTAAGTTCGATTCAAGAACTTTTGAGATAAAAAGAGCGGTAAAAGGCACGAGAGAATGAGACATCAGAGGGCAAAAGTCAAAGAGAGCGAGTGAATTTTTATTTTCTTCCCCTTTTTCCTCTTCTTCTTTCGTTTGAAGTGAACAGGGAGCCACGTACGCGGATAAGAATATAGGGGAGTCTAATGAAGGACAAACAGGAGGACTCCCGAGGCTACAATTTCAATCAATTGTTCAAGAATTGGGACAACTTATGGATCAAAAACTCGAGTCCATACATGAGCAGATTGATAGCCCTGAAGAGAGATCCATGGGAGCCCCAACCGTTCTAGCACAAGGTAACCTAGGATAAGGCGTCCAAGAAGGGGAGATTAAGCAGATTGTGGACGACAACGAACAACCCGCTATTTTACAAGACCAACAATGCCCACATCGGAGGAATCAAGAAAGGATTGATGATAACCTTGCAAATATAAAGATGAACATTCTGCCATTTAAAGGGAAAATAAACCTGGAGGCTTATCTTGAGTGGGAGCAAAAGATCGAACACATCTTTGATTGTCACAATTACTCCGAGCAAAAGAAGGTAAAAATAGCATCCATTGAATTCACTAATTATGCAATAGTTTGGTGGAATCAGTTAACCATGAACATACGAAGAAATAGAGAACGCCCGTTCTCTACGTGGGAGGAAATGAAAGGTATAACGAGGAAGAGGTTTATACCAGCTTACTATCATCGAGAATTAATGCGGAAACTCCAGAACCTCAAGCAAGGCAATATGAGTATGGAATATTATTTTAAAGAGATGAAGATGTCAATGATACAAGCAAATGTGGAGGAAGACACTGAATCTACCATAGCAAGGTTCATTTCAGGTTTAAATAAGACATAGCCGACACAATTGATTTGCAATACTATATGGACTTAGAAGAATTGGTTCACTTGGCTATGAAGGTGGAACAACAACTTATACGTAAAGGTACATCCTGAAACAACCCTCATACTTCTAAATGGAGGTCAGAATTCTAAATTGGGACATATTGCTCCCAAAGTGCCTTACAAACCAAATCAGATCAAGGAAACTGTTGGGACTTCAAAACCCAACAAGATTATTGATGTGAACAAAGGAAAGCCACAAGCTGCACCAAATCGATCCAGGGATTTTCAATGCTTCAAATGTCTTGGAAGGGGACATGTAGCTAGTTAGTGCCCAAATAGGCATACTATGGTGATTCGAGGAAGTGGCGAGATTGAATCCGAATCAAAAAAGAAGTTGATTACATAAGTGAAGATGATGAAGACTTGGACCCTCATGCTAAAGGAGAAGTGCTCATTGTGAAGAGGAGTCTAAATACACAAATTGTGCAAGGTAACCGGCAACGAGATAATATCTTTCATACACGCTGCTATATCAATGGAAAGATATGTTTTGTGATTATTGATGGAGGAAGTTGTACTAACGTTGCCAACACGTTATTGGTGGATAGACTTGGATTGGTGACAACAAAACACCCACACCCGTATAAGCTTCAATGACTTAATGATGGTGGGGAATTGGAGGTGACCAAGCAGGTACTCATATCATTTTCCATCAGTATATACAAGGATGAGGTCCTATGTGATGTTTTACCCATGCACGCCAGCCACTTACTTTTGGGGAGACCTTGGCAGTTCAATCAAAGAGTGAATCATGACAGATATATCAATCGATACTCATTAACTTTTGAAGGAAGAAAGCACATGCTAACCCCTTTATCACCACAACAAGTACAAGATGGTCAATTGTACTTGAAAAAGAGTTTCCAAGGATTAAAGAAAAAGAAATAGAAAATGAGAGGAAAAATGAGCGAGAGAATGAGAGAAAAACAATAAGTATTAGTAAAAGTGGGAAGGGAAAGAGTGAAATTGAAAGTGGGGTAGAGAAGTTTAAAATGAGCGTATATGCGAGGGGTAGCGAAATTAGAAAACGTGTTTTGGTAAGGCAAACACTTCATGTGATTTTGTACAAGAAGAATTTTATAAACACTAACAAACTCAATGCAACATTGCCTTCTTCTATTGTTTCTCTTTTGCAGAATTCTGAAGATGTTTTACCTAACGAGATTCCAAGAGGTTTACCACCTATCCATGGCATAGAGCATCAAATCGATTTTGTTCCTGGTGCTACATTACCCAATCGACTAGCATATAGGAGTAACCCTGTGAAAACAAAAGAGTTACAGTGACAAGTACAAGAATTGATGGAAAAGGGATATATTCGAGAGAGCTTAAGCCCATGTGCTGTTCCTGTACTGTTGGTACCCAAGAAAGATGGGTCATAGCGCATGTGTGTGGATTGTCGAGCAATCAATCAGATCACAATCAAATAACGACATCCTATACCACACCTAGATGATATGTTGGATAAATTGAGTGGTTTTAGTGCGTTTTCAAAGATCGATCTTAAAAGCAGATATCACCAAATCAAGATGAGAGAAGGTGATGAATGGAAAATAGTGTTCAAAATAGAACAAGGTTTGTATAAGTGGACTGTGATGCATTTTGGTTTAACAAATGCACCTACCACATTTATGAGATTGATGAATCACGTCTTACGACATTATATTGGTAAGTTTTGTGTTGTTTATTTTGACGACATTCTCATATACAGTCGTTCTTTGGAGGACCATGAAATACATCTTAGGTTTTGAATACACTTCGAAAGGAGAAATTGTATGCTAACTTAAAAATTGTGCTTTCTATACAAACAAACTTGTGTTTCTAGGATTTGTAGTGAGTTTCGAAGGCTTGAAGGTTGATCACGAGAAAGTAAAAGCAATTGAAGAGTGGCCGACACCTACAAGAATTAGCGAGGTAAGGAGCTTTCATGGATTGGCCAGTTTCTATCAAAGGTTTATTCCTAATTTTAGTACCATTGACGTTTCTTTAACTAACATGATTAAAAAGAATGCAAGTTTCTTTTGGAATATTGAGTAAGAACAAGCTTTTAATCAGATTAAGGAGTGCTTATTGAAGGCACATTCTTTCCTTACCAAACTTTGATAAGACATTCGAGATCGAGTGTGATGCTTCAAGTGTAGAAATTGGTGTTGTTTTATCACAAGAGGGATATCCAGTTGCATATTTTAGCGAGAAACTAAATGGAGCAACCTTGAACTATCCAACATACGACAAGGAAATGTATGATTTAATCAGAGCCTTGGAAAATGGCAACATTACTGATAAAGTAGCGCAATTATGGATTGGAAGCGTTCAATCAAGTTATTGCAAGAACTAGAGGCTCTAGACTCAATAAAGAAAATTATGGGCAGATCTGAAAATTCAAGAGAAAAGAGAAGGGCTTTTCTTGAAAATTTCAGATTCAAGGCTAGAAAATTAAAGAAATAAAAACAATATGGAAGATTAGAATATAAATAATAAGAATTAAGCAAAAAAGATTGGTAAAGATTAAGAAAAGGATAGGTAAAACAAATCTGAAAATTGTAGCTTTGTTTATGGAATTATGGGAGATGGCGTGAAGGTTGAAGATGAAGATGGCTTGCGATTTGTTGTTGTTGTTTTGTCCTCGGCACCCTCTTAGACGCAATTATCTAAGCAAGCAACCTCAAGAGGCTCTAACCCAACCTCCTAGATGCGGTTACCTAGGCAAGCAAGAGTGTGGAGATGATCTCCCTCACAAGAACTCGTTGAACTTATGTTGAAGAAGGCTTCTAAGGCACAAGTAATTAGCACTTGCAAAAACAAACTCACTAAATATTTCATAAATCAAGAAAATTTGAGTTACAATGTTAGAGGCTTCATCCTTTTATAGGTGAAGGATAGACAAAGTAATTTAACTTCTACTAAAACAAGGAAAACCTAATGTAATTAAAATACTAAAGAAAAATAACAATTAAACTCCTTGATGGCTTGGGCTGCAAGTGATAAGCTAATAAGGGTTGCTTTGCTTGGGCGGCAAGTAATGGGCTGATAAGAGCTGTTTTGCTTGTGTAGCAAGTAAGAGCTGATAGGGACCTTTATTTGGACGAATTTAATGGGTATTGGGCTGGCTTGGATGGCAAGAAAGTGATTCTTGGGCAAGGACGCATGTGTGTGCTGTTTTAAAAGCTAACTAGGCCTAAAAGCACTTGTAAATCCTAATTTGGGCTGAAAGTAAAAATCTGACCTAATCTTTTATAGTAACAAGTATTGGGTCTAATTACAATAAAAATGCTAATTAATGGACATCTAAAGGCTCATGGATATCCATCTCCAAAGGTTCAGCAAGTTGAGTTTTTGTGACCCAATTATTCTTGAAGGATGTTAAGTGTGGATTTCCTTCAAGAAATTTGTCTTTCTTCATAGCAGCTTGCAATACTTTGCTCACAAATCCTTGGACGGTTGAATTTAGCTTGTCCTTGATTAGTTTGGATTTGGCTCGAGTTATTGAGCCAAGTGGAAAAGTAAGTCCATCTCGTCTTTGGAATTGCAGTGTGGTACATGTATCAATTACCTATGGCCGAAGGAATTTGTTGTGCATATAGACCATGAGTCATTGAAACACATCAAGGGACAATACAAACTCAACAAAAGACAAGCCAAATGGGTTGAGTTCTTTGAGTCATTCCCATACGTCCTCAAGTACAAGAAGGGAAAAGAGAACATTGTTGATGATGCCCTATCTTGAAGGTATGTGCTTCTTAATTCTCTTGAATCTAAACTGACTGGATTTGCATTTCTTAAAGAACTCTATGCTACTGATCTTGATTTTGGAGAGATCTTTAACGTATGCGAGAAAGGTGCGTTTGACAAGTTTTACAGGCACGATGAGTTCTTATTCAAGGAAAGGAAACTTTGCATCCCTCAAAGTAGTGCACGCGAGGTCTTAGTGTATGAAGCCCATAGCGGGGGACTTATGGGACATTTTTGAGTTAACAAGACGTTAAAATCCTACAAGAGCATTTATTTTGGCCAAAAATGAAAAAGGATGTGAAACAAATTTGTGAGCTATGCATCACTTGCAAAAGGGAAAAATCAAGAGTTCAACCTCAAGGGTTGTACACGCCATTACCAATCCCTAAAGAGTCATGGATTGACATTTCCATAGACTTTCCTTTAGGACATCGTAGAACAAAGAATTGAAGAGATTCCATTTTCGTGGTTGTCGATAGGTGATGAGTGCACGCCTCCAAATCCACCACCAGACCCAGAAGTCATGCCATTAGGACAAATCATCCGTTCCAAGGCCAAGCAACTCAAAGAAGCATTCTCTCATAAGTGTATTTCTGCCTTCGGTGGTCAAATGACTTTAAAAGGGAAGTTGTACAATGTATTACATGATGACATGTAACACATTGTATCATCCACATTTTTACTTAGTTTATTATGTTGTTTTCTATTATTTTATATCTACTTATGTTATTTCATGTTTTCTTTGTAGGACACATTAAAACACATGACAAGAGATTAAAGGGCAGCTTGGCATCAGATCATTCATCTCACAACTAGCTCAAATCAACTTAGAATTGAGTCAAGACAAGGATAGCTCCAATTCAGCTCATAACAGCTCCTATTGCAGGAGACAAGCTCGAGAATACTCAAGGAGGACTTCACCTAACTAAGGGCAGCTCCAAACAGCTCAAATCAGTCCCAAGGATTAGCTAGCTCAATGAGCTAGCTAGCTTAGCTCAAGTCAGCTCATGCCCAGCTCAAGGAGCTCAACCCAGCTCAAGCTATCACTCTTAGCTCCACTACCTAGCTAGATAAGCATGAAGGGCCACCTAAGCAACCATTCGACCATGGAGGGAGATCATGGTGCCTCTCCACACCTTGGTGCCAATTTGAAGCAACACTAATCCTTGAAGAGTAGGCCGAATCATCACCAGCACTCTACATGCCCATTCGGCCATTTGGAGGGAGACACCAACCAAGCCGAACAATCATCTTGCACTTGAGTCATTCCCATTCGACCACCCCCTTGTAACCTATAAATAGGACATCAAATTCATTTTGTAACCACACAATTCAAAATGTATAATTTTTTTTGTGAGTTTATCTCTCAAACTTGTTCTTTTAAGAGCTTATTGACTTATCAAGCCTTTCTAAGGCTTGTGGCGTCTCCTATCATCCATCTTTGATACTTCAGATTGTTGGTTATTTCTTAACTTTCGTTTTAAGTCACCCTACCACGCTCAAAGTCATTTCTATAAGAAACATGATTATACTTTCAATATAGTTTCTTTCTTGAAACCTTTGAATACTATCCATCTTCCATTCCATCTTTTCCATTTCATTTTGTTGTTTCTATTTCACCACCATATCTGACCTACCCTAAACACTTAGCCATTTCCATCCCTTTCACCCATTTCTTAAACAACACGCTATCATACTTCTTCACCTACTCTATTCATCATCATTTCTTTTCAATTTCATCAAATTTTTTCAATCTTCCATCCATTTTAGGACAAAACGTTAAATCAAAGAAAAGTTTGGTTAAAAGAACCCTAAATATCTATCCAATGGAAGACGATCAAAGGGAGAACATTTTCCACATTCGTTGCCATGTAAATGGTAAAGTGTGCAGCATGGTTATCAATGGTGGAAGTAGCACGAATGTGGCCAGCACTATGATGATTGAGAGACTTGGATTGAAGACTTCCAAACACCCAAATCCATACAAACTCCAATGGCTAAACGATGGCAGAGAATTAAAAGTTACAAAGGAAGTACGTGTTCCATTTGCCATTGGAAGATACAAGGATCAAATACTATGTGATGTGGTGCCTATGAACGCAAGCCATCTACTTCTCGGACATCTGTGGTAGTTCGACAAGAAGACAAAAAGATCCCCTTAGCACCCCTTACACCATGCCAAGTGAAGGATGACCAGACCGCTTTAAACAAAAGCATGGAGGCCATAAAAGAATCCTATAAAGAAAACACCATGCCAAGTGAAGGACGACCATCTATGCTCGAGGAAAAGAAATCAGGAAACACTTGTCCTCAGAGCAAACTCTACTTGTACTCATGTACAAGGAAAGTTGTTTTTGCACTAACACCCTCAAATGCTTGCCTTCAACAATTTCAACTTTTTTGCAGGTTTTTGAAGATGTATTTCCTGAAGACATTCCTAGTGGGTTGCCACCCATTAAAGGGATTGAGCATCAAATCAATTTTGTTCCAGAAGCCACAATTCCTAACCGATTGGCTTACAAGAGCAATCCAGAAAAAACAAAAGAACTACAACATCATATTGGATAACTTATGAAGAAAGGTTATATTCATGAAAATTTGTGTCCATGTACCAGTCTTGTTGGTTCCAAAGAAGGATGGATCATGGAGGATGTGCGTAGATTGTCGTGCCATAAACCAAATCACCATCAAATACAAAAATCAAATACCTCAGCCTGATGATATGTTAGATGAATGAACCATGTCCTACGCCCCTACATCAGTAAGTTCTATGTTGTTTACTTCGATGACATATTAATTTACAGCCACACTTTGGAGGATCATGAACAACATCTTATTGTTGTTCTTACCACCTTAAGGAATGCGAAATTATTTGCCAACCTTAAGAAGAATTCAATATTCGAATGGGGAAAAGAACAAGAAGAAGCATATGTGGAAATAAAGAGATGCCTAACCGAGGCCCCTCTGTTAGCATTGCCAAACTTCGATAAGAACTTTGAAGTGGAATGTGATGCATTTGGAATTGGAATTGGCGCTATTTTAACTCAAGAAGGACGACCTATTGCATATTTTAGTGAAAAACTCAATGGTGCAACTCTGAAATACCCGACTTATGACAAAGAAATGTATGCCCTTATTCGAGCCCTTGAGACATGACAACACTATTTATGGCCTAAGGAGTTTGCTATCCATACTGATCATGAGGCATTAAAGCACATTAGGAGTCAGCCCAAGCTCAACAAATGGCATGCCAAATGGGTGGAACATGTTGAATCCTTTCCTTTTCGCTACAAGAAGGGTAACGATAACATTGTGGCAGATGCATTGTCAATAATGTATATACTCCATAACTCCTTAAATTCTAGAATTCTTGGTTTTTCTTTTATTAAGGATCACTACGCCATTGATCTTGATTTTAGAGAAAGGTACGAGTCTTGTGATAAGTTTGCAGATGGGAAATACTACAAGTAAGACGGATATCTTTTGAAGGAAGGACGTATATGCATTCCCCAAGGATCCATTCGGGAAGTTATGATAAAGGAAGCACATGAAGGAGGCCTAATGGGACACTTTGGCATCAAAAAAACATTGGGTACATTGAAAGAACATTTCTTTTAGCCAAAGATGAAGAGAGACGTTCAAAGGTTGTGTGAACGTTGCATTGTTTGCAAAAAGGCAAAATCAAGAGTCATACCTCATGGACTATATATGCCCCTCCCTATTTCAACTGAGCCATGGATAGACATTTCCATGGATTTTGTGCTTGGATTGCCATGAACCAAGACTGGGCGAGACTCTATCTTCGTGGTAGTTGATCGTTTCTCCAAAATGGCATATTTCATCCTATGCCATAAGACTGAAGACGCAACTCATGTAGCCAATCTGTTCTTCAAGGAAGTAGTAAGATTGGATGGAATTCCAAGGACCATCATTTCATATAGAGATGTCAAATTCTTGAGCCACTTTTGAAGGACACTTTGGAGTAAAATTGGTACGAAACTTATCTTCTCCACCACACGTCACCCTCAAACCGATGACCAAACTAAAGTGGTGATCCTAGTACTTTCCACACTACTAAGATCCGTCATTCAGAAAAACATCAAGACTTGGGAGGAGTCTTTACCATACGTGGAGTTTGCATACAACAAATTTGTTCATTCAGCAACAAAATGCTCACCATTTGAAGTGGTATATGGTTTTAATCCACTAACCCCATTGGATCTTTTGCCTTTGCCACATGAACAGGTTGTCAACAAGGATGGCAAGGATAAGGCCAAGTTCGTAAAGAAACTACATCAGAAGGTTCGGGAGAACATTAGAAAGAAGGACCCGCCAATATGAACACCGCAAGCACCTTACCTTTGAAGTTGGAGACTGGGTTTGGGTACAATTTCAAAAGGAGAGGTTTCCCAATCAAAGGAAATCTAAATTGCTACCAAGAGGTGACATTCCATTTCAAGTGGTTGAAAAAGTGAATGACAATGCCTACAAGTTAGACCTGGCGGGAGAATATAGCGAGAGTGCAACCTTTAATGTCTCAGATCTCTCCCCATTTGAAGTTAGTGACAATTTAGGGACAAATCACCTTAAAGAAGGGGGATGATGTGTGCATGCCTTCAAATCCACCACAAGACCCAGAAGTCATGCCATCATGACCAATCACTCGTTCCAAGGCCAAGAAACTTAGAGAATCATTCTCTCATAAGTGTATTTCTACCTTCGGTGGTCAAATGACTTCAAAAGGGAAGTTGTACAATGTATTAAATGATGATAACATGTCACACATTGTATCATCCACATCTTTACTTAGTTCATTATGTTGTTTTCTATTATCTTATATCTACTTATGTTATTTCATGTTTTCTTTGTAGGACACATTAAAGCACATGAAGAGGGATTAAAGGGAAGCTTGGCATCAGCTCATTTAGCTCACAACTAACTCAAATCAGCTTAGAATTGATTCAAGACAAGGACAACTCCAATTCATCTCATAACAGCTCCTATAGCACGAGACAAGCTCAAGAATACTCAAGGAGGAGTTTACCTAGCTAATGGCAGCACAAAATAGCTCAAATCAGCCCCAAGGATTTGCTAGCTCATTGCTAGCTTAGCTCAACTCATGCCTAGCTTGAGGAGCTCAACTCAGCTCAAGCTATCACTCTTAGCTCCACTACCTAGCTAGCTAAGCATGAAGGGCCACATAAGTAACCATTCGACCATGGAGGGAGATCATGGTGCCTCTCTACACCTTGGTGCCAATTTGAAGCATCACCAATCCTTGAAGAGTTGGTCGAATCATCACCAGCACTCTACATGCCCATTTGGCCATTTGGAGGGAGACACAAACCAAGCTAAACAATCACCTTGCCCTTGAGTCATGCCCATTTGGCCACCCCTTGTAAGCTATAAATAGGACATCAAATTCATTTTGTAAAGATACAATTCAGAATATATAAATTTCCTTTTGTGAGTTTATCTCTCAAACTTGTTCTTTTAAGAACTTCTTGACTTATCAAGCCTTTCTAAGGTTTGTAACGCCTCTTATCATTCATATTTGATACTTCAGATTGTTAGTTATTTCTTAACCTTTGGTCTAAGTCACCCTACCACCCTCAAAGTCATTTCTATAAGAAACGAGCTTATACTTTCAGTATAGGTTCTTTCTTGAAACCTTTGAATACAATCCATCTTCCATTCCATCTTTTCCATTTCATTTCCTTGTTTCCATTTCACCACCATATCTGACCCACCCTAAACACTTAGCCATTCCCATCCTTTTCATCTCTTTCTTAAACACCACGCTATCATACTTTCGCACCCTACTCTGTTCATCATCCTTTCTTTTTAGTTTCATCAAGAAGACATTCGGAGGATCAAGGTTTGCTTGCACTCACGATCGGGACAATCAAAGCTTCTCTCAACAAAGCCATTTGGAGAGTTTGAGCGTATCAATAGGTTTTAAAAAATGGCACACTTTATTTCGTGTCATAAAATTGATGATGCTTCCAATATTGCTAACCTGTTTTTCTAGAAGATTGTGCGTTTACATGAACCTTCGAGGACAGTCATTTTAGATTGAGATACAAAGCTTTTGAGTCATTTCTGGACGTTTTTATGGAGCAAGATTGGGACAAAGTTATTATTCTCTACAACTTGTCATCCTAAAATTGATGGTCAAACTGAAGTGGTAAATCGAGTACTTTCAACTTTGTTGCGGTCTTTGATTAGCAAGAATTCGAAATCATGGGAAGAGAGCTTGCCACATGTGGAATTTGCTTACAAGAGATCAGTTCATCCAATCACCAAATTCGCACCATTTGAGGTTGTATATGAGTTTAATTCATTGTCTCCTATGGATTTGTTACCTTTGCCCATTGATCAAGCATTAAACACGGACGAGAAAAACAAGCCTAAATTTGTGAAAATAATTCATCAAAAGGTTTGAGAGAACATTGAGAAAGTAACAAAGCAATATGAACAACAAGCAAATAAAGGGCGAAAGTCAACTTTGAACCCGACGATTGGGTTTGGGTGCGCTTTAGGAAGGAACTATTTCTAGCACAAAGGAAATCTAAACTCTCACCTAGAGGGGATGGGCCATTTCAAGTATTGGAGAAGATCAATGATAATGCCTATAAGATAGATCTTCTGGGAGAATTTGGTGTTAGTGCTGCTTTTAATGTTTCAGACTTATCTCTTTTTGAGCAAGGTAACGATGTAAGTAAAAATCGCTCTCAAGAAGGGGAGGATGATGAGATCATGGCATCACCACTACCATTGGACCCTGAGAAATTTCCCTTAGGCCCCATTACTCGTGCAAGGGCAAGGAAATTTAGAGATGCGGTCAGCTACAAGTGCAATCATGCATGGAAAATTATTGAAGCTGTCGAAGTTGAATTAATGCCATGCAACGTTGAAGATTCATGCAACATGTTGTATGTTTATTTTTGATACATATGTTCCATTTAATTATTATAGTTTTAGTGTGCACATATTTTTTATTATGTTGTTTATGGTTTATTTTACTAGCACTAGAGTTTGTTGAACCATATAACATATATTTATTATATTTAGCATGCATCATTTTACCTTATTTTATTTCTAATCATATCTCTCATATCTAAAGGTGTTATGCAAGGACAATTAATAGACACATCACTAGGGTGATTTAGAGAATTGTGACTATTGGAGAGGTATTTTCTTGAGATGCTTGGAGGAGCTTACTTGACATGCTTGCTAATATTCACATGGAAATTGACATGCTTGCTTACATTCACGATGGACGGCAATCCTAGAGAGGTGCTTGCTTACAATCACATGGAAATTGACATGCTTGCTTACAATCACAATGGACGACAATTCTAGAGAGGTACTTGCTTGAGCGCTTGCAAATTGACATGTTTGCTTACATCCAATTGCAAATTGACTTGCTTGCTTATGATTGCATTGGGAGGAAAAGACACATATTTCAAGGTTTTTAATTTTTAATTCATTATCCTTTCACACCTCCCTAGGAATGTTGGCTGATCACTTCATTTTGTAAAGCCTATAAATAGAGGTTGTTTTTTTCAATTGTAAGACACAACTTTGAATTAAGAAATTTGAGTTTTTATCTCTTCGTTCTTTTGAGAACTTTATCGATCATTCAAGTTCTACTTGTTGAACAAACCTTTGATATCTTTGGTTCCTAGTTCTACATAACTAGTGGGTCAAGATCCTTATTTCGTTTAGATACTGTTATAGGGTTCGGATCACACTTTTTAGTGTTGGTTCAATTCTCAAGTCTTAAACTACTTTCCATTTTCCATTTTCCAATTCTACCACCACCATTAAACACATTAGCGATCCAAAATTCCAGAATCTCTATTCTCATCACTTTTTATATCGTTACTCACCATCACCATTTTAAACCGTCCGAAACCGTTGCAAGTCTTACAACACAAAGTTACTTTACAAATCCACCAGTAACATGGTAACACATTGACTTATTGATCGAATAAAAACTAGTTTTCCATACTCAAGTAAATGTCTTGCTCTTGAACCTTCCTTGCCGAAGTAATGCTGCCCCACAAATCTATTGCTCTGAACCCATGGAAAAAGAGAGTGCAAGCACACGTGCTTAGTGAAGTCACTCTTAAACAAAACATATGACATGAGGCTGCCCGTTCAAGAAGGCTTCCATTGATTGTGTCGGATCTAGGATAGAAGTAGGAATTCCTGCATAGAAGTGTGGTTGCAAAAGAAGATGTTTATGGTAGAATTTATAGTGTTTAAGGGGTTGGAATTTAGTGTTGTAGTGTAGGGTTAAAGTTGGTAAAATGGTGGCTGGAAATATGATGTGTTGAAGGTTTAAAGAAGATGACAATGGTGACTGGAAATTGGTGAAAAGATGGTGTAAAAAGTTGGAAAATGAAATAAAAATAAGAACAAAGAACAAGGAAGAACCTATAATATGAGAGTATAAACACGAACCTTATACGTTCATTACTCGAAGGACTTGGACCCATTGATTAGCAAATCAAGAACCCGAAGTATCTGGTGTAGACAACACAAGCACAATGCTTGAAAGTCTAAAAGTTCAATGAAGAACCAAAGTTGAGAGAAATTCTCACAAATAAAAGATATGGCATAGCTTGCTCGATATTACAAAGTTTGAAGGCCATTTATAATACTAATTACAAGAGGGAATCAAATTTGATTTAAATTCAAAAGAAAACTACCTAAATGAATCCTAAGGTGGCGACATGGTTAGTTTAAAATCACAATAATCTAATGGATGTGTTTTAAATACAAATTTGATTAGCCTTATCTACTTGGAGCCTAGAATGAACAAGGAGGCTTGAAATTTGAATAAATTGCACATGGCAATTGTTCAAATTCAAACAATAACTCATTGGCCTTATCCTTGAAATGCCACCCATGTGTAGGAGGGAAAATCAAATCTGCCATGCTTGCACACGTACGTGCCAATTCAGCCATGCTTGCTGAAGTTTGCTGGAGTGTTAGCTTGTAGCGCACATTCTTAGGGCACTCTCCCAAGTGTAGGTACATGTCCCTCCACCTTTGAGCTACCTTTGGACTTGTGAGCCAGAGTTGAGCTACTGGAGCTGAAGGTGAGCTAAAAATGAGCTGAGTTGGTGTGCTGGAGCTGAATTGAGTTGAAAACAAAGGTGTTGAGCTGCTTTGAGCTGGTCACTTATTGTTGAGCTCCAATCGAGCTAGCTTTAACATCCTTAGCTGCCAAGCTTTATTAAACTGTTGGAAAACACAAATTAAACACTCTTAACTTAGCATATAATATAATTATAAATATAAACTAAGTATAAGCTATATATTATGTCCAATATCAACATGTAACACATTGTATAACTTATTATCTAAGGCTGAAATGTTAAGGAACAAATTGGAAGCTTAAATGCATTTAAGTGAAAGAACTTCCCTGAATAACTTAGCCTTAGATTGATTAATTGGCCTTGTGGGCATGATCTTCAGATCAAGTAAATGTGCTCATAGAAGTGCTTACATCATCCCCATTCTTTTAAGCGATTTGTCCTCAAATTGGCATCATCTTCAAACCGGGATAGGTTAGAAACATTAAATGTAGCACTTACATTATAATCACCTGGTAAATCCAACTTGTAAGCATTGTCATTCACTTTCTCCAACACTTGAAAAGGACAATCTCCTCGTGGTAAAAACTTCAACCTCCGTTGCGCCAGAAATTGTTCCTTCCAAAAATGAACTCAAACCCAATCTCCAATGTCAAAGGTAACAAGTTTGCGTCCCTTATTGGCTTGCTGTTCATATTGTTGGGTTCTTTGATAGATGTTCTCCTTGACTTGCTGATGAAGTCTCTTCACAAATTCAGCCTTGGTTTTTCCTTCTTTATTCACAACCTGTTCAAGAGGCAAAGGCAAAAGATCAATAGGAGTCAAGGGATTAAATCCATATAGCACTTGAAACGATGATGCTTTGTTGCCGAATGAACAAAATGATTGTAGGCAAATTCGACGCGAGGCAAGCATTCTCCCCAAGTCTTGATGTTCTTGCAGATAATGGATCTCAGTAATATGGACAAAACACAGTTCACGACCTCTGTTTGACCGTCAGTCTAAGGGTGGCAAGTTGTAGAAAACATCAGTTTCGTTCCTATCTTGCCCCAAAGTGTCCTCCAAAAGTGAATCAGAAACTTCACATCTCGATTGGAAACAATGTCCTCAGAACTCGATGTAGTCGAACCACTTCTTTGAAAAACAGATTAACCACATTTGTTGCATAATCTGGCTTGTGGCAAGCTATGAAATGTGCCATATTGGAAAATCTATCCACAAAAAATATGCTATATCATCCTGTGTTTATCCGTGGAAGACCTAGCACAAAATCCATAGAATTATCTACCCAAGGTGCACTAGGAATAGGTAAAGGCATATACATACCATGCGGTATAACTTTGGACTTAGCTTTCTTACACATGACCCAACACTCACATATCCGTTCAATGTCTCTTCTCATCTTAGGCCAAAAAAGATGTTCCTTCAGAATATGCATGGTCTTGGTGACTCCAAAATGTCCCATAAGTCCACCTTCGTGTGCCTCTCTAACTAGAATTTCCTGGATAGATCCTCGAGGAATACAAATTCGTCATTTCTTGAAAAGGTATCCATCATGTCGGTAGTACTTTTTATCTGCACCTTTTCATACAAACTAAACTTTTCTCCAAAGTCAAGGTTAGTTGCATAAAGGTCTTTGATAAAATAAAACCCAATGAATTGAGAATTCAAAGAATTAAAAAGTACAAACCTTCGAGACAAAGCATCAGCCATGGCATTATCATTGCCTTTCTTGTAACGTATCACATAAGGAAAGGATTCTAGAAACTCAACCCACTTGGCATGTCACCTATTCAACTTGTGCTGTCCGGTGATGTGTTCAGTGCTTCATGGTTAGTGTGGATGACAAATTCCTTTGGCAAGAGGTAGTGCTGCCATGTCTCAAGGGCTCGAATAAGTGCATACATCTCTTTGTCGTATGTCAGGTAATTCAAAGTAGAACCACTTAACTTTTCACTGAAGTATGCAATTGGTCGCTTTTCTTGTGTTAACACAGCCCCAATTCCAATGCCTGAAGCATCACACTCAATCTCAAACATCTTGTCAAAATTTGGCAAGACTAACAACGGTGCTTTGATCAAACATTCCTTAATTGCGAGAAATGCATCTTCTTGTTCCTTACCCCAATTAAAGATGGAATTCTTCTTAATAATCCCGGTTAAGGGGGCGATAATGGAACTAAAATTTGGCATGAACCGTCGATAGAAACTTGCAAGCCCATGGAAACTTCTCACTTGGCTTACTAATGTCGATCTTGGCCATTCTTGAATTGCCTTTATCATCTCAGGATCAACCTCCACACCCTGTGAACTGACAATAAAGCCTAAAAAAGTATGCTTCTTAGTACAAAAGACACATTTCTGAAGATTACCGAACAATCGTTCCTGTCTCAAAGTGTTAAGAACATTTCTTAGATGTTGTTCATGTTCTCCCAATGTCTTGCTGTAAATTAAAATATCATCAAAATAAACCATACAATACTTATCAGTGTAGGGCCGGAGCACGTGATTCATTAACCTCATGAATGTACTAGGAGCATTGGTTAAGCCAAAAGGTATTGCCAACCATTCGTACAAACCTTGTTTGGTTTTGAACGTTGTCTTCCACTCGGCTCCTTCCTTCATATGGATATGATGATAACTTCTCTTTAAGTCAATTTTAGAGAAAATACTCACACCACACAACTCACCCAACATGTCATCTAGGTGAGGAATGGGATGCCGATACTTGATAGTGATCTGATTCACTGCTCGGAAATCCACGCACATTCTCCAATTTCTATCCTTTTTAGGCACCAACAAGACTGGTACGACACATGGATTTAAGCTTTCTTGGATGTAAACCTTCTCCATCAACTCATTGATTTGGTTTTGAAGTTCCTTCGTCTCTTCAGGGTTACTTCTATAGGCTGGTCGATTCAGAATGGTGGCTCTCAGAATAAAGTTAATCTGATGTTCAATGCTACAAATCGATGGTAATCCACTTGGTGTTTCTTCCAGAAAGATATCTTCGAATTCCTGCAAAAGAGTTGAAATAGAAACATGTAAGTATTGAAGAAGGTTAGTCAATAAACAATTCTCTTTATACATCAAAATAAGTAAAGTTTGCTGAGATGAAAGATGCTTCCTAATTTCTTTTCCGCTTGCAAAAATGTTCATCTTTTTCTTCTCCTTCATTGCTTCAATACTCTTTTTCAAACAAGCTTGGTCTTCATTCACTTGGCTTGGTGTTAGAGGTGCCAAAGTAACAAATGGCTTGCTTATTGAACTGCCACGGTCTGATGTATTGCTCGCTTATTAAACTGCCACGGTCGCCAAAGTAACAAATGGCTTGCATCCATGGACACTACGTCACAAAGAACCTTATCCTTGTATTTTCCAATGGAAAATGGAACCATCACTTGCTTGGTAACTTTTAGTTCGCCTCCATCATTCAGCCACTGAAATTTATAAGGATTTGTGTGCTTTGTCGTTTTCAAACCTAACCTGTCAACCATAAGAGTACTTGCAACATTAGTACAACTTCCTCCATCAATTATCACAATACATACCTTATCATTCAAATGACATCTCGTGTGAAAGATGTTTTCACATTGCTGCTCTTCTTGTGACATTTGGACATTTAGGCTCCGTTTGACAACAAGGATCTCACCATCTGCTGCCAAATCGATCTCCTCTTCTTCTTTCTTAGGAAATTTTGGTTCATCTTCTCCATGATCAGATTCAATGTCACCATTATCTAACAGAAGCATCATTTTCTGGTTTGGACATTGGCTCGTTACGTGTCCTCTTCTAAGGCACTTAAAACATTGAATGTCCCTCATGCACTAATGAGTGATCACTTGCTTTCCTCTACCAACGTCTACAATGGGTTGTTTCATTTTGATCAATTATGCCTTCTCTTTAATTTGAATAGGTGCTAACTTCCTGAAATTGTTTTGATTGAAACGAGGGTTAGGAATATTATTGAAAGTATTATTACCTCAGGATGTAGATTCCTTCCTTTGCTGACATTCAACTTTTATCACCATATGCACCATCTCGTCCAATTCAACATAATGATGTAATTCTACAACACTGGTAATCTCTTGGTTAAGACCGGCTAAAAAATGCGCCATGGTTACTTCTCTGTCATCCTCTATATTAGCACAGATCATGGCCATCTCCATTTCTTTAAAATAGTCTTTAATACTTCTATTGCCTTGTTTTAAACTCTGCAATTTCTGGAACAAGTCTCGATTGATACGCTCCAACTCTTCAAATGGCTTTGTTGAGAGAAACTTTGATTGTCTCGATCGTGAATGCAAGCAAGCCTTGATCCTCCGAATGTCTTCTTGTTGAAAATGAAAAGAAATGATGATGAACAAAGTAGGGTACGAAAGTGTATAGGATGGTGTACGAAGGAAATGATTAGAAATGATGGAAAATGGCTAAGTGTTTAGGAAATATGATGATTTCAGAAGGTGAAGAGAATGAAAGTGTTGGAATGAAATGGAAAGGTATTCAAAGTTTTCAAGAAAGAAATTATACTAAGTGTATAATCCTATTTCTTAGAGAAAGGACTTTGAGGGTGGTAGATAGCAACTTAGACCAATGGTTATAAGAACCAACAATCTGAAGTATCAAAAAGGAAAGGTAGGTGACGCCACAACCAAGATAGGTTTGATAAGTCAAAAAGTTATTAAAAGAACAAGTTCGAGAGAATAACTCACAAAGTAATCTAATTGATAAGAATTGTGTGTTTACAAAATGAAATTGAACTCCTATTTATAGGATTACAAGGGCTGGCCGAAAGGGCATGTTTCAAGGGTCATGTGGCTGTTCGGTTAGCCTTGTGTCTCCCTCCAAATAGCCGAAAGGCTTTCTCCAAGGCATGTGTAACCATTCAGCTGAATGGTGCCTCCCTCCATCATTTTGGCGCCTAACTTGGTTTCCCTCCAAGGCTGGTCAGTTGTGTCCCTTGGGGAGGGAACATGTCATTCCATGGTTGAGCTAAAGGTTGTAGGGTGAGCTGAGAAGAGCTAATTGAGATGAGGGTGAGCTGGCTTGAGCTGAGCTTGCTAGCTGGTTGAGCTAGCTAAACTCTGGAGCTGTTTTGAGCTAATCCGCGCTGCCTCTAGCTAGGTGAGCTTGTCCTTTAGTATCCTTGAGCCTATCTCGAGCTATTGGGGTGATTAGGAGCTGAAATTAAGCTTGCATTGCCTTGAATCATTTCCAAGCTATTTTGAGCTGATTTTGAACCACACGAGCTAATGGTGAGCTTAGGTGAGTTGCCCTTCAATCCTTCCATTGTTCATGTGGGCTATGATGTCCTACAAACAAAGTAAATAATATAAGTAAAAGCTTAGGATATGTATTAAGATAATATTCTAAGTAAAGATGTGAATTCATAGGTTATGCATATGTAAATGACAACATATAATGTACAAATAAGTAAATAAGGTAGAACTCCCTTATAATAAACATTGTAGAATGTCCATGATGTAAGCATGTGTTGGAGAGTTTTGGTTCTAGGCAGGATCACATCATCGATGGTAGTGAGATGGTACAAATCTCCTTCGCATGATTCTTTTCATTTCGAGCCAAGTTGCAATTGGCCCTTCATCGATTCTTCTTCGTGTACTGATTGATTGATCCCACCAGATTAATGCATAGTCCACGAACTCCATTGCTGCCAATCACACCTCTTTTAGAATAGTTGTAACAATGGAACACATGTTCTACTTTGCTTTCCCATGCAAGATATGCATATGGATATATTTTTCCTTGAAACGGGGGTATGGCAACTCAAATGTTGCTCAAATTGTCAGCTGGTTGTGCACACCCTCCATGGTTTCTCGGGGCATTCTGTCTTGGTGATTGGTCCACTTCATCTTCATCGTTGTTTTCATTATGTGTTTTGATTTGGGACCCTTCAAGTCTGTCTAATCTTCCATGCAATGGTTCGAGTTCAGCTTTTAACATTGTTTGCATTTCTTGAATCATGCCCTGCATTTGAAGATTCAGTTGTCCTCCATCTTGATTTACATCACTAGAACATGTCATTGTTAGTAAAATAAAATAAAAACCTCACTTGCACACTCACAAGTCTCTCCAAGGAAAGTAGATATGAGGCTCCACTCTACGCTCTTTTTTCACTCGGGAAAATAATAATATGGCTTTTTTTTCTTTCCCCTGCTATTCTTACGCGCTCAATATGCCTTTTTCCACTCCTTCTCTAGCATTTCATTTCTTTAAGGAACTAACGTAAAACTTTATCAAACCTGTTCAAGTGTGTCAGCTAAAAACAACGGTTAGTAAATTAAATGAAAATAAAGTAAAGGTGGGCTCATAATTAGAAAGAAAAGAAGGAAAAGGGTTACTTACTACACAAAAATGCTTACAACTTCCCATCACCGAACAATCAAAATTTCTTCACGTCCGGTTGATGTTACAAAGCTTGCTGATGTAGTGCGCATTGTCATTGCAATTTCTTTCATATTTATCAATTTTGGAATTGTTTTCTTCTTTCTTTTTGTTGAAATTTCGAAACTGATTTTTTCTATTTTTTTGAATTTTCGAATTTATTTTTTCTCTATTTTTGCACTCTCAAACGATGTTTTCTTACTTTAATCCAACCTAGGCTCTAATTACCATATGATATGAGGTTGCCCGTTGAAGAAGGCTTCCACTGATTGTGCCGGATCTAGGATAGAAGTAAGAATTCCTGCATAGAAGTGTGACTGCAAACGAAGATGTTTATAGTAGAATTTATAATGTTTAAGGGGTTGGAAATTGATGTTGTAATGTAGGATTAATGTTGGTAAAATGGTTGCTGGAAATATGATGTGTTGAAGGTTTAAAGAAGATAACAATGGTGGCTGGAAATTGGTGTAGATGGTTGCTGGAAATTAAAATAAAAATAAGAACAAAGAACAAGGAAGAACCTATACTATGAGAGTATAAAATCTGAACCTTATATGCTCATTGCTCGAAGGACTTGGATACATTGACTAGCAAATCAAGAACCTGAAGTATCTAGTGTAGACAAAACAAGCACAATGCTTGAAAGTCTAAAAGTTCAATGAAGAACCAAAGTTGAGAGAAATTCTCACAAATAAAAGATATGTTTTAGCTTGCTCGATATTACAAAGTTTGAAGGCTATTTATACGACTAATTACAAGAGGGAATTAGATTTGATTTAAATTCAAAAGAAAACTACCTAAATGAGTCATAGGGTGGCGGCATGGTTAGTTTAAAAATCACAATAATCTAATGGCTATGTTTTAGACACAAATCAGATCAGCCTTATCTACTTGGCACCTAGAATGAAGATGGAGGCTTGACATTTGAATAAATTGCACATGGCAATTGTTCAAATTCAAACAATAACTCCTTGGCCTTATCCTTGAAATACCGCCCATGTGTAGGAAGGAAAATCAAATCCGCCATGCTTGCCATGCTTGCACACACACATGTGCCAATTCAGCCATGCTTGGTGAAGCTTGCTGGAGTGTTAGCTAGCTGCGCACATGCTGTAGGATACTCTCCCAAGTGTAGGTACATGTCCCTCCACCTTTGAGCTACCTTTGGACTCGTGAGCCGGATTTGAGCTACTAGAGCTGAAGGTGAGCTGATTTGCAGTGCTGGAGCTGAATTGAACAGAAAACAAAGGTGTCGAGCTACTTTTGAGCTAGAAAACACAAATTAAACACACTTAACTTAGCATATAATATACTTATAAATATAAACTAAGTATAAGCTATATATTATGTCACATATCAGCATATAACACCTTGTATAACTGTTACGTGGCTGGTCGTTGAAGAAGGCCTCCATTGGTTATGTTGGATCTAGGATCGAAGTAAGATTTCCTACGTAGAAGTGTGGTTGCAAAAGATGTTGATAGTAGAATTCATGGTGTTTAAGGGACTGGAATTTGATGTTTTTATGTAGGATGAAAGAGGGTAAATGATGGTTGGAAATTCGGTTGAAGGAAAAGGTTGAAGATGAAAGCTTGAAGACGATGACAGTGGTGGAATTTGGTTGTTGGAAATTTTGGTGAAGAAGAAAGGGTTTTAGTTGCTGGAAAATGAAATAAAAACAAGAACAAGGAACAAGGAAGAACGTATACAATAAAGTGTATAAACCTGAACCTTATACATTCAATGCTCGAAGGACTTGGACCCATTGATTAGAAAACCAAGAACCCAAAGTATCTGATTGTAGACAACATAAGCACAAGACTTGAAGAAGTCTGAAAAGTTCAATGAAGAACCAAGTTGAGAGAAATTCTCACAATGTAATTTGATTTCATGTAATTCTCATTTTTACATCGTTTATGAAGTATATATAAAGAAATACAAGAGGGAAATCAGAATTCTTTAGAATTCAAATAGAAACTACCCATTTTAATCTAAGGGTGGCAGATAGGAAGTTGATAATTTAAAATTATCTAAAAGATGATTTTTGAAGTATTTAAAAATCAAAATCAGATCAGCCTTTAAAGTGGCGCCTAAGGGAGAGGGAAATCTGAATTTTGAACATTGTGCACATGTGAAATGTTCAAAATTCAAACAAGAAACCTCTTGTTCTTATCCATAGTTGGCCGGCCATGTAGAAAAGGAGGGAAAAGGAGTTCAAATCTGCCAAGCATTCACACACATGTGTGCCAAGGCTGCCATATGTAGGGAAGCTTGCTGAAGCTTCTAGTTTGATGCACCTTGCTGTAGGACACTCTCCTAGGTGTAGGCACATGTCCCTCCAAGTTTGAGCTACCATTGGACTCATTAGCTGGAGTTGAGCTACTGGAGCTGAAGGTGAGCTAGTTGAGCTTGAGTTGAGCTGATTTGGAGTGTTGGAGCTGAAACGAGCTGAAAAACATGCTTGTGGGTTGTTTTTAGCTTAGTTGAGCTACACCCGTATTGATAAGCTTCAATCGAGCTTGTTGGAAAGTCCTTAGCTGCCACGTTTTATTGTGCTGCTGTAAAAACAAAATAAACACATATAAATACTGGAAAACATAATATAAACACACTTAACTTAGTAAATAATATGCATACAAATATATACTAAGTATAAGTACTTAATATGTCACATATCAGCATGTAACACATTGAAGAACTTATTATCTAAGGCTGAAACATTTAGAAATATGTTGGAAGCTTTAATGCATTTAAGTGAAAGAACTTCCCTAAATAACTTAGCCTTAGATCGAGTAATAGGTCATGTTGGCATGACCTCCAGATCAGATGGTGTTGATGTGCTCACATCAATAACTTATTATTTAGGGCTGAAACGTTAAGGAACAAATTGGAAGCTTGAATGCATTTAAGTGAAAGAACTTCAATGAATAACTTAGCCTTAGATCGAGTAACTAGTCTTGTGGGAATGATCTCCAGATCAGAAGTAAATGTGCTCGTAGATGTGCTCACATCAACATAGATGCATTTCAAGCCCATTTGGAAACCACTATTCATGTAAAGTATAAAGCATGCTTAATAAGCCAAAGCATCATCTCATTTTTTTCCAAAACAAATCATGCATAGCATTTATTTGCATCGAAAACCTTTCATGATTTCATATGTATAATACATAAATCTCATATATTGGCATTTATAGTGACCCGGATAGTCTCACCTTTATCCACACATTCACAAGATTGAAATGTTTACTTATATATCGGATACACGAATTTTTCGGTGGTCTCTTCTCCACCTAATCTCATACCTTGCCTAGTTAAACCGCAAGATACCATCAACTTGGGCTACCTAGTTAAACCGCATACCCCAAGTGATAATTCAATAGTTTGAGTAGCCTATTTAAACCACTTTTCCTCATGGACTTGACACGATCTATTTTTATATTATAGTGCACTTTGAACCCTATGGCATGCCAACTATATCCAATAGTTTCTCATTACGTCATATAACCAATAAATTATTTCTAATATATTTAATTACTATTTTCCAATGCATTTTCCCAAAACCGTTTCATATGCAAAAACACATTGCTAAAGGCAACAACAAATTCCCCTCAAGGAACAAATCTCAATGCTCATATGCATTCATTTACTTTATTAAATATAGCATATTAGTCCAAAATTACGCATTTACAGTAAGTAAATCAAACCATATTTAAAACCAAAACATGTAAATCAAGCCATGTTTAAGACCAACATGAAATCCACAAGCTCAACTCAAGCCAATATTAAAGCGAAGTAATAACAACTTACGCTTGAGCTTAGTTTCGCTTGTTAGGCAATAACTAAACCCCATGATCCACCGATCAAACCTTTTAAGAGCTTTAACGCGTTTACACACTCACCGATACACTTCGCTTCACTCGCCAATACGAATCAAGCCTCCGAAATTCAACATACGCAACTAGGCAACCTTCCCCTGATCGTCCCCTATCTTAACCACATAAAATCAGAGGGAAAATGCATCATTATGCATTCAACTTGTTGCCCAACAATGATTCCATGCATCCTTAACATTAACCTTCCAAAACTAGCCGAAACTATCAAAAACAACATCAATCTTTGCTCTATCTACTCCTAACTTCAAACCCATGATTCTAACATTCAATCCACATCAAAACATAACCACAAACAGCTTCTAAATATCCTTATATCTCCAACAACTCAAAACACATAAAACAGCCCCAAAAAACACTAAAAACTCATCTAAAAATTAGCCAGTTAAATAGTTTCGGGATTTATTCTCATAATCTTATTCACATTATTATTACCTTATCAAAACATGAAATAACCCAATCAAAATCTCTAGGTTTCATCAATTTAAACAAATCTTTAGGCAAAATCATCAAAATCACCATTAATAGCTCAAATCTTGAAATCCATTACAAAACCATAATAATATCAATCCAAAATCAGCCAGCTACTAGGGAATATCAATAAAGAACCTTAGTTTTAAGAGTGGAAAAAAATTCACCTTTGAAGAAGCTCCCACCAAAATAGACGTAAGATTTCCTTTTGAACTCAACTTGTGAAATTGATGAAATCTTTAAAAAATCCTTGTGATATTTGTTAGAAATCAAGAGTGAAATAAAATGATGAATTCTCCTTTTAAAAATAGCAAAACATTTTGGAGAATCATGTTTGGAAGTTAAAATAGAAAGTGGGGGAAAATAAGGAGAAAAAATTAGAAAAAAATAGGAAAATGATTTAGAAACCAGTTAACTGTCAATTCCTTACCCAATTAAGGTGGTCATTTTCTGATAAAAACATTTTAGAAAGTAATAGCTCTCTAAGGAATTTTAGTATTGTCCCATTTACAAAATAGTCATTAAAATAGTTTTGCAATTTTTACAATTTAGTCACTAAAACCCAATTCCACTTAATCCCAATTAAATAGCCTCCAATTAAATTACCAAAATACTTGATAACATTCATAAACATTTTAAATCACATAAATTTAATCTCCATAATACCATATTTTTAAAATATTAAATCCTCCAAAACTAATTCCAATTGGCTAATCCAGTTCAAATCGAACTCAATCAAACCCTTAAATGTATAGACCTATTTTTAGGGTGTTACACTTAAAAGGCTTAAAATGCCTTTTTAGTAGTGTTCAAAATAGACATGATATGCATGTTTAGCCTAAAAAGGTAAAATCCTAGAAAAAGGATTCATAATGCTATGAAATTTGATATAATAGTATATTATGGTGTTATAAACTTGCCTGAAAAATATCATAGGTTTGATCATAGTTTGACTGGTGAAAAGGCATAAAAACCAGGCTAAATATGGCATTACAGTATAGGGCGTATCAATATGGGTGCTGGCGTATCGTTACGAGTATGCATTATTAGTCATAGGCGTATAAGTGTAACAGTATGCTATTGGCGTATCGGTACAAAAATTCAACACTAGAATTGAATTATGAAAAAGGTTTTGGTCGGTTTCTTGGTGTACCGATCCCCGACCATCTGTACCGATACGGTTAGAGTTTTACCGATACGAGAATTTGTTACTAGAATTGTAACCCCCTCGACCCGGCCTAGTCGCAAGACCAAATTGACTGAGCTATATTGGGTTTGCAGAAACAAACCCGTAAAGATTAACTCGAATTACATTCATTTTTTATCTTACCTAGATGCAATTTATTAACCTATGGTGCGCATACTAGCAGCGGGTGAAAACTTAACTCAATCAGGCATCAAATCGACATCCAATAGTATGCAATTTAGAGACCAAATTGCAATTCTGAAAAATTACATGGACTTAACCCATTTTTAATTTACCAATCCTTAATTAACAGTGATACGGTCCTAATAAGCACCAACCTTCTCCATGATTTGTTCACACCATTGAAGGGCTTTGAGACTGATTTTAAGGGAGTTCTACCTTACTTTATCTTATATTACCTCATTTATGCATTATATACTATACGCATGCTTTTGCATATTGATATGTGATGCGTCATCTTCGTCCACATCTTTATATCTATTTCTAAGTTCATTTCAACATGTCTAATCACATTGCATCTTATGTTTAATTCGTGCACCTAATTCCATTGTTTATTTGATTTATATAGGGGCATTAGTAAAGGACACAATCAATGGTAGCTTGGTTTAGCTCGTGCAATCCAAATTCAGCTTAGTTTAGCTCAAGAACGCTCAATTCAGCTCGGTTTATCTCACAGAGTCCAAAGGCAGCTCAAGGACCTAGAGAAGCATGCAAATAGAGCTCACAAAGCTTAAGGACTAGCTCACCCAGCTAAGGGCAGCTCAAAATAGCTCAAAACAACTTCAACTTTGAGCTAAGAACTTCAGCTAGCTAGCTCAGCTCAATCCAGTTCACACCTTGCTCAATCAGCTCATCTCAGCTCCAGCTACCAACCCCAGCTCAACAACCGAAGGGAAAGTTCCTTCCCAATCATCATGGCTGGTCATCCTTGGAGGTAAATCTAAGTTTGACGCCAAAATGAAGAGTTCCAACCAACTCAAGGGACATCACCCTTCAGTAGGTAGATTCATCACGCCACTCAGATTGTTTGCCATTTTCTATCAGGATCCAAGCATAATTGGGTTGTGAAGTCTTCATGAAACTTATTCTCCTATCTCTTAGCTTTCCAATGCATGTTGAATCGCATCAAATCTATATCGGGAGCTTGAGATATGTCCAGATTACCGAAGGGAGTGCAGGCTAGAATTTCATACTAGAAGTTGCAACTTTTCGAATAGATGCACAAGGCTTTGGAGGGAGACTCAACCATTTTGGAGGGAGACATGAACATAGATGATTAGCCACATACCCTTTGTATCATTCCCATTCGGCCATCCCCCCTAGAAAAACTATAAATAGACTTTCATTTTGTCATTTGAAAACACACAACTTTCATTTATAAAATTTCTATCTTTGTGATATTTTATCTCAAACATTTTCTTTTTAGAACTTCTCGACTTATCAAGCCCTTCCTAAGTTTGTGGTGTCTCCTATCATCCATCTCTAATACTTCAGATTGTTGGTTATTCTTAACCTTCGGTCTAAGTCACCCTACCACCCTCAAAGTCATTTCTATAAGAAATAGGATTATACTTTCAGTATAGTTTCTTTCTTGAAACCTTTGAATACTACCCATCTTCCATTCCATCTTTTCCATTTCATTTCCTTGTTTCCATTTCACCACCATATCCGAAGCACCCTAAAAGCACTTAGCCATTTCCATCCTTTTTACCCCTTTCTTAAACACCACACTATCATACTTCCGCACCCTACTCTATTCATCATCATTTCTTTTCACTTTCAACAAGAAGACATTCGGAGGATCAAGGCTTGCTTGAATTCACGATCGGGGCAATCAAAGCTTCTCTCAACAACTACATTTGGAGAGTTGGAGCGTATCAATCAGGTTCCATGCTCACATGTCAGAAATAGTCTCATAACGATCATCCAAACTCATTCAGTTGCACGCGTAACATTTAGGGACCAAAACAAAAAAAAACAGAAACTTCCAAACATCACATTAACTAAAATAATAGCTGCTCGTATCAGTACACGAGCATGTGTATCAGTATGTTTTGCCATTTCTTAAAATCCCAGATTCCAGTAGCTCAAAATCGTATCGATTCAGCTTATGCGTATCGATATACCTTGCCACAATACCCTTGCCCGTACTTAAATAACTGCCCGCGTACTGAAACATTATCCAAAAAACAACTTACCCATATCGGTATAGGGGCACACGTACCGATATGCTTGGACCTGAAATGTCCAATTTTGCTAGTTTTTCATGCTTTCAAGGATTCAAACACAATCCAACATGCCTCAATCATATACACGACAACACCAAGGATTAAGCAATACCACAACTTCACAGAACATCATCAAATCATGGCATTAAAATTTTCAAAATAAGCTAGAGGCATGCTTCCTAGCAACAAACCATTTCATGCATGAAACACAATCCGAAGCATCAACCAAACATATAAAGCCAATTACAACTCCAACACAATACTGCAAACTTGCTCAAAATAGGGAGTTTAACCAAAACCATCCCCAAAAATCAACAACAAACCCCATTACCTTTATTACTACAAGTCTAGTTCGAAATCATACTTTCTTGTTATACAAGTCTTTGGATTTTCCCCTCGCTTGCTCGCTACCTCCAACCTTTAATTCACCGCATTGATGGACAAAGAGAGCGTAAGCACACAAGGCTTAGTGAGGAGCGCTCGAAAAACAAAACATCAATGCATTTAAAATCATTTTCCCAACTCACATGAGTTCAACAATTTAAATCATCTTTCAAAACATCATGTCTTGGAAACCATGCATTTAACACTTTCAAGAAGCAACATATTAAACTATATGCAACATGTATCATGGATCAACAGAAAATCCCATTGCTAGCCCTCAATTTAAGCCTTCCCATGCATAACAATCCATATGCAAAGCTTAAAGAATAAACATGTATAAACCAACATTATACATCAACATCCATCACATGATACATTTACAATTATAATGACTTTCAAGTGATCATAAACCAAGTTACACTTTCACAAAATAGTTCATCGGATACATGGATTCAACAAATGCCTCTCAGCACTTCAAGCCATCTCAACCGAAATTACGATACAATCACAACTGTGGTACACTAACAACTGGGTACAATCACAACCCCGGGGACACCAACCCCAATCATGTGTTACTAGATTTGTTTGAAGGACAATTCATGTTAAGAGAATTCTAGGAATTGTTCAAATGTTATGTTTGATAAATTGCCCTGTTTTGGTGTACATATATATAGATAAGTATAATTGGATTGTTTTGTGTATACATGAACACATAGTGGACTGTTTTGGTGTACATATATGTATATAAGTATAATTGGACTGTTTTGTGTATACATGAACACATGGTGGACTGTTTTGATGCATAAATATGTATATATGTATAAATGGACTATTTTGTGTATACATGAACACATGGTGGACTGTTTTGGATGTATAAATATTTATATATGTATAAATGGACTGTTTTGTGTATACATGAACACATGGTGGACTGTTTTGAGTGTATAAATATGTATATATGTATAAATGGATTGTTTGGTGTATATATGAATACATATTGGACTATTTTGTGCGTATATATGTATACATATGCATTTGGAATGTTTGGTAAATGATTGTTTAGGGATTGTTTTAATATGAAAATTGAGGTACTTTAAGATTGGTTTGAATGTGATTCTAATATGTAGTTGTAATTCTTTGTTATACTTAGACCAAAGAGGACTTGCAGAAGTAAGGTCTAAGGTAGATAAAGTTGTTGAAAACCAAAAGGGGATTGTGATTCAGAAGAAAATATAGCTTGGAACAATTGTGAGTGTAGTTTAAAGTCTCGGGATAGGATTGAAACTATTCCCAGCATCCTTAATTATTTTATTTTACATTGCTTGTTCAATAAGTTAAGCTATGCTCATACATTTAAGCTTGGATTCAAGGTGAGTACTTAATTGTAAAGTACCCTATGATATGAAATACTTGGTTGAATGCATGATATATATTTGAAAACTATAACGTATGGTCATGTATGCTTGTTATGATAAGTTATATGCTTTGCTTATGTGATTATAAGAATTTGGAGCTAAGCTCAACTATGATTCTGATATGATAAGATTTAAATGAGAAGCCTTGGTTTCGAGTCAGTCATAGGTATATTTGACATGCTATAAAGTCCATAGAGCTAGTGTTTGGGGTGGACTATGGTCCTAAACTATGGTCCTAGACTACAATCCTTATGAGGCAATAGTAGGAGGGATATGTTTTGGTCACTTGGCGGTAGTAGGAAGGATTGACCGAGTACTTTGAGTACTATACTTGACGATAGTTGGTTGGGGATTCACATACCTAGGCTACTTGATACCCAAGGCTATGTTAAAGTTTAATAATTAAAATTTCAAGCTAAATTAATGGATTACCCTAATAACTTGCATGATAAGTAATGTGCATCAAATGATTCATTTATATTCTTTTGGGTAAATGTGTATGCCTCATTCGAATGCTTAAATCCAAATGGCTAGTTCTTTGTTCAAGTTTAGTATCATACATAACTTGATAGACACTTTAGTGAAAGGATAGATTGTTTGATTCATGTTTTAGTTACTTTGAACTACCTCACTAAGTGTATACTAACTCTATCCATTCATTACATTTCAGGGTAAAGCTTTTGCTTGTGGTTGCCTTGGATCTTGGACTAGATCACAAGTATAACAAGAATGTATGTTTTGTAAGATTCCTTAAAGTACTCCTAGTTAGTGGCACATAGTTTTGTATATATATATATATGTATAATACATTTAGAACAACATTATTGTCCTATAAAAAGGCCTTATTATGTTTTAATATTGCTTGATTATGGAGCTATGGTAGTTTGATTATGATGGTATGATTGGTTGTCTGATGTGTATGTTATAGGTATCTAGATATGATTCGATAAGCTCGAAATAACTTTGATCTTAGTTTTTGAGCTAAAGAGAATGCTGATATCTTAAACTTGCTTGATAGATTGATAATATACCTTAATGAATTCTTTTGACTTTTAGAATTTGTTGATGTGGTCGAACCTTGTAACCCTTGTCTTCAGTCGAACCTTACTTTCATCTTTGATTTTAAGCATGTATAAAATGATGCGATCTCGTCTTGGAAGTTACCAAGATGCTTGATTTGCCCGATCGTAAATAAAATAACTTTGTGTTGAAAGTCTTGCAACAGTTTTGGATGGTTTAAAAGGGTGATGGTGAGTAACGATATAAAAAGTGATGAGAATAGAGATTCAAGAATTTTGGATGGTTAATGTGTTTGATGTTGGTGGTAGAATTGGAAGATGGAAATGGAAAGTAGTTTACGACTTGAGAATTGAACAAACACTAAAAAGTGTGACCCGAATCCTATAACGGTCTCTAAACGAAATAATGATCTTGACCCACTAGTTATGTAGAACTAGGAACCAAAGATATCAAAGGTTTGATTCAACAAGAAGAACTTGAAGGATCAAAAAAGTTCTCAAAAGAACGAAGAGATAAAAACTCTTAAATTTCTTAATTCAAAGTTGTATCTTACAATTGAAAAACCAACTTCTATTTATAGGCTTTACAAAATGAAGTGATCAACCAACATTCCAAGGGAGGTGTGAAAGGATAATGAATTAAAAATAAAACCTTGAAATATGTGTATTTTCCTCCCAATGCAATCATAAGCTATCATGTCAATTTGTAAATGGATGTAAGCAAGCATGTAAACTTGCAAGTGGATGTAAGCAAGCATCTCAAGCAAGCACCTCTCTAGAATTGTCGTCTATTGTGAATGTAAGCAAGCATGTCAATTTCCATGTGAATGTAAGCAAACACCTCTCTAGAATTATCGTCCATCATGAATGTAAGCAAGCATGTCAATTTCCATGCGATCCTAATCCATCACTTACTTTTAATCACCATACTTTCATCTTTAGTCATAAGGATGAAAGACGAGGGAGTTTTTACTAACCTTCTTTATGATTATTTTGATTACAAATTGCTATTATCTATGCATGTTCATATCATTTCAATTTATCATGCATTCATATCATTCATATATATGCCATGATTACATATCATCTCTTAGGATATTATTATTATATGTTTCCATTCATCATATATTATACTTTGCATATTAACTAACTACATTCATGCATAGCATTATGTTAGACACATCTTTACTTAGCTTTTATTTTATTTTCTATTTATTTCATTTACTTATGTTATTTCATGTTTTCTTTGTAGCCCACATAACAAAGGATCAAAGGGCAGCTCATTAATAGCTCAAAGGGTTCAGAATCAGCTCAAAATAGCTCAGAAGTGAATCAAGGCAAGCTTCAATTCATCTCCTAATCACTCCAATAGCTCGAGATAAGCTCAAGGACACTAATAGGGAAGTTCACCTAGCTAGAAGCATCTTAGATTAGTTCAAAACAGCTCCAAAGTTTAGCTAGCTCAACCAGCTAGCTAGCTTAGCTCAAGTCAGCTCATGACCAGCTCGAGGAGCTCAACTCAGCTCAAGCTATCACTCTTAGCTCCACTACCTAGCTAGCTAAGCATGAAGGGTCACCTAAGCAACCATTCGACCATGGAGGGAGATCATGGTGCCTCTCCACATCTTGGCGCCAATTTGAAGCATCACCAATCCTTGAAGAGCTGGCCGAATCATCATCAACACTCTACATGCCCATTCAGCCATTTGGAGGGAGACACTAATCAAGCCGAACAACCACTTTGCCCTTGAATCATGCCCATTCGGCCACCCCCTTGTAAACTATAAATAGAACATCAAAATTCATTTTGTAAACACAATTCAGATTATATAAAATTCTTTTTTGTGAGTTTATCTCTCAAACTTGTTCTTTTAAGAACTTCTAGACTTATCAAGCCTTTCTAAGGTTTGTGGCATCTTCCTATCTTCATATTTGATACTTCAAATTGTTGGTTATACTTAACCTTCGGTCTAAGTCACCCTACCACCCTCAAAGCCTTCTTTGAGAACGGGTTTGTGCTTTCATAACATAAGTTCCTCTTTTGAACCTTTGAATACTACCTATCTTCATTTCTATCCTTTTCTGTTCAGCACTCCTTAATCAGACTAAAAGCCTATTCTTGCTCAATATTTCAAAAGAAACTTGCATTCTTTTTAATCACGTTAGTTAAAGGAGTGGCAATGGTACTAAAATTAGGAATGAACCTTTGATAGAAACTGACCAATCCATGAAAACTCCTTACCTTGCTAATGCTTAAAGGCGTTGGCCAGCCTTCAATTGCTTTTACTTTCTCGTGATCAACCTCCAAGCCTTCATGATATGATCCCGGTTGAGAGTTTTGAATCATATATGTTGTTACCCGATCGTGATTCGAGTAAGAACTTAATGTCGCTTGTGGTGAAAATTTAGTTTAAGATATGAATGGATAGTGTTGAAAATTATGGTAAAAGAAAATATGGATATGGGAGACAGTGGTGGTGGCATGGGCTTTGTAGGTTTGAAAAGAATGACGGATTGTGACCAGCTACACAAGAACAACTTGAAGCCAATAAAGTTCTTCAAAAGAACTAGAAAGAAAGCAACTCTCGAAGAGGATTTTTATATATCAAAGTCTGATTACCAATAAAAGAAAAAGGGGCCTATTTATAATGTTCATAGGCTGAATATGAAAGGTTACACAAAGGATATGAATGCTTCATCAAAATGGTGTTGAATGCTCTTGAATGTTTTGTTTCTTCTTATCTCCTTTAGTGGCTGAATATTCTAAATAGTTTAGGATGAATTTAGACACTTTTGAGACTAAATGGAGACACAATTTCATCCAAAGGGTGGATGACTCTTGGGCTTCTTTGGCTAGCTCAGTCATGAAAGAAAGGGGGATGAATGTGGACACTTGATGTATGTAGACACATTGTCGTCCAAAAAAGGAGTGTCTCTTCCTATTCCACGCTCGTCTACAAGCCATTCATCCTTCTTGAATGTCATAAAGATGGTATTCATTACATATCTCCTTGTAGAATATGAAAAGCCTCCAAAAAGATGATAAAGAATGACTTGAATGTCTTGATTATATGAATAATGAGGGCCTTCAATTGAGTGATAAAGATAGCTTTTAAGGCTTGTCTTCCTTGTAGAATTCGAATAGTCTCTCCAAATGGTTGATAATGATGGACTTTAATTGCTTGTCTCCCATGCATGCATTTCCCGTAATGAAATTCCAGCCTACACTTTCTTCAGTAAAACGATCACATCTCAAGCCCCCGATATCGGATTGAGGTGATTGAAAAGGCGTCAGAAAGCTAAGAGATAGATGAATAATATCCATTTGATTGTAGGAACCAAACACGTCTTTATCACATCCAAAATGGAAAACAAACTGACTGATATTCTTGCATTTGATGCGACTGTTCATCTCCATTCATGCACCTTAGTTTAACATCCCAGATTAAGCTCGAATAAGCTTCTTGAATGTAAAAACTTGCCTCGATCAAATGGTCTCAGAAATGTTTTAGAAAATGTAAGGCGTGTGGCCATGCTCACATCATTCCCTCCCTCTTTAAGGCAATTCATCCTCGAATAAAAAATATCGATAAAAGAATGAACTTGATTGGGAAACAAGAAAGACTCTTTGCCATAGGTAGAATACTTCAATTTAGTTCCTCGCCCTTGAGAATGGTTCATCCCCAAATTGCAAACATCATTGGGAAAACGTTCTTCATCACCAAGTAAAAAGAAGTCTTTTTGAACTCCTCATGGTGGCTTTCCAACTTCCTTTGGTTGAAATGAAGCGTGTTGATCTTGTTTCATGGCCTAGAGAATTTGAACAACCGGCCTTCCATTGAACAAAACTGGACATTTAATGAAGATTTTATCAAATAACATATGACTAGTTTCTTGCCATGGCCTTAGAAAAAAAATTCTCCATCGATCAACCACTCCAATTTGAAAGGTTGAATATCCTTTGCTGGCGCTTCAATTTGATCCACCAAAGTCTCATATGTGATGCAATCAATCATCGATTTATTGAATTTTGAAAAATCTCCTTCAGTAGAAAATGTAATATTGTTCTTCTGTCTTCCAAAACATCCCCATATGGAATTTCTCCTTCGCCTTTACTTACACTAGAAATAATTTTATCTTTAGTGGTGCAAGTAAACAAGGGATGATCGGGCTTACTTGTTTCTTCTATGACCTATTTTTCTGAATCATCCTTGGTGACAAATCTTCCTTTTCCTTTAGGAATTATGGTGCTATGATTAGGATATTGGCTCGGTATGTTTCCTATGCCCAAACACCGGTAACATCGAATTTCTCTTGAATTTATCATTCCACAATCTTGTGACAATGAAAAATCAAGAATAAAAGAAGAATGGTTAAAGTTGTTAGTGCAAAGTGAAATCTGATTCTCTTTCTCTTATGCACAAATAATTTCTTTGTCAAACTCATTCTTTTCACTCTCGTCTTCTTTTTGAAATTCTTTTTCACTTTCACTCCTTTTTTCTTTTTCTTTGAAAATCTCTTTTCCTTCCTTTTCACAAAACTCTTTTCCTTCGCTCTCAATGTCTTTTTCAACTTTCGTTTCTTTCTCTTTTTTGCCAACAATTTTTTCTAGTTGTTCTTGCAATCGTGTTTCTTTGAAAAAATTGTCAAAGCACTCTTAAAGACGAGCTAGACCTTCTAGATTGAAATATGCACAAATGCTTGGCTCACTTCGTGTTAAACTTTTGACATTGCTTCTTGTTCGAAAATTGGAATCCTCCTTGCAAGATTTGCTGCTCCAATTGGGTGTAGATTTAGAAAAAGGGTCGAGTGTAATCTCACCACTTTTCTTGCCTTTTAACCTTTGGTGGAGGCGGTTGTGAACAAAAACATCTTTCAATTATTTGATCCAACTTCTTTGTGATTGGTTCGAGATGCTTTTGGAGCAATCTCTTTATCTCATGATTGAAATCTTGAAATTGAGAATCTGGTGAAAAGTTTGGTACTTCGTCTCCTATATAAACATTAGGTCTTGTGTACTTTCAAGACATAATGAAACAAAGATTTCCTCACAAATCAAAACCTCACTATTGCACTCCAAAAATAATTACCACACCAATCGTGTATCACTCAGAATATGGCTTTTACCCTTGATGTGCTCTCTTGCCTTTTACCACTCTTGCTCGCTTTCAAGTCCTATCAGAACTTCCTCAAGGCTTACAAGAATTCTTATGGAATTCGGCTGAAACAAATGGTTAAGAAGATAGTTAGATGTGTAGAAAATAAGATGGCTACAAGATACGAAGAAAATGGTGAAATTAGGTAATGAAATTGAAAATTGCTTAAAAGATGACAATTTGAAATCAAACTGTCTTCCTACTTTGACTAACTCGAGAGAGAGAAAACTACAATCTTACTGAATCAACATGCTTTGATACCAAATGATATAATCCCGGTAGAGAGTTCTGAATCATATATGTTGTTGCCTAACCGTGATTCGAGTAAGAACTTGAATGTCGTTTGCCATGGAAATTTAGTTTAAGATATGAATGGATAGTATTGGAAATTATGGTAGAAGGAAATATGCATATGGGAGATAATTCTGGTGTCATGGGCTTTGTAGGTTTGAAAAGAATGATGGATTGTGACCCGCTAACTATATAGAGCTAGGAACCAACAATATAAAGTGATGGAATCGAAGTGATAGAGTATGGATTGTGACCCTCTAGCTATAAAGAGCTAGGAACAACCAATATAAAGAAATGGGTTGAAGACCATAAGAACAACTTGACACCGATAAAGTTCTTCAAAAGAACAAGAAAGAAAGCAACTCTCGAAGAGGATTTTTTATATACCAAAGTCTGATTACCGGTGAAAGAAAAATGGGCCTATTTATAGTGTTCGTAGGCTGAATATGAAAGGTCACACAAAGGATACAAATGCTTCATCAAAATGGCGTTGAATGCTCTTGAATGCTTTGTTTCTTCTTATCTCCTCTAGTGGATGAATGTTCTAAATAGTCTAGGATGAATTTAGACACTTTTGAGACTGAATGGAGACACAATTTCATCCAAAGGGTGGATGACTCTTGGGCTTCTTTGGCTAGCTCACTCATGAAAGAAAGGGAGATGAATGTGGACACTTGATGTATGTAGACACATTGCCATCCAAAAGAGGAGTGCCTCTTCCTATTCCATGCTCATGTACAAGCCATTCATCCTTCTTGAATGACATAAAGATGGTCTTCATTACATGTCTCCTTGCAGAATATGAAAAGCCTCCAAAAAGATGATAAAGAATGACTCGAATGTCTTGATTATATGAATTATGGGGGCCTTCAATTGAGTGATAAAGATAGCTTTTAAAGCTTGTCTTCCTTGTAGAATTCGAACAGCCTCTCCAAATGGTTGATAATGATGGACTTTAATTGCTTGTCTCCCATACATGCATTTCCCGTAATGAAGTCCAGCCTGCATTGTCTTCAGTAAAATGATCACATCTCAAGCTCCCGATATCGGATTGAGGTGATTGAAAAGGCATCATAAAGCTAAGAGATAGAGGAATAATAACCATTTGATTATAGCAACCAAACACGTTTGTATTGCATCCAAAAATGGAAAACAAATTGACCGATATTCTTACATTTGATGCGACTGTTCATCTCCCTTCATGCACCTTAGTTTGAACATCCCAGATTAAGCTCGAATAAGCTTCTTGAAGGTTCTCAAATGTAAACAACTTGCCTCGATCAAATGATCTTAGAAAGGTTGTAGAAAATAATGTAAGGCGCGTGGCCGTGCTCACATCAGTTCCGAACTCACTACAAATCCAATATAATGCCGTAAGACGTGATTCATCAATCTCATAAATGTGCTAGGTGTATTTGTTAAACCAAAAGGCGTCACAGTCCACTCATGCAAACCTTGTTTTGTTTTGAACGTTGTTTTCCATTCATCACCTTCTCTCATCCTAATTTGGTGATATATGCTTTTAAGATTGATCTTTGAAAACACAATGGAATCACTCAATTCATCCAACATATCATCTAGACGTGGTATAGGATGTTGGTATTTGATTGTGGTCTGATTAATTGTTTAACAATTCACACATATGCGCCATGACCCATCTTTTTTGGGTACCAATAGTACAAGAATGACACATGGGCTTAAGCTCTCTCGAATATAGCCCTTTTCCATCAATTCTTGTACTTGTCACTGTAACTCTTTTGTTTCCTCGGGGTTACTCCTATATGCTGGTTGATTGGGTAATGTAGCACCAGGTACAAAATCGATTTGATGCTCTATGCCACGAATAGGTGGTAAAGCTCCTGGAATTTCTTTTGGTAAAACATTTTCAAAATCCTACAAAAGAGAAACAATAGAAGAAGGCAATGTTGCATTGAGTTCGTTAGAGTTCAGAAAATTTTACTTGTACAAAAGCACAAGAAGTGTTTGCCTCGCCAAAATGCATTTTCTAATTTCACTACCCCTCACATATACACTCATTTTAAGCTTTTCTCCCCCGCTTTCAATTTCACTCTTTCCCTTCCTACTTTTACTAATATTTATTATTTTTCTCTCATTCTCTCGCTCATTTTTTTTCCTTTCATTTTCTGTTTCTTTTTCTTTTAATCCTTGGAAACTCTTTTTCAAGTGCAATTGATCTTGTACTTGTTGTGGTGATAAATGGGTTAGCCTGTGCTTTCATTCTTCAAAAGTGAACGAGTACCGATTGCATTGATTCTCGATGATAGTAAGCTGGTATAAACATCTTCCTCATTATGCCTTTCATTTCCTCTCACGTAAACACCGGGTGTTCTATATTTCTTTGTCTGTTAAAATGGTGTAATTTGGTGGCTGGGAATACGATGTGGTGAAGGTTTATTAATGGTGGAAATGGTGGCTGGAAATGGTGAAAAATTAAAGAACAAGGAACAAGGAAGAACCTATACTATAGAGAGTATAAACCTGAACCTTATACGTTCAATGCTCGAAGGACTTGGACCCATTGATTAGAAAACCAAGAACCCAAAGTATTAGAGTGTAGACAACACATGCACAAGACTTGAAAAAGTCTAAAAAGTTCAATAAAGAACCAAGTTGAGAGAAAATTCTCACAAGTAAAAGATTTCATATATCGCTCGTTTTTACATAAACATATGAAGCATATATAAAGAAATACAAGAGGGAATCTGAAATTGATTCAAATTCAAAAAGAAACTAACTATTTTAATCTAAGGGTAACAGATAGGAAGTTGATAATTTAAAGTGATCTAAAGGCTGGTTTTGAAGTGTTTAAAAATCAAAATCAGATCAGCCTTTAAAGTGGCACCTAAGGGAGAGGGAAATCTAAATTTTGAACATTGTCCACATGTGAAATGTTCAAAATTCAAACAAGAAACCTCTTGTTCTTATCTATAGTTGGCCGGCTATGTAGAAAAGGAGGGAAAAAGAGTTCAAATCTGCCAAGCATGCACACACATGTGTGCCAAGGCTGCCATATGTGGGGAAGCTTGCTGAAGCTTCTAGCTTGATGCACCTTGTTGTAAGACACTCTCCTAGGTGTAGGCACATGTCCCTCCAAGTTTGAGCTACCCTTGGACTCATTAGCTGGAATTGAGCTACTGGAGCTGAAGGTGAGCTAGTTGAGCTGATTTGGAGTGTTGGAGCTAAAACGAGCTAAAAACATGCTTGTGGGCTGTTTTGAGCTGAGTTGAGCTATACACGTATTGATGAGCTTCAATCGAGCTTGTTGGAAAGTCCTTAACTGCCAAGCTTTATTGTGCTGCTGTAAAAACAAAAGAAAACACACATAAATGCTGGAAATTATAAGAAAACACACTTAACTTAGTAAATAATATGCATATAAATATATACTAAGTATTAGTACCTAATATGTCACATATCAGCATGTAACACATTGAAGAACTTATTATCTAAGGATGAAACATTAAGAAACAAGTTGGAAGCTCGAATGCATTTAAGTGAAAGAACTTCCCTAAATAACTTAGCCTTAGATTGAGTAATAGGTCATGTTGGCATGATCTTCGAATTAGATGTTGGTGTGCTCACATCATCCCCCTTCTTTTTAAGCGATTTGTCCTCAAATCGGTATCATCTTCAAACGAGGATAGATCAAAAACATTGAATATGGCACTTACATTATATTCACCTGGCAAATCCAACTTGTAAGCATTGTCGTTCACTTTCTCCAACACTTGAAAGTGACCATCTCCTCGTGGTAACAATTTCGATCTCCGTTGTGTTGGAAATTGTTCCTTTCAGAAATGAACCCAAACCCAATATCCAACGTCAAAGGTAACATGTTTGTGTTCTTTATTCGGTTGTTATTCATATTGCTGGGTTATTCTCTCGATGTTCTCCTTGACTTGTTGATGAAGCCTCTGTACAAATTCAGCTTTGGCTTTGCCATCTTTATTCACAACCTGTGCAAGAGGCAAAGGCAAAAGATCAATAGGAGTCAAGGGATTAAAACCATATACCACTTTGAATGGTGAATGAATAAACAGAATGATTGTAGGCAAACTCGACGTGAGGTAAGCATTCTTCCCAAGACTTGATGTTCTTGCGGATAATGGATCTTAGTAAGGTAGACAAAACTCGGTTCAGAACCTCGATTTGTCCATTCAGTCTATGGGTGGCAAGTTGTAGAAAACATCAGCTTTGTTCCTATCTTGCCCTAACGTATCCTCCAAAAGTGGCTCAGAAACTTAACATCTCTATTACAAACAATCATCCTCAGAACTCCATGTAGTCTAACCACTTCTTTGAAAAACAAATTAGCCACATTTGTTGCATCATCTGTGTAATCACTCATTTTTGACTGGGTTTTAGTGTTATTAGTATTATTTTAATAATAATAATATTAATATAAAATTAACAAAAAGTAAAAAAAAATAATAAAAATATAATATATAAAAAAATTAAAAAGCAAAAAAAAGGGAAAATAGGTGGTTTTGGGATGACCACGTCACCCTTAAACCCACCCCAATTGCTTATATAATAGCATGGGGGGCAGGGGGAATGGGGGAGAAATGGGCAATCGGCAGTGGCTGCCAATAAAGGAGCTATGCTCTCGGTAGCCAAGGACCGGGGGCAGTGCTCTCGGTCCTAACCGGTTTGATCGGGGTCCTATTTTAGGTCCGATCTAGTTAATATTTTTGGAGAGGTTGTGGTAGATCTCGGTGGGGTTCAGTCGGGGTTCGTTATTCGAGCTCCTAGTTAGGTATATTTTCTCCCCTTTTTATTTGTATTGTAGTTTCTTATAATTTAATGAAGTATTAGTTAATTTAAAATTGTATTCTTATTTTTTAGTTTGTATGTTTTAAATTTATGTTTTAGATTAGTATTTTATTTATGTTAGATTAGTTTTTTATTTATGTGTTAGATTAATAATTATGAATGTTTTAGATTAGTATTTTATTTATGTTAGATTAGTTTTTTATTTATGTGTTAGATTAATAATTATGAATGTTTTAGATTAGTATTTTATTTATGTTAGATTTGTTTTTATTTATGAGTTAGATTAATATTTATGTATGTATGATTTAGATTAGTATTTTATTTATGTTAGAATAGTATTTTATTATGTTAATATTTATTTGTATTTTTATTGTATTTAAAATTATTTGCCACATTTTATATTTCGCTCACTAAGATTGCATATCGAGATATATAAATTGTCAATGCGGTTCCCTTTTATCCGAGTGTAAACGGAGCCAGTATCAGGCGTAGTGATGGTGGTTGGGCGTTTACTCTCGGATAATGAGGCCTTTAAAATCTACTCGCACTTATAACCAAATATTAAATTAGTCGTCACTTTAATCCGGAAAGTAATATTAATAAAGCGGTAATTATTAAAGTATCAATTTTGGGCGGTGTGCGGGTGCTAATCCTTCCCCATCCGTAACCGTCTCCCGAACCTAACAGTTTTCAAAATCTCTGGTTTTTATGGTGTCCGGCCTACCTAAGTGGCCGGTGGCGACTCCATTTTCTTAAATAAAACACGGGTTTCTAAAATCCCCACGGAATAAACATTTTTATATCCGAAAAACCACAAACACTTCGAAAACTCATTTTTTTGCGAAACGGACATCGCTACAGATGGCGACTCCATTGGGGATATTTTTTGTTTTTTAAAAAAATAAAGAGAGTCAAGCTTTTTCGAATAATTACCGCTTTAATAATATTAGAAGTTTCGGATTAAAGTGACTATTAAATTAATATTCGGTTGTAATTGTGCATTTATTTTAACGCATTTAAAATTTGGCATATAAACCCATTTTTTAAGTGGGGGGAAACGCTAATGCTTTCGTGGAGATATCGTTCTCCCGTGTAGGCCTAGCAAGTACCTTCGGAGCTCGAGTACCTTATGCTTTCGTAAGGATATCGTTCCTTCGTGCAGGCATAAGCGAATGGGTCCCCCAAATTGAACCTGGTTGAAAGGAGCCTATAATGGGTGATGATCGGGGGCCTTGCTACTCTTAGTAGAGGACAGCAAGTACAGTTCAGGTACGTCCTAGAACCAAGACTGCATGTAGAGAATATATAGAAACCCACCCCTTTAGAGCCATGCGGATAACCTTAGGTGTTTTAGACGGGATAAATAGGGTTGTTTTGTTTGTTTACCTTATTTAATTTATCTTTTATTTATGTATTTATTATTTTTATCCGGTACTAACTCATTTCTTTTTGTGTTTTATTTTTATTTTTATTTTACACATACTTTTGTTGCATTATCACTGCATCCACATTACATAGAGGCGTTGATTCAAGTGGTTTGCCCGATTAGAAAATCTTTCATCATGGAAAAAATGTGTCTTAGAGAGGACAACATCGATCCAGTCGTGTGACATCGGTCAGAGATTAATCAACAGATCCGAGGTAACAATTTGTCGAGCAAGCGTGTAGTTCCAAAGTATACACACGAGACCCTGATGGTGGACATACAACGAGCTACAAGGTGTGTGAATGACTTAGCTACCGAAGCCACGACTCTCCGACCTTTTATAACTCCGGACATGGAAGAAGCACCAAGGTTTATCAAGTTGCTCAGAGTTGTCGAGGAGCTAGGAGGTAGAGCTAGAGCTTATGTGTAGAACTTTGTTTCGTAATTATGACTTTTTGTAATAGAGACTCTTTTTGTAAGAGGGACTCATTTTGTAATATGGACCCTTTTTGTAATCTGGACCCTTTAATTCCCATGAAAGTCGTTCGAAAGGGTGATTACCAGCGGAATCAACGCCTTTATTTGCATTCATGTTGCATATCATGACATGGTGTTGATTCAAGAACAGTTCATTAAAAGGCTTTCAAAATAGAAAAAGTTTGCTTTCCCAGAAATGATAATATTACAGTATCAAGTTAGGCCGAGCAAAGACCAATCACGAAAGAAGACGATACGATAGTAAGGCACGTGCGACGCAGAAGATTCAGTCAGGGCCGCAGAACCCCAATTTTAAATCTTCACATTTGACCATTTTCTAAAAATCTCAGATTTTAATTTAACTCATTTAAAAAAAATAAAAAATATTATTATTTTGCTTTGAATCTTTTTCCCTCATAAAACTTTCAGAATAATAATAATAACAAAAGGAAACCTAAAAGTTTCATTTTTAAGTAATTTAAAACTTTTTGATAATAAAAAAGGGGGAAATTTTTAAACCAAATGATCTTTGAGAATTTTAATTTAAACCCTAAAAATTTTAAAGTACTCCCCTAGGACCGATAGAATCCATCCCTGTTTAGACGTATTATTCGTTTGCACCCAGATCTACAGAAGAAAAGATCTTGTCTGCATTATACCTGCACTTGTTGATGTCCTTTTCAGAAGCCACAAAAATAAAGATCATGACGTCACGAGTCCATGAAATAGAATAAAAGGAGAAGACGAAGTCATCCATCATCCTGAAGACGACGTCGAGACGTGGAACACAAGTTTTGCTTTCCGAAGTCAAGGTCTCCATAATAAATCCAACTGTTACTTGTAATTCATTATTAAGTTATGGCAAACAAACATTTCCTCTATTGAAAGTTTTTTAAAGGCTGTTCGAGAATCAACATCGCATTTGCATGCATTCTCGCATTTATAGGGTACTGATTCCCGAAGTGGTTCCTCAAATCTCAAAAATCGTTCATAATTGGCAAAGGGTCGTTTGGTCAGATATTAGAGGGCACGGATCCAGGGTTTTGTCCCAGAGTAAGATCGGAGACAATAAAAGAGGAACCATATGAAGACTTCAAGTCAAACACAGTAAGGAGACACAGTACTGGTAATAAGCAAAGTAAAGTGCAAGAGTTGAAAGAAGTAGAGGGAAAAAGTGATGAATCAGATGAATACTCTGACGAAAGGCGGAAGGTATGTCTGAGTTGGGCTTTCAAAAAAGTAGAGCTCGGTCTAGAAGAAACCCGAGAAACAAGTAATGAAAAGAAGTACATCTCGATTCCTATGAGGTACAGTGAACTACTCCTAATATTCATCGTGAAGAGCCTTATTACCTCGTTAAAGTCTTTAGCGAAGAGATAGTCTTATCCGAGAGATTACGACACCGTTTAGGAAGTTTGTGTCACAGTATTGAGGATTGTGGGGCTCTGAGGAACAAGTTGAAGATCTTATCACGATGAGAATTTTGGGTTTCAAAGATAGAGTTCCCCAATTCTATAGTAATCTAACAATCACCCGAGGGGCAAAGTCGAGGAAGAATCGATATCTAGGACAAAGTTCAAGTAATGCCGAAGTGGGTCACTCAAGAGAGTTAAATTTGAAGATCAGAGATAGGGGCATCCCAGGAGAGGGATATTCTTTCGAGTTCAGCCAGCTCAGATAAGAGAGAGATAACTTTGATAAAATTGAATTTTCAGAATGATCACCTGAAGGTCTACTGAGTGTTTAAGAATATTAGATTGGGTCACCTTTAAAGAGTAAATGAACGATGTTGTTCAGTTGAAGGACGACTCGGAATATTGGAAGAAGAGAAACTAGTCAAGCAAGAATCAAGTTAGGCTGTTATCAGATATGTTTGAGGAAATTGGGAATAGGTACGACAGTCTCCAGAGATGAGCTATAGAATAACTTAGCCATTAACAAGAGTTTTGGGAACAAGTTTACAACAGAGCAATGACAATCCAACACTCTTCAGTTGGAAAGTAAGTAGGACAAACTTCCAAGTTGCGAAAGACTAAGCAGGGGATAGATGAAGACCCGAAGATCGATATTACTCGAGCAGGTAAGGCGGCTCAACAAGGTGGTAGGTTTAGTCAGAAATGGACCAAGTGTTGGACTACAGAGGCAAGCTGACCGGACTACTGGATGAAGTTAAGAAAGTAGGCACTGAAGCTTGTCAGTAACTACAAATATCTAATATCTGATATAAAGAAACCTTTTGGCCTCAATGAACGTCGTTCTAGGGCGATCACTTTTGGAATTAATACCTTATTGCATTCATGTTTATATTTTAGGATTGCATTGCTTTGCACGATCCTGGCATGTTTTACATGACATTATCATTATCTTGCATTATTATTACCTTGCATAATTTTGATGAGGAGTAATTCAAAGACCAATTAGGGTTTTATCATGGATAAAAGAATTGAAGACACTCAAAAATCAAGATTCGAGCAGTTAAAAAATAGGTTCGAGAGGAAAAAGAAAAAAGAAGAAGTTTGATGCCTTCGGTGCAAGAAAACTTTGTTTGAACCCTGATTTGGTCATTCCTCCGAATTTTAAAGATTCCCAGATTTACGCATGATGACGGAACAAGCTGCCCCAAGATTCACCTGACCACGTCCTGCAGAAAGATAGAGGGCTACATCGAGAATGAAAAATTACCGATCCACTACTTCTACGATAGTCTAGCAGGACCTACCATGATATGGTACAACTATTTGAGTAGAGACCAAGTGTAGTCATGCGGAGATTTAATCGACGTCTTTGTGGTCAATACAGATATGCTCTAAACCTAGCACCAAGTCGTCGGTATCTCTGGGGTACGAGGATGAAACCTGATGAGAGTTTCAAGGAAAGTGCTTTGAGATGGTGGAGGTTAGCTGCCCAAGTGTAGCCTCTCATTGCTGAAGAGGAAAGTGACTTCCATGTCTCAAGCCATCTTCTATAAGATGCCCGGGAAACTGATGGGAAAATGTCATAACTTTATAGAATACATGATCCAAGAAGAAAAATTGACTCTTAATTCAATGAACCAGACATGCCTAGGAGCAAAAGGAAAGAAAGAGATAAATGGGTACCACTCTCAAGGTTCTCGTAATTGTAAGAGAAGAAGACAAGCAGGTTCCTCCGAATCACCGAAAAATTCCTCGAACAAGTACATATTTAGAGATATTCAGAGTATTCCATCATGTACATATGGCCTTATCTGGTCAAGGGTTAGAACCTTACCTCCGGGCAGATAAAGATTACGTCAAGATTATTTGCTCACAGTTTTGATCCATACAGTGCATGTGAGTTCTACACTAAGGCACCGGGGCATGACACCAATAAATTTGGGGTCGTTAATAGAAGAAATCAATAAGGTGGTTGACGAGGGAGTCATGACAAGAATTGATCCAGCAAGGAAAAACAAGAGAAGTGGCACAAGCCTACACTACAGTGAAAGGGCCGGAATGAGTTAGTACCCTGGAGATAGTTCAAAGGTCCCTACGGTTTTCTCATCATTTCACAAAGAAATTCTCAACAAAAAAACTCACTGTTTGTTAGAATAACAAATCACATTTCCATTTAGAAAGCATTTTTACATTTTTCGATTCTTTAAACATTTTATTTTTATGGGGTAGATTTTGTTCTCCCATATGCATATACACGCATTTTTGAATGGACATATGTATATATCATTTCTATACCAGGTCCTCGAATTTTGAATGCAACAGTACATTTGCTTCAGATCCAAAGATCAACTCTAAGTTGCATATATTTAGAAGAGATTGAATGTTGTGGGGATACTGTAAATGTGAGTATCTGCTAGTTTACTTAGGCCAACAGAGGAACAAAGTGAGCGTTTAGACAATGGGCAGTTCCCATTTTAGGAATTTATCTTCTCAGGCGATTGTCGTTTAAGATCCTTGAAACAAGAGTTGACCCTAAACCTCTACCCCCTAAAGGCATTCTTAGGACATCTGTGAATTTGACAACAAATGATATTCTTTTACTTTACTAGAAGACAGAGATGAGACCAAACAGATTGGATACGAAGATAAGAAAATCATCAGAAGAAAGTGGTTGAAAGCAAGGATATGTCCAAATGAAAAACCAAAGAAAAGAAGAGAAATGGCAATCAGAAGGCCGAAGCAACCCAGATCGAGTAAATATCAGAAGAGCTGCAGAGAGGTAATTAACTTTGAGCGGAAAATAGCATCAATACCCAGTATAGATACGTGTTGATTCAAGGATACATAAGAAGAAAGAGATTAAAGGCTAAAAACCCAAAATGGGCAGTCTAAAACAAAAAACAAAAAAAGAAAACAAAACAAAAAAGAGAATAGAAGAGAAGAGAAGAAAAGAAAAGAAATAATAAAATAAAAAGAAGAAGAAAAAGAGAGAGAAAAAAGGAAGAAAAAAAGAGAAAAAAAGAAAAGAAAAAGAAAAAAAGAAAAAGAAAGAAAGAATACTGCATATGCTTCACACACAGATCAAACAATACATGAACAAGACTTCAACTATGAGCAAGAGACACAAGGAATCCACATTTCAAGTAAATATCAGTTTTGAAAATTAGTATAGAAGCTCGAATTAAAGCCAAGCCAAGACAAGTCGGCCCGAAGATTGCCAATTTTGAAAAAGGAAGTGACCTCTAGGGTGAAAACCCAAAAATGGGCAGTCTAGAGTGATCCTAAAAATGAAGAAAAAGAGTAGTTTGCCTGAGCCCGCTGGCACCAATATCCAACCAAAATACACTGAAGGAAGTGACCTCTAGGGTGAAAACCTAAAAATGGGCACTCTAGAGCGATCTAAGAGAAAAAGTGAAAAAGAAGAAAAGAAAAAAAGAAGAAAAAGAAGAAAGAAAGAATAACATTTCATCTGGGCGTGCCAATCACAAGAATTCCCAGAAATGTATTCGTAGTCCTTCATTCAAGAAATCTCAGTTTCGATGAGTATTGGAGGATCGAACAGAAAATGAACATCAGTATATAGCCAGAATGCAAGGCAACCTACAGTAAAAAGAAAGGAAATGAACTCTAGGGTGAAAACCTGAAAACGGGCAGTCTAGAGTGATCCAAAAAAGGGAAGGAATAATGGGCATATCCAAGTTACACAAGTACATAAATACTGTTTCACTTAACCATAAACCAAAGGCCTACATTACAAGCCCCCAAAGACCATTCTGGTCATCCATAGATATCCAAGTTGAATGAGAATGTCTTCAGATTTCGTTCCACCTATAAGGGTTAACTTTGCTTCAAGGAACGTCAAACTTCGAAGTGCTTGATCGACACCCAAAGGAGGGAAGGATGGGGCATGGTGAGATAGTGAGATTAAGAGAGCCACCTTAAACGGGGTAGAAACTAGGTAGGGTTGTTCCTCTCAAAAGCCTATTAGACCAGAAGAAACTATACATTGGCATATATCTCCACAATGGTCAAGATCTTCTAAATATGTGCTTCATTAGAGTTGATCTCTGGCAACTTGAAGCAGATGCACTATGGTGTTTGATATTTCGGGGGCAAACATGTTTTAAAAGGTTTTACATTTTCTCCCAAAGTTTTGATGTTTACCATTTTCCCCCAAACATTAGTTTTTAAAAATGTTTGGCAATACACTTCGAATTTTGTTTACCATTCTCCAAACAATGTTTGGTACTTAAAAAAAGAGAGAATGTTTACCATTTGTCCCAAACAATGTTTTCAAAATGTTTGGTATCCCCTCCAAGTTGTGATTTTCAAAATGACTGTTATCTTTTCAAACAATCATTATTTTTTGAAATATACGCAAGTAAATTGCCTTTTACATTACTTTAAAAATGAATGATGATGAGATTTAAAGCATAGGGACCGAGAGTTAGTTCCCGTCAAAATGCTACGAGAAGATCAAGGATGAGCTCAAGGGATAGAAGCATTTTGGCTCACCCTAGTGACTAGAAATAGATCAAGGCTCTGTATGATGGGTCAGAAAATTCAAAGCAGTGAAGCCTATGGTTGAATGGGGCCACGCCAAGCGAAGAAGATGACAAGGGTTCTTATAAGAATAATATAAGAACCAGAAGATCATTTATGAAGATGAGTGATAACCCCGAAGACAAGAAAGCCTTCCGTATAAAAGGTTTTCAAGCATGTTCAAATGAGGATTTAAGAGCATAAAATGAAGAAGTAAAGAGATGAAGAAATCCAAGGAACGACCTTTCAGGGTGTAAGACTTTAGAACAAAAAAGGGCTAAAAGAAAAAAAAAAGAAGAAAAAAGAAAAAGAAAAAGAAAAAGAAAGAAAGAAAGAGAGAGAGAAGAAAAGAAAAAGAAAAAGAAAAAATAAGAAGAAATTGAAGGAAAAAAGAAAAAAAGAAAAAAAAGAAGAAAAGAAAAAGAAAATGAGAAAAGAGAAAAAGAGGAGAAAGAAAGCATTACATTGCATGCATCATATAGATAGGGGCATGTCAATTTTTGCTTGTTTTGGACAGGTACTTGAAGAATTATCAAAGAGTATTAAGAAGTTGATTTCATTAAAGAAAGAAAGTTTGGCAGCCATTTTCGGCGTGAGTCCTAAATTTGAAGAAGGTTTGGCGGCCATTTTTGGCGTGAGCCCCAAATTTGAAAAAGGTTTGGCGGCCTTTTTCGGCGTGAGCCCCCAAATTTGAAGAAGGTTTGGCAGCCATTTTCGGCGTGAGTCCCCAAATTTGAAGAAGGTTTGGCGGCCATTTTCGGCGTGAGTCCCCAAATTTGAAGAAGGTTTGGCGGCCATTTTTGGCGTGCTTCCCCAAATTTGAAGAAGGTTTGGCGGCCATTTTCAGCGTGAGTCCCCAAATTTGAAGAAGGTTTGGCGGCCATTTTCGGCGTGAGTCCACAAATTTGAAGAAGGTTTGGCAGCCATTTTCGGTGTGAGTCCACAAATTTGAAGAAGATTTGGCGGCCATTTTCGGCGTGAGTCCCCAAATTTGAAGAAGGTTTGGCGGCCATTTTTGGCGTGAGTCCCCAAAATTGAAGAAGGTTTGGCGGCCATTTTCGGCGTGAGTCCCCAAATTTGAAGAAAGATTTCGGCAGCCTCAGTAACGTGAGTCTTGGAAGATCGGTAGCCATTTTCAGCAGGAATCCCCAAATTGAAGAAAGATTTTGGCAGCTATAGTAGCGCGAGTCCTAGAAGATCGGTAGCCATTTTTAGCATGAATCCCCAAATTGAAGAAATATTTCGGTAGCTATAGTAGCGTGAGTCCTAGAAGATCGGTAGCCATTTTCGGCATGAATCTCCAAATTGAAGAAAGATTTCGGCAGCTATAGTAGCGTGAGTCCTAGAAGATCGGTAGCCATTTTCGGCGTGAATCCCAAAATTTGAAGAAAAATTTCGGCGGCCTTAGCAGCGTGAGTCCAGAAAAATCGACAGCTATAGCAGCGTGAGGCCCAGATGTTAAATCGTTCGGGTCATCGGTAAGTCCTTCGGGCACGGTATTAAGTCCTTTGAGCCACCAAGAAGTCTTCCGAGCATGGTGATAAGTCCTTCGGGCCATTAGTAAGTGCTTTAGGCATGATGGCAGCCTTAGTAGCGTAAGTCCGAAGATATCAACAACCTTGTAAAAAAAGAGAGAGAATGAAAATGAGATAGAAAAAAGAGAAAAGAAAAAACGAAAAGAAAAAGAAAAAATAGCAGAAAAAGAGGGAAAAAGAAAAAAGAAAAAAATAGAAAAAAGAGAAAAGAAAAATTCGAAGATAAAGGTTCTATATAGGAAGGGCCTGTATTTTCAAGCCCCCGCAGTGAGAGGTTCTATATAGGAAGAATCCACCGCTTCGAGGTTTCAGAAGCTAAAAGTTTTATATATGAAGAGCTTGCGGCTCTAGGGTGAAGACTAGCAGTTCTATATAGGAAGAACTCCCAGCTGAAGGAATTCACCCATGACACAAAAGGTTTTATGTAGGGAAAACCCGCTGTGTTGAAGGCAAAGAGTCCTATATAGGAAGGGCTCCGAGCTTTATTGTCTTAGAGTTAAAGGTTCTATATAGAAAGAACCTGTAACTCTGAGATTTCAGAAGCTAAGAGTTCTATATAGGAAGGACTTGCGGCTCCAGGGTTTGAAGACGAACAGTTCTATATAGGAAGAACTCCCAGTCGAAAGAATTCATCAGTGACGCAGAAGGTTTTATATAGGAGAAACCAGCGTTGAAGGCGAAGAGTTCTATATAGGAAGGACTCCAAGCTTTACCGTCTCAGAATGAAAAGTTCTATATAGGAGGTACTCATAACTCAAGGCTTCAGAGTGAAGGGTTCTATGTAGGAAGAGCCTATAGCTCAAAGATCAAAAGGTGACGAAGTTATATATAGGAAGATCTTACAAGCCTGAAGATTCAGCTAAGAAAGAGCGGAGAGTTCCAGAAGAACACGTGATTTCGAAGCCAAAGACAAGGAAGTAGGTCAAAAATGAGTGCTTTTGATCTTTTCTTTGTCATCGTTTCACAAGAACAAGCAAAGAGGGGCAACTGTAATCACTCATTTTTGACCGGGTTTTAGTGTTATTAGTATTATTTTAATAATAATAATATTAATATAAAATTAATAAAAAGTCAAAAAAATATATATATAATATAAAAAAATTAAAAAGCAAAAAAAAAAGGGAAAATGGGTAGTTTTGGGATGACCACATCACCTTTAAACCCACCCCAATTGCCTATATAAAGGCATGGGGGGCAAGGGGAATGGGGAGAAATAGGCAATCGGCAGTGGCTGCCAATAAGGGAGCTATGCTCTCGGTAGCCAAGGACCGGGGACAGTGCTCTCGGTCCTAACGGGTTCGATTGGGGTCTTATTTTAGGTCTGATCTAGTTAATATTTTTGGAGAGGTATATTTTCCCCTTTTTATTTGTATTGTTGTTTTTATAATTTAATGAAGTATTAGTTAATTTAAAATTGTATTCTTATTTTTTAGTTTGTATGTTTTAAATTTATGTTTTAGATTAGTATTTTATTTATGTTAGATTATTTTTTATTTATGTGTTAGATTAATAATTATGAATGTTTTAGATTAGTATTTTATTTATGTTAGATTAGTTTTTTATTTATGTGTTAGATTAATAATTATGAATGTTTTAGATTAGTATTTTATTTATGTTAGATTTTTTTTATTTATGAGTTAGATTAATATTTATGTATGTATGTTTTAGATTAGTATTTTATTTATGTTAGAATAGTATTTTATTATGTTAATATTTATTTGTATTTTTATTGTATTTAAAATTATTTGCCATATTTTATATTTCGCTCACTAAGATTGCATATCGAGATATATAAATTGTCAATGCGGTGCCCTTTTATCTGAGCGTAAACGGAGCCAGTATCAGGCGTAGTGATGGTGGTTGGGCGTTTACTCTCGGATAATGGGGCCTTTAAAATCTACTCGAACTTATAACCAAATTTTAAATTAGTCGTCACTTTAATCCGGGAATTCTAATATTAATAAAGCGGTAATTATTAAAGTACCAATTTTGGGCGGTGTAGGGGTGCTAATCCTTTCCCATCCGTAACCGACTCCCGAACCTAACAGTTTTCAAAATTTCTGATTTTTATGGTATCCGGCCTACCTAAGTGGCCGGTGGCGACTCTATTTTCTTAAATAAAACACGGGTTTCTAAAACCCCCACGGAATAAACATTTTTATATCCGAAAAACCACAAACACTTCGAAAACTCATTTTTTAGCGAAACGGACATCGCTACAATCTGTCTTGTGGCAAGAAATGAAATGTGCCATCTTGGAAAATCTATCCACAACAGCAAATATGCTATCTCGTCTTGTCTTCGTCCTCTGTAAACCTAACATAAAATCCGTAGAAATATCTAGGTAAAGGCTTGTACATACCGTGTGGTAGAACCTTTGTTTTGGCCTTCTTACACGTGACACAACGATCACATATCCGTTCAACGTCTCGTCTCATCTTCGGCCAGAATAGATGCTCCTTCAGAATGTAAAATGTCTTGGTGACTCTAAAATGTCCCATAAGTCCACCTTCATGTGCTTCTCTAACTAGAATTTCCTATATAGATCCTCGAGGAATACAAATTCGTCATTCCTTGAAAAGGAATCCATCATGTCGGTAGTACTTTTCATCTGCACCTTTTTCACACAAACTAAACTTTTCTCCAAAGTCAAGGTCAAATGCATAAAGGTCTTTAATGTAAGAAAACCCAATTAAATGAGAATTCAAAAAATTAAGAAGTACATACCTTCGGGATAAAGCATCTGCCACAACATTATCCTTTCCTTTCTTGTAACAGATGACATAAGGAAAGGATTCCAGAAATTCTACCCACTTGGCATGTCGCCTATTCAACTTGTGCTGACCTGTAATATGCTTCAATGCTTCATGGTTAGTGTGGATGACAAATTCTTTACGTAAAAGGTAGTGCTGCCATGTCTCAAGAGCTCGAACAAGTGTATATATCTCTTTGTTGTATGGCGGGTAATTCAATGTAGCTCCACTTAACTTCTTACTGAAATATGCAATAGGTCGCTTTTCTTGTGTTAAGACAGCTCAAATTCCAATACCCGAAGCATTACACTCAATCTCGAACATCTTGTCAAAGTTTTGCAAAGCTAACACTGGTGCTCTGATCAAACATTCTCTTTACTGCAAGAAAGGAATCTTTTTGTTCCTTACCCCATTGGAAGATAGAATTTTTCTTAATAATCCAGTTAAAGGGGCGATAATGGAACTAAAATTTGGCACAAACCGTCGATAGAAACTTGCAAGCCCATGGAAACTTCTCACTTGGCTTACTGATGTCGGTCTTGGCCATTCTTGAATTGCCTTTATCTTTTCAGGATCAACTTCCACACCTTGTGAACTAACAATAAAGCCTAAGAAAGTAAGCTTGTTATTACAAAAGACACATTTTTGAAGATTACCGAATAGTCGTTCCCTTCTCAGAGTGTTAAGAACATTTCTCAAATGTTGTTCATGTTCTTGCAATGTCTTGCTGTATATTAAAATATCATCAAAATAAACAACACAATACTTACCGATGTAGGGTTGGAGCACATGATTCATCAACCTCATGAATGTACTAGGAGCATTGGTTAAGCCAAAAGGCATTACCAACAATTCGTACAAACCTTGCTTTGTTTTAATGATGTCTTCCACTCGTCTCATTCCTTCATTCGGATCTGATGATAACCACTCTTCAGGTCAATCTTAGAGAAAATACTCACACCACACAACTCATCCAACATGTCGTCAAGGCGAGGAATGGGATGTCGGTACTTGATAGTGATCAGATTCACTACTCGACAATCCATGTACATTCTCCAAGTTCCATCCTTTTTCGGCACCAACAAGACTGGCACTGCATAAGGACTTAAGCTTTCTTGAATGTAACCCTTCTCCATCAACTTACTGATTTGCTTTTGAAGTTCCTTCGTCTCTTTGGGGTTACTTCTATATGTTGGTTGATTCATATGGTGGCTCCCGAAATAAAGTCAATTTGATGTTTAATGCCACGAATCGCTGGTAATCCACTTGGTGTTTCTTTTGGAAAGACATCTTTGAATTCCTGTAAAAGAGTCGAAATAGAAACAGGTAAATCATCAGGAAATTTAGTCAACAATAAATTCTCTTTATACATCAAAATAAGTAAAGTTTGTTGAGTTGAAAGATGCTTCCTGATTTATTTTCCACTTGCAAAGACGTTCATCTTTTTCTTCCCTTTCATTGCTTCTATGCTTTTTTTCAGAAAAGCTTGATCTTCATTCACTTGGCTTGGTGTCAAAGGTGCCAAAGTGATCTTTTTACCTCCTTGCAAGAAAGAATACCGATTGGTGTATCCTTCATGTATCGCTCACTTATCAAACTTCCACGGTCGTCCAAGTAACAAATGGCTTGCATCCATGGACACCACGTCACAATGAACCTCATCCTTGTATTTTCTAATAGAAAATGGAACCATCACTTGCTTGGTGACCTTCAATTCACCTCCATCGTTCAACCACTGCAATTTGTAAGGATTGGGTGCTTTTTCGTTTTCAAACCTAACCTGTCAACCATAAGAGTACTTGCAACATTAGTATAACTTCCTCCATCAATAATCACAATACATACCTTATCATTCACATGACATATTGTGTGAAAGATGTTTTCACGTTGCTTTTCTTATTGTGACATTTGAGCATTTAGGCTCCGTTTGACAACAAGAACATCACCATTTGCTGTCAATTCGATATCATCCTCTTCTTCTTCTTTAGGTATTTCCAGCTCATCTTCTCCATGATCAGATTCGATGTCACCATTATCTAACAAAAGTATCGTGTTCTGGTTTGGACATTGGCTTGCTACGTGTCCTCTTCCAAGGCACTTGAAACATTAAATATCCCTCGTACGTTCATGAGTAACAACTCACTTTCCTCTACCAACGTCGACAAAGGGTGGCTTCGTTTTGCTTGATTCTACCGTTTCTTTAATTTGAAGAGGTGTTGACTTCCTGAAATTATTTTGATTGAAACAAGGGTTAGAAAAATTATTAAATGAACTATGACATCGAGAAGAAGATTTCTTCCTTTGATGATATTCAACTTTGATCGCCATATGCACCATCTTGTCCAATTCAACATAATGTTTCAATTCTACAACATTGACAATCTCTTGGTTAAGTCTGGCTAAGAAACGTACCATGGTTGCTTCTTTGTCCTCCTTGATGTTTGAACAAATCATGGACATCTCCATTTCTTTAAAATAGTCTTCAATGCTCCTATTGCCTTGTTTAAAAGTTTGCAACTTCTGGAACAAGTCTCGGTGATAATGAGACGGTACAAATCGCCTTCGCATGATTCTTTTCATTTCAAGCCATGTTGTGATTGACCCTTCACCTATTTGTCTTTGTGTACTGATTAATTGATCCCACCAAATTAATGCATAGTCCACGAACTCCATTGCTACAAATCCACCTTTCTTTGTTCAAAATAGTTGTAACAATCAAACACATGTTCTACAGGCTTTTCCATGCTAGATATGCATCCAGATCTATTTTTCCTTGAAATGGGGGTATGGCAACACGAATATTGTTCAAATTGTCATCTGGTTGTGCACGCCCTCCGTGGTTTCTAGGGGCATTCGGCCTTGGTGATTGGTCCACTTCATCATCATCATTGTTTTCGTCATTTGTATTGATTTGGGACCCTTCAAGTCTGTCCAATCTTCCATGCAATTGTTCGAGTTCAGCCTTTAACAATTTTTGCAATTCTCGAATCATGGATTGCATTTGAAGATTCGGTTGTCCTCCATAATGATGTACATCACTTGTACCTGTTATTGTTAGTAAAAACAAAAGCAAAGAAAACCTCACTTGTACACTCACAAAAGTCTCACAGTTCACTCTAAGAAAAATAGATATGGCACTCCACTCTACACTCGTGTTTTCACTCGGGAAAATATTATTATCGCTTTTTTTTCTTTCCCCTGCTATTCTAGTCCTTACATATCGTCAACATGGAAGAAACCCTTGAGCTTCCAAGCTTGGTGGTGCGTCATTCATTCTCCTTTAAACGATGATAAAGAAGCTTTAATTGTGTGTCTTCTTTGAGTTCAAAACTGATCAACTTTAAGGGATGATAAAGTAGCTCTTTAAGTGGTGTTTTAAGAGCTCTTGAATGCCTTGTAACTTTGTTGTAACCGATAGCCTTCAACTATTGTAAAGGCTCTCTTGAATTGCCTTGAAACCTTGCTAAAACTGATAGCCCTGTTTCAAGTGTCTTCAAGTGGTGTAAATCTCTTGAATGCTTTGTCAACTTGGGAAAACGTGACCAGCCATCTATCCATGCTTAGACCTTAACTGAAACACATTAAACCATCCATTAGAAACAACTTATTTATTAAAAAGAAAGCAAATGCCAAACCAGGTTTAATGAGTTAGTTAAAGTAATAGAACTAGTTACATTGAATGAACTAGTTTAATTAAATAACTCACACACTAAATGAATTCACAAACATAAGAAAACTAACATTCTTTAAGTAAACTATCATGCATTAATGAACTGACATGTATTAATTAAACTAACAAGCTTAAATGAATCAGAATGTTTAAATGAACACAAAGACTAATTTATTCATGTACATATGCTGAAATTAAATATAAAAGACTTAGAGAAACTCATGCAAAATCATGCACAAGTAGAATGCTGCATTATTCCATCAAAGCTGGTGTTTTGTCCTTCAACTTCAAGCTTTGACTAAACAAATTTCCCATAGCTTCTTGGAACTTCTTGGCCCTGGCATGAGTCATAGGCCCACTAGGAAATTCCTGTGGGTCTTTGCATGTTGTGATCACATCAGTCCCTCACTCTTGAAAATGATTTGTCCCTAAATCATCACCTATATCAAAAGGAGAAAATCAACTACATTGAAAGTTGCACTGACATTATACTCACCTGGGAGGTCTAGTCGGTAGGCATTGTCATTGACACGCTTGATCACTTGAAAATAACCATCCCCTCTAGGCATCAATTTTGATTTGCGTTGGGCTGTAAACCTTTTCTTTCTCATGTGTAGCCAAACCCAATCTCCGGGTTCAAAGGTAACTCGCTTTTGGCCTTTGTTAGCTTGCTGCTCATAATGTTTCGTTCTTTTCTCAATATTGTCTCGCACTTGTTGATGGAGCTTCTTGACAAATTCAGCTTTATTTCTTCCATCTTTATTCACAATGTGTTCAGCGGGCAAGGGTAACAAATCTAATGGAGTTAAGGGATTGAAACCATACACTACTTCAAATGGTAACATTTTATTGGCGGAATGTATGGACCGGTTGTAAGCATACTCCACGTGTGGCAAGCTTTTCTCCCAAGTCCTCAAATTCTTTTTGATAATTGTCCTTAACAACATGGACAATACCTGGTTCACCACTTCAGTTTGACCATCCGTTTACAAACGACAAGTTCTGGAAAATAGCAACTTGGTTCCAATCTTGCTCCATAGTGTCTTCCAAAAATGGCTTAAGAACTTCATATCTCGGTCGGATACAATAGTCCTTGGAACTCCATGCAATCTCATGATTTCCCTGAAAAACAAATTAGCAACATGTGAAGCATCATTAGTCTTATTACAAGGAATAAAATGAGCCATTTTAGAAAAACGATCCACTACTACAAAGATAGAGTCTTTGTTATTCTTTGTATGTGGCAGCCTAAGTACAAAATCCATGGATATATCCATCCAAGGTGCATTAGGGATAGGTAATGGAGTGTATAGGCCATGAGGCTTCACTTTTGACTTGTCCTTTCTACATGTGATGCAACGCTCACATAACCTTTCAACATCTCTTCTCATCTTTGGCCAATATAAGTGCTCGTGAAGCATGCTTAAGGTCTTGGCTACTCCAAAATGTCCCACTAGTCCACCACCACGTGCTTCCTTAAGGAGCAACTTTCGAATGGATCCTTGTGGGATGCAAAGCTTCCCTTCCTTTAATAGGTATCCATTATCCCTACAGAACTTATCATGTACACCTTTCTCACAAAGTTTATATATTTCAGCAAAATCATGGTCAGACTCATATAGTTCCTTAATGAAAGCAAAACCCAACAACTTAGAGTCTAACGTGTTAAGAAGGGCATACTTGCGTGATAGTGCATTAGCAACGATGTTTTCCTTACTTTTTTCATACATGATCAAGTAGGGAAAAGCTTCAAGAAACTCTACCCACTTGACGTGCCTCTTATTTAGCTTATGTTGTCCCCTAATATGCTTTAATGCCTCACGATCAGTATGAATGATAAACTCTTTTGACCAGAGGTAGTGTTGCCATGTTTCTAAAGCCTGAATTAGTGCATACATTTCTTTATCATAGGTTGGGTAATTGAGTGTAGCTCCACTCAACTTCTCGCTGAAGTATGCTATAGGGCGTCCTTCTTGAGATAAGACCGCTCTAATTCCCAAACCTGATGCATCACATTCAACCTCAAAACCCTTCTTAAAATCAGGCAAACTTAGCAAAGGTGCATTAATCAAACAATCCTTAATCATGTTAAAGGATTTCTCTTGCTCTTCACCCCAAAAGAAATTAGAATTCTTTTTAATGGCTCATGTCAAAGGGGCGGCTAAGGTGCTGAAATTTGGCACAAACCGATGGTAGAAACTTGCTAATCCATGGAAGCTTCAAACTTGGCTAATGCTTGCTGGTCTAGGCCATTCCTCAATTGCCTTAACCTTTTCTCTATCAACCTTCTAACCATCTGCACTCACAACAAATCCTAGGAAAACAACCTTATTAGTGCAAAATATGCATTTTTGTAGATTAGAATCAAGTTTTTCATTTCTCAATACATCTGATACCAACCTTAGATGCTGAACATGATCATTCAAACTCTTGATATAAATCAGAATATCATCAAAATACACTACACAAAACTTATCCAAGAATTGTCTAAAGATGTGATTCATTAACCTCATGAAAGTTCTTGGTGCATTAGTTAGGCCAAATGGCATAACCAACCACTCATATAACCCTTGCTTAGTCTTGAATGCAGTTTTCCACTCATCCCTTTCTCGCATACGAATTTGGTGGTAACCACTTTTAAGATCAATCTTAGAAAAGACAGTAGAACCACTAAGCTCATCTGACATATCATCTAAATATGGAATGGGATGATGATACTTTACTGTTATTTTGTTCAGTACACGACACTCTACACACATGCGCCATGTTCCATCTTTTTTAGGCACAAGTAGAGCCGGAACTGCACAAGGACTAAGGCTCTCTCTCACATACCCCTTTTCCATTAAATCAAAAACTTGCCTTTGCAACACCTTGGTTTTCTCAGGGTTGCTTCGGTAAGCTGGTCGGTTAGGTATGATAACACCAGGAACAAAGTCAATTTGGTGTTCTATTCCACGAATTGGAGGCAGCCCACTTGGAATCTCCTCCAGAAATAGATCTTCATATTCCTGCAGCAATGAAGCAATAAAAGATGGCTGATTTGGGTCAAGTTTGTTAGTGCTTAATAAACTCTCCTTGTACATGAGTACAATAACCATCTTTTTTGACAATAAACACTTTCTGATATCTTTCTCTCTTGCAAATATGCTCACTTTTTCTCTCTTCTTTTTCACCTTCTTTTGATTTTCTCTCGGATGTTACCTCACTCTCATTTGCTTCTCTATCAAAATTTTTGTCACTCTCTTTGGCTTTTTCAAAACTTTCTCTCAAATGTATTTGATCTTTGTGAACTTGCTTTGGTGAAAGTGGGGCTAGGGTGATATTCTTGGCTTCATGTGTTAGGGTATACCGATTGGTATAACCATCATGGACGACTCTCCTATCAAACTGCCATAGCCTCCCGAACAAGAGATAACCTGCATGCATTGGCACGACATCATATAGCACCTTGTCTTTGTGCTTGCCAATGAAAAATGGCACAATGACTTGCTTGGTAACTTTTAGTTCTCCACCATCATTAAGCCACTGCAGTTTGTAGGGGTGTGGATGTTTTGTTGTTGCTAGGCCGAGCTTTTCTACCAGCAAAGTACTAGCAACGTTAGTGCAACTTCCACCATCTATAATGACAAAGCATACCTTCCTATTGATATGGCAACGAGTGTGGAAAATGTTCTCGCATTGTTGGTCCCCCTCAATGGCTTGCTTGCTTAGGCTCCTTTTAACAATACGAACCTCTCCATCTACGACATGCTCTAACTCTTCTTCCTCTTTAATTTCTTTTTAATCATATTCTTCATCCTCTTGATCAGTTTCGATCTCTCCATCATCACGGATGAACATAGTGTTGCAGTTAGGGCATTGGCTAGCAATGTGACCTCACCCCAAACACTTAAAGCATTGGACATCACGGGATCAAACTGGCATAGTTGTGCTCTTTCCCTTGCTGGTTTCGGCAATGGGTTTGACATTCTTTGATGGTTCGCCTCGTTCATTAGAAGAAAAGGATGGCTTTTGTTTGTAGGTACCTTTTCCCCATTTGGAAGAAGAACCTTCATAGGCATGGGTGGTGCCCTTCTTTTTGAGTTTCATCTCCACCTTCATGGCCATATATGGACTATGTCTTAAGTATCCACATAATGTTGCAACTCAACTGTGGCCTCAATGTTAGGATCAAGGCCGGAGAGAAATCTGGCCATTGTGGCTTCTCGATCCTCATCAATGTTGGCTCGGATCATGGCTACTTCCATCTCTTTATAATAGACCTCAACACTACGGTTGCCTTGTGTGAGGTTCTGAAGCTTGTTAAACAACCCTATGGTAGTGAGTTGGAAGGAACCGCCTACGCGTAACAGCTTTCATCTCATTCCAATTAGAAATTGGATGTTCACCACTGCGTCTCCTACTAGATGTCAATTGATCCCACCATATTAATGCATAATCCGTAAATTCAATGGCTGCAAGTTTTACCTTCTTAAGCTCAGAGTAGTTGTGGCACTCAAAGATGTGCTCAATTTTCTTTTCCCATGCAAGATAGGCTTCAGGATTCGTTCTTCCTTGAAAAGGAGGAATGGTAATTTTGATATTGCTGAGATTATCATCTATTCTTGGGCAAGCTCTTTGGCCTTGTTGTGCTATACTTTGATGTGATATGTTATTTGGCACATCATCTACTTCTTCATTCAACTCTTCATGGCCATCGTTAGCTTGAGAAAGTTCAAGTTGTTCTATACGGTCCAATAGAGGCTCCAACTGATCTTGAATCATTTTGGCTATTGCTTGGAGCAAAGCCTGATTTTGCAAATTTGGTTGTCCTCCTTCGCCACCATTACCTGATCCTTGAGACACGATTAGTAACTCAAATAAAATATAAACCTCACCAGCACAAAATCTCACCTTTCCACTCCAAGGAAAATGCACTCACACTCATGTTTCACTCGGGAAAAGATTTTCCCTTAACGTGCATTCTTGCCTTTTACCACTCTTGTTCTCTTTTCTAAGTCCTTAGAGAACTTACTCAAAAGCCAACAAGTTTTCTTGTGGAATTCGGCTGAAACAAAGTGGTTAGGATAGGAAACAAAGATTATGTAGAAAATTGGGTAGTTTAAAAGAAGAAATAGAGATCTGGAATTAAAACAAAATGTGATAACAACAAAAAAAGAAATCACAACCAAATCTCTTTTTTGTAAACTTTCAAATTGATCCCTCCCTTTTTAAACTTTTCATCTTTTGAGAAATTTGAATTTGTTTTTTTGATTTTTTTTTGAATGAATCGAACAACTTACTAAATCGCAAACGCTCTGATACCAATTGATACAAATCTGGTTGTATGATGGCCGAATTGTTATCCAAGTTCGCCCGATTGTGATTCAAGTAAGAGTTTTAAATTGGTTGTATGGACGATGGTGTAGGGAAACAAAAAATGCAACAAGTGGTGTGGTATGAACAAAGGAGGAACCAACACTAAATAGTGTAAACCCGTTCCTTAAGACTTCTTAGCCGTGTATTGGGTATAAGGGTATACGGATTGTGACCCACTACTTATAGAAACTAAGAACCAACAATATAATGAAAATGGAAGGGAAAAGAATGCCACAAGAACAATCTTGTAAGCTGATAAAGTTCAACAAGAACTTTGAAAGAAAAACACTCTCAAGTATAATATAAGCCAAAAGTTGTTTTTACAAGAGAAATTGGGTGCCTATTTATAGGTGTAAGGCAATAGCAAATTGAATGGGCTAGACAAAGATTAAAAACTCATTATGCTAGTGTTAAAGGCCTAATAAAGTGTCAGTTATCCCATCTCCAATAGGCAGTCGAAAAGCTTGGTGTTGAAGGATGAATGTGGACATTTTTAGGATGAATGTAGACATACATATCGTCAACATGGGAGAAACCCTTGAGTTGCCAAGCTTGGTGGAGAGTCATTCATTCTCCTTTAAAAGATGATAAAGAAGCTTTAATTTGTGTCTTCTTTGAGTTCAAAACTGATCAGCTTTAAGGGATGATAAAGTAGCTCTTTAAGTGGTGTTTTAAGAGACAAATTGGAAGCTCGAATGCATTTAACTGAAAGAACTTCCCTGAATAGCTTAGCCTTAGATCGAGTAATAGGTCATATTGGCATGATGTCTATATTAGATGTTGATGTGCTCACATCACATTATATGCACAACAAGGAAATGCTCACACTTCGTAAAGCGATCTACAATCACCCATATTGAATCCTTTTTGGACGGTGTCAAAGGCAAACCTGTCACAAAATCCATGGTGATTCTTTCCCTCTTCCATTTCAGAATCTTAATAGGTTGCAAGAACCCAGAAGGAAACGGATGCCCAACCTTAACTTGCTGACACACCATGCAATGAGCAACAAACTCGAGCACATCCTTCTTCAAACCAATCTAGTAGTACAAATCCTTCAAATCACTATACATTTTCGTACTACTCGGATGCATAGCAAAAGGACTAGCATGAGCCTCATTCAAAATAGTGCACCCCAACTCCGGATCATTAGGCACCACTATACGACCTTTAAAGCACAAAACACCATTACCATCAAAATGGAAATCTATCAGATTATCATTCGAAATATCCTTAAAATGCGGTATCAATGCATTGTCATACGGTTGCCTCGCATTAATCCTTTGAGACAACGTAGACTTAACTTGAAATTCAGCCAACAACCCCCTTCTCATGTCACACTTAGCTTTGCAAACATTGCCCAAAGCTCAACAACAACATTACAGCTTAATGCGTCCGCTACCACGTTGCCTTACCCGGATGGTACTCCAACATCAAATAATAATCCTTAAGCAACTCAATCCATCTTTGTTGCCTAAATTCAACTCTTTTTGAGACATCAAATACTTCAAACTCTTGTGATCAGTGTAAGAGTATACTTCGCATCATAAAGATAATGTCTCAAATTTTGAAAGCAAACACGACCGTCGTAGGCTCCAAATCTTGAGTCGTGTAATTTCACTCATGAACCTTCAACTGCCTTGATTCATAAGCCACAACCTTACCGTCTTGCATCAACACACAACCCAAACCAACATAGGACACATCACTATAGACTACAAACTCCTAACCAGACTCAGGTTGAAATAAGATAGGAGGATATGTCGAAACCTCCTTCAACTTCTCAAAACTACATTGTTGACTCTCCGTCCACACATACAGAACGGGGTGACAATACTAGAGAACCCATCCACAAAATGACGATAGGAACCAGCCAACCCAAGGAAACGACGAACCTCAGATGTAGACATAGGTAGTTTCCAATTCAGGATAGCCTCAATCTTTTGTGGATCAATACAGATACCCTCGGTCGAAACCACATGACCAAGAAACATCACTTCCTTAAGCTAAAATTAACACTTACTTAGCTTAGCATGCAACCGATTTTCCTTCAAAGCTTGCAAAACAATCCGCAAATGCCGATCATGATCTTCCTCGGTACGAGAGTATACAAGGATATCATCGATAAACACTACCACAAAACGATCAAGATATTCATGGAATACCCTATTCATCATATCCATGAAAGCAGCTGGAGCATTTGTCAAACCAAACGGCAACACCAAAAACTCATAATGCCCATATCTCGTACGAAAAGTAGTCTCTGGCACATCCACATCCTTAACTTTTAACTGATAATGCCCATACCTCAAATCAATATTGGAAAACACAACAGCCCCACAGAATTGATCAAACAAATCATCAATTCATGGTAATGGATATTTATTCTTAACTGTAAACTTATTCAATTGCCAGTAATTAATGCACATACGCATTGTCCCATCCTTCTTCTTCAAAAAAAGGACCGGTGCACCTGATACATGCATGGGAGGGCTAAAGCAATGCCATATTGGATAAAAAGTTGAATATGTTTGTGAAGTCTATAGCGATAGCCAACTTGCGGTGACTTTTTGGATGGGATCTGGGCATTTTTGGGAAGAGTTATCTTGTAAAATATTGACCGCCATTCAGTTACCTTTCCAACGCATCTTGAAACGCATAAATCGGACATCCAGAGCTCATGATATGTTCGTTTTACTGAAGACTATGCATGCAAAAAACTGGATACGGGATTTTGTAAAATTCAGCCCAAAAGCTAACATATAAGGCTTTGAATGAATTAAACTTAGCCCAATATGTCTGTTATCATTTAAATTGATGTTTTTAGGCCTAGATTTCTTTAAAAACAGCCCACACAACCTCCTTTCCCAAGACTCCATCATTGTAATTCAATTTTCTTTTGGTTAATAAAATATTTAGTGAGATTATTTTCGCAAGAGTTGATAACTTGTGCCTTAGAAGTCTTCTTCAGCATAAGATCAACGAGTTTTTTTGAGGGAGATCATCTTCACACTCTTGCTTGCCTAGGTAATTGCGTATAAGAGGGTGGGTTAGAGCCGCTTGAGGTTGCTTGCTTAGGTAATTGTCTCTAAGAGGGTGTCGAGGACAAAACCATCGAAAAATCCATCAAGTCATCTCCATAAGTCATAAACAAAGCTAGAAAATTTCAGATTTGTTTTATATATCCTTCTTTCGATCTTTTTTAATCTTTTTGTTTTAATTCTTATTATTTATCCTATAATCTTCTTTCTTAACTTTGTTTCTTTGAATTTCCAGCCTTGCTTCTGAAATGTTCAAGAAACGCTAAACCAATTAGTCTTGAAAATTCTAAATTTGCGCCAACTTTCTTAGTTGAGTCTAGAACCCCTAGATTTTCAAAAAACTTGATTGAAGGCTTCCACATCCACGATTGCGCTACTCTATCAACACCCCACGAAGAGACACTAGGTTAGATAAATCCTTGATCCAACAACTCTTGGAGTTGAGTCTTTAATTGCTTCAACTCCTTCGGTGCCTTTCTACACGGAGCGATGGACACTAGAGTCATTCTTGCATACGTCTCTATGCCAAACTCCACTTCTCTATTTGGCGGTAAACCCGATAGCTCTTTAGGAAACACCTCTAGAAAATCACACATCGTCTGAATTTCTTGCACTCAAACCCTTTTTATCTCCGAATTCATCACAACAACTAGATAAGCTTGACAACCTCCTTGCATCAACTTATCAGCTTGAGTTGTCGACACAACGTTAGACAAGAATTCAACATTCTCGCCAACCACTACAACTTCATAATCGTCAGTAAGCCTCAAAGAAATCCTTTTGGATTCACAATCCACAAACCGCTTATGCTCACTTGACCAATCCATACCCAAAATAACATCAAAGCCATGGAATGGCAACTCCATCAAATCCGCGACAAACTCATGACCTTGAACTACCAAAGGACATCTCCTGTATAACCTTATAACTGTAATTGTCTCACCAAAAGAACTAGTTACCAACATACCCGCATTCAAAATCTCAACAGGAACATTCAATAAATGCGCATACTCACTCAAAATGTATAAATGAGTAGACCACAAATCAATTAAAGAAAACAATGACAAAGATTTCAAGGTAAAGGTACCATCGATTACATCAATGTCATTATGGCCCTCACATTGAGCATAGATTCATGTCAACCACCATTCTCCGGTCACACAACAACTATATGAGCCATAGTCCTCTGACCATCATCACGCCTCTGAAAATTACCCCTGCCACGGCCATGGCCCCTAGCAGGTGTAGCATCCTAAACCAGTGCATCTCTCGCAATGCGAGGACAGTCATGCTTCAGATGATCAGGCGATCCACACTCCTAACAAGATCCAGAAAATTCCAAATACGCACCCGCATGGCGTTTACCATAACGCTCACAATCAATAGCAATATGCACTCCCTGATTACAGCCACTGCCACCACGCTTATGATCTGACATGTGTCGCTTATCATGTGACCTCTTTTTCTGCCTTCTAGAAAAACTAGAATTTGTGGTTCTCTTTCCCTCACCCGTATTCACCACTTGTGCAGAACCACCTAAGGATTATTCAATATCCTTAGCCCTATTGACCAACACATCAAAATCCGTATAATCTGCGGCCAATAAGTATGCCTTGATATCCTTAACAAGCTCATAACAGAACATGTTGATGCGATCTAGTCTTGGAAGTTACCAAAATGCTTGATTTGCCAGATCATAAATGAAGTAACTTTGTGTTGTAAGACTTGCAACGGTTTTGGATGGTTTAAAAGGGTGATGGAGAGTAATGATAGAAAGTGATGAGAATAAATATTCTAGAATTTTGTACGGTTAATGTGTTTGATGGTGGTGGTAGAATTGGAAAATGGAAAGTAGTTTAGGACTTGAGAATTGAACCAACACTAAAAAGTGTGACCCAAACCCTATAACAACCTCTAAATGAAATAAGGATCTTGACCCACTAGTTATGTAGAACTAGGAACCAAAGATATCAAAGGTTTGATTCAACGAGCAGAACTTGAAGGATCAAAAAAGTTCTCAAATGAATAAAGAGACAAAAACTCTCAAATTTCTTAATTCAAAATTGTGTCTTACAATTGAAAAGCTAACCTCTATTTATAGGCTTTACAAAATGAAGTGATCAACCAACATTCCTAGGGAGGTATGAAATGATAATGAATTAAAAATAAAAAACCTTAAAATTTGTGCCTTTGCCTCCCAATGCAATCATAAGCAAGCACATCAATTTGCAAGTGGATGTAAGCAAGCAGCTCAAGCAAGCACCTCTTGACAATTGCCGTCCATTGTGAATGTAAGCAAGCATGTCAATTTTTATGTGAATGTAAGCAAGCATCTCAAGCAAGCAAGCACCTCTCTAGAATTGCCGTCCATCATGAATGTAAGCAAGCATGTCAATTTCATGTGAACGTAAGCAAGCATGTCAAGCAAGATCCTCCAAATCCAAGCAAGCATCTCAAGCAAGCACCTCTCCAATAGTCACAATTCTTTGAATCACCCTAGCGATGTGTCTATTAATTATCCTTGCTTAACATTTGTAGATACGAGAAATATGATTATAAATAAAATAAGGTAATATGATGCATGCTAAATATAATAAATATATATTATATGGTCCAACAAACTCCAGTGCTAGTAAAATAAACCATAAACAACATAATAGAAAATGCGTGCACAATAAAACTATAATAATTAAATGGAACATATGCATCAAAAATAAACATGTAATGCGTTGCATGAACTCCCTTTCACATTGCATGAATCTTCCATGTTGTATGGCATTGATTCAACATCGGAAGCTTCAATAATTTTCTATGCATGATTGCATTTGTTGCTGACCGCATCTCTAAATTCCCTTGCCCTTGCTTGAGTAATGGGGCCTAAGGGAAATTTCTCAGGGTCCAATGGTGGTGTTGATGCCATGATCTCATCATCCTCCCCTTCTTGAGAGCGATTTGTACTCGCATCGTTACCTTGCTCAAAAAGAGATAAGGCTAAAACGTTAAAAGTAGTACTAACACCAAATTCTCCCGGAAGATATATCTTGTAGGCATTATCATTGATCTTCTCCAATACTTGAAATGGCCCATCCTCTCTAGGTGAGAGTTAAGAATTTCTTTGTGCTGGAAATTGTTCCTTTCTGAAGTGCACCCAAACCGAATCGTCAGGTTCAAAGTTGGCTCACTTTTGCCCTTTATTTGCTTGTTGTTCATCTTGCTTTGTTCTTTTCTCAATGTTCTCTCGAACCTTCTGATGAAGATTTTTCACAAATTCAGCCTTGTTTTTCTCGTCCTTGTTTAATGCTTGATCAATGGGAAAAGATAACAAATCCATAGGAGACAATGGATTAAACCCATATACAACCTCAAATGGAGTGAATTTGGTGGCTGAATGAACTGATCTATTGTAAGCAAATTCTACATGTGGCAAGCTCTCTTCCCATGATTTCAGATTCTTGCTAATCAAAGATCGCAACTGATAAGTGTTCAAAAGTACTATTTTTCTTACCCTTTTTACTCATATTATTGTTAGACTTAGGCTCATATTAGTTACATAATTAGTCATTCATGCATTAATCCATGTTTTCTTCCATCGTTGAGCTTGATTGCATAACTTGGTTGTTTTTGTGGGAAAAGATGTTGCTTTGGTGTGTTTTGTGTGTATGTGCATGATCACTTGCCAAAGCAAGGCTAGAGCTAGTTGCCAGGGCAATGCATGAAGAAGACGCCGAGCCAGTTGCTAGGGCAATTGTCAACAAAGAATAAGGTGATATGGTAGTCGAAATTGATGACTAGACAAGCCCAAGATGACGTAGAGCAAAGCTGAATCCCAAAGGAGTTTGATTTCCATGAAGAGATTAAAGAAGAATTAAATTCCAAGAAGATAGGAGAAGTTCTAGAAGGAATATAATTATAATAAAGAATTATATTCTTTAAAGATAATTTAATTCCAACTTAACTTCCTCCTCAAAGAAGAACTTTGACCTAGCCTTATAAATTAGAGGCCATGTCGTCAACTCCAAGGGGGAGAGAGAGAGGAGAGAATTTTTGACAAGCATCAAGGGCAAGGAGGATTTCAACAAGCTTCATCCATCCTTCATCTTTTTCTTTCTTGTTCAATTAGGTTCATGCTAGGGATTCTTTATCTTGTATTTCTTTGGAACCTAGCCATGAACTAAATCTATTTGGCTATGGTTATTGTGTCTTGTGGTTGTGAGAACTATTGGATTTTGTTTAGGTAATAAGAGTTTGCACTTTTCTATTCAAGGTTTATTCATTTTTGGTTCTTATTCTTGTTTGCGAGTGAATTGGAAGAGGATCTCGTAACTTCATCTATTTATCTAATATCGGGAGAGTTAGATTCAAGAAACGAATGAATATGATCTTTATTCAATCTATTGATGGTGAAGATTAATCCGACTTAGGAATAAGTTAAGGATTTCAACGGCTAAGAGGAGAGCAAGATTGGTTGTTGTTCACCCTTGATTCACGCAGGGATGTATTATCAAGGCATGCACTAGTAGCTAGAGTTTCGACTTAGGGATAAGAAGAAACCATTGAAGAACGCTCTATCGAACCTTGAAGGTTGCTGCCCAGATGCCCAAGTAGTTGCCCAACTAGTCGCCCAGGCAACCATCGATTAGTTGCCAAGGCAACCCTGTTGTGCAAGTTGCCATGGCAACTGAGTTGCCCTTGCACTCTTTTACCAAGACGATCCAATTGGCTATCACACCTCAACTCACGATAACCTGGCCTATCTCTCTCATTTAATTACATCGACTTTTACTTATTTGCTTTCTAGATTAGTTATTAGTTAAAACTCCTATAATCTTCAACTTGTGTTTTCTTTTACTTTTTACAGTGCAAGAGACTAGATTCTTGAAGTGGCATCAATCCATGTGGAGACGATATCTTTTATACTATAATTTGCAATGTATACTTGCAAAATTGCGTAGCACTTATTATGCGGAACAAGTTTTTGGCGCCATTGCCGGGGATTGGCAATAGGGACTTTGTTTTTATTTTCTTGCACTTTTTTTTTTACTTTTCTTGTTTAAGATTCAAAGGGCTAACAAACTTTGGTTTTGCATTGGTATATAACCAGGGCGAGACCAATTACACCAGAATATCCCTTTGATCCAGAAATCGAACGAACCTTACAAAGACTTAGACGAAGGATAAGAGTAGCAATGGCTAATCAAGACGGCAATATGACTCAAGATGTTCCAGCAGGAGGAGGAGTGATTCTTGCACGAAACATAACTATTCGAGACTATCTTGAAGAAGATCTTGATGGACTTAATCCAGGAGTTGTCACACCTGAAATTGAAGCCGACCACTTTGAGTTGAAATCGGTGATGTTTAATATGATCAACACAATTGGTCAATTTGGCGGGTCAGCAACTGAAGATGCACGACAACATCTTAAATCTTTCCTCGAGATTTGCAACTCGTTTAAAATACACGGAGTCACCCCCGATGTTTTACGATTAAGATTATTCCCCTATTCACTGAGGGATAGGGCGAAAGCATGGTTGAATAGCATTTCTGCCGGATCAATAGGATCTTGGACCGATCTTTGTCATGATTTCCTTGCTCGGTTTAATCCTACAAATTTGACTGATAAGCTTCGTAACGACATTACTTCTTTTCGGTAGGCATATGATGAATCCATGTACGAGGCTTGGGAGCGACATAGAGAACTTCTACACAAATGCCCCAACACAGATTCCCGGTGTGGACTCAAGTAACAATGTTTTACAACGCCGTGAATACACTAACCAGGATGATGCTAGATGCCTCGGCAAACGACATATTCCTAGATAAGTCGTCAGAGGAAGCAATGCAAATTCTAAACAGGCTGGCCAAGAATGATTATCAATTCCCCTCTACTAGAAGAGGAGGAGTTAGATGCCAAGCCACAATACATGAACTAGGATCATCGGATTCAATTTCGGCACAATTGGCCACTTTAACCAAGATGGTCCAGAACATGCAAAAACCAAACAACACACATGAGGTCAAGGTAATGGATTCTTTTTGTGAGTTATGTGGTGATAACCATGATTTTTCTGAATGTATGCATAATCCGAAATCCAGCTTCTATGTAGGGAATTACAATGGGAACAACAATGTGATGTCCAATACATACAATCCAGCTTGGAAGAAGCACCTGAATTTTTCATGGAGTAATCGCAACAATGCTCTAAACCAAAGCAATCAGAATGCACAAGCATCGAGATTCCAACAGAATATGCCACGGCAACAGTTGCCGCAGCAACAACCGACAACATCTAGTTCTTTGGAAAATTCTCTAAATGCTTTTATGTTGAAAACTGAATCTTATATGGCTAAGAATAGTAACTTCATAAAAAGAACCGATGCTTTTATTAACAGGACCGAGATGAGATTGCAAAACCAAGAGGCGACATTAAAATCATTGGAAAATCAAGTCGGACAGTTTGCTCAAAACCTGAATACTAGACCGCAAGGAGGTTTACCTAGCGATACTGAAGTCACAAGAGGAACTGGCCATGAGCAATGTAAGGCGATCACCACTAGAAGTGGCCAAAAACTTAAAGAGGCTCAAGCCCGCTCATCAAACAAAACTCCACAAAAAGATAAAGACGAACCTAGCGGTAAAGCCTCAGATGCTAAACCAGGAATTGTTGCGGCAACCGGCAATAAGCATGCCTCGGCAACTGACAATAAGGATGCCTCGGAAACTTGCGATAAGCATGCCTCGGCAACCCCAATTGATAATGCCTCGGCAACTCCAGTTGTCTCGACAATGCCATCAATCAGGTTCCAACCCAATGAAAGGATCGAAGATATCCGACTTCCACCACCATTCCCACAAAGGTTGAAGCGACAAAAGCAAGAATATCAATTCAAGAAGTTTCTTGACATCCTAAAGCAAGTCCACATCAACTTGACATTGGTTGAAGCAATTGAACAAATGCCGAACTATGCCAAGTTTCTTAAAGACATTGTGTCCAAGAGAACAAGGCTAGGAGAGTTTGAAATAGTTGCCGCAACAGAGGGATGCATGGCCATGTTGCACAATCGTATGCCACCTAAGTTGAAAGATCCTGGAAGTTTCACAATACCCTGTTCCATTGGAAACCACTATGTCGAGAAAGCATTATGCGACCTTGGGGCTAGCATAAACTTGATGCCTAAATCAGTTTTCTAGAAACTAGGAATCGGGAAGACAAGACCTACAACAGTTATGCTACAGCCAGCCGATAGATCCTATGTGCATCCAGAGGGAAAAATTGAGGACATACTGGTAAAAGTTGATAAATTTATTTTTCCCGTTGACTTTATTGTTTTGGATTGTGAAGCAGATGAGCATGAACCTATCATTATCGGGAGACCATTCCTAGCAACAGGGAGAACCTTGATCGATGTTGAAAAGGGAGAACTCACAATGAGGGTGAATGACCAGCAAGTTAAACTAAATGTGTTCTAAATACTAAGGCATGCCAATGATCTAGAAGAATGCCAACTTCTTCATGCCATGACAGAGTTTAAGTTCGACGAGGAATTTAATTGCCTCGGCAACTACATTGCCGATCAAGAGGAACTTGAGGAGTATGAAGAACCGGTCGATGAGGAACAACCAAAAGAGGCAAATTGGATAGTCAATCGACTAGGTACATACTTTGAACCATTGGATTACTCAGGTAAGGAAGGTAAGCTCAAAAAACCCTCTATTGAACAACCACCGATTCTTGAGTTGAAGCAGTTGCCAGAGCAACTAAAATATGCATACTTAGGAACCGATAATACATTGCCTGCAATTATTTCTTCTAAGTTACAGCCTGAGCAGGAAAAGACGCTGATCAAAATGTTGAAGCTACACAAAAAAGGCAATAGGGTGGACAATTGCCGACTTGAAGGGAATTAGCCCGACAGTGTGCATGCACAAGATTTTGTTGGAAGATGATCACAAACCTTCAATTGAGTCCTAGAGGAGACTGAATCATGCCATGAAAGGGGTTGTAATGAAAGAAATCATCAAGTTGCTTGACGCCGACATTATATACCCTATCTCTGATAGTACATGGGTAAGTCTGGTACAATGTGTACCGAAAAAGGGAGGTATAACGGTGGTAAGTAATGAAAATAATGAACTCATTCCAACCAGGACTGTGATCGGTTGGAGGGTTTGTATGGATTATCGAAAGCTAAACAAAGCCACTAGGAAAGATCACTTTCTATTACCCTTTATTGATCAAATGCTTGACCGTCTTGTAGGTAAACCCTTTTATTGTTTTCTTGATGGATATTCTGGTTACAATCAAATTTCCATAGAACCAGAAGATCAAGAAAAGACAACCTTCACAAGCCCATACGATACTTATGTGTAGCGATGTCTGTTTCGCTAAAAAATATCGAGTTTTCGAAGTGTTAGTTGTCTTTCGGATATAAAAATATTTATCCGTGGGGGTTTTGAAAAATGCGTTATATTAAAAATTGGAGTCGCCACCGGCCACTTAGGTAGGCCGGACACCATAAAACCAGAGATTCAAAAACTTTGAGTTCGGGAGTCAGTTACGGATGGGGAAGGATTAGCACCCCCACACCGCCCAAAATTGGTACTTTAATAATTACCGCTTTATTAATATTAAACTTTTCGGATTAAAGTGACGATCAATTTAAAATTTGATTATAAGTGCGAGTAGATTTTAAAGGCCCCGTTATCCGAGAGTAAACGCCCAACCACTATCACTACGCCTGATACTGGCCCCGTTTACGCTCGGATAAAAGGGCACCGCATTGACATTATGTATTCCATTATGCAAACTTAGTGAGCAAAATATAAAACATGGCAAAAATTTAAATACAATACAAATAAATATTAACATAATAAAATACCAATCTAACATAAATAAAATACTAATCTAAAACATACATACATAAATATTAATCTTACTTATAAATAAAAACAAATTTAACATAAATAAAATGCTAATATTCATAAATATTGATTTAAAACACAAATAAATATTAATCTAACACATTAATAAAAACGAATCTAACATAAATAAAATATTAATATAAACACAAATTTAAAACATATTAAATACTAATCTAAAACATAAACATACAAACTAAAAAATAAGAATACAATTTTAAAATAACTAACACTTCATTAAATTATAAAAATTAAAACACAAATAAAAAGGGAAGAAAATATACCTAACTAGTAGCACGAATGACGAACCCCGACTGAACCCCACCGAGATCTACCATGACCTCTCTAAAAATATTAACTAGATCGGATCCAAAATAGGACCCCGATCGAATGTTGGATCGAACCAACTGGGGTCGAGGGCACTGCCCCCAACCCCTGGCCAGCCTTGCGGCCAGCCTAGCTCCCAATTGGGGAGCCAATTTAATTGCCAATTCATGGCAAATTGGCGTGAAATTTTTGTGTGTGAAATTGAGCGCCCCCATGCCTTGTATTTATAAGTAGGGGGTGGGAAAATAGGGTGACGTGGAGCACCCTACTCCACGCAAATTTTTTTTTTAATAATATATTTTTTATTTTTTTTATTTTTCACTAATTTTATATTAATAATATTATTATTAAAATAATACTAATAACACTAAACCCGGTCAAAAATGAGTGATTACAGTTGCCCCTCTTTGCTTGTTCTTGTGAAACGAGGACAAAGCAAAGATCAAAAGCGCTCATTTTTTACCTACTTCCTCGTCTTTGGCTTCAGAATCACGTGTTCTTCTAGAACTCTCCGCTCTTCCTTAGCTGAATCTTCAAGCTTGTAAGTTCTTCCTACATAACTTCTCCCCCCTCCGATCTTGGAGCTACAGGCTCTTCCTATATGGAACCCTTCACTGTGAAGCCTCAAGTTATGAGTCCCTCTTATATAGAACTTTTCACTCTGAGACGGTAAGGCTTGGAGTCCTTCCTATATAGAACTCTTTGCCTTCAAAGCGGCTGGTTTTTCCTACATAAAACCTTCTGTGCCACGGATGGGTTCTTCTGATTGGGAGTTCCTCCTATATAGAACTGATAGTCTTCAAACCTGGGAGCCGCCAATCCTTCCTATATAGAACTTTTAGCTTCTGAAATCTCGGAGCTACAGGTTCTTCCTATATAGAACCTTTCACTCTAAGACAGTAAAGCTCGGAACCCTTCCTATATATGACTCTTCGCCTTCAACACAACGGGTTTTCCCTTATGTGTTATGGGTGAATTCCTTCGGCTGGGAGTTCTTCCTATATAAAACTGCTAGTTTTCACCCTGGAGCTGCAAGCCCTTCCTATATAAAACTTTCAGCTCCTGAGCCTCGGAGCGGCAGATTCTTCCTACATAGAACCTCTCGCTACGGGAGCTTGAAAATATATGCCCTTTCTATATAGAACCTTTATCTTCGAATTTTTTTTCTTTTTTTTCTTTTTCCCTCTTTTTTGGCTCTTTTTCTCTCTTTCTCTCTTTTTCTTTTTTCTCTTCTCTTTTTTTTCTATCTCATTTTCATTCCTTTTTTACAAGGTTGTTGATATCTTTGGACTTACGCTTCTAAGGCTGCCGCATCATGCCCGAATGACTTATCACCATGCTCGAAAGACTTACTGGTGGCCCGAAGGACTTAACACCGTGCCCGAAGGACTTACCGATGACCAGAAGGATTTAACATATGGGCTTCACGATGCTATGGCTGCCGATTTTTCTGGACTTACCATGCTAAGGCTGCCGAAATCTTTCTTCAATTTTGGGATTCACACCAAAAATGGTTACCGACCTTTCTTCAGATTCAGGGATTCACACTGAAAATGGCTACCGATCTTCTAGGACTCACGCTACTATAGCTGCCGAAATCTTTCTTCAAATTTTGGGGACTCACGTCAAAGGTGGCTGCCAAAATCTTTTTTCAAATTTTGGGGACTCACGCCGAAAATGGATGCCAAAACTTTCTTTAAATTTGGGGACTCACGCCGAAGGTGGCTGCCAAAACTTTCTTTAAATTTGGGGACTCACGCCGAAGGTGGCTGCCAAAACTTTCTTTAAATTTGGGGACTCACGCCGAAGGTGGTTGCCAAAATCTTTTTTCAAATTTTGGGGTTCACGCCAAAAATGGCTACCGACCTTTCTTCAAATTTGGGGACTCACGCTGAAAATGACTGCCAATCTTCTAGGACTCGCGCTGCTATAGCTGCCAAAATTTTTCTTCAAATTTTGGGGACTCACGCCGAAAATGGCTGCCAAAACTTTCTTTAAATTTGGGGACTCACGCCGAAGATGTCTGCCAAAATCTTTTTTCAAATTTTGGGGTTCACACCAAAAATGGCTACCGACCTTTCTTCAAATAATGAAATCCACTTCTTAATACTCTTTGATAATTCTTCAAGTACCTGTCCAAAACAAGCAAAAATTGACATGCCCCTATCTATATGATGCATGTAATGTAATGTTTTCTTTCTCTTCTTTTTCTTTTTTTCTCTCTTCTCATTTTCTTTTTCTTTTCTTTTTTTTTCTTTTTTCTATTTCCTTTAATTTCTTCTTATTTTTTCTTGTTCTTTTCTTTTTTCTTCTCCCTCTCTTTCTTTCTCTTTTTTCTTTTTTTCTTTTAGCCCCTTTTTCATTCTAAAGTCTTATACCCTGAAAGGTCGCTCCTCAGATTTCTTCATCTCTTTATTTCTTCACTGTATGCTCTTAAATCCTCATTTGAACATGCTTTTAAACCTTTTGTGCGGAAGTATTTTCTTGTTTTCGGGGTTATCACTCGTCTTCATAAATGATCTTCTGGTTCTTATATTATTCTTATAAGAACCCTTATCATCTTCTTTGCTTGGCGTTGCCCCATTCAACCACGGGCTCCACTGCTTTGAATTTTCTGACCCATCATACAGAGCCTTGATCTATTTCTAGTTACCAGGGTGAGTCAAAATGCTTCCATCCCTTGAGCTCATCCTTGATCTTCTCGTAGCATTTCTACGGGAACTAACTCTCGGTCCCTATGCTTTAAATCTCATCATCATTCATTTTTAAAGTAAAGTAAAAGGCAATTTGCTTGTGTATATTTCAAAAAATAATGATTGCTTGAAAAGATAACAATCATTTTGAAAATCATAACTTGGAGGGGATACCAAACATTTTGAAAACATTGTTTGGAACAAATGGTAAACATCTTTTTTCTTTTCTTTCTTCTTTCTTCTTCTTCATTTTTCTTTTAAGGACCAAACAATTTTTTTTAAAAAAAATTAATGTTTAGAGAATGGTAAACAAAATTCGAAGTATATTGCCAAACATTTTAAAAACTAATGTTTGGGAAATGGTAGACATCAAGACTTTGGGAGAAAATGTCAAACCTTTTAAAACATGTTTGCCCCCAAAATATCAAACACCATAGCACATCTGCTTCAAATTGCCAGAGATCAACTCTAATGAAGCGCATATTTAGAAGATCTTGAGTATTGTGGAGATATATGCAAATGTATAGTTTCGTCTGGTCTAATAGGCTTTTGAGAGGAACAACCCTACCTAGTTTCTACCCCATTTAAGGTGGCTCTCTTAACCTCACTATCTCACCATGCCCCATCCTTCCCTCATTTGGGTGTCGTTCAAGCACTTCAAAGTTTGACGTTCCTTGAAGCAAAGTTAGACCTTATAGGCGGAATGAAATCTGAAGACATTCTCATTCAACTTGGATATCTATGGATGACCAGAATGGTCTTTGGGGCTTGTAATGTAGGCCTTTGGTTTATGGTTAAGTGAAACAGTATTTCTCTACTTGTGTAACTTGGATATGCCCATTATTCCTTCCCTTTTTTTGGATCGCTCTAGACTGCCCGTTTTTGGGTTTTCACCCTAGAGTTCATTTCATTTCTTTTTACTGTAGGCTGCCTTGCATTCTGGCTATATACTAATGTTCGTTTTCTGTTCAAGAATGTTTGATCCTCCAAAACTCCTCGAAACTGAGATTTCTTGATTGAAGGACTATGAATACATTTCTGGGAATTCTTGTGATTGGCACGCCCAGATGAAATGTTATTCTTTCTTTCTTCTTTTTTCTTTTTTTTTCTCTTTTTTCTTCTTCTTTTTCACTTTTTCTCTTGGATCGCTCTAGACTGCCCATTTTTAGGTTTTCACCCTAGAGGTCACTTCCTTCTTCTGTACCTTCAGATCAGTGTATTTTGGTTGGATATTGATGCCAGCAGGCTCAGGCAGACTACTCTTTTTCTTCATTTTTAGGATCACTCTAGACTGCCCATTTTTGGGTTTTCACCCTAAAGGTCATTTCCTTTTTCGAAATTGGCAATCTTCGGGCTGACTTGTCTTGACTTGGCTTCAATTCGAGCTTCTATACTAATTTTCAAAACCGATATTTACTTGAAATGTGGATTCCTTGTGTCTCTTGCACATAGTTGAAGTCTCGTTCTTGTATTGTTTGATCTGTGTGTGAATCATATACAATATTCTTTCTTTCTTTCTCTTTTTTCTTTTCTTCTTTTTCTTTTTTTTCTCTCTCTTTCTTCTTTTTTTATTTTCTTCTCTTTTTTGTTTTGTTTTGTTTTTCTTTTTTATTTTAGACTGCCCATTTTGGGTTTTTAGCCTTGAATCTCTTTCTTCTTATTCAAGTCTATAAATGTATCCTCGAATCAACACGTATCTATACTGGTATTGATGATACCTTCTGCTCGAAGTTACTTGCCTCTCTGCAGCTCTTCTGATATTTACTCGATCTGGATTGCTTCGGCCTTCTGATTACCATTTCTCTTCGTTTCGTTGGTTTTCGTTTGGACATATCCTTGTTTTCAACCACTTTTTTCTGATGATTTTCTGATCTTCATATCCAATCTGTCTGGACTCATCTCTGTCTTCTGGTAAAGTAAAAGAATATAATTCTTTGTCAAATTCACATATGTCCTGAGAATGCCTTTAGGGGGTAGAGGTTTAGGGTCAACTTTCATTTCAAGGATCATAAACGACAAGTGCTTGAGAAGATAAATTCTTAAAATGGGAACTGCCCATTGTCTAAACACTCACTTTGTTCCTCTGTTGGCCTAAGTAAACTAGCAAATTCTCACATTTACAGTATCCCCACAACATTCAATCTCTTCTAAATATATGCAACTTAGAGTTGATCTTTGGGTCTGAAGCAAATGTACTGTTGCATTCAAAATTCGAGGACCTGGTATAGAAATGATATATACATATGTCCATTCAAAAATGTGTGTATATGCATATGGGAGAACAAAACTGCCCTATAAAATGTTTAAAGAATCAAGAATGTAAAAATGCTTTTCTAAATGGAAATGTGATTTTTAATTCTAACAAACGATGAGTTTTTTTTATATTGAGAATTTCTTTGTGAAATGATGAGAAAACGTAGGGACCTTTGTACTATCTCTAGGGTACTAACTCATTCCGGCCCTTTCAAGGTAGTGTAGGCTTGTGCCACTTCTCTTTTTTTTCCACCGCTGGATCAACTCTCTCGTCAAGGTCCCACGACAACCAGCTTCTTGATTTTTTTCTATTAACGACCCCAAATTTCTTAGTGTCATGCCCCGACGCCTCAATGTAGAACTCACATATACCTTGACCAGATGAGGCCATATGTCCGAGATGGAATACTTCGAATATCTCTAAATGTGTACTTGTTCGAGGAATTTTTCTCGGTGATTCGGAGGAATCTGCCTATCTTATTCTCTTACGATCACGAGAACCTTCGAAAGTGGTACCCATTTATCTCTTTCTGCTCCTAGGCATGTCTGGTCTGTTAAACTTAGGTCCCAGGGTGCATGTTCGATTCTCTCTCCGACTGTCATAAAGTCCTCAAAGTTGGCATTCATTTTCCCGAGCACCTTATCAAAGAAGAAATAAGAAATGTGGCATGGAAGTCACTCTCCTCTTCATCTACGGGAGGCTGCACCTGGGTCGCTAAACACAGACACCTCAAAGCACATTCCTTGAAGCTTTCATCAGGTTTCATCTTTGTACCCTGGAGATACTGACGACTTGGTGTTGGGTCCAAAGCATATCATATCACGGTAGGTCCTGCTAGACTGTCAGGGAAGTAGTGGATCTGTAATTTTTCAATGCAGCCCTCCATCTTTTTGCAGAATATGGTCGAGTGAATCTTGGGGCATCTTGTTCTGTTAGCATGCGTAAATCTGGGAATCTTTAAAATCTGGAGGAACGACCAAACCAGGGTTCAGACAGAGTTTTCTTGCATCGAAGGCATCAAACTTCTTCTTTTTCTTTTTTCTCTCGAGCACATCCTTTAACTGCTCGAATATTGATTTTTGAGTGTCTTCAATTCTTTTATCCATGATAAAACCCTAATTGGTCTTTGAATTACTCCTCATAAAGTTTATGCAAGGTAATGATGATGTCATGTAAAACATGCCAGGATCGTGCAAAGCAATGCAATCCTAAAGTATAAACATGAATGCAATAAGGTATTGATTCCAAAAGTGATCCCCATAGAACGATGTTCATTGAGGCCAAAAGGTTTCATTATATCAGATATTAGATATTTACAGTTACTGATAAGCTTCAGTGCCTACTTTCTTAACTTCATCCAGTAGTCCAGTCAGCTTGCCTCTGTAGTCCAACACTTGATCCATGTTCTGACAAAGCTTGCCACCTTGTTGAGCCGCCTTACCTGCTCGAGTAATATCGATCTTCGGGTCTTCATCTATCCCCTGCTTAGTCTTTCGTAGCTTGGAAATTGCCCTTTCCAACTGAAGAGTGTTGAATTGTCATTGCTCTGTCATAAGCTCATTTCTAAAACTCTTGTTAATGGCTAAGTTATTCTGTAGTTCATCTCTAGAGACTATCATACCTATTCCCAATTTCCTCAAACGTACCTGATAACATCCTGACTTGATTCTTGCTTGACTAGTTTCTCTTCTTTCAATATTCTGAGTTGTCTTTCAACTGGACAACACCGTTCATCTATTCTGATATTCTTAAACACTCAGGAAAGCTTCTGATGATCATTATGCAAATTCACTTTTATCCAAGTTATCTCTCTCTTATCTGATCTGGCTGAACTCGAAAGAATATCCCTCTCCTGGGATGCCCCTATCTCTGATCTTCAAATTTAACTCGCTTGAGTGACCCACTTCGGTATTACTCAAACTTTGTCTTGGATATCGATTCCTCCTCAACTTTGCCCCTCGGGCGATTGTTAGCTCACTATAGAATTGGGGAACTCCGTCTTCGAAACCTAAAATCCTCATCGCGATAAGATTTTGAATTCATTCCTTAGGGCCCCGCAATCCTCAATACCGTGACCCAAACTTCCTAAACGGTAGTTGCCTCTAGCACGTGGGTCGTATTCTCTCGGATAAGATGGTCTCTTTGCTAGAGACTTTACCGAGGTAATAAGGCTCTTGTCAATGAACATTAGGAGTAGTTCGGTGTACCTCGCAGGAATCGAGATAAACTTCTTTTCATTACTTGCTTCTCAAGTTTCTTCTGGACCGAGCTCTATTTTTTGAAAGCCATACTCAAGCATACCTTCCGCCTGTTTATTGATGCAGATCACAAAAGGGGTCCAATTTGTCGTATTTGGCTGACTTGGAGGTAGAATTCTGACTATCTCGCTCTCTATTATGATCCTTAATCGATTATTCTTTCGGTTTGATGGATCACTTACCTTTCGCCAAAGCATTCATCTGATTCATCATCCCTCTGCTTCTTTCAACTCTTGCACTTTACTTTGCTCATTACCAGTACCGTGTCTCCTTACCGTGTCTGACCTGAAGTCTTCAGATGGTTCCTCTTCTATTGTCTCCGATCTTGTTCTAGGACAAAACCCTGGATCCGTGCCCTCTAATATCTGACCAGACGACCCTTTGCCAATTATGAACAATTTCTGAGATTTGAGGAACCGTTTCGGGAATCAATACCCTATAAATGCGAGAATGCATGCAAATGCGATGTTGATTCTCGAACAGTCTTTGAAAAACTTTCAATAGAGAAAATGTATGTTTGCAAGAAATTAATAATGAATTACAGGCAACAGTTGAATTTATTCTGGAGACCTTGACTTCGGGAAGCAAAACTTGTGCTCCACGTCTTGACGTCGTCTTCAGGATGATGGATGACTCTATCTTCTCCTCTAATTCTATTCTATGGACTCGTGACGTCATGATCTTTATTTTTGGGGCTTCTGAAAAGGACATCAGACAATATATTTTCTTCTGTAGATCTGGGTACGTCTAAACAAGGATGGATTCTATCGGTCCTAGGGGAGTACTTTAAAACTTTTTGGGGTTTAAATTAAAATTTTCAAGGATCATTTGGTTTAAAAATTCCCCTTTTTATTATCAAAAAGTTTTAACTTACTTAAAAAATGAAACTTTTAGGTTTCTTTTTGTTATTATTATTATTCTGAAAGTTTTATGAGGGAAGAAGTTTCAAAGAAAATAATAATATTTTCAGTTTTTTTTAAATGAGTTAAATTAAAATCTGAGATTTTTTTTAAAAAATGATCAAATGTGAAGATTTAAAATTGGGGTTCTGCGGCCTTGACTGAATCTTCTGCGTCGCACATGCCTTACTATCGTACCGTCTTCTTTCGCGATTGGTCTTTGCTCGGCCTAACTTGATACTGTAATATTATTGTTCCCGGCAAAGCAGACTTTTTCTATTTTGAAAGCCTTTTAATGAACTGTTCTTGAATCAACACCATGTCATGACATGCAACATGAATGCAAATAAAGGCGTTGATTCTGCTGGTAATCACCTTTTCGAATGACTTTCATGGGAATTAAAGGGTCCATATTACAAAATGAGTCCCTATTACAAAAAGAGTCTCTATTACAAAAAGTCTTAATTACAAAAAAAAATTCTACACATAAGCCCTAGCTCTACCTCCTAGCTCCTCGACAGCTCTGAGCAACTTGATAAACCTTGGTGCTTATTCCATGTCCGGGGTTACGAAAGGTCGGAGAGTCGCGGCTTCGGTAGCTACGCCTTGCAACTCGTCGTATGTCCACCATAAGGGTCTCGTGTGTATACTTTGGCATTACACGCTTGCTCGACAAATTGTTACTTCAGATCTGTTGATTAATCTCTGACCGATGTCACGCGACTAGATCGATGCCGTCCTTCCTAAGACACCTTTTTTTCCATGATGAAAGATTTTCTAATCGGGCAAACCACTTGAATCAACGCCTCTATATAATGTGGATGCAATGATAATGCAACAAAAGTATGTGTAAAATAAAACACAAAAAATTAGTTAGTACCGGATACAAATAATAAATACATAAATAAAAGGACAAATTAAATAAGGTAAACAAACAAAAAAACCCTATTTATCCCGTCTAAAACACCTAAGGTTATCCGCATGGCTCTAAAGGGGTGGGTTTCTATGTATTCTCTACATGCAGTCTTGGTTCTAGGAGGTACCCGAATTGTCCTTGCTATCCTCTACTAAGAGTAGCAAGGCCCCCGATCATCACCCATTATAGGCTCCTTTCAACCGGGTTCAATTCAGGGGGACCCATTCGCTTATGCCCGTACGAAGGAACGATATCCTTACGAAAGTATAAGGTACTCGAGCCCCGAAGATACTTGCTAGGCCCATACGGGAGAACGATATCTCCATGAAAGCATTAGCGTTTCCCCCCCACCTAAAAACGGGTTTATATGCCATATTTTAAATGCGTTAAAATAAATGTGCAATTATAACCAAATGTTAATTTAATAGTCACTTTAACCCAGAATTTATAATATTAATAAAGCGGTAATTATTTTAAAAAGCTTGACTCTCTTCTTGTTTTCGAAAAACAAAATATTGTCCCCAGCGGAGTCGCCATCTGTAGCGATGTCTGTTTCGCTAAAAAATACCTAGTTTTCGAAGTGTTGGTTGTCTTTCGGATATAAAAATATTTATCCGTGGGGGTTTTGAAAACGCGTTATATTAGAAATTGGAGTCACCACCGGCCACTTAGGTAGGCCGGACACCATAAAACCAGAGATTCAAAAACTTTGAGTTCGGGAGTCGGTTACGGATGGGGAAGGATTAGCACCCCCGCATCGCCCAAAATTGTTACTTTAATAATTACCGCTTTATTAATATTAAACTTTTCGGATTAAAGTGACGATCAATTTAAAATTTGATTATAAGTGCGAGTATATTTTAAAGGCCCCGTTATCCGAGAGTAAATACCCAACCACTATCACTACGCCTGATACTGGCCCCGTTTACGCTCGGATAAAAGGGCACTGTATTGACATTATATATTCCATTATGCAAACTTAGTGAGCAAAATATAAAACATGGCAAATAATTTAAATACAATACACATAAATATTAACATAATAGAATACTAATCTAACATAAATAAAATACTAATCTAAAACATACATACATAAATATTAATCTTACTTATAAATAAAAACAAATTTAACATAAATAAAATGCTAATATCCATAAATATTATTTTAAAACACAAGTAAATATTAATCTACCACATAAATAAAAATGAATCTAACATAAATAAAATATTAATATAAAACACAAATTTAAAACATATTAAATACTAATCTAAAACATAAACATACAAACTAAAAAATAAGAATACAATTTTAAAATAACTAACACTTCATTAAATTATAAAAATTACAACACAAATAAAAAGGGAAGAAAATATACCTAACTAGGAGCTCGAATGACGAACCCCGACTGAACCCCACCGAGATCTACCACGACCTCTCCAAAAATATTAACTAGATCAAATCCAAAATAGGACCCCGATCGAATGTTGGATCGAACCAACTGGGGTCGAGGGCACTGCCCCCAACACCTGGCCAGCCTTGCGGCCGGCCTAGCTCCCAATTGGGGAGCCAATTTAATTGCCAATTCATGGCAAATTGGCATGAAATTTTTGTGTGTGAAATTGAGCGCCCCCATGCCTTGTATTTATAGGCAAGGGGTGGGAAAATAGGGTGACGTGGAGCACCCTGCTCCACGCAATTTCTTTTTTTTAATAATATATTTATTTTTTTTTTATTTTTCACTAATTTTATATTAATAATAATATTATTAAAATAATACTAATAACACTAAACCGGGTAAAAAATGAGTGATTACTTTATGCTTTTCGAAAGATGCCATTCGGATTATGTAACGCTCCGGCAACCTTTCAAAGATGCATGATGGCACTCTTTTCAGACATGGTCGAAGACTTCCTTGAGATCTTCATGGATGATTTTTCCGTTTTTGGTAATGACTTCGACAGTTGCCTCGGCAATTTAGAGAAGGTGTTGGCAAGATGTGAAGAAACTGATTTAGTCCTCAATTGGGAGAAGTGCCATTTTATGGTAGATGAAGGAATAGTGCTCAGCCACAAGATTTCCTCCAAAGGAATTGAAGTAGACAAAGCCAAGGTAGACGTAATCGAGAGATTACCCCCACCAAGTTCGGTTAAAGGAATTCGAAGCTTTCTTGGACATGCAGGTTTTTACAAGAGGTTCATTCATAATTTTTCTAAAATCACTAAACCCTTGTGCAATTTGCTTGAACAGGATAAAGTCTTCGATTTTGATGATTCTTGCACCCAATCATTCGAAACCCTAAAGGAAAAGCTTGCCTCGACACCCATTGTCGTTCCACCAGATTGGACGCTACCTTTTGAGCTCATGTGTGATGCAAGTGATTTCGCGGTAGGAGCAGTCCTAGGCCAACGCACAGGTAAGAACTTTCATGTGATATACTACGGTAGTAAAACTCTTAATAGTGCTCAAGTGAATTACACAACAACGGAGAAAGAGTTACTAGCTATAGTTTTCGCATTTGACAAGTTTTGATCCTATTTGATTGGTACAAAGGTAATTGTTCATACGGACCATTCGGAAATCAAATATATATTTGCTAAAAAGGATGCCAAACCTCGTTTTATTCGTTGGATATTACTTTTACAAGAGTTTGATATTGAAATTAAGGACAGGAAAGGAATAGAAAATCAAGTGGCCGATCACTTATCACGTTTAGAACGCAATAGAGATGAGGACGCAGATCTAGAGATATGCGATGCATTATTGGATGAACAACTTTTAGTTGCTTCGGCAACCATGTATGCGCATGCCTCGGTAACCCTCGACGCCTCGGCAACCATGGACGCGCACCCCTCGACAACTCTCGATGCCACAGCAGCCCTTGACACGCTCGCCTCGGCAACCATGGACGCGCACGCCTCATCAACTCTCGATGCCGCAGCAGCCCTTGACGCGCACACCTCAGCAATTTTGGGAGCAGTCGCCATGACAGCACATGCCTTGGCAATACCCTGGTACGCGGATTTAGTTAATTTCCTTGTTTGTGGTATTTTACCTTATGGTCTTACTCACCAAGGGAAGAAGCGGTTCCAGCATTATGTTAAGCATTACTTTTGGGACGAGCCTCTTTTGTTTAAATAATGTGCAGATCAGGTTATACGCCGATGTGTCCCTAAAGAAGAGCAACATAATGTACTCTGGCAATGCCATTCTTCACCCTATGGAGGACATTTTGGAGGAACTCGTACTGCGGCCAAAGTTTTGCAATCCGGTTTGTATTGGTCAACATTGTACAAAGATGCCCAAAACTTTTACAAGCAATGTGATCGTTGCCAGAGGACGGGAAATATCTCTAGACGACATGAGATGCCACTCCAAAACATCATCGAGGTGGAATTGTTCGATGTATGGGGGATCGATTTTATGGGACCTTTCCCATCTTCATTCGGCAACCTCTATATTTTACTTGCCGTCAACTACGTGTCAAAATGGGTTGAGGCAGCTGCAGTTTCCAACAACGATTCCAAGACCGTGCAACGATTCTTGCAGAAAAACATATTCACACGGTTTGGGATGCCGAGAGCAATTATCAGTGACGAAGGCAAGCATTTTGACAACAGACTTATTGCCAAGATGTTGCAACGCTTCAGTGTATTACACAAGATTGCCAGGCATATCACCCACAAACCAACGGGCAAGCAAAAATTTCCAACCGAGAATTGAAGGGTATACTCGAGAAAGTTGTAAATCCCTCTAGGAATGATTGGTCATTAAGACTAGATGAAGCGCTTTGGGCATATCGCACTGCATTCAAAACACCCTTAGGTATGTCCCGCTTCCAACTTGTCTATGGTAAAACATGCCATCTACCGGTGGAAATCGAACACAAGGCATATTGAGCAATCAAGACCGTGAATATGGATTGGGAAAGTGCCGAAAAAAAGAGTTTGTTGGGCCTCAATGAGATAGAATAATTCCGTGCACTCGCCTATAACAATGCACGAATCTACAAGGAGAAAACAAAGCAATGGCATGACAAGAAACTATTGCCGCGGCAATTCACGTAGGGCAACTAGTTCTCTTATTCAATTCTCAGCTAAAACTTTTCCTAGGAAAGCTAAAATCAAGATGGTCGGGACCATTCGATGTTGTCAAACCATTCTCCCATGGTGCCGTGATAATCAAGTCCATCACTGACAAAAATGAATCCAAAGTTAATGGACAAAGATTAAAGCACTACAATGGTGCCCATGTGGAACGTAACAAAGAAGTGGTCACCTTAGGAGATGCATGAGCATGCTGTCATTTCGATATTTAATTTTTATTTTTATTTTTAATTTTGTTGAACTATTTAATTTTTATTTTTTTTATTTTTTTATTAATTTCAATTATTTGCTTTTTTAGGATATATTTATTTTCTTTTGTTTTATCTTTCTTTAAGTTTAAGAATTCATTTACACATCTTTATTTATTTTCTTTTATTATTTTACCTTTAATTTTAATCCTTATTTGATTTGTCTTTGAATTGTAGGAAAAGAGTTCAAGATAAAGAGAAATTTTGATCCAAGAAGGAAAACATCTTCAACAAGGAAATTAATGGCCTGAATCTAAGGCTTATACAAAGCCTCCAACTTACCCTAATTAAACCCCCTTGCCGTCACCCTTCCCCTAAACTGAAACCCCCTTTATTTTCTAGCCAAAATTAATCCCACCCACCATATTTACTACCTATCTTTTCTATAAAACCCATCACCCTTAACTTCCAAGAAACCTATTCCTACTTTTCATCTTGCAACTCTTTATTTTCTTTTCTTTGTTTTTAAAAAACTCACAACCAAGATCATCCATGGCATCCAAAATTAAATTTTTGGTTCATCCAAGTTCCTCCAAAGAACCAAGATACAAGAAGTTTGCTACACCGGTGGTTCAAGAAAGATTTCACTCCAAGTTTGAAAGCCAGAAGATTTATGAAGAACAAGGCTTTGAATACTCCAACTCTCATCAAGATTTTAGCCTTGAACCATTCATCTTCGAGAGGATTGCACATCAAAGGTGGCAAATCTTTTGCCATTAATAGGAACCGGGTAACATGTCATGGGTAAGAGAATTCTATGCTCACTCACCTAGCCCGGATAATCCTTATGTTTTTGTTCGTGACAAGGCCATACTTATAAGCCCCGAAAACGTCAACACCTTTTACGGGCTTTACATTGAGAAGGACGAACATCAAGCCTTTGTTGATCAAATCACACCCAAGCAACTCGACAAGGTGTTTCAAGAACTCACTCAATCGGGAACTCATTGGAACGACGGTAAATACAAGGGCACGGTAAATCGCCTTCGGCTTAAACCTGAGGCAAAACTATGGAATAATTTTGTTAAAACTTCTTTAATGCCCACCACACACAACACTACCGTTGATATACCACGTCTTTTGCTCATACATTGTATTTTGCATAATCGCATCATTAACATTGGAAAAATTATTTGTGATGAGATTTTTGTATGTAGCTCAAAAGATAAGGGTTCTCTTTTCTTCCCTTGCTTAATTTCTAATCTTTGCAAGGAGATGCATGTCCCAAGTGAGTCAACCGATGAAAAGGCCCTACCAAAGTCCGGCTGGAATCAAGCACAAATCCGAAAGCTAATGGGAGAGGCACCGGAAAAATCCTCAAGGCCTCCAATTGCCGCAACAACTTCTGCCGCCCCGGAAATACCTAATGCCCGGGCAACTCGGCCATCAACCCCGGGACACTTTGAAGCACTCTTGCAACCATTGGCGAGCCACCTAAGGAAAATTGAAGATCGAAAACTAATGTTCATGCGGTACATGAAGGAGCACAACAATGCCATCACCCAAGTCATCCTAGAAAAGTACCCGGATAGTCGCGTGCCATTCCCAATCTTTCCTGCCGAGATCCTTGCCCCGACAACCAATGAAGCAGTCGCCACGGCAACCGCAACAGATGATGCCGCGACTACCTACATCGTGCCTGCACAAGCAGATGCCACGACAACCAACTCTGAAGATGCCACGGCAACCAAAGCTAAAGACATCCCGACAACCACTGCAAAAGCTAAAGGTAAAGCACCTATGCCCGAATCAACTCCTACAGAATCATTGTCTGATTTTTCATATTCGGACGAGTCCTCCATTGCACCAACAAAGACCACACCAATTGAATCCTCCAAGCGAAAAGCCAATGACATTGATGAAGAGGACGATGAGGACAACCCCGTACGAGGATCGATTCCACCATCGGCAACAAGGAAACAACCATCGCGTTCAAGCAAGAGAATCAAGACACCGACCAAAAGGAAACTAATCATCCACGATGACGAACTCTCGGAGTAAGTCCTCGTTTGCATTTTATTTTTCATTATTTTTATTATTCTTTAATGCATGCATTGAGGACAATGCCTCACTCGAGTTTGGGGGGGATTGTTATTAGTAGTTACCATGTTTAGTTACATTCATCTTAAGTATTACATTTAGGATACATAAATTGCTTGCCATGCCTTTAGTTGGAACAAGAATTGCCTAGATATGATTAATATCCGATGATGACTTTGCCAATGCACTTAATTGATAGAATTTTTATTCTAGGATAACCATGGAAAAACTTAGAATTTTACTATGATGCTAAATTTGATGAAACACTGTTGTGGTTTGATTGATTTAAGGAATTCTAGTGAACTTAGGTTGATAATTAAACAAATTAGGGGATTAGAATAAAAATTGGATGAATGCTAGAGGTGCCCGAAATTGGCTCTAGCATGTGCTAAAAAATTGATCGCTAGAGGTTCCTGAAACCGGCTCTAGTATGTGCTAAAAAATTGATCGCTAGAGGTGCCCGAAACTGGCTCAAGTCGAATAAATTAATTAACTTAAGGAAACTAAAAACAAAACACTAGAGGTGCCCGAAACCGGCTCTAGTTAAAACATGTTAAAAAGAACCCAATGAAGTAATTTGAAAACCTCTTGTTTGCATAGAATCCGAAAGATCAACTTGCACACAACTCCACACACACTCACAAGCATTATAGTTTGATTCTGAGTAACGCCTAAGTTTTCCGAAAAATGAAAAGCCAAACATACTTTGTGCCTCGATTCTGAGAATTGAAATCAAGTTCAAAGCTAAGTTTGTGAAAATTGAAGTCTTGGCAGGTAATTATTAGTTTGCATTGCTTGAGGACAAGCAATAGTTCGAGTTTGGGGGTGTGATAAGTGTTCAAAAGTACTATTTTTCTTACCCTTTTTACTCATATTATTGTTAGACTTAGGCTCGTATTAGTTACATAATTAGTCATTCATGCATTAATCCATGTTTCCTTCCATCGTTGAGCTTGATTGCATAACTTGGTTGTTTTTGTGGGAAAAGATGCTGCTTTGGTGTGTTTTGTGTGTATGTGTAGGATCACTTGCAAAAGCAAGGCTAGAGCTAGTTGCCATGGCAATGCATGAAGGAGATGCCGAGCTAGTTGCCAGGGTAATGCATGAAGGAGACGCCGAGCCAGTTGCCAGTGCAATTGTCGACAAAGAATAAGGTGATATGGTAGTCAAAATTGTTGACTAGACAAGCCCAAGATGACGTGGAGCAAAGCTAAATCCCAAAGGAGTTTGATTTCCATGAAGAGATTAAAGAAAAATTAAATTCCAAGAAGATAGGAGATGTTCTAGAAGGAATATAATTATAATAAAGAATTATATTCTTTAAAGATAATTTAATTCCAGCTTAACTTCCTCCTCAAAGAAGAACTTTGACCTAGCCCTATAAATTAGAGGCCATGCCGTCAACTCCAAGGGGGAGATAGAGAGGAGAGAATTTTTGACAAGCATCAAGGGCAAGGAGGATTTTGACAAGCTTCATCCATCCTTCATCTTTTTCTTTCTTGTTCAATTAGGTTCATGCTAGGGATTTTTTATCTTGTGTTTCTTTGGAACCTAGCCATGAACTAAATCTATTTGGCTATGGTTATTGTGTCTTATGGTTGTGAGAACTATTGGATTTTGTTTAGGTAATAAGAGTTTGCACTTTTCTATTCAAGGTTTATTCATTCTTGGTTCTTATTCTTGTTTGCGAGTGAATTGGGAGAGGATCTCGTATCTTCATCTATTTATCTAATATCGGGAGAGTTAGATTCAAGAAACGAATGAATATGATCTTTATTCAATCTATTGATGATGAAGATTAATCCGGCTTAGGAATAAGTTAAGGATTTCAACAGCTAAGAGCAGCACAAGATTGGTTGTTGTTCACCCTTGATTCACGTAGGGATGTATTATCAAGGCATGCACAAGTAGCTAGAGTTTCGACTTAGGGATAAGAAGAAACCATTGAAGAACGCTCTTGAAGGTTGCTGCCCATACGCCCAAGTAGTTGCCCAACTAGTCGCCTAGGCAACCATCGATTAGTTGTCAAGGTAACCCAGTTGTGCAAGTTGCCACGACAACTGAGTTTCCCTTGCACTCTTTTACCAAGACGATCCAATCGGCTATCACACCCCAACTCACGATAACCTGCCTATCTCTCTCATTTAATTACATCACCTTTTACTTATTTTCTTTCTAGATTAGTTATTAGTTAAAACTCCTATAATCTTCTACTTGTGTTTTCTTTTACTTTTTTCAATGCAATAGATTAGATTCTTGAAGTGGCACCAATCCCTGTGGAGACGACATCTTTTATACTATAACTTGCAACGTGTATACTTGCACAATTGCGTAGCACTTATTACGCGCAACAGCAACAAAGTTGAATGTACTCGATTTACCACTTCGATTTGGAAATTAGTTTGAGGATGACAAGTTGTAGAGAATAATACCTTTTTCCAATCCTGCTCCATAAAGACCTCCATAAATGACTCAAAAACTTCGTATCCCGATCTGAAACGATTGTCCTTAGAAGTCCATGTAAACACACAATCTCCTTGAAAAACAGATTAGCAATATTGGAAGCATCATTAGTTTTATGACATGGGATAAAGTGTGCCATTTTTGAAAACCTATCGACAACCACGAAAATGGAATCTCTTCCATTCTTTGTTCTAGGAAGTCCTAAAATAAAGTCCATGGAAATTTCAACCCACAACTCTTTAGGGATTGGTAATGGCGTGTACAAACCTTGAGGTTGAATTCTTGATTTTGCCCTTTTGCAAGTGATACATCGCTCACAAATTCGTTCCACATCTCTTTTCATTTTTGGCCAAAATAAATTCTCTTGTAAGATGTTTAACATCTTGTTAACTCTGAAATGTCCCATAAGCCCCCCGTTATGGGCTTCCTTCACTAAGACCTCACGTGCACTACTTTGAGGGATGCAAAGTTTCCTTTCCTTGAATAAGAACCCATCGTGCCTATAAACTTGTCAAACACACCATTCTCACATGCTTTAAAGATCTCTCCAAAATTAATATCAGTAGCATAGAGTTCTTTAAGGAATGCAAATGTAATCAGTTTAGATTCAAGAGAATTAAGAAGCACATACCTTCGAGATAGGGCATCAACAACAATGTTCTCTTTTCCCTCATTGTACTTGATGATGTATGGGAATGACTCAAGGAACTCAACCCATTTGGCATGTCTTTTGTTGTGTTTGTGTTGTCCCTTGATGTATTTCAATGACTCATGGTCTGTATGCACAACAAATTCCTTCGACCATGGGTAATGTTGCCATTTTTCTAAGGCTCTAATTAAAGCATACATTTCCTTGTCGTATGTTGGATAGTTTAAGGTTGCTTCATTTAGTTTCTCGCTAAAATATGCAACTGGACATTCCTCTTGTGATAAAACAACACTAATTCCTACACCTAAAGCATCACACTCGACTTGAATGTCTTATCAAAGTTTGGTAAGGAGAGTAATGGTGCCTTTGTTAAGCACTCCTTAATCTGATTAAAAGCCTGTTCTTGCTCAATATTCCAAAAGAAACTTGCATTTTTTTAATCACGTTACTTAAAGGAGCGGCAATTGTACTAAAATTAGGAATGAACCTTCGATAGAAACTGGCCAATCCATGAAAGCTCCTTACCTTGTAGGCGTCGGCCACTCTTCAATTGCTTTTACTTTCTCGTGATCAACCTTCAGCCTTCGGAACTCACTACAAATCCTAGAAACACAAGTTTGATTGTATAGAAAACACATTTTGATAATACAAAGGAGGAAAGCAAAGAGACAAGTCCTTTCATCTATGATCATGACAATTCAAGAAAAAGAGGATTCCAAAAGAAGAATCCTTTACCTGGAGGACATGATGTTACTAAGGAGTTGACTAAGAACATCAAGCGTCAATTTCCATTCATAAGCATTGATGGGTTTGCTAACTCTTCTCTTTTAAATTTTATTTTCCTTTCTACTAATCTGATTGTGATCAAAGGAAATGAAAGGAAACATCACTTTGGAAGAGAAATGCACCGAAAGATGCGAGGGAACAAGGAGCATGACTTTTCAAGTGAAGGGGTTCATGGGGCAACACCCCTCAAAAGATACATTTCATATACCTATTCCAAGAGATTGTTGATTTAAAAACAAGGACTTGAAAGTGTGAAGCATTTCGAGCAAAGAAAATGGTGCAAGATAAGAGTGAAAGATTTTCCAATCCAACGAGGATCAAAGTTGTTCGCTTATGTACCAAGTATCAATTTAGGGACAAATCGCCTTAAAGAAGGGGGATGATGCGATCCTGCTGAGCACTAAATTCAAACTGAACAAGCTCACAACTTTGAAGTTCATTCAAGTTCAATCTGAGGGAGTTTTACCTTGATTTATCTTTTATTATCTTATTTATGCATTTGATACTCTTATAAACTTGTTTTTTGCATATTAAGTGAAGTTTGAATGCATTAGCTTAAGTAACCACATCTTTACTTAGCTTATTATTCTACTTTCTAATTATTGCATTTACTTATGTTATCTTGCGTTGTTTGTAGTTCATCACAGCTTAAAGGAACAAGGGATGAATGGAAAGATAGTTAACATTAGCTCGTTTTGCTCCAACCAGCTCCAAATAGTTCGAGTTAGCTCAAGGATAATTCAAGACAAGCTCACCTAGCTAAGGGCAGCTCGTAGCAGCTCAATTCAGCTTGGAAACTAAGTGAAGCTCACTCAACTAGCTAGCTCAGCTCAAGCCAGCTCACTCCTAGCTCGATCAGCTCAACTAAATTCACCCTACAACCTTCAGTTCAACCATGGAAGGGCATGTTCCCTCCCCAAGGGACACAACCGTCCGTCCTTGGAGGGAAACTCACTTTGGGCACCTAGATCATGGAGGGAAAGTAAGAGTGTGCCAAAATGAAGAGTTCCCACTCTTCATTGGGCAGATTTATATCAGTCCAATTGTATTCCCTTTTCTAGTAGGATCCGAGCATAACTGGGTTGTGAAGTCTGTATGGAACTTATTCTCCTATCTCTATATTTCTAACACATGTTGAATCATGTCAATCGAATATCATGAATTCGAGTTATGTCCAGATTACTAAAGGGAGTGCAGCCTAGAATTTCATACGAAAAATTACAACATCCCTTGGAGGGAGACACCATTCAACCAAACGGTTAAGGAGGGAGGCACCACCATCCAAATAACCACCATTCAGCCACCTATTCAAGGGGATATGTCCCTTCGGCCGCACCCCTTAGTTTTCTATAAATATGAGTTCAATTTCATTTGTAAACATACAATTTCTTCAATATATTTTACTTTGTGAGTTATTCTTTCAATCTTGTTCTTTTCAGAACTTTATCGACTTATCAAGTATTTATACTTGTGGCGTCACCTCTATTTTCATTTTGATACTTTGGGTTCTTGATTATTTAATCAGCGAGGCCAAGTCCTACTTACCATCCTCAATTAAATTCATTAAGGTTCAAGATTATGTTCATTATAGCATAATTTCTTCCTTGGATTTCTTTGAATACCTTTCACCATTTCCATCACCTTTCACCATACAACATTATCCATGCTTCCACAACCATTCAACCATCATCTTTTCTGACATTTATTCAAGTACAAGTCATCAGGACACAAGATTACTTGCACTCTATGGTCAGGAACAATCAAGCTTCTCTCAACAACATCAGTTGGAGAGTTGGAACGTATCATATGGTATCAGAGCTATGGAAGAATCAAGTAAGCACCTATCTTTGTGATTTTCATATTTATTTAAAAAAGGTTTTCGAAAGAAAAAATTCAAAAAAAGAGAAAAAAATAATATTCAAAAAAGTATTAGTATTCAAATTCAAAAAAAAAAGTTAAAATCCAAATATTAGAAAAAGAAGAAAACAAAAGAAAAAGATTGAAACACAAAGTGGTGAAGGCAAAGCGAAGCAAGCAATCAGGCTAAAAAAGTACGTTAAATTGATTGTTTCTCGAACAAGGTTGTAAGTGAGTTTGTCGTAACAAGTCTTCTACCTTTTCTCTTATTAACATTCTTCATTTCTTTCATTTGTTTTTCTTTCTTCTTCTACCTTTCTAAACCTACCCTTTTATACACTTATTTTCCTACCCTAACCATATTTGTTTCAGCATACGCCAAAGTTATAAAACTTGACAGGTTTGGAGTAATTTCTATCAAGAGCTCATATCGATATAATCGAGAGGAAAAACACAACAACGATATGAGATCAGAAGAGAACAATAAAAGCCATTTGGTGAGGTCCTTTTATACATTTCTTGAGTGCTAAACACGAGTGAATAAGAGTGACATCGTAATCTTTCTTGGAGTGAAATCTGTGAGGTTTTTGTGAGAGCATATTTGGTGAGGTCCTTTTATACATTTCTTTTATTTTTTTACTAACCATGTTGCAGGATTCTTTCAACAATCCATCAACCTCGGGAGGAGGAGAAATTGAGATCCAGAACATGCTAGATGATCAACAATGAGCGAGCATCTTTCAGACGCGTTGCCATGTCCAAGGCAAAGTATGTCTTGTAGCAATTAACGGTGAAAGTTGTGCAAACCTTGCAAGCACATACATGGTGGAAAAGTTGGGACTCACGATGATCAAACATTCAAGGCCCTAGTCATACAATGGTTTAACAGACAAGAAGAATTATAAGTCACATAGCAAGTACTTGTGCCATTTTCAATCAGAAGATACGAAGACACAGTCTTGTGTGAAGTTGTTTCCATAAACTCAAGCCACCTTCTTATCAAACGACCATGGCAATTCGACAAACGAGACACCCGTGATGGATATAGCAACCGTTACTTATTTTTGTATGAGGGAAAGAAAATTACCTTGATGCCTCTATCTCCCAACCAAGTGAAGGAGGATCAAATTCAATTGAAGAGATGCATTAAGGCCATGGAAGAAAGTAAAGAAGATGAGATTGTTGGGGTCAAAAATGCTAAGGATAAAAATATTAGAGTTGAAAAAGAGAAAGAAATCGTGACTAAGGATGAAAAACACCTCGAAGTTGAAAATACAAAGATTGAAAATAATGAATATGGAGAAGAAAAGGAGAGTGAACAACAAATTTTAACTAACCAATATCTTCTTCCTATTTTTGATTCTTTTGATTTGCAGGTTATTCCAAGAGACGTGTTCATTGACATTCAACATGCAGTTCAAAGAATTGATGAACCTTATGAGAGCACAACGATTGATCTACATATTTATGACGATCAATTCAAGAAGGTGAAACAGGTATTGTCTGCCCATTCGAGGGCCATCATTTGGAAAGAGATTAAAGAAGTTGGCATTGCCTACATAATTGAAGATCAAAGGATGCAATTCTTCACCTACCAACATGAGGATTCAAGAAGTGAAGATGAAGAATTACATCCTTCCTCCAAAAGACATGTTGATTTGGTCAAGGGTATGATTCAAGGAATCAACCCTCCGAAGGATACATTGCATGTGCCTTTTCCAAACACTATGATAATACAAAGGAGGAAAGCAAAGAGACAAGTCCTTTCATCTATGATCATAACAATTCAAGCAACGAAGGAGTCCAAAAGAAGAAACTTTTGCCTAAAGGACATGATGTTACCAAGGAGTTGACTAAGAAAAACATCAAGCGTCGACTTCCATTCATAAGCATTGATGGGTTTGCTAACTCTTCTTTTTTAAATTTTACTTTCCTTTCTACTAATCTAATTGTGATCGAAGGAAATGAAAGGAAACATCTCTTTGGAAAACAAATGCACCGAAAGATGTGAGGGAACAAGGAGGAAGCTCGAAAGATGGGTCCTTTCACCAAGGAGCATGACATTTCAAGTGAAGGGGTTCATGAGAAAACACCCCTCAAAAGATAAATTTCATATACCTATTCCAAGAGATTGTTGATTCAAAAACACGGACTTGAACGTGTGAAGCATTTCGAGCAAAGAAAATGGTGCAAGATGAGAGTGAAAGAATTTCCAATCCAACAAGGATCAAAGTTGTTTTCTTATGTACCAAGTATCGATTTGGGGACAAATCGCCTTAAAGAAGGGGGGATGATGCGATCCTGCTGAGCACCAAACTCAAACTGAACAAGCTCACAACTTTGAAGTTCTTCCAAGTTCAATCTAAGGTAACACGTTTTCGTCCCTTATTGGCTTGTTGTTCATATTGTTGGGTTCTTCTCTCGATATTCTCCTTGACTTGCTGATGAAGTCTATGTACAAATTCAGCCTTGGCTTTGTCGTCCTTATTCACAACCTGTTCAAGAGGCAAAGGCAAAAGATCAATAGGAGTTAAGGGATAAAATCCATATACTACTTCAACCGGTGAATGTTTGGTTGCTGAATGAATAGAATGATTGTAGGCAAACTCGATGTGAGGTAAGCATTCTTCCCAAGTCTTGATGTTCTTGCGGATAATGGAACTTAGTAAGGTAGACAAAACACGGTTCACAACCTTGATTTGTCTGTTAGTCTGTGGGTGGCAAGTTGTAGAAAACATCAGCTTCGTTCCTATCTTGCCCCAAAGTGTCCACCAAAAGTGGCTTAGAAACTTGACATCTCGATCAGAAAAAATCCTCCTCAGAACTCCATGTAGTCTAACCACTTCTTTGAAAAACAAATTAGCCACATCTGTTGCATCATCTGTCTTGTGGCAAGCTATGAAATGTGCCATCTTTGAAAATCTATCAACAACAATAAATATGATATCTCGTCCTGTCTTCGTCCGCGGGAGACTTAGCACAAAATCCATAGAAATATCTACCCAAGGTGAACTAGGAATAGGTAAAGGCATATACATACCATGCGAGATAACTTTAGACTTAGCTTTCTTGCACATGACACAACACTCACATATTCGTTCAACGTCTCTTCTCATCTTCAACCAAAACAAATGTTCCCTTAGAATATGCAAGGTCTTGGTGACTCCAAAATGTCCCACAAGTCCACCTTCGGGTGCCTTTCTAACTAGAATTTCCTGGATAGATCTTTAAGGATTATAGATTTGTCCTTCCTTGAAAAGGTATCTATCATGTCGGTAGTACTATTCATCTGCACCTTTTCACACAAACTAAACTTTTCTCCAAAGTCAAGGTCAGTTGCATAAAGGTCTTTAATTTAAGAAATCTAAGTAAATGAGAATTCATAAAATTAAGTAGTACATACCTTCGGGACAAAGCATCTGCCACGACGTTATCCTTGCCTTTCTTGTAATGAATGATATAAGGAAAGGATTCTAGAAATTCTACCCACTTGGTGTGTCGTCTATTCAACTTGTGCTGACCAATAATGTGCTTTAGTGCTTCATGGTTAGTGTGGATGACAAATTCTTTCGGAAAGAGGTAGTGCTGCCATGTCTCAAGAGCTCAAATAAGTGCATAATCTCTTTATCGTATGTCGAGTAATTCAATGTAGCTCCACTTAACTTTTCACTAAAATATGCAATAGGTCGCTTTTCTTGTGTTAAGACATCTCTAATTCCAGTACCCGAAACATCACACTCGATCTTGAACATCTTATCAAAATTTGATAAAGCTAACACCGGTGCTTTGATCAAACACTCCTTAATTGCAAGAAATGCATCTTCTTGTTCCTTACCCCAATTGAAGATGGAATTCTTCTTAATAATCCCAGTTAAGGGGGCAATAATGGAACTGAAATTTGGCACGAACCGTGGATAGAAACTTGCAAGCCCATGGAAATTTCTCACTTGGCTTACTGATGTCAGTCTTAGCCATTCTTGAATTTTCTTTATCTTTTCAGGATCAACTTCCACACCCTTTGAACTAACAATAAAGCCTAAGAAAGTAAGCTTGTTAGTACAAAATACACATTTTAAAAGATTACCGAAAATTGGCTCCCTTCTCAAAGTGCTAAGAACATTTCTCAGATGTTGTTCATGTTCTTCCAACATCTTGCTTAAATTAGAATATCATCAAAATAAACCACACAATACTTACCGATGTAGGGTCGGAGCACATGATTTATCAACCTCTTGAATGTACTAGGAGCATTGGTTAAGCCAAAAGGCATTACCAACCATTTGTACAAACCTTGTTTGGTTTTGAATGCTATCTTCCACTCATCCCATATCTTCATTCAGATCTAATGATAGCCGCTCTTCAAATCAATCTTAGAGAAAATACTTGCACCACACAACTTATCTAACATGTCATCAAGGGGAGGAATGGGATGCCAGTACTTGATAGTTATCTAATTCATTGCTCGACAATCCACGCACATTCTCCAAGTTCCATCCTTTTTAGGCACCAACAAAACTGGCACAACACAGGGACTTAGGCTTTCTCGGATGTAACCCTTATTCATCAACTGACTGATTTGCTTTTGAAGTTTCTTCGTCTCTTCCGGGTTACTTCTATATGCTGGTCGATTTGGAATGGTGGCTCTCAGAATAAAGTCAATCTGATGTTCAATACCATGAATCGGTGGTAATCCACTTAGTGTTTCTTCTGGAAAGACATCTTCGAATTCATGCAAAAGAGTTGAAATAGAAACAAGTAAATCATCAGGAAGGTTAGTCAATAACAAATTCTCTTTATACGTCAAAATAAGTAAAGTTTGCTAAGATGAAAGATGCTTCCTGATTTCTTTTCCACTTGCAAAGATGTTCATATTTTTCTTCCCTTTCATTGCTTTACACTCTTTTTTAGACAAGCTTGATCCTCATTCACTTGGCTTGGTGTCAAAGGTGCCAAAGTGATCTTTTTACCTCCATGAGAGAAAGAACATCGGTTGGTGTACCCGTCATGTATTGCTCACTTATCGAACTGCCACGGTCGTCCAAGTAACAAATGACTTGCATCTATGGACACCACATCACAAAGAACATCATCCTTGTATTTTCCAATGGAAAATGGAACCATCACTTACTTGGTGACCTTCAATTTGCCTCCATCATTCAGCCACTGCAATTTGTAAGGATTTGGGTGCTTTGTCATTTTCAAACCTAACCTGTCAACTGTAAGAGTACTTGCAACATTAGTACAACTTCCTCTATCAATTATAACAACACATACCTTACCATTCATATGACATCTCGTGTGAAAGATGTTTTCACATTGCTACTCTTCTTGTGACATTTGGACATTTAAGCTCCGTTTGACAATGAGGATCTCGCCATCTGCTGCCAATTTGATATCCTCTTCTTCTTCCTTAGGAGTTTCTGGTTCATGTTCTCCATGATCAGACTCGATGTCACCATTATCTAACAGAAGCAACATATTCCAGTTTGGACATTTGCTTGCTACGTGTCATCGTCCAAGGCACTTGAAACACTGAATGTCCCTCGTGTGCTCATGATTAATCACTTGTTTTCCTCTGCCAACGTCTACAACGGGTGGCTTTGGCTTGCTCGATTCTGCCTTCTCTAATTTGAATAGGTGCTAACTTTTTAAAATTGTTTTGATTGAAAGAGGGTTAGAAAAATTATTGAAAGTATTATTACTTCAAGAAGAATATTTCTTCCTTTGCTAACGTTCAACTTTGATCGCCATATGCACCATCTCGTCCAATTCAACTTAATGTTGTAATTCTACAACATTGGCAATCTCTTGGTTAAGACCGGCTCAGAAACGCGCCTTGGTTTCTTCTCTATCCTCCTCAATGATAGCACAAATCATGGACATCTCTATTTCTTTAAAATAATCTTCAACGTTTCTATTGCCCTGTTTTAAAGTTTGCAATTTCTGGAACAAGTCTCGATGATAATGAGACAGTACAAATCACCTCCTCATGATTCTTTTCATTTTGAACCATGTTGTGATTGGCCCTTCACTTGGTCTTCATCGTGTACTAATCAATTGATCCCACCAAATTAATGCATAGTCCACGAACTCCATTGCTGCCAATCGCACCTTTCTTTGTTCAGAATATTTGTAACAATCGAACACATGTTCTACTTTTCTTTCCCATGCTAATATACATCTGGATCTATTTTCCTTGAAATAGTGGTATAGTAACATGAATATTGCTCAAATTATCATCTTGTTGTGTACGCCCTCCATGGTTTCTCAGGGTATTCTGCCTTGGTGATTGGTCCACTTCATCTTCACCTTTATTGTCACCATAGGTGTTGATTTGGGACACTTCAAGTCTGTCCATTCTTCCATGCAATGGTTCAAGTTCATCTTTTAACAAACTTCACATTTCTCGAATCATAACCTGCATTTGAGATTCAGTTGTCCACCATCTTGATTTACATCACTTGTAACTGTCATTGTTAGTAAAAACAAAAGAAAGCCTCTCTTGCACACTCACAAAAGTCTCACAATTCACTCCAAGGAAAAGTAGAAATGGTACTCCACTCTACACTCGTGTTTCAGTCGAGAAAATATTATTATGGCTTTTTTTCTTTCCCCTGCTATTCTCACAGGCTCGATATGCCTTTTTCCACTCCTTCTCTCGTGTTTAGTTCTTTAAGGAACTAACGTAGACTTTATCAAACCTGTTCAAGTGTACCGACTAAAAAAACAATGGTTAATGAACAAAGGAAAATATTGTAAAGGTAGGCTTAGAATTAGAATGAAAAGAAAGAAATGGGTGACTTACTACACATAAATGCTTACAACTTCCCTTCATCGAACAATCAAAATTTCTTCACGCCCGATTGATGTTATAATGTTTGTTGTTGTAGAACACATTGCCATTGCAATTTCTTTCATCTTTTTTTTTTAAATTCTGGGAGTGCTTTCTTATTTCTTTTTGTTAAAACTTTTCAAAACTGAATTCTTTTTTTTTTGAATTTTTGCTTTTTCTTTTGAATTTTAAATTTCTTTTTTTTGTTTTTGCACCCACAAAGATGATTTCTTACTTTAATCCAATCTAGGCTCTGATACCATATGTTACGAGGATGCCTGTTCAAGGAGGCCTCCATTGATTGTGTATGATCTAGGATATAAGTAAGGATTCCTGCATAGAAGTGTGGCTGCAAAAGAAGATGTTTATGGTAGATTTCATGTTGTTTAAAGGGCTGGAATTGTGTTAAAAAGGTTGCTGGAAATTCGGTTAAAGATGGTGTAATTTGGTGGCTGGAAACCCGGACCTTATACGTTCAATGCTCGAAGGACTTGGACCTATTGATTAGCAAATCAAGAACCCGAAGTTTCTGGTGTATACAACACAAGCACAATGCTTGAAAAGTTTGAATAGTTCAATGAATAACCAAATTGAGAGAAATTCTCACAAAGTAAAACTTATTCATCAAAGTCTCGATTTTACATTGTAATATAAAGAGTATATATAAGGAAATACAAGAGGGAAATCAGATTGTTTGAAATTTAAAAATAAAACTTTCTAATCGGATCTAAGGGTGGTGGCATGGGAAGTTTTAAATTAAAACAATCTAATGGTTGCATTTAAAACACAAATCTGACCAGCATTAATTTAGGCACCTAAATTGAAGAGGGAAGCTTGAATTTTGAACGAATTGCTCATGGCAATTGTTTGAATTCAAAATCAAACTTATTGGCCTTATCCTTGAAGCTATCGTCCATATGAAGAAGGGAAATCAGATTTAAATCTGCCATGCTTGCCATGCTAACGCCTAGCTTGCTGGAGCTTCTTGCTGGATGCAACTTGTTGTAGGACACTCTCCCAAGTGTAGGTACATGTCCCTCCACCTTTGTGCTACCTTTGGACTCGTTAGCTGGAGTTGAGCTACTAGAGCTGAAGTTGAGCTGATGGAGCTGGTTTGGTGTGTTGGAGCTGAATTGAGCTGAAAAGCATTGTTGTGGGCTATTTTGAGCTGAGTTGAGCTGCACACTTGTTGTTGATCTTCAATCGAGCTAGTTGAAAAGTCCTTAGCTGCAAAGCTTTATTATGCTGATATAAAAACAAATAAAACACACATAAATGCTGGAAAACATAAGGAAAACACATTTAACTTAGTAAATAATATGCATATATATAAACTAAGTATAAGTACTTAATATGTCATATTTCAGCATGTAACACATTGAATAACTTATTATCTAAGCCTAAAACGTTAAGAAATAAATTGGAAGCTTGAATGCATTTAAGTGAAAGAACTTCCCTAAATAACTTAGCCCTAAATAACATAGCCTTAGATCGAGTAGTAGGTCCTGTTGGCATGATCTCCGGATTAGATGTTGATGTGCTCACATCAGTCTTGGAAGTTATCGAGATGCTTGATTTGCCCAATCATAAATGAAGTAACTTTGTGTTGTAAGACTTGCAATGGTTTCGAATGGTTTACAAGGGTGATGGCGAGTAAAGATATAGAAAGTGATGAGAATTGAGATTCTAGAATTTTGGATGGTTAATGTGTTTGATGGTGGTGGTAGAACTGGAAAATGGAAAATGGAAAGTAGTTTAGGACTTGAGAATTGAACCTACACTAAAAAGTGTGACCCGAACCCTATAACAATCTCTAAACAAAATAAGGATCTTAACCCACTAGTTATGTAGAACTAGGAACCAAAGATATCAAAGGTTTGATTCAACAAGCAGAACTTGAAGGATCGATAAAGTTCTCAAAAGAACGAAGAGATAAAAACTCTCAAATTTCTTAATTTAAAGTTGTGTCATACAATTGAAAAACCAACCTCTATTTATAGGCTTTACAAAATGAAGTGATCAGCCAACATTCCTAGGGAGGGGTGAAAAGATAATGAATTAAAACTTAAAAACCTTGAAATGTGTGCCTTTGCCTCCCAATGCAATCATACGCTAGCATGTCAATTTGCAAGTGGATGTAAGCAAGCATGTCAATTTGCTTGTTGATGTAAGCAAGCATGTCAATTTGCAAGCACCTCTCTAGAATTGACGTCCATTGTGAATGTAAGCAAGCATGTCAATTTCCATGTGAATGTAAGCAAGCATCTCAAGCAAGCACCTTTCTAGAATTAACGTCCAAACGTAAGCAAGAATGTCAATTTCAATGTGAACGTAAGCAAGCATGTCAAGCAAGCTCCTCCAAAGCCATGCAAGCATCTCAAGCAAACACCTCTCCAATAGTCACAATTCTCTGAATCACCCTAGTGATGTGTCTATTAATTGTCCTTGCATAACACCTGTAGATACGAGAAATATGATTAGAAATAAAATAAGGTAATATGACACATGCTAAATATAATAAATTTATGTTATATGGTTCAACAAACTCTAGTGCTAGTAAAATAAACCATAAACAACATAATAGAAAATACTTGCACACTAAAACTATAATAATTAAATGGAACATATGCATAAAAAATAAACATGCAACACGTTGCATGGACTCCCTTTCACGTTGCATGGCATTAATTTAACTTCGATAGCTTCAATAATTTCTTTGCCCTTGAACGAGTAATGGGGCCTAAGGGGAATTCCTTAGGGTTCAATGGTGGTGGTGATGTCATGATCTCATCACCTATCACACCTCTGTCTATAATTCAGAACCAGCTCAAGGGCATACTGGCTCAACCGTACACGGACATCGTCATGCCATCTTGCACCAATGACATAAACTCATGCTTCTTAGCATCCATATATACAACGGACCGAGATACTTCCTCTTGAAGGTTCTCCGAAAGAACTCCCGTAATCGTGGTTACCCACCAATGATACACATCACCTTGTAGCAAGGGCACAGTACAACCCAACTTATGCACACCATTACAGTCTATCTAAACAAGAATACAAATAGTGCTCTCAAGACACTCTTCTATCGCCTCAAGATTCAATCCTCTAAATTCCGTACCTCCCATGCTACAAAGACGCTCCAGAGGTAACCTATGATTAACAACCACAACAGGCGTTGGTTCTTGCACATGCATCCCTTCGCTATCGCTGCCTGAAAAGCTCCCACCATCACTTGAATCAACGACGTCATATAACCAACCACTGGCCCTTGTAGAACCTGAGGGCCACCACCGACCCCAACTCTAGCACCAACATGAGGAATAGGTGGTGGAGGAGGAGGTAATCTGTTAGGAGGAATCACACCATCCTCAGGATTTTGAACATTTTGAACATTACTTGCGTTAGCACGCGTCTCATGTCAAGGGCCGATACTTACAAAAGCCTATTCACACAACATAACTCAATAAAGTCAGGCAAGTATTCGATAAAGGATTCAAGACAACTTCACAAAACATTTTAAACTACGTAAGTGTGTTTCCCAAATATACCCCAACATGACAATTATCAATAACATCACTTACAAACATATATTCGAACATCATAACATCAGTGTAGCAACCAATAACAACACCCGACAATCGTAAACCTGGCTTTGATACCCCCAAACGTAACCCCATCAACCCGGCCTAGATGCCAGACCGAACTGAGCGAGCTACATTAGATTTTGATTAAACAAAACCAATACGATTAATTCAGATTAGGACCATTTTTTCTTTTTTTATCTTGTCTTGATACAACATTATGACCTAAGGTGTGCATACCAGCAGAGCGTGAAATATCAACCCAATCAGATGTCGATTTGACATCTAATTGCTCTTATTTGCAAATTAGGGACCAAATTGAAAATAAGAAAAAAAATAAGAGGACTTAATTAACTTTGAATCTACCATTCCTCAATTAGTTAGTTACATACATGCTTGCAAAAATTCAGCTTAAAACGACCATCCAGTCACATTTAATTGCATGCATAACAATCATGGACCAAAATGGAAGAATCTCAAAACCTTCAACATCAAAACAATAAAAATAATGACCAGGCATACATATACGATCCCTGGGTGTACAAAAATGCAGGGGCATATCGATACGGCCCTTAGGCGTACTGATACGCGGGTTAGAAACCATTTTCCTAAAATTCCAATAGCTCAAAATCGTATCGGTACACCTCTACCCGTACCGATACCTAGGCCAAAAATATACTTACCCGTATCGATACACCTCTACCCGTACCGATACATAGGGCAAAAATACACTTACCCATATCGATACACCTCTACCTGTGCCGATACCCCTAGACCTGAAATATCCAATTTTGCTGGTTTTTCTCTCTAATAAGGATTCAAACATGCTTTAACTCAACATAAACATACATACAACTAATCTAAGGATCAAACCATGCTATAAACACAAGATAACATGATCAACACATGAAGAGATAGTTTAATCACAATTTTAGAGGCATGCTTCCTATGCTTCAACCAGCTCAACATTCAAAAAGAGACACTAGACACATTTCCAACATAGACATGGCATCAACACTCTTCTACCATCATTTAAGATAAGATAGCATCGTGAAAGCATGATCAGAAGCATATTCGAAAATTATGCGAATCAAAGCAAAACACAAAGCATAACCTCATGCTTGTAAGACATCAACAACATGCCTCAAATCCTACCTCAAAGGCCATCAAACCTCAACAAATAATCCATTATAAGCAACAACCAATAAATAGATTACAAATCCCCCAACACATGGTAAACACGTTGCTTTATTGACCGAATTTAAAACCGAGTTTCATACTTAAGCAAATGTCTTGATCATGGACCTCCCTTGCCAAACCAATGCTGCCCCTCGACTCTATTACTCTGCATCAATGGAAAGAAAAGAGAGCGTTAATACAAATGCTCAGTGAGGATGCTCATAATCAACATTGATGCAATTTGAAACCATTTTAAAACCATTCAGCCTTTCGTTAACAAATCATGCTTACTTCCTAAGCATTTCATATGTGATTAAAATCATTTGAAAACTATAAACCATCTTGTTTTCAAAACATGCTTTAGCACCTAAGCATTATCTCATTTGTTTCCACAATAAATCATGCATAACAATCATATGCATCAATCATTTATTAACTCTTTAGTCATATATATTCTCCTATATTGGAATGTAGAGTGACTCGAATAGACTCACCCTTGGATATTACTACCTTTATCCATAAATGTTCAGATACACGGATTTCTCATGGTGGGTTCACATCCACCAAATCCCATACCTTGCCTAGTTAAACCGCAAGATATCATCACAATGGGCTGCCTAGTTAAACCGCATACCCAAGTGATAACCCAGTAGTTTGAGCAGCCTAGTCAAACCGCTTTTCCTCAAAGACTACGGCACGATCAATTTTACATAGTATAGTTCACTTTAATTCTATGGCTAGCCAACTATATCTGACACTTTCTCAACGCGTCACGTAGCCAATATATCATTTTCAAATACATTTAATTACTATTTTCCAATGCATTCCATGAACCAATTCATATGCAAAATCTCATTACCCAAGGAAACAACATATTCCTTTTAGGAACAAATCTCAATGCTCAAAAGTATTCAAATACCTTGATAATCATTTCATATTAATCCAAAACAATGCATTTATAGTAAGTAAATTGAACCATGTTCAAAACCAAAACATGTAAATCAAATCATGTTTAAACCAACATGAAATTCGTAAGCTCATCTCAAAGCCAATATTCAAACAAGGTAAGAACAACTTAAGAACAACTTACGCTTGAGCTTAATTAAGCTTTTTAGGCAATAACTAAACTCCCATGATCCATCGATCAAACCTTTAAAAGATCTTGAACGTATTTAAACACTCACCGATATGCCTTGCCTTGCCTTGCTTGCTAATGCAAATCAAGCCATCTCTAAGTAACGTATGCAACTAGGCAACCTTGCCTTGATCGTCCCCTATTTTAATCACATAAAACTAGAGGGAAAATCATCACCGAACTTTGCTTCACCAACTCCTAACCTTAAACCACCGATTCTAATATTCAAACCACATCAAAACATACCCAAAAACACCTTCCAAACATCCTTATACCTCCAGAAACTCAAAACTGCATAGAACAACCCCCAAAACCACTAAAAACACCTCTAACAATTAGCCAATCTAGTAGTTTCGGGATTCATTCTCAAAATCTCATTTCACATTATGATTACCTTATTAAAACATGAATTTACCCAATTAAAATCTCCAGGTTTCATCAAGTTAAACAATCTTTAAGCAAATCATCAAAATTACCATTAATAGATCAAATCTTACAATCCAATGCAAAACCATGTTAATATCAATCCATAATCAGCCAACTACTAGGGAATATCAATAAAGAACCTTAGTTTAAAAAGAGGAAAAGAAATTCACCTTTAAAGAAGCTTCCACCAAAATTAACGTAAGATTTTCTTGAAACTTAACTTGTGAAATAGATGAAATCCTTGTATGGTTTTGTTAAGAAACAAATGTAAAATCAAATGATAAATTCTTCATTGAAAATTGGCAAAGAATTTTGGAGAATTTTGTTTGGAAGTTGAAATGGAAAGTGAGAGAAAATAAGGAGAGAAAATCCAAACAATTATAAAATGATTTAGGAAAAACAATTAACCATCAATTGTTACTCAATTAAGGTGGATATGTTTAGATTAAAACATTTGGGAAAATATAGCTCTCTAACGATTCTTAGTATTGGCCCATTTACAAAATAGTCACCAACATAGTTCTGCACATTTTAAAATTTAGTTACTAAAATACAATTCCACTTAATTCGACTTATTAAACCCTCAATTAAATTATCAAATTACTTGATAACAGTTATAACCCTTTTTTAAAACCCTAACTCACTTTAATTTCCACCAGTCATATTTTTAAAATATTAAATCCCTCGAAACTACTTAAATAAGCCAATCCGGTTAGAACTAAACCTAGTCGATCCCCTAAACATCCAACCCTATTTTTGGGATGTTACAATGTTGCTACTCAAATTTTCATTATTATTGTAAGAAAAAGGTTATCTTGTAGCCCTTTGTGTGGCTAAACAAATGCTTACCACAAGTTGAGGTCATTTTGGATTGGGTGATATTGGGTAAGAATTTGTGTGGTTACACTTTTCCTTACATATCATGTAACAAATTATGTATATTTTGTAACAATTTATATTGCTACTCAAACTTTCATTATTTTTGTAAGAAAAAAAGTTGTAATTCTCCGTGTGGTTACACAAATGCTTACGATAAGTTGAGCTATTTTGGATTGGGTGACCTTGGGTAAGAAATTGTGTATTTACACTTTTCCTTATAGTAATTGTAATACACTATGTATATTATGTAATAATATATGTAGATACACAAATTCTCGTTATATCTGTAAGAAAAAAGGTTATCTTGTACCCCTTTGTGTGGCTACACAAATACTTACCATTAGTTGAGCTCATTTTGAGTTGGGTGATCTCAGGTAAGAATTCATGTTGTTTCACTTTTCCTTACATTTATTGTATCAAATTATTTATATTATGTAATAATTTATGTATCTACTAGAATTCCCACTATTCTTCTTGATGAGATCATGGCCTCACCACCACCATCAGTTGAGCATGTTTATTTTTGATGCATATGTTCCATTTAATTATTGTAGTTTTTGTGTGCACGTATTTTCTATTATGTTGTTTATCGTTTATTTTACGAGTTTGTTGAACCATATAACATATATTTATTATATTTAGCATGCATCATATTACCTTATTTTATTTCTAATTATATTTCTCGTATTTATAGGTGTTATGCAAGGACAATTAATAGAAACATCACTAGGGTGATTCGGAGAATTGTGACTGTTGGAGTGGTGTTTGCTTGAGATGCTTGCTTGGCTTTGGAGGAGTTTGCTTGACATGCTTGCTTACGTTCACATGGAAATTGACATGCTTGCTTACATTCTCGATGGACGACAATTCTAGAGAGGTGCTTGCTTGAGATGCTTACTTACATTCACATTGGACAACAATTCTAGAGAGGTGCTTGCTTGAGCTGTTTACTTACATCCACTTGCAAATTGACATGCTTGCTTACATCCACTTGCAAATTAACATGCTTGCTTATGATTGCATTGGGAGGCAAAGGCACTATTTCATGGTTTTTAATTTTTAATTCATTATCCTTTCGCACCTCCCTAGGAATGTTGGTTGATAACATCATTTTGTAAAGCCTATAAATAGAGTTTGGTTTTTCAATTGTAAGACACAACTTTAAAGTAAGAAATTTGAGAATTTTTATCTCTTCGTTCTTTTGAGAACTTTACCGATCCTTCAAGTTCTGCTTGTTGAATCAAACTTTTGATATATTTGGTTCCTAGTTCTACAAAACTAATGGGTCAAGATCCTTATTTTGTTTAGAGATCGTTATAGGGTTCGGGTCACACTTTTTAGTGTTGGTTCAATTCTCAAGTCCTAAACTACTTTCCATTTTCCACTTTCCAATTCTATCACCACCATCAAACGCATTAACCATCCAAAATTCCATAATCTCTATTCTCATTACTTTCTATATCGTTACTCAGCATCACACTTTTAAACCATTCAAAAATGTTGCAAGTCTTACAACACAAAGTTACTTCATTTACAATCGGGCAAATCAAGCATCTCAGTAAATTCCAAGACGAGATCGCCATCAGATGGTATCAGAGCTTATGCTAAATCAAGTAAGTATTTGTGCTTTGCTATTAAAAAGGGAATAAAAAGAAAACAAATAGAAAAGAAAATAATTTTTGTAAAAAAAAGGAAATTAAAAAAGAAAGCAAATCGACAACAAGGGTTGAGATTTTTTTTCTTGTTTCAGATTGTTATTTGTTCATTTCAGTAATCGTAAGCCTTTTCTTCTAAGCCTACCTTATACACCATATTTTTCCAAACCATAACATCTACTTTGCAGCCGAATTCAACAAGTATTTTGGAGGACTTTGAGTAAGTTCGATTCAAGAACTTTTGAGATAAAAAGAGCGGCAAAAGGCACATGAGAGTGAGTACATCAGAGGACAAAAGCCGAAGAGAGCGAGTGAATTTTTTTTTCCTCATTTTCTTTCTTTTGGAGTGAACAAGGAGCCATGAACGCTGATAAGAATATAGAGGAGTCTAATGAAGGACAAATATGAGGAATCTTGAGGCTACAGTTTCAAGCACTTGTTCGAGAATTGGGACAATTTATGGATCAGACACTTGAGTCCATAAATGAGAGGATTGATGGCCTTGAAGAGAGATCCATGAGAGCCCCAACCGTTATATCACAAGGTAACCCAGGACAAGGCGTCTAGAAGGGGAGATTGAGCATACTATGGACGACAACGAACAGCCCGCTGTTGTACAAAATCAACACCCACATTGGAGGAATCAAGAAAGGGTTGATGATAACCTTGCAAATATAAATTTGAACATTCCACCATTTTAAGGAAAACAGACCCGAATGCTTATCTTGAGTGGGAGCAAAAGATCAAACACATCTTCGATTGTCACAATTACTCTAAGCAAAAGAAGGTAAAAATACATCCACTGAATTCACTAATTATGCAATAGTTTGGTGGAACCAGTTAACCATGAACATACGAAGAAATAGAGAAAGCCCAGTGTCTACGTGGGAGGAAATGAAAGGCGTAATGAGTAAGAGGTTTATACTAGCTTACTATCATTGAGAATTAATGCAGAAACTCTAGAACCTTAAACAAGGCAACATGAGTGTGGAAGATTATTTTAAAGAGATAGAGATGGCAATAATATGAGCAAATGTGGAGGAAGACATTGAATCTACCATGGCAAGGTTCATTTCAGGTCTAAATCAAGACTAGCCGACACCGTGGATCTACAATACTATGTGGACTTAGAAGAATTGGTTCACTTGGCTATGAAGGTGGAACAACTTAAACATAAAGGTATATCCCAAAATAATCCTTCTACTTCTAAGTGGAGTCAGAATTCAAATTGGGACAGATTGCTCTCAAAGCACCATACAAACCAAATTAGTTCAAGGAAACTGTTGGGACTTCAAAACCCAACAAGATTGTTGACGTGAACAAGGGAAAGCCATAAGCTACACCAAATTGATCTAGGGATATTCAATGTTTCAAATGTCTTGGAAGGGGACATGTAGCTAGTTAGTGCCCAAATAGCATGCTATGGTGATCGAGGAAGTGACAAGATTGAATCCGAATTAGGAAAAGAAGAAGTTGATGATGCCATAAGTGAAGATGATGAAGACTTAGACCCTCCCGTTGAAGGAGAAATGCTTGTTGTGAAGAGGAGTCTAAATACACAAATTGTGCAAGGCGACCAGCAACGAGAGAATATCTTTCATACACGCTGCCTTATCAATGGAAAGTCATGTTTTGTGATTATTGATGGAGGAAGTTGTACTAACATTGCCAGCACATTATTGGTGGTCAGACTTGAATTGGTGACAACAAAACACCCACACCCGTACAAGCTTCAAAGGCTTAATGATGGTGAGGAATTGTAGGTGACCAAGTAGGTACTCGTACCATTTTCCATCAGTAGATACAAGGACGAGGTCCTATGTGATGTTGTACCCATGCACGCTAGCCACTTACTTTTGGGGAGGACTTGGTAGTTCGATCGAAGCACAAGCTGACCCCTTTATCACCACAACAAGTACAAGATGATCAATTGTACTTGAGAAAGAGTTTCCAAGGATTAAAACAAAAAGAAATAGAAAATGAGAGGAAAATTGAGCGAGAGAATAAGAAAAAACAATAAGTATTAGTAAAAGTGGGAAGGTAAAGAGTGAAATTGAAAGCGGGGAAAGAAGCTTAAAATGAGCATATATGCGAGGGGTAGTGAAATTAGAAAATGTGTTTTGGCGAGGCAAACGCTTGTTGTGCTTTTGTACAAGGAGAATTTTCTGAACACTAACAAACTCGAAGCAACATTGCCTTCTTCTATTGTTTCTCTTTTACAAGACTTTGAAGATATTTTACCCGATGAGAATCCAGGAGGTTTACCACCTATCCATGGCATAGAATATCAAATCGATTTTGCTCATGGTGCTACATTACCCAATTGACCAGCATATAGGAGTAACCCTGAGGAAACAAAAGAGTTATAGCGACAAGTACAAGAATTGATGGAAAAGGGCTATATTCGAAAGAGCTTAAGCCCATGTGTCGTTCTTGTACTATTGGTACCCAAGAAAGATGGGTCACGGTGCATGTGTATGGATTGTCGAGCAATCAATTAGATCACAATTAAATATCAAAATCCTATACCATGCCTAGATGATATGTTGGATGAATTGAGTGGTTCCAATGTGTTTTCAAAGATCAATCTTAAAAACGAATATCACCAAATTAGGTTGAGAGAAGGTGATGAATGGAAAACATCATTCAAAACAAAACAAGTTTGTATGAGTGGACTGTGATGCCTTTTGGTTTAACAAATACAGCTAGCATATTTATGATATTGATGAATCACATCATTCAAACTTGTGTTTCTAGGATTTGTAGTAATTTCTGAAAGCTTGGAGGTTGATCGTGAGAAAGTAAAAGCAAGTGAAGAGTGGTCGACGCCTACAAGAATTAGCGAGGTAATGAGCTTTCATGGATTGGCCAGTTTTTATCAAAGGTTCATTCCTAATTTTAGTACCATTACCGCTCCTTTAACTACCGTGATTAAAAAGAATGCAAATTTCTTTTGGAATATTGAGCAAGAACATGCATTTAATCAGAATAAGGGGTGCTTAATGAAGGCACCATTGCTTTCCTTACCAAACTTTGATAAGACATTCGAGATCGAGTGTGATGCTTCAGGTGTAGGAATTGGTGTTGTTTTATCACAAGAGGGACGTCCAGTTGCATATTTTAGCGAGAAACTAAATAGAGCAACCTTGAACTATCCAACATAAGACAAGGAAATGTATACTCAAAGCCTTGGAAAATGGCAACATTACCTATGGTCGAAGGAATTTGTTGTGCATACAGACCATGAGTCATTGAAATACATCAAAGGACAACACAAACTCAACAAAAGACATGCCAATTGGGTTGAGTTCCTTGAGTCATTCCCATACGGCATCAAGTACAAGAAGGGAAAAGAAAACATTGTTGCTGATGCCCTATCTCGGAGGTATGTGCTTTCTTAATTCTCTTGAATCTAAACTCATTTGATTTGCATTTCTTAAAGAACTCTATGCTATTGATCTTGATTTTGGAGAGATCTCTAAAGCATGTGAGAAAGGTGCGTTTGACAAGTTTTACAAGCATGATGGGTTCTTAATCAAGAAAGGAATCTTTATATCTTTCAAACTAGTGCACGTGAGGTCTTAGTGAAGGAATGCCATAGCAGGGGGGGCTTAAGGGACATTTCACAGTTAATAAGACGTTAAACATCCTACAAGAGCATTTGTTTTGGCCAAAAATGAAAAAGGGATATGGAACGAATTTGTGAGCGATGTATCACTTGAAAAAGGGCAAAATCAAGACTTCAACCTCAAGGGTTGTACACGCCATTACCAGTCCCTAAAGAGTCATGGGTTGAAATTTCCATGGACTTTGTTTTATGACTTCCTAGAACAAAGAATAGAAGAGATTCCATTTTTGTGGTTGTCGATAGGTTTTAAAAAATAGCACACTTTTTTCGTGTCATAAAATTAATGATGCTTCCAATATTGCTAATCTATTTTTCAAAGAGATTGTGCGTTTACATGGACTTCCAAGGACAATCATTTCAAATTGAGATACGAAGTTTTTGAGTCATTTCTGGAGGTCTTTGTGGAGCAGGATTGGAATAAAGTTATTATTCTCTACAACTTGTCATCCTCAAACTTATGGCCAAACCAAAATAGTAAATCGAGTACTTTCAACTTTGTTGCAGTCTTTGATTAGCAAGAATCTGAAATCGAGGAAAGAGAGCTTGCCACATGTGGATTTTTATTACAATAGATCAGTTCATGCAACCACCAAATTCACACCATTTGAGGTTGTATATGGGTTTTATCCATTGTCTCCTATGGATTTGTTACATTTGCCCATTGATCAAGCATTAAACATGGACGAGAAAAACAAGGTTGAATTTGTGAAAAAAGCTTCATCAAAAGGTTCGAGAGAACATTGAGAAGAGAACAAAACAATATGAATAACATGGAAATAAAGGGCGAAAGTGAGTCAACTTTGAACCCGGCGATTGGGTTTGGTGCACTTCAAGACGGAACGAGTTCCAGCATAAAGAAAATCTAAACTCTCACCTAGAGGGGATGGGCCATTTCAAGTATTGGAGAAGATCAATGATAATGCCTATAAAATAGATCTTCTGGGAGAATTTGGTGTTAGTGCTACTTTTAATGTTTTAGACTTATCTCTTTTTGAGCAAGGTAACGATGTGAGTACAAATCGCTCTCAAGAAGGGGAGGATGATGAGATCATGGCATCACCACCACCATTGGACCCTGAGAAATTTCCCTTAGGCCCCATTAATCGTGTAAGGGCAAGGAAATTTAGAGATGCGGTTAGGAACAAGTGCAATCATGCATGGAAAATTATTGAAGCTACCGAAGTTGAATCAATGCCATGCAACATGAAAGGGAGTCCATGAAACGTGTTGCATGTTTATTTTTGATGCATATGTTCCATTTAATTATTATAGTTTTAGTGTGTACGTATTTTATATTATGTTGTTTACGGTTTATTTTACTAGAACTAGAGTTTGTTGAACCATATAACATATATTTATTATATTTAGCATGCATCATATTACCTTATTTTATTTCTAATCATATTTCTCGTATCTACAGGTGTTATGAAAAGGACAATTAATAGACACATCACTAGGGTGATTTAGAGAATTGTGACTATTGGAGAGGTGCTTGCTTGAGATGCTTGATTGGCTTTGGAGGAGCTTGCTTGATATGCTTGCTTACGTTCACATGGAAATTGACATGCTTGCTGACATTCACATGGACAACAACTTTAGAGAGGTGCTTACTTGAGATGCTTGCTTACATTCACATGGAAATTGACATGCTTGCTAACATTCACAATGGACAGTAATTCTAGAGAGGTTCTTGCTTGAGCTGCTTGCTTACAGCCATTTGCAAATTGACGTGCTTGCTTACATCCACTTGCAAATTAACGTGCTTGCTTACATCCACTTGCAAATTAACGTGCTTGCTTATGATTGCATTGGGAGGTAAAGGCACACATTTCAAGGTTTTTAATTTTTAATTCATTAGCCTTTCATACCTCCATAGGAATGTTGGTTGATCACTTCATTTTGTAAAGCCTATAAATAGAGGTTGGTTTTTCAGTTGTAAGACAACTTTAAATTAAGAAATTTGAGTGTTTTTTATCTCTTCGTTCTTTTGAGAACTTTATCGACCGTTCAAGTTCTGCTTGTTGAATCAAACCTTTGATATCTTTTGTTCCTAGTGCATAACTAGTGGGTCAAAATCCTTATTTCGTTTAGAGACCGTTATAGGGTTCGGGTCACACTTTTTAGTGTTGGATCAATTCTCAATTCTCAAGATAACCTTTGATATCTTGTACCCCTTTGTGTGGCTACACAAATGCTTTCCATAAGTTGAGCTCGTTTTGGATTGGGTGATCTCGGGTAAGAATTTATGTAGTTACAATTTTCCATACATTTATTGTATCAAATTATTTATATTATGTAATAATTTATGTAGCTACGAGAATTCGTACTATTTTTGTAAGAAAAAAGGTTAACTTGTACCCGTTTCTGTGGCTACACAAATGCTTACCATAAGTTGAACTCGTTTTGGATAAGATGATCTTGTGTAAGAATTAATGTAGTTACACTTTTCCTTACATTTATTGTTTCACATTATTTATATTTTATAATAATTTATGTAGCTACTCAAATTCCTAATAATCTTGAAGGAAAAAAGGTTATCTTTTAGCCCTTTGTGTGGCTACACAAATGCTTATAATAAGTTGAGCTCATTTTGGATTCAGTGATATCGGGTAAAAAGTCGTGTAGTTACATTTTCCTTACATTAATTGTAACAAATTATGTATATTTTGTAATAATTTATTTTGCTACTCAAATTTTTAGTATTTTTTGTAAGAAAAAGATTATCTTGTAGTCCTTTGTGTAGCTAAACAAATGCTTACCATAAGTTTAGCTCGTTTTGGATTCGGTGATCTCGGGTAAGAAATTGTGTAGTTACACTTTTCTTAACATTAATTGTAACAAATTATGTATATTTCGTAATAATTTATGTTGCTACTAAAACTGATGCATTCCTGTTTCCGCTCACAATAACTATGCTTTCATCTTGTTTAACAAGCATGAAAAAAGAGGGAATTTTTGTTTACTTTCTTTATATTTATTCTAATTATGCATTTATGTTCATTAGAGTTGAGCATGCACATAGCCTTTATCATACGTTTGTTCAAAACATGATCAAACTAGAATGCATGCATTATGCATTCAGTTATCACTGTGCAACTTATGACCAAATTCCAGCTCTTAAACACTATAGTAAATCACATCTTTCCTTTAAGTATTCATATGCATTATTATTCCTTATACTTATTGTTAGGAGGCTGCCCATTGAAGAAGGCCTCCATTGATTGTATCGGATCTAGGATAGAAGTAAGATTTCCTGTGTAAAAGTGTGGCTGCAAAAGAAGATGTCGAAGGTAGAATTCATAGTGTTTAAGGGGCTGGAATTTGGTGTTATTATGTAGGAATAAAGTGGTGCGATACGAGGCTACCCGTTGAAGAAGGTATCCATTGATTGTATCGAATCTAGGATAGAAGTAAAATTTCCTGCGTAAAAGTGTGGCTGCAAAAGAAGGTGTCGAAGGTAGAAATCATAGTGTTTAAGGGGCTGGAATTTGGTGTTATTATGTAGGATTAAAGTGGTGAAAATGGTGGTTGAAAATCTTGTTGTTAATGAAGCTTTGAAGAAAATGACAATGGTGGAAAATGGTGAAGAGAGGTTGCTGGAAATTAAACAAAATTAAGAACAAGGAACTAGGAAGAACCTATACTATAAAGAGTATAAACCTGAATCTTATACGTTCAATGCTCAAAGGACTTGGACCCATTGATTAGCAAATCAAGAACCTGAAGTATCTGGTTTAGACAACACAAGTACAAGACTTGAAAATGTTTGAAAATGTTCAATGAAGAACCAAATTGAGAGAAATTCTCACAAAGTAAAATTTATTCATCAGCCTCTAATTCAATGGCATGGGAGTCTATTTATAAGAAAATAAAGAGGGAAAATCTGATATGAATTATTATGCACATGCAAATAATTCAAATTTAAAAATCAAATTTGCCCATGCTGAAGAGGGAAATCCAAATTTTGAATCAAATGCACATGTCAATTGTTGAACTACTAGAAATGAGCTACTAGAGCTGATGGTGAGCTAGTTGAGCTTGAATTGAGCTGATTTGGAGTGTTGGAGCTGAAATGAGCTGAAAAACATGCTTGTGGACTGTTTTGAGCTGAGTTGAGCTACACACTTGTTGTTGAGCTTCAATCGAGCTAGTTGGAAGGTCCTTAGCTGCCAAGCTTTATTGTGTGGTTGTAAAAACAAATAAAACACACATAAATACTGGAAAAAAAAACATAAGGAAACACACTTAACCTAGTAAATAATATGCATATGAATATAAACTATGTATAAGTACTTAATATGTCACATATCAGCATGTAACACATTGAAGAACTTATTATCTAAGGCTGAAACATTGAGAAACAAGTTGGAAGCTTGAATGCATCTAAGTGAAAGAACCTCCCTGAATAACTTTGCCTTAGATAGAGTAATAGGTCATGTTGGCATGATCTCCGGGACAGGTGTTGGTGTTGATGTGATCACATCATCCCCCCTTCTTTTAAGCAATTTGTCCTCAAATCGGCATCATCTTCAGATAGGGACAAATCATAAACATTGAATGCGGCACTTACAGTATATTCACCTAGCAAATCCAACTTGTAAGCATTGTCTTTCACTTTCTCCAACACTTGAAAAGGACCATCTCCTCGTGGTAACAGCTTCGATCTTCGTTGTGCTGGAAATCGTTCCTTTTGGAAATAAACCCAAACCCAATCTCCAACGTCAAAGGTAACACGTTTGCGTCCTTTATTCGCTTGCTGTTCATATTGTTGGGTTCTTCTCTCGATGTTCTCCTTGACTTGCCGATGAAGTCTATGTACAAATTTAGCTTTGGCTTTCCATCTTTATTCACAACCTGTTCAAGAGGCAAAGGCAAAAGATCAAAAGGAGTCAAGGGATTAAAACCATATACCACTTCGAATGGTGAATACTTTGTTGCTGAATGAACATAATGATTGTAGGCAAACTCGACGTGAGGCAAGCATTCTTACTAAGTCTTGATGTTCTTTCGGATGATGGATCACAGTAATGTGGACAAGACATGGTTCACAACCTCTGTTTGACCGTCCGTCTGTGGATGGCAAGTTGTAAAAAACATCAACTTCGTTCCTATCTTGCTCCAAATTGTCCTCCAAAAGTGGCTCAGAAACTTGACATATCGATCTGAAACAATCATCCTCGGAACTCCATGCAATCTAACCACTTCCTTAAAAAACAAATTGGCCACATTGGTTGCATCATCTGTCTTATGGCAGGCTATGAAATGCTCCATCTTGGAAAATCTATCCACAACAACAAATAAGCTATCTCATCCTGTCTTCGTTCTCGGTAAACCTAATACAAAATCCATAGAAATATCTACCCAAGGTGCGTTAGGAATAGGTAAAGGCATATACATACCACGTGGCATAACCTTAGACTTAGCTTTCTTGCATGTGACACATCGCTCACACATTCGTTCAACATCTCTTCACATCTTCGGCCAAAACAAGTGTTCCTTCAGAATATGTAAGGTCGTGGTAACTCCAAAGTGTCCCATAAGTCCACCTTCATGTGCTTCTCGAACTAGAATTTCCCGAATGGACCCTCGAGGAATACAGATTCGTCCTTCCTTGAAAAGGTATCCATCATGTTCGTAGTACTTGTCATCTGCACCTTTTTCACACAAACTAAATTTTTCCCCAAAATCAAAGTCAATTGCATAAAGGTCTTTAATATAAGAAAACCCAATTAAGTGAGAAATCAAAAAATTAAGAAGTATATACCTTCAAGACAAAGCATTTGCCATGACATTATCCTTACTTTTCTTGTAACGGATGACATAAGGAAAGGATTCCAAAAATTCTACCCACTTGGCATGTCGCCTATTCAACTTGTGCTGATCGGTAATGTGCTTCAGTGCTTCATGGTCAGTGTGGATGACAAACTCTTTTGGCAAAAGGTAGTGCTACCATGTCTTAAGAGCTCGAATATGTGCCTTCATATCTTTGTCGTATGTCTGGTAATTCAATGTAGCTCCACTTAACTTCTCACTGAAATATGTAATAGGTCGCTTTTCTTGTGTTAAGAAAACTCTAATTCCTATACCCGAAGCATCACACTCAATCTCGAACATCTTGTCAAAGTTTGTCAAAGCTAACACCAGTGCTTTGATCAAACACTCCTTTATTGCAAGAAAGGCATCTTCTTGTTCCTTACCCAATTGAAGATGGAATTCTTTTTAATGATCCAGGTTAAGGGGCGGTAATGGAACTGAAATTTGGCACGAACCATCGATAGAAGCTTGCAAGCCCACAGAAACTTCTCACTTGGCTTACTGATGCCCATCTTGGCCATTCTTGAATTGCCTTTATATTTTCAGGATCAACTTCCACACCCTATGAACTAACAATAAAGCCTAAGAAAGTAAGCTTGTTAGTACAAAAGACACATTTATGAAGATTACCGAATAGTCATTCCCTTCTCAGAGTGCTGAGAACATTTTTCAAATGTTGTTCATGTTCCTGCAATGTCTTGCTGTAAATTAAAATATCATCAAAAGGCATTACCGATGTAGGGTCGAAGCACATAATTCATCAACCTCATGAATGTACTAGGTGCATTGGTTAAGCCAAAAGGCATTACCAACCATTCGTACAAACCTTGTTTGGTCTTGAATGTTGTCTTCCACTCGTCTCCTTCATTCATTCGAATCTGATGATATCCGCTCTTTAAGTTAACTTTAGAGAAGATACTTGCACCACATAACTCATCTAACATGCCATCGAGGCGAGGAATAGGATGCCAATACTTGATAGTTATTTGATTTACTGCTCGACAATTAGAAATTCTCCAAATTCTGTCCTTCTTAAGCACCAATAAGACTGGTACAACACATGGACTCAAGCTTTCTCGAATGTAACCTTTCTCCATTAACTCACTGATTTGCATTTGAAGTTCCTTCGTTTCTTCAGGATTACATCGATATGTTGGTCTATTTGGAATGGTAGATCCAGGAATAAAGTCAATAAAATGTTCAATGTCACGAATTGGGAGTAATCCACTAGGTGTTTCCTCCGAAAAGACATCTTCAAATTCTTGCAAAAGAGTCAAAATTGAAGCAGGTAAATCATCAAGAATGTTAGTCAATAAGCAATTTTCTTTATACATCAAAATAAGCAAAGTTTTCTGAGAGGAAAGATGTTTATTGATTTCTTTTTTACTGGCAAAGACGCTCATTTTTTCTTCCCTCTCATTGCTTCAATACTCTTCTTCAAACTAGCCTGGGCATCATTCACTTGGATTGGTGTCAAAGGTGCCCAAGTGATCTTTTTACCTCCATGCGTGAAAGGGTATCGGTTGGTGTATCCATCGTGTATTGCTCGCTTATCGAACTGCCATGGACGTCCAAGTAACAAATACTTGCATACATGGACACCACATCGCAAAGAACCTCATCCTTGTACTTTCCAATAGAAAATGGTATAATCACTTGCTTGGTGACTTTCAATTCACCTCCATCATTCAGCCACTGTAATTTGTAAGGATTGGGGTGCTTTGTCGTTTTCAAACCTAACCTGTCAACCATAAGAGTACTTGCAACATTAGTACAACTTCCTCCATCAATTATAATAATACATACCTTATCATTCACATGACATCTCGTATGAAAGATGTTTTCACGTTGCTGCTCTTCTTGTGATATTTGCGCATTCAGGCTCTGTTTGACAACAAGAATCTCACAATTTGCTTTCAATTCGATCTCATCCTCTTATTCTTCCTTAGGAATTTCTGGTTCATCTTCTCCATGATCAGATTCGATGTAACCATTATCTAACAAAAGCATCATGTTACGGTTTGGACATTGGCTTGCTACGTGTCCTCTTCCAAGGCACTTGAAACACTGAATGTCCCTCATACGTTCATGAGTAACAGCTTGCTTTCCTCTACCAATGTCTACAACGGGTGGCTTTGTTTTGCTCGATTCTAATTTTTCTTTAATTTGAAGAGGTGCTGACTTCCTGAAATTATTTTGATTGAAATGAGGGTTAGAAAAATTATTAAATGAACTATTACCTCGGGAAGAAGATTTCTTCCTATACTGAGATTCAACTTTGATCGCCATATGCACCATATCATGCAATTCAATATAATGTTGCAATTCTACAACATTGGAAATCTCCTGGTTAAGTCCGTCTAAGAAACGTGTCATGGTTGCTTCTCTGTCCTCCTCGATGTTTGCATGAATCATGGACATCTCCATTTCTTTCAAATAGTCTTCAATGCTCCTATTGCCTTGTGTTGCGCGTAATAAGTGCTACGCAATTGTGCAAGTATACACGTTGCAAGTTATAGTATAAAAGATATCATCTCCACAGGGATTGGTGCCACTTCAAGAATCTAGTACCTTGCACTGTAAAAAGTAAAAACACAAATAAAGGATTATAGGAGTTTAACTAATAACTAAACTAGAAGGCAATAAAGTAAAAGAATAAATGAGATCAAATGAGAGAGAGATAGGCCAAGTTATCGTGAGTTGAGGTGTGATAGCCGATTGGATAGTCTTGGTAAAAGAGTGCACGGGCAACTCAGTTTCCGTGGCAACTTGCACAACGGGGTTGCCTTGGCAACTAATCGATGGTTGCCTGGGAAACTACTTGGGCATCTGGGCAGCAACCTTCAAGGTTCGGCAGAGCATTCTTCAATGGTTTCTTCTTATCCCTAAGTCAAAACTATAGCTACTTGTGCATGCCTTGATAATACATCCCTGCGTGAATCAAGGGTGAACAACAACCAATCTTGCATCATCCTTGTTGGTGTATTCACGGTGTTGTAAAACATTGTTACTTGAGTCCACACCGGGAATCCGTGTAGGGGGCATTTGTGTAGAAGTTCTCTATATCGCTCCCAAGCCTCGTACATGGATTCATCATCTGCCTGCCGAAAAGAAGTAATGTCGTTATGAAGCTTATCAGTCAAATTTGTAGGATTAAACCGAGCAAGGAAATCACGACAAAGATCGGTCCAAGATGCTATTGATCCGGCAGGAATACTATTCAGCCATGCTTTCGCCCTATCCCTCAGTGAATAGGGGAATAATCTTAATTGTAAGACATCGGGGGTGACTCCGTGTATTTTGAACGAGTTGCAAATCTCGAGGAAAGATTTCAGATGTTGTCGTGCATCTTCAGTTGCTGAGCCGCCAAATTGACCAATTGTGTTGATCATATTAAACATTATCGGTTTTAACTCAAAGTGGTCGGCTTCAATTTCGGGTGCGACAACACCTGGATTAAGTCCATCAAGATCTTCTTCAAGATAGTCTCGAATAGTTCTGTTTCGTGCAAGAATCACTCCTCCTCCTCCTGCTGGAACATCTTGATTCATATTGCCGTCTTGATTAGCCATTGCTACTCTTATCCTTCGTCTAAGTCTTTGTAAGGTTCATTTCATTTTTGGATCAAAGGGATATTATGGTGTAATCGGTCTCGCCCTGGTTATATACCAATGCAAAACTAAAGTTTGTTAGCCCTTTGAATCTTAAACAAGAGAAGTAAAAAGAAAGTGCAAGAAAATAAAAACAAAGTCGCTATTGCCAATCCCCGACAATGGTTCCAAAAACTTGTTGCGTGTAATAAGTGCTACGCAATTGTGAAAGTATACACGTTGCAAGTTATAGTATAAAAGATATCGTCTCCACAGAGATTGGTGCCACTTTAAGAATCTAGTCTCTTGCACTATAAAAAGTAAAAACACAAATAAAGGATTATAGGAGTTTAACTAATAACTAAACTAGAAGGCAATAAAGTAAAAGAATAAATGAGATCAAATGAGAGAGAGATAGGCCAGGTTATCGTGAGTTGAGGTGTGATAGCCGATTGGATCGTCTTGGTAAAAGAGTGCACGGGCAACTCAGTTGCAGTGGCAACTTGCACAACGGGGTTGCCTTGGCAACTAATCAATGGTTGCCTGGGCAACTACTTGGGCGTCTGGGTAGCAACCTTCAAGGTTCGGCAGAGCGTTCTTCAATGGTTTCTTCTTATCCCTAAGTCGAAACTCTAGCTACTTGTGCATGCCTTGATAATACATCCCTGCGTGAATCAAGGGTGATCAACAACCAATCTTGCGCTCCTCTTAGCCGTTGAAATCCTTAACTTATTCCTAAGCCGGATTAATCTTTACCATCAATAGATTGAATAAAGATCCTATTCATTCGTTTCTTGAATCTAACTCTCCCGATATTAGATAAATAGATGAAATCACAAGATCCTCTCCCAATTCACTTGCAAATAAGAATAAGAACCAAGAATGAATAAACCTTGAATAGAAAAGTGCAAACTCTTATTACCTAAACAAAAACCAATAATTTCTCACAACCACAAAACACAATAACAATAGCCAAATGGATTTAGTTCATGGCTAGGTTCCAAAGAAACACAAGATAAATAATCCCTAACATGAACCCAATCGAACAAGAAAGAAAAGGGTGAAGAAGGAGGCTTGTCGAAATCCTCCTTGCCCTAGATGCTTGTCGAAAATTCTCTCCTCTTGCCCTCCTTGGAGTTGTCGAAATTCCCTTCTCTTGCTCCCCCTGGATTGCCGAAATATCCCTCTTATTTATAGGGCTAGGTCAAAGTCCTTATTTGAGGAGGAAGTTAAGTTGGAATTAAATTATCTTTAAAGAATATAATTCTTTATTATAATTATATTCTTACTAGAACTTCTCATATCTTCTTGGAATTTAATTCTTCTTTAATCTCTTCATGGAAATCAAATTCCTTTGGTATTGGGCTTTGCTCCACGTCATCTTGGGCTTGTCTAGTCATCAATTTCGACTACCATATCACCTTTGCTCTTGTCGACAATTGCCCTGGCAACTGGCTCGGCATCTCCTTCATGCATTGCCCTGGCAACTAGCTCGGCATCTCCTTCATGCATTGCCCTGGCAACTAGCTCTAGCCTTGCTTTGGCAAGTGATCCTGCATATACACACAAAACACACCAAAGCAGCATCTTTTCCCACAAAAACTACCAAGTTATGTAATCAAGCTCAACGATGGAAGGAAACATGGATTAATGCATGAATGGCTAATTATGCTACTAATATGAGCCTAAGTCTAACAATAATATGAGTAAAAAGGGTAAGAAAATAGTACTTTTGAACACTTATCACCTTGTTTTAAAGTTTGCAACTTCTGGAACAAGTCTCGATGATAATGAGACGGTACAAATCGCCTCTGCATTATTCTTTTCATTTCGAGCCATGTTGTGACTGGCCCTTCACCTGTTCTTTGTCGTGTATTGATTAATTGATCCCACCAAATTAATGCATCGTCCACGAACTCCATTGCTGGCAACCACACCTTTCTTTGTTCAGAATAGTTATGACAATCGAACACATATTCTACCTTGTTTTCCCATGCAAGATATGCATCTAGATCTGTTTTTCCTTGAAACGGGGGGTATGGCAACACGAATATTGTTCAAATTGTCATCTAGTTGTGCACGCCCTCCATGGTTTTTTGGGGCATTCAGTCTTGGTGATTGGTACACTGCATCATTGTTTTAGTCATTTGTATTGATTTGGGACCCTTCAAGTCTGTCCAATCTTCCATGCAATGGTTCGAGTTCGGCCTTTAACAATTTTTACAATTCTCGAATCATGACTTGCATTTGAAGATTCAGTTGTCCTCCATCATGATGTACATCGCTTGTACCTGTCATTGTTAGTAAAAAACAAAAACAAAGAAAACCTCACTTGCACACTCACAAAAGTCTCACAATTTACTCCAAGGAAAATAGATATGGCACTCCACTCTACACTCGTGTTTTCACTCGGGAAAATATTATTATGGCTTTTCCCCTACTATTCTCACACGCTCATTATGCCTTTTTCCACTCCTTCTCTCGTGATTAGTTCTTTAAGGAACTAATGTAGACTTTATCAAACCTGTTCAAGTGTGTCGGTTTAAAAGAACAACGGTTAGTAAAGAAAAGGAAAATAAAGTAAAGGTAGGCTTAGTACTAGAAAGAAAAAAAGAAATGGGTGACTTACTACATAGAAACGCTTACAACTTTCCTACACCGAACAATCAAATTTCTTCACACTCGGTTGATGTTGTAATGTTCGCTGTTGTAGAACACATTACCATTGCAATTTCTTTCATCTTTTTCAATTTCGGAAGTGCTTTTCTTCTTTTAGTTTGTTTGAACTTTTGAAACTGAATATTCTTTTTTTTTAATTTTTGAATTCTTTTTATTTTGCACTCACAAAGATGATTTCTTACTTGAATCCAACCAAAGCTCTTATTACCATATGTTACGAGGCTACCCATTGAAGAAGGCTTCCATTGATTGCATCGGATCTAGGATAAAAGTAAGATTTCCTGTGTAAAAGTGTGGCTGTAAAAGAAGGTGTCGAAGGTAGAAATCGTAGTGTTTAAGGGGCTGGAATTTGGTGTTATTATGTAGGATTAAAGTGGTGAAAATGGTGGCTGGAAATCTGGTTGTTAATGAAGCTTTGAAGAAGATGACAATAGTGGAAAATGGGGAGGAAAGGTTGCTGGAAATTAAATAAAATTAAGAACAAGGAAGAACCTATATTATAAAGAGTATAAACCCGAACCTTATGCGTTCAATGCTCGAAGGACTTGGACCCATTTATTAGCAAATCAAGAACCCGAAGTATCTGGTTTAGACAACACAAGTACAAGACTTGAAAATGTCTGAAAAGTTCAATGAAGAACCAAATTGAGAGAAATTGTCACAAAGTAAAATTTATTCATCAGGCTTTAATTCAATGGCATATGAGTCTATTTATAAGAAAATATAAGAGGGAAAATACGATTTGAATTATTATGCACATGCAAATAATTCAAATGAAAACTACTCCAATAATTCAAAAATCAAATTTACCCATGCTGAAGAGGGAAATCCGAATTTTGAATCAATTGCACATGTCAGTTGTTCAAGATTCAAAAAATAAACTCCTTGGCCTTATCCACAATCTGCCACACATGCATGCACCAAGGCTGCCATGTGTGGACGCCATGTTTGGGGAGCTGTTGGAGCTTTGATGAAGCTTTTAGCTTGATGCACCTTGTTGTAGGACACTCTCCTAACTGTAGGTAAATGTCCCTCTATGTTTCAGCTACCATTGGACTCATTAGCTAGAGTTGAGCTACTAGAGCTGAAGGTGAGCTAGTTGAGCTTGAATTAAGCTGATTTGGAGTATTAGAGCTGAAATGAACTGAAAAACATGCTTGTGGGCTGTTTTGAGTTGAGTTAAGCTACACACTTGTTGTTGAGCTTCAATCGAGCTAGTTAAAAGGTCCTTAGCTGCCAAGCTTTATTGTGATGCTATAAAAACAAATAAAACACACATAAATGCTAAAAAAACATAAGGAAAACAAACTTAACCTAGTAAATAATATGCATATGAATATAAACTATGCATAAGTACTTAATATGTCACATATCAACATGTAACACATTGAAGAACTTATTATCTAAGGCTGAAACATTGAGAAACAAGTTGGAAGTTTAAATGCATCTAAGTGAAAGAACCTCCCTGAATAACTTAGCCTTAGATCGAGTAATAGGTCTTGTTGGCATGATATCCGGGACAGGTGTTGATGTGCTCACATCATGGTGAAAATGGTGGCTGGAAATCTTGTTGTCAATTAAGCTTTAAAGAATATGAAAATGGTGGAAAATGGTGAAGAAAGGTTGCTGGAAAATAAATAAAATTAAGAACAAGGAACAAGGAAGAGCCTATACTATAAAGAGTATAAACCCGAACCTTATACGTTCAATGCTCGAAGGACTTGGACCCATTGATTAGAAAATCAAGAACCCGAAGTATCTGAGGTAGACAACACAAGCAACAAGGCTTGGAAAGTCTGGATAGTTCAATGAAGAACCAAATTGAGAGAAATTCTCACAAAGTAAAATTTATTCATCAACCTCTAATTCAATGGCATAGGGGTTTATTTATAAGAAAATCTGATTTGAATTATTATGCACATGCAAATAATTCAAAAGAAAACTACTCCAATAATTCAAAAATCAAATCTGCCCATGCTGAAGAGGGAAATCCGAATTTTGAATCAATTGCACATGTCAATTGTTCAAAATTCAAAATGAAACTCCTTGGACTTATCCACAATCTGCCACTCATGCACCACGCATACACCAAGGCTGCCATGTGTGGATGCCATGCTTGGGGAGCTGTTGAAGCTTTTAGCATGATGCACCTTGCTGTAAGACACTCTCCTAAGTGTAGGTAAATGTCCCTCCATGTTTGAGCTACCATAGGACTCATTAGCTAGAGTTGAGCTACTAGAGCTGAAGGTGAGCTAGTTTGAGCTTGAATTGAGCTGATTTGGAGTGTTGGAGCTGAAATGAGCTTAAAAACATGCATGTGGGCTGTTTTGAGTTGAATTGAGCTACACACTTGTTGTTGAGCTTCAATCGAGCTAGTTGGAAGGTCCTTAGCTGCCAAGCTTTATTGTGCTGCTGTAAAAACAAATAAAACACACAAATGCTGGAAAAAACATAAGGAAAACACACTTACCCTAGTAAATAATATGAATAGAAATATAAACTATGTATAAGTACTTAATATGTCACATACCAGCATGTAACACATTGAAGAACTTATTATCTAAGGCTGAAACATTGAGAAACAAGTATGAATCTTGAATGCATCTAAGTGAAAGAACTTCCCTGAATAACTTAGCCTTGGATTAAGTAATATGTATTGTTGGCATGATCTCCAAATTAGATGTTCATGTGCTCACATCATCCCCTTCTTTCAAGCAATTTGTCCTCAAATCGGCTTCATCTTCAAACGGGGACAGATCAGAAACACTGAATGTGGCACTTACATCATTTCACCCAGCAAATCCAACTGGTAAGCATTATCGTTCACTTTCTCCAACACTTGAAAAAGACCATCTTGTCGTGGCAACAGCTTTGATCTCCATTGTACGGGAAATTGTTCCTTTCAAAAATGAACCCAAACCCAATCTCCAATATCAAAGGTAACATGTTTGCGTCCCTTACTAGCTTGCGGTTCATATTGCTGGGTTCTAAGCTCAATATTCTCCTTGTGATGTTGATGAAGTCCCTGTACAAATTCGGCTTTGGCTTTGCCATCTTTATTCATTACCTGTTCAGGAGGCAAAGGCAAAAGATCAATAGGAGTCAAGGGATTAAAACCATATACCACTTCGAATGGTGAATGCTTTGTTGCTAAATGAACATAATGATTTTAGGCAAACTTGACGTGAGGCAAGCATTCTTCCTAAGTCTTGATGTTCTTTCAGATGATGGATCGCAATAATGTGGACAAGACACGATTCACAACCTCTGTTTGACCATCCGTCTGTTGATGGCAAGTTGCAGAAAACATCAACTTCGTTCCTATCTTACTTCAAAGTGTCCTCCAAATGTGGCTCAGAAACTTGACATCTCGATCTGAAACAATCGTCATCAAAACTCCATGCAATCTAACCACTTTCTTGAAAAATAAATTGGCCATATTGGTTACATCGTCTGTCTTGTAGCAGGCTATGAAATTCGCCATCTTGGAAAATCTATTTACAACAACAAATATGCTATCTCGTCCTATCTTCGTCCTCAAAAAACTGCGCGGTAGAACCTTTGATTTGGCCTTCTTACACGTGACACAATGATCACATATCCCTTCATCGCCTCATCTCATCTTCGGACAAAATAAATGCTCCTTTAGAATGTGCAATATCTTGGTGACTCCGAAATGTCCCATAAGTCCACCTTCGTGTGCTTCTCTAACTAGAATTTCCCAGATAGATCCTCAAGGAATACAAAATTTTCCTTCCTTGAAAAGGTATCCATCATGTCGGTAGTACTTTTCATCTGCAACTTTTTCACAAAAACTAAACTTTTTCTCCAAAACAAAACTAAATTTTCCTTCCCAGTTGCATAAAGGTCTTTAATAAAAGAAAACCCAATTAAATGAGAATTCGGAAAATTAAGAAGTACATACCTTTGGGACAAAGCATCTGCCACAACATTATCCTTGTCTTTCTTGTAACGGATGACATAAGGAAAAGATTCTAGAAATTCTTCCCACTTGGCATGTCGCCTATTCAACTTGTGCTTACCGGTAATGTGCTTTAGTGCTTCATGGTCATTGTGCATGACAAATTCTTTCAGCAAAAGGTAGTGCTGCCATGTCTCAAGAGCTCGAACAAGTGCATTTATCTCTTTATCGTATGCCGAGTAATTCAATGTAGCTCCACGTAACTTTTCACTGAAGTATGCAATAGGTCATTTTCTTGTGTTAGGACAGCTTCAATTTCTATACCAGAAGCATCAAACTCGATCTCGAACATCTTGTCAAAATTCAGCAAATCTAACCCCGGTGCTTTGATCAAACACTCCTTTATTGCAAGAAAGGCATCTTCTTGTTCCTTACCCCAATTGAAGATGGAATTCTTTTTAATAAGCCTAGTTAAGGGGGCGGTAATGGAACTGAAATTTGGCATGAACCGTCGATAGAAACTTGCAAGCCCATGGAAACTTCTCACTTGGCTTACTAATGTCAGTGTTGGACATTCTTGAATTCCCTATATCTTTTCAGGATCAGCTTCCACACCCTATGAACTAACAATAAAGCCTAAGAAAGTAAGCTTGTTAGTGCAAAAGACACATTTATGAAGATTACCGAATAGTCGTTCCCTTCTCAGAGTGCTAAGAACATTTCTCAAATGTTGTTCATGTTTCTGCAATGACTTGCTGTGAATTAAAATATCATCAAAATAAACAACACAATACTTACTGGTGTAGGGTCGGAGCACATGATTCATCAACCTCAAGAATGCACTAGGTGCATTGGTTAAGACAAAAGTCATTACTAACCATTTGTACAAACCTTGTTTGGTCTTGAATGTTGTCTTCCCCTCATCTCCATCCTTTATTCGGATCTGATGATATCCGCTCTTTAAGTCAACTTTAGAGAAGATACTCGCACCACACAACTTATCTAACATGTCATCGAGGCGAGGAATGGGATGCCGGTAATTAATAGTTATCTAATTCACTACTCGATAATCCACACACATTCTCCAAGTTTCGTCCTTCTTAAGCACCAACAAGACTGGTACATCTCATGGAATCAAGTTTTCTTGAATTTAACCTTTCTCTATCAACTCGATTTGCTTTTGAAGTTCCTTTGTTTCTTCAGGATTACTTCGATATTATGGTCTATTCAGAATGGTGGATCCTTGAATAAAGTTAATCTGATGTTCAATGCCACGAATCGGGGGTAATCCACTAGGGTTTTCATCCAGAAAGACATCTTTAAATTCTTGCAAAAAAGTCGAAATACAAGCAGGTAAATTATCATGAATGTTAGTCAATAAGCAATTTTCTTTATACATCAAAATAAGCAAACTTTTCTAAGAGGAAAGATGTTTCCTGATTTCTTTTTTACTGGCAAAGACGTTCATTTTTTTATTCCTTTTCATTGCTTCAATACTCTTCTTCAAACTAGCCTAATCATCATTAACTTGGCTTGGTGTCAAAGGTGGAAAAGTAATCTTTTTACTTCCATACGTGAAAGAGTATTAGTTAGTGTATCCATCGTGTATTGCTCGCTTATCGAACTGCCATAGACGTCCAAGTAACAAATGACTTGCATCCATGGACACCACATTGCAAAGAACCTCATCCTTGTACTTTCCAATAGAAAACGGTACAATCACTTGCTTGGTGACTTTCAGTTCACCTCCATCATTCAACTACTGTAATTTGTAAGGATTGGGGTGCTTTGTCATTTTCAAACCTAACTTGTCAATCATAAGATTACTTGTAACATTAGTACAACTTCCTCTATTAATTATAACAATACATACCTTATCATTCACATGACATCTCGTATTAAAGATGTTTTCACGTTGCTGCTCTTCTTGTGACATTTGCGCATTCAGGCTTTGTTTGACAACAAGAATCTCACCATTTGCTGCCAATTCGATCTCATCCTCTTCTTGTTCTTTAGGAGTCATCTTCTCCATGATCAGATTCGATGTCACCATTATCTAACAAAAGCATCATGGACCTGTTTGTACATTGGCTCGCCACATGACCTCGTCCAAGGCACTTAAAACACTGAATGTCCCTCATGCGATCATGGGTGACGACTTGCTTTCCTCGACCAAATTCCACAACGGTTAATTTTGGTTTGCTGGATTCAGCTTTTTCTTTGATTTGAAGTGGTGATGGCTTCTTGAAATTATTTGGATTGGAACGGGGGTTTGAAAAAATTATTAGAAGAATTATTACCTCGAGAAGTAGATTTCTTCCTTTGCTACCGCTCAACCTTGATCGCCATATGCATCATATCATCAAATTCAACACAGTGCTACAATACTACAACATTGACAATCTCCTAGTTAAGACCTGCTAGAAAACGCACCATTGTTGCTTCTCGATCTTCTACGATGTTGGCACAGATCATGGCCATCTCCATATCTTTAAAGTAATCTTCAACGCTCCTACTACCTGCTTCAAATTTTGCAACTTCTAGAACAAATCTCGATGTAGTGAGATGGTACAAATCTCCTTCTTATGATTCTTTTCATTTCAAGCCATGTTGTGATTGGCCCTTCACATGTTCTTCGTCGTGTACTGATCAATTGATCCCACCAAATTAATGCATAGTCCACGAACTCCATTGCTTCCAATCGCACATTTCTTTGTTCAAAATAGTTGTAACAATCAAACACATGTTCTACTTTGCTTTCCCATGCAAGATATGGTAACACGAATATTGCTCAAATTATCATCTGGTTGTTCACGCCCTCCATGGTTTCTCGGGGCATTCTGCCTTGGTGACTGGTCCACTTCATCTTCATGTTGTGTTCATCACTTGTGTTGATTTGGGACCCTTCAAGTCTGTCCAATCTTCCATGCAATGGTTCGAGTTCAGCCATTAAAATTTTTTACAATTCTCGGATCATGGCCTGCATTTGAAGATTCAGTTGTCCTCCATCGTGATTAATTTCACCAAACTTGTCATTGTTAGTAAAATAAAAATAAAACCTCACTTGCACACTCACAAGAGCCTCACAATTCACTCCAAGGAAAGTAGATATGGCACTTCACTCTACACTCGTTTTTTTAACTCGGGAAAGACTAATATGCCTTTTTGTTTCCCCTTTTATTCTCAAACGCTCGTTATGCCTTTTTCCACTCCTTCTCTCGTGATTAGTTCTATAAGGAACTAATGTAAACTTTATCAAGCTTGTCCAAGTGTGTCGGCTTAAAAGAACAACGGTTAGTAGGAAAAAGGAAAATAATGTAAAGGTAGGCTTAGAATTAGAAAGAAAGAAATGGGTGATTTACTACACAGAAAGGCTTACAACATTCCTTCACCGAACAATCAAATTTCTTCACACCCGGTTGATGTTGTAATGTTCACTGTTGTAGAACATATTGTCGTTGCAATTTCTTTCATATTTTTCAATTTTGGAAGTGTTTTCTTCTTTTCGTTTGTTTGAACTTTTGAAACTGAATTTTCTTTTTTTCTTGAATTTTTGGATTTTTTTGTCGAAATTCTCTCTCTTTTGATTTTGCACTCACAAAGATGATTTCTTACTTGAATCCAACCAAAGCTCTGATTATCATATGTTACGAGGCTGCTCGTTGAAGAAGGCCTCCATTGATTGTATCAGATCTAGGATAGAAGTAAGATTTCCTGTGTAAAAGTGTGGCTGCAAAAGAAGATGTCGAAGGTAGAATTCATAGTGTTTAAGGGGCTGGAATTTGGTGTTATTATGTAGGATTAAAGTGGTGAAAATGGTGGCTAGAAATCTAGTTGTTAATGAAGCTTTGAAAAAGATGACAATGGTGGGAAATGGTGAAGAAAGGTTGCTGGAAATTAAATAAAATTAAGAACAATGAACAAGGAAGAACCTATACTATAAAGAGTATAAATCCAAACCTTATACGTTCATTGCTGGAAGGACTTGGACCCATTGATTAGCAAATCAAGAACCTGAAGTATCTGAGGTAGACAACACAAGCAGCAAGGCTTGGAAAGCCTGGATAGTTCAATGAAGAACCAAATTGAGAGAAATTCTCACAAAGAAAAATTTATTCATCAGCCTCTAATTCAATGGCATATAAGTCTATTTATAAGAAAATACAAGAGGGAAAATCTGATTTGAATATTATGCACATGCAAATAATTCAAATTCAAAAGAAAACTACTCCAATAATTCAAAAATCAAATATGCCCATGCTGAAGAGGGAAATCCGAATTTTGAATCAATTGCACATGTCAATTGTTCAAAATTCATAAAGAAACTCCTTGGCCTTATCCACAATCTGCCACACATGCACACACGCATGCACCAAGGCCGCCATGTGTGGACACTATGCTTGAGGAGCTGCTAGAGCTTTGCTGGAGCTTTTAGCTTAATGCAACTTGCTGTAGGACACTCTCCTAAGTGTAGGTAAAAGTCCCTCCTTGTTTGAGCTACCATTGGACTCATTAGCTAGAGTTGAGCTACTAGAGCTGAAGGTGAGCTAGTTGAGCTTGAATTGAGCTGATTTGGAGTGTTGGAGCTAAAATGAGCTGGAAAAACATGCTTGTGGGCTAGTTGGAAGGTCCTTAGCTGCCAAGCTTTATTGTGCTACCGAAGAAACAAATAAAACACACATAAATGCTGGAAAAAACATGAGGAAAACACACTTAACCTAGTAAATAATATGGATATAAATATAAACTATGTATAAGTACTTAATGTAGCACATATCAGCATGTAACACATTGAAGAACTTATTATCTAGGGCTGAAACATTGAGAAACAAGTTGGAAGCTTGAATGCATTTAAGTGAAAGAACTTCCCTGAATAACTTAGCCTTAGATCGAGTAATACGTCCTGTTGGCATGATCTCTAGATCAGATGTTGATGTGCTCACATCACTTATGCATCATTAGTTTAACATGCATTTTGGTCTTATACTTGTTATCATGCATCATTTAGTTCACATACATTTATATACATTCATTTCAATCCTTATATTTATTTCTATGCATCATATGTTTACATAACTTTATTTTAGCCTCATACTTATGATAAGTAACCATTAAGTATCATTATAATTACTTATATATTTGGTGTTTTCTTTGTAGGACACATTAAAGCACATAACGAGGGATTAAAGGGCAACTTGGCATCAGCTCATTCAGCTGACAACTTGCTCAAATCAGCTTAGAATTGAGTTAAGACGAAGATAGCTCCAATTCAGCTCATAACAGCTTCTATAGCACAAGACAAGCTCAAGAATACTCAAGGAGGAGTTCACCTAGCTAAGGGCAGCTTGAAACAGCTCAAACTGGCCCCAAGGATTACCTAGCTCAACGAGCTAGCTAGCTTAGCTCAAGTCAGCTCATGCCCAGCTCGATGAGCTCAGCTCAAGCTATGACTCTTAGCTCCACTACCTATCTAGCTAAGCATGAAGGGCCACCTAAGCAACCATTCAACCATGGAGGGAGATCATGGTGCCCCTCCACACCTTGGCGCCAATTTGAAGCATCAACAATCCTTGAAGAGTTGTCTGAATCATCACCAGTACTCTACATGCCCATTCGGCCATTTGGAGGCCCATTCGGCCACCCCCTTGTAACCTATAAATAGGACATCAAATTCATTTTGTAAACACACAATTCAGAATATATAAATTTCCTTTTGTGAGTTTATCTCTCAAACTTGTTATTTTAAGAACTTCTTGACTTATCAAGCCTTTCTAAGGTTTGTGGCGTCTCTTATCATCCATCTTTGATACTTTAGATTGTTGGTTATTTCTTAACCTTCGGTCTAAGTCACCCTACCACCCTCAAAGTCATTTCTATAAGAAACAAGATTATACTTTCAATATAGTTTTTTTCTTGAAACCTTCGAATACTATCCATCTTTTCCATTTCATTTCCTTGTTTCCATTTCAACACCATATCCGACCCACCCTAAAAACTTAGCCATTTCCATCATTTTCATCCCTTTCTTAAACACCACGCAATCATACTTCTACACCCTACTATGTTCATCATCATTTCTTTTCAATTTCATCAAGAAGACATTCAGAGGAACAAGGCTTGTTTGCTGTATTCACAATCAGGATAATCAAAGCTTCTCTCAACAAAGCCATTTGGAGAGTTGGAGCATATCAAAAACTTTTATTCTTTTTGTAAGAAAAAAAGTAATCTTATAACCCTTTGTGTGGTTAGACAAATGCTTACCATAAGTTGAGCTCACTTTTGATAGGGTGATCTCGTGTAAAAAATTGTGTATATACACTATTCCTTACATTAATTGTAACACGCTATGTATATTATGTAATAATATATATAGTTACGCAAATTCTCATTATTTTTGTAAGAAAAAAGGTTATCTTGAACCCCATTGTGTGGCTACAAAATGCTTACCATAAGTTGAGCTCATTTTCGATTGGGTATTCTCGGGTAAGAATTTGTGTAGTTACACTTTTCCATACATTTCATGTAACAATTTATGTATATTTTGTAATAATTTATGTACCTACTCAAACTTTCATTATTTTTGTAAGAAAAAGGTTATCTAGTAGCCTTTTGTGTGGCTACACAAATGCTTACCATAAGTTGAGCTCGTTTTGGATTGGGTGATCTCGGAAAAGAATTTGTTTAGTTATGCTTTTCTTAAAATTTCATGTAAAAAATTACGTATACTTTGTAATAATTTATGTTGCTACTCAATCATTCATTATTTTTGTAAGAAAAAATGTTATCTTGTAGCCCTTTGTCTGACTACATAAATGCTTACCATAAGTTGAGCTCGTTTTGGATTGGGGGATTTCGGGTAAGAAATTGTGTATTTACACTTTTTCATATGTTAATTGTAACACATTATTTGTATTATGTAATAATTTATGTAACTACTCAAATTCCCACTATTCTTATAAGAAAAAAGGTTATCTCGTAGCCCTTTGTGTGGCTAAACAAATGCTTACAATAAGTTGAGCTCGTTTTGGATTGGGTGATCTCGGGTAAGAATTTGTGTAATTACACTCTTCCTTACATATCTTGTAATAAATTATGTATTTTTTGTAATAATTTATGTTTATACTCAAAATTTATTATTTTTGTAAGAAAAAAGTTTATCTTGAAACCCTTTTTGTGGCTACACAAATGCTTCCCATAAGTTGAGCTCGTTTTGGATTGGGTGATCTCAGGTAAGAATTTGTTTAGTTACACTTTTTCTTACATTTCTTGTAACAAATTAGGTATATTTTGTAATAATTTATTTTGATACTCAAACTTTCATTATTTTTGTAAGAAAAAAGGTTATCTTGTAGCCCTTTGCGTGGCTATACAAATGCATACCATAAGTTGATCACGTTTTGGATAAGGTAATCTCGGGTAAGAATTTCTATAGTTACACTTTTCCTTAGATTTCCCCTAACAAACTATGTATATTTTGTAATAATTTATGTTGCTACTCAAACTTTAATTATTTTTTTGTAAGAAAGAATATTATATTGTAGCCATTTGTGTGGCTACACAAATGCTTACCATAAGTTTAGCTCGTTTGGATTGGGTGATCTCGGGTAAGAATTTGTGTAGTTACACTTTTCCTTACATATCATGTAAGAAATTATGTATATTTTGTAATAATTTATGTTGATACTCAACCTTCATTATTTTTGTATGAAAGAAGGTTATCTTGTAGCCCTTTTTGTGGATACAAAAATGCTTACCATAAGTTGAACTCATTTTGGATTGGGTGATCTCCTGTAGGAATTTATTTAGTTACAATTTTCCTTACATTTCATGTAATAAATTATGTATGTAATAATTTATGTTGCTACTCAACTTTCATTACTTTTCTAAAAAAAGGTTATCTTGTAACCCTTTGTGTGGCTAAACAAATGTCTAATATAAGTAGAGCTTGTTTTGGATAAGGTAATCTCGGGTAAGAATTTATGTAGTTACATTTTTCCTTACATTTTTTGTATCACATTATTTATATTTTGTAAGAATTTATGTAGCTACTAAAATTCCCACAATTCTTGTAAGAAAAAAAGGTTATCTTGTAGTCCTTTCTGTGGCTACCCAAATTCTTACAATAAGTTGAGGTCGTTTTGAATGGGTGATCTCGGGTAAGAATTTGTGTAGTTACACTTTTCCATACATTTCCTGTGTAAAATTATTTATATTTTTTAATAATTTATGTTAATACTCAAACTTTATTTTTTGTAAGAAAAAAATGTTATCTTGTAACCCTTTGTGTGGCTACACAAATGCTTACCATAAGTTAAGCTCGTTTTGGATTGGGTGATCTCGGGTAAGAATTTGTGTAGTTACATTTTTCCTTACATCTATTGTATCACATTATTTATATTAAGTAATAATTTATGTAGCTACTAGAATTCCCACTATTCTTGTAAGAAAAAAGGTTATCTTGTGCCCGTTTGTGTGTCTACACAAATGCTTACCATAAGTTGAGCTCATTTTCGATAAGATGATCTCGGGTAAGAATTTATGTAGTTACACTTTTCCTTACATTTATTGTTTCACATTATTTATATTATGTAATAATTTATGTAGCTACTCAAATTCCCACTATTCTTGTAAGAAAAAAGGTTATCTTTTAGCCCTTTGGGTGGCTACACAAATGCTTACAATAAGTTGAGCTTGTTTTGGATTTGGGATTTCGGGTAAGAAATTGTGTATTTACACATTTTTCGTACAATAATTGTAACACATTATGTATATTATGTTATAATTTATGTAGCTACAAAAATTCTCATTATTTTTGTAAGAAAAAAAGTTATCTTGTAGCCCTTTGTGTGGCTACCTAAATGCTTACAATAAGTTGAGCTCATTTTGGATTGGGTGATCTCGGATAAGAATTTGTATAGTTACACTTTTCCTTACATATCTTGTAAGAAATTATGTATTTTTTGTAATAATTTATGTTGATACCCAAACTTTATTATTTTTGTAAGAAAAAGTGTTATCTTGTAGCCCTTTGTATGGCTACACAGATGCTTACCATAAGTTGAGCTCGTTTTGGATTGGGTGATCTCGGGTAAGAATTTGTGTAGTTACACTTTTCCTTTCATTAATTGTATCACATTATTTATATCAAGTAATAATTTATGTGGCTACTATAATTCCCACTATTCTTTTAAGAAAAGGGTTATCTTGTGCCCATTTGTGTGGCTACACAAATGCTTACCAGAAGTTAAACTCATTTTCGATAAGGTGATCTCGGGTAAGAATTTATGTAGTTACACTTTTCATTACATTTATTTTTCACATTATTTATATTCTGTAATAATTTATGTAGCTACTCAAATTCCCGCTATTCTTGTAAAAAAGGTTATCTTGTAGCCCTTTGCGTGGCTACACAAATGCTTATAAAAAGTTGTGCTCGTTTTGGATTGGGTATCTTGAGTAAGAATTTTTGTAGTTACACTTTTCCTTATATTTCCTATAAGAAATTATGTATATTTTGTAAGAATTTATGTTGATACTCAAACTTTCATTATTTTTGTAATAGAAACGTTATCTTATAGCCTTTTGTGTGGCTATACAGATGCTTACAATAAGTTGAGCTCGTTTTGGATTGGGTGATCTCGGGTAAGAATTTGTGTTGTTACACTTTTCCTTACATTTCCTATAACAAATTATGTATATTTTGTAATAATTTATGTTGCTACTCAAACTTTCGTTATTTTCTATGAAAAAAAGTTATCTTGTAACCCTTTGTGTGGCTAAACAAATGCTTAACATATATTCAGCTCGTTTTGGATAAACTGATCTCGAGTAAGAATTTAAGTTATCGGGTAAGAAATTGTGTAGTTACACTTTTCCTTATATTTCCTATAAGAAATTATGTATATTTTGTAAGAAATTATGTTGATACTCAAACTTTCATTATTTTTGTAAGAAAAAAGTTATCTTATAGCCCTTTGTGTTCTTCACAAATGCTTACAATAAGTTGAGCTCATTTTGCATTGGGTGATCTCGGGTAAGAATTTGTGTTGTTGCACTTTTTCTTACAATTCCTGTAATTAATTATGTATATTTTGTAATAATTTATGTTGCTGCTCAAGCTTCCATTATTTTTCTAAGAAAAAAGGTTATCTTATAACTCTTTGTGTGGCTAAACAAATGCTTAACATAAGTTGAGCTCGTTTTGGATAAGGTGATCTCGGGTAAGAATTTTTTGTAGTTACACTTTTCCGTATATTTATTGTATCACATTATTTATATTTTGTAATAACTTATGATGCTACTAAAATTCCCACTATTCTTGGAAGAAAAAAAGATTATCTTGTAGCCCTTTGTGTGGTTACACAAATGCTTACAGTAAGTTGAGCTCATTTTGGATTGGGTGATCTCAGGTAGGAATTTATGTAGTTACAGTTTTCCTTACATTTCCTGTAAGAAATTATGTATGTTTTTTAATAATTTATGCTGATACTCAAACTTTCATTATTTTTGTAAGAAAAAAGGCTATCTAGTAGCCCTTTGTGTGGTGACACTAATGCTTACCATAAGTTTAGCTCATTTTAGATTGGGTGATCTCGGTTAAGAAATTGTGTAGTTACACTTTTCCATACATTAAATGTAAAAAATTATATACATTCTATAATAATTTATGTAGCAATTGAAATTCTCATTAGTTTTGTATGAAAAAAGATTATCTTGTAGCCTTTTGTGTGGCTACACAAATGCTTACCAAATGTTGAGCTTTGTTTTTGATTGGGCGATCTCAGGTAAGCATTTGTGTAGTTGCACTTTTTCTTAAATTTCCTATAACAAATTATGTAACTTGTGTAATAATTTATTTTTCTACTCAAATTTTCTTTATTTTTGTAAGAAATAAGGTTATCTTGTAGACCTTTGTGTGGCTACACAAATGCTTACCATAAGTTGAGGTCATTTTGGATTGGGTGATCTCTGGTAAGAATTTGCGTAGTTACATTTTTCATAAGTTGTCTTGGACCCGTTTGTGTGGCTACACAAATGCTTTCCATAAGTCGGGAACGTTTTCGATAAGCTGATTGCAAGTACGAATTTATGTAGTTACAATTTTCTTTACATTTATTATTTCACATTAGTTATATTCTATAATGATTTATGTAGATACTCAAATTCCCACAATTCTTGTAAGAAAAAAAGGTTATCTTGTAGCCCATTGTGTGGCTACACAAATGCTTACAATAAGTTAAACTCATTTTGGATTGCGTGATCTCGGGTAAGAATTTGAGTAGTTGCACTTTTCCTTATATTTCCTTTAAGAAATTATGTATATTTTGTAATGATTTATGTTAATACTCAAACTTTCATTATTTTTGTTAGAAAAAAGGTTATCTTGTAGCCCATTGTGTGGTCACACTAATGCTTTCCATAAGTTGAGCTCGTTTTGTATTGCGTGATATCGGGTAAGAATTTGTGTTGTTACACTTTTCTCAACATTTCATGTGACATATTATGTATATTTTGTAATAATTTATGTTACTACTTAAACTTTCATTATTTTTCTAAGAAAAAAAAGGTTATCTTGTAACCCTTTGTGTGGCTAAACAAATGCTTAACATAAGTTGAACTCGTTTTGGATAAGGTGATCTAGGGTAAGAATTTTTGTCATTACACTTTTCCTTGCATTTATTATATCACATTATTTAAATTCTGCAATAATTTATGTAGCTACTCAAATCCCACTATTCTTGTAAGAAAAAAGGTTATCTCAAACCCCTTAGTCTGGCTACACAAATGCTTATAATACGCTGAGCTCGTTTTATATTGGGTGATCTCGGGTAAAAATTCATATAGTTACACTTTTCCATACATTTCCTATAATAAAATATGTATGATTTTAAAAATTTATGTTGCTACTTAAACTTTCATTATTTTTGTAAGAATAAAGGCTACCTTGTAGCCCTTTGTGTTGCTACAAAAATGATTACTATAAGTTGAGCTCATTTTGGATTGGATGATCTCGGGTATGAATTTGTGTAGTTACACTTTTCCTTACAGTTCTTGTAACAAATTGTGTATATTTTGTAATAATTTTTGTTGTACTCAAAGTTTCATTATTTGTTGTAAGAAAAAAGATTATCTTGTAGCCCTTTGTGTGACGACACAAATACTTACCATAAGTTTAGCTCGTTTTGGATTGGGTGATATTGTGTAAGAAATTGTGTAGTTACACTTTCCCTTACATTAATTGTAACAAATTATATACATTCTATAATATTTATGTAGCAACTCAAATTCTCATTATTTTTGTAAGAAAAAAGATTATCTTGTAGCCCTTTGTGTGGCTACATAAATGCTTACCAAATGTTGAGCTTGTTTTGGATTGGGTGATCTTAGGTAAGTATTCGTGTAGTTACACTTTTTCTTACATTTCTTGTAATAAATTATGTATATTTTGTAATCATTTATTTTTATACTCAAATTTTCATTATTTGTGTACGAAATAAGGTTATCTTGTAACCCTTTGTGTGGCTATAGAAATGCTTACCATAAGTAGAAGTCATTTTGGATTGGATGATCTCGAGTAAGAAATTGTTTATTTACACTTTTCCTTACTTTAATTGTAACACGCTACGTATATTCTGTAATAATCTATGTAGCTAAAGAAGTTCTCATTATATTTGTAAGACAAAAAGTTATGTTGTACCCTTTGTGTGGCTACACAAATGCTTACCATAAGTTGAGCTCATTTTGGATTGGGTGATCTAGGGTAAGAATTTATGTAGTTACATTTTTCCTTACATTTATTTTATCACATTATTTATATTAAGTAATAATTTATGTAGCTACTAGAATTCCCACTATTCTTGTAAGAAAAAAAGGTTATCTTCTGCACGTTTGATTGGCTACACAAATGCTTACCATAAGTTGAGCTCGTTTTCAATAAGGTGATCTCGGGTAAGTGATGTGATCCAAATCAGTAGTAATTTTCTCCATGATTTGTCCACACCATTGAAGTACTTCAAGATTGTTTCTAAGAGAGTTCTTCCTTACTTTATTCGTTATTACCTAATTTATGATTTATATAAACATATGCATGCATTTACAACATTTTCAAACCATATTATATTATTTTTATAGCATATAATTCACATCATTATACTTAGTCAAAATCATGCATATGATATGTTTCACATTGTTACATTGTACTTAGCTTAGATTAAGTATTAAGTTGCATCATATGGTAAAGTACTTATTACTTATGTGTTTTTCACAGCTCAAAGACATCATAAGGAGCTCAGATTAGCTCAAGGAGTTTAAGGACAGCTTGGAGCTGCTCAAGGACAAAGGAAAGCATCCTAAGGAAGCTCACAAGCTTAAATACTAGCTCACCTAGCTAAAGGAAACTCAAAAGAGCTCAAATGAGCTTGCAAGTTTAGCTAGCTCATTCAGCTAGCTAACTCGGCTCAATCCAACTCACTCCTAGCTCAATCAGCTCAACTCAGCTCTAGCTATCACTCCCAGGCCAATACCCGAAGGTCACCTACCCTTCACCAAGCCACATGGCTGGACATCATTCACTTTGGGCGCCAAGATCATGGAGGGAAAGCAAGAGTGCGCCAAAACAAAGAGTTACCACCCTTCATGGGCAGATTCATGTTAGTCCAATTGTTTTCCATTTTTCGAGTAGGATTCGAGCATAACTGGGTTGTGAAGTCTTCATGAAACTTATTCTCCTATCTCTTATCTTTCCAATGCATGTTAATCGCGTCAATCCGATATCGAGAGCTGGAGTTATGTCCAGATTACTGAAGGGTGTGCAAGCTAGAATTTCATACGAAAAGTTACAATATCCCTTGGAGGGAGACACCATTCAACCGAACGGTTAAGGAGGGAGGAACCACCAACCAAACAGCCACCAAGGCCACCATTCGGCCACCTATTCAAGGGGATATGTACCTTCGGCCACACCCCTTAGTTTACTGTAAATATGAGTTCAATTTCATTTGTAAACACAATTTTCTATCAATTAAACACCTTTGTGAGTTATTCTCTCAAACTTGTTCTTTTTAGAACTTTCTTGACTTATCAATCCTTTCTAAGGTTTCTGGCATCTCCTATTTCCATTCTTGATACTTTAGGTTGTTGGTTATTATAACCATCGGTCTAAGTCCCTATTCACCACGCTAAAAGTCCTTTCTCCTAAGAAACATGTTTATACTTTAAGTATAAGTTCTTTCATTGAAACTTTGAATACACTTCATTTCCATCCTTTTCCATTCACCACCATATCCAAACAGCCCCTAAGCCCTTCCCTATTCCATCCTTTTCATCTCTTACAATCATACACCATGCTACCATACTTCTGCACCCATACTTTCTTTTGCATTCTTTATTCAATTTCTTCAAGACAACATTCGAAGGTCAAGGCTTGCTTGCATTCATGGTCGGGACAATCAAAGCTTCCCTCAACAACTACAATTGAAGAGTTGGAGCGCATCAGGTGGTATCAGAGCATAAGGAAGAATCAAGTAAGCTTACCTTTTTGTTATTTCAATTTCTGATTAAAAAAAGAGAAATAATTCATTCTTCTTCGAAATTCTACCAAAAAAAGAAAATTAGAATTCCTTCTTCATTTCATAAGGAATTCAGATAGAACAAAAAAAAAGAGACAAATCAGAAAAAGATACAAAATATGGTGAAAATAGCACAAGATAAACACGTAGCCGACTCAGAGAAGTTCCCCAAGTTTGATTGTTCACGATCGGTTTGTAAGTAAGTTTTGTGGTAACGAGTCTATTTTCATATTTCTTTTCATTTCTTCTATTCATTTTCTGATTTCTTTCTTTTCAGTCCCTTCACCTTTTTATTTCCTTTCTTTAACCTTATTTTCTTTCCATTCACAACCTAACCCTTAATTTTTGTAGCGCAAACGCCATCAAATCAAAGAAAGATTGACAAAGTTTGAGTTAGTTCTTTTAAGAACTTGTGTCGAGAGATCGAGCGGTAAAAGGCAAGAGAGTTGTGAGCATAGAAGGGGAAGTAAAAGCCTAAATTCCCAGAGTGAAACACGAGTGATCTAAGTGTCATCTTTCTTCCTTGGAGTGAACTTGTGGGTTTTTGTGAGTGCGCTGTGAGGTTTATTTTTATTTCTTTTATTTTGACTAACCATGTCACAAGATTCTTTCAACAATCCATCAGCCTCAGGAACTTAACATCAGTCTATGGGTGGCAAGTTGTAGAAAACATCAGCTTTGTTCCTATGTTGCCCCAAAGTGTCCTCCAAAAGTGGCTCAGAGACATAACATCTCGATCAGAAACAATTGTCCTCGGAACTGCACGTAGTCTAACCACTTCTTTGAAAAACAAATTAGCCACACTTGTTGCATCATCTATCTTGTGGAAAGCAATGAAATGTGCCATCTTCAAAAATCGATCAACAACAACAAATATGCTATCTCGTCCTGTCTCTGTCCTCGGAAGACCTAGCACAAAATCCATAGAAATATCTACCCAAAGTGAACTAGGAATAGGTAAAGGCATATACATACCATGTGGCATAATCTTAGACTTAGTTTTCTTGCATGTGACACGTCGCTCACATATTCGTTCAATGTCTCTTGTCATCTTCGGCCAAAAAAATGTTCCTTCAGAATATATAAGGTCTTGGTAACTCCAAAGTGTCCCATAAGTCCACCTTCATGTGTTTCTCGAACTAGAATTTCCCGAATGGACCCTCGAGGAATATAGATTTGTCCTTCCTTGAAAAGGTATCCATCATGTTGGTAGTACTTGTCATTTGCACCTTTTTCACACAAACTAAATTTTCCCCAAAATTAAGTTCAGTAGCATAAAGCTCTTTAATATAAGAAAAGCCAATTAAATGAGAATTCAAAAAATTAAGAAGTACATACCTTCAGGCAAAGCATCTGCCACGCCATTATCCTTACCTTTCTTGTAACGGATCACATAAGGAAAGGATTCCAGAAATTCTACCCACTTATCATGTCACTTATTCAACTTGTGTTGACTGATAATGTGCTTCAATGCTTCATGGTCAGTGTGGATGACAAACTCTTTTGGCAAAAGGTAGTGCTGCCATGTCTCAAGAACTCGAATAAGTGCATACATCTCTTTGTCGTATGTCGGGTAATTCAATGTAGCTCCACTTAACTTCTCACAGAAATAAGCAATAGGTCACTTTTCTTTTGTTAAGACAACTCCAATTCCTATACCCGAAGCATCACACTTGATCTCGAACATCTTGTCAAAATTTGGCAACGCTAACACCGCTGCTTTGATCAAACACTCTTTAATGACAAGAAAGGCCTTTTCTTATTCCTTACCCCAATTGAAGATGGAATTCTTCTTAATAATCATGGTTAAGGGGGGTAATGGAACTGAAGTTTGGCACAAACCATCGATAAAAACTCGCAAGCACATGGAAACTTCTCACTTGGCTTACTGATGTCGGTCTTGGCCATTCTTGAATTGCCCTTATCTTTTCAGATCAACTTCCACACCCTGCGAACTAACAATAAAGCCTCAAAAGGTAAGCTTGTTAGTACAAAATACACATTTTTGAAGATTATCGAATAGTCTTTCCCTTCTCAGAGTGCTAAGAACATTTCTCAAATGTTCTTCATGTTCTTGTAATGTCTTGCTGTAAATTAAGATATCATCAAAATAAACAACACAATACTTACTGATGTAGGGTCGGAGCACAAGATTCATCAACCTCATGAATGTACTAGGTGCATTGGTTAAGCCAAAAGGCATTACCAACCATTCGTACAAACCTTGTTTGGTCTTGAATGCTTTCTTCCACCCGTCTCCTTCCTTCATTCGAATCTGATGATATCCGCTCTTTAAGTCAACTTTAGTGAAGATACTCGCACCACACAACTCATGTAACATGTCATCGAGGCGAGGAATGGGATGCCGGTACTTGATAGTAATCTGATTCACTGCTCGATAATCTACACACATTCTCCAAGTTTCGTCCTTCTTAGGCAGCAACAAGATTGGTACAGCACATGGACTCAAGCTTTCTCGAATGTAACCTTTATCCATCAACTCACTGATTTGCTTTTGAAGTTCCTTTGTTTCTTCAGGATTACTTCGATATGCTGGTCTATTTAGAATGGTGGCTCTTACAATAAAGTCAATCGGATGTTCAATGACACGAATCAGGGGTAATCCACTAGGCGTTTCCTCTGGAAAGACATCTTCAAATTCCTGCAAAAGAGTCGAAATAGAAGCAGGTAAATCATCAGGAATGTTAGTCAATAAGCAATTTTCTTTATACATCAAAATAAGTAAAGCTTGCTGAGAAGAAAGATGTTTCCTGATTTCTTTTCCGTTGGCAATGACGTTCATCTTTTTCTTCCCTTTCATTGCTTCAATAATCTTATTCAAACTAGCCTGGTCATCATTCACTTGGCTTGGTGTCAAAGGTGCCAAAGTGATCTTTTACCTCCATGCGTGAAAGAGTATTGATTGGTGTATCCATCGTGTATTGCTTGCTTATCGAACTGGCACGAACGTCCAAGTAACAAATGACTTGCATCTATGGACACCACATCGCAAAGAACCTCATCCTTGTACTTTCCAATAGAAAATTGTACAATCACTTGCTTGGTGACTTTCAATTCACCTCCATCATTCGGCCACTGTAATTTGTAAGTATTGGGGTGCTTTGTCATTTTCAAACCTAACCTGTCAACCATAAGAGTACTTGCAACATTAGTACAACTTCCTCCATCAATTATAACAATCTTACCTTATCATTCACATGACATCTCCTATGAAAGATGTTTTCACGTTGTTGCTCTTCTTGTGACATTTGCGCATTCAGGCTCCGTTTGACAACAAGAATCTCACCATCAGCTGCCAACTCAATATCCTCTTCCCTGTCCTCCTTCAGAAGTTCCGATTCATCTTCTCCATGATCGGACTCTATGTCACCATTGTCTAACAGTAACATGGTGTTCCAGTTTGGACATCGGCTTGCTATGTGTCCTCTTCCAAGGCACTTGAAAAACTGAATGTCCCTCGTGCGTTCATGAGTAACAACTTGGTTTCCTCTACCAACATCTACAATGGGTGGCTTCGTTTTGCTCGATTCTGCCTTTTCTTTAATTTGAAAAGGTGCTGACTTCCTAAAATTATTTTGATTGAAATGAGGGTTAGAAAAAATATTAAATAAACTATTAACTTGGGAAGAAGATTTCTTCCTTTGCCGGTGTTCAACTTTGATTGCCATTGGCACCATCTTATCCAATTCAACATAATGTTGCAATTCTACAACATTGGCAATCTCCTGGTTAAGTCCGGCTAAGAAATGTGCCATGGTTGCTTCTTTGTCCTCCTCGATGTTTGCACAAATCATGGACATCTCCATTTCTTTAAAATAGTCTTCAATGCTCCTATTGCCTTGTTTTAAACTTTGTAACTTCTATAACTAGTCTAGATGATAATGAGACGGTACAAATCGCCTTCGCATGATTCTTTTCATTTCGAGCCATGTTGTGACTGGCCCTTCACCTGTTCTTCGTCGTGTACTGATTAATTGATCCCACCAAATTAATGTGTAGTCCACGAACTCCATTGCTGCCAATCTCACCTTTCGTTGTTCAGAATAGTTGTAACAATCGAACACCTGTTCTACTTTGCTTTCCCATGCAAGATATGCATCCGGATATGTTTTTCCTTGAAACGGGGGTATGGCAACATGAATATTGATCAAATTGGCATCTGGTTGTGCATGCCCTACATGGTTTCTAGGGGCATTCGACCTTGGTGATTGGTCCATTTCATCTTCATCGTTGTTTTCGTCATTTTGTATTGATTTGGGACCCTTCAATTCTGTCCAATCTTCCATGCAATGGTTCGAGTTCAGCCTTTAACAATTTTTGCAATTCTCAAATCATGGCTTGCATTTGAAGATTCAGTTGTCCTCCATCATGATGTACGTCGCTTGTACCTATCATTGTTAGTAAAAAAACAAAAACAAAGAAAACCTCACTTGCACACTCACAAAAATCTCACAATTCACTCCAAGGAAAGTAGATATGGCACTCCACTCTACACTCGTGTTTTCACTCGGGAAAATATTATTATGGCTTTTTTCCCTACTGTTCTCATACGCTCGCTATGCCTTTTTCCACTCCTCTCGTGATTAGTTCTTTAAGGAACTAATGTAGACTTAGTCAAACATGTCAATTGTGTCGGCTTAAAAAAACAACGTTAGTAAACAAAGGGAAATTAATGTAAAGGTAGGCTTAGAATTAGAAAGAAAAGAAAGAAATGGGTGACTTACTACACAGAAACACTTACAACTCTCCTTCACCGAACAATCAAATTTTCGTCCCGCCCGGTTGATGTTGTAATGTTCGATGTTGTAGAACACATTGCCATTGCAATTTCTTTCATCTTTTTCAATTCTTAAAGTTCTTTTCTTCCTTCATTTTGTTTAAACTTTCAAAACTAAATTTTTGGATTTTTTATGTTTTTTATTTCGAATTTCGTTTTTTTATTTTGCACTCACAAAGATGATTTCTTACTTGAATCCAACCAAAGCTCTGATTACCATATGATACGAGGCTGCCCGTTGAAGAAGGCCTCCATTGATTGTGTCAGATCTAGGATCAAAGTAAAAATTCATGCGTAGAAGTGTGGCTGCAAAAGATGTTTATGGTGGATTTCATGTTGTTTAAGTGGCTGGAAATATGTTAAAAAGGTTGTTGTAAATTTGGCTTAAAATGGTGTAATTTGGTGGTTGGGAATATGATGTGTTGAAGGTTTATTAATGGTGGAAATGGTGGCTGGAAATGGTGAAAAATTAAAGAACAAAGAACAAGGAATAACCTATACTACAGAGAATATAAACTCGAACCTTATACGTTCAATGCTCAAAGGACTTGGACCCATTGATTAGAAAACCAAGAACCCAAAGTATCGGAGTGTAGACAACACAAGCACAATACTTGAAAAATCTAAAAAGTTCAATGAAGAACCAAGTTGAGAGAAAATTCTCACAAGTAAAAGATTTCATATACCGCTCGTATTTACATAAACATATGAAACATATATAAAGAAATAAAAGAGGGAATTTGAAATTGATGCAAATTCAGAAAGAAACTAACTATTTTAATCTAAGGGTGGCAGATAGGAAGTTGATAATTTAAAATGATCTAAAGGCTGATTTTGAAGTGTTTAAAAATCAAAATCAGATTAACCTTTAAAGTGGTGCTTAAGGGAGAGGGAAATATTTATTTCGAACATTGTGCACATGTGAAATGTTTAAAATTCAAACAAGAAACCTCTTGTTCTTATCCATAGTTGGCCGGCCATGTAGAAAATAAGGGAAAAGGAGTTCAAATCTGCCAAGCATGCATACATATGTGTGCCAAGGCTGCCATGTGTGGGGAAGCTTGTTGGAGCTTGCTGAAGCTTCTAGCTTGAAGCACCTTGCTGTAGGACACTCTCCTAGGTGTAGGCACATGTCCCTCCAAGTTTGAGCTACCCTTGGATTCATTAGCTAGAGTTGAGGTACTAGAGCTGAAGGTGAGCTAGTTGAGCTTGAGTTGAGCTGAATTGAGCTTATTTGGAGTGTTGGAGCTGAAACGAGCTGAAAACATGCTTGTGGGATGTTTTGAGCTGAGTTGAGCTACACACATATTGATGAGCTTCAATCAAGCTTGTTGGAAAGTCCTTAGCTGCCAAGCTTTACTGTTCTGCTGTAAAAACAAAAGAAAACACACATAAAAGCTGGAAATCATAAGAAAACACACTTAACTTAGTAAATATTATGCATATAAATATATACCAAGTATTAGTACTTAATATGTCATATTTCAGCATGTAGCACATTGAAGAACTTATTATTTAAGGATGAAACATTAAGAAACAAATTAGAAGCTTGAATGCATTTAAGTGAAAGAACTTCCCTGAATAACTTAGCCTTAGTCGAGTAATAGGTCCTATTGGCATGATCTTCGGATTAGATGTTGATGTGCTCACATCAAGTAGAACCGGTACTGCACAATGACTAAGGCTCTCTCTCACATACCCCTTTTCCAATAAGTCTGAAACTTACCTTTGCAACTCATTGGTTTTCTCAGGGTTGCTTCGGTAAGCTGGTCGGTTAGGTATGATAGCACCATGAACAAAGTCAATTTGGTTCTTTATTCCACGAATTGGAGGCATCCCACTTGGAATATCTTTCGGGAATAGGTCTTCAAATTCATGCAACAATGAAACAATAAAAGATGGCAAATTTGGGTTAAGATCGTTAGTGCTTAATAAACTCTCCTTGTACATGAGTACAATAACCATCTTTTTCGACAATAAACACTTTCTGATTTCTTTCTCTCTCACAAAGATGCTCACTTTTCCTTTTTCTTTTTCACCCTCTTTTGATTTTCTCTCGGATGTTACCTCACTCTTTTTTGCTTTTCTCTCAAAATTTTTGTCATTCTCTTTGGCTTTGTCAAAACTTTCTCTCAAATGTATTTGATCTTTGTGAACTTTCTTTGGTGAAAGCGGGGCTAGGGTAATCTTCTTGGCTTCATGAGTTAAGGTATACCAATTGGTTTATCCATCATGGATGACTCTCCTATTGAACTACTATGACCTCCCTAACAAGAGAGACCGGCATACATTGGCACAACATCACATAGCACCTCGTCTTTGTACTTACCAATGGAAAATGAAAAAATGACTTGCTTGGTAACTTTGAGTTCTCCACCATCATTAAGCCATTGCAGTTTGTAGGGGTGTGGATGCTTTGTTGTTGCTAGGCTGAGCTTTTCTACCATCAAAGTACTAGCAAAGTTAGTGCAACTACCACCATCAATAATGACAAAGCATACCTTTCCATTAATATGGCAACGAGCGTGGAAAATGTTTTCACGTTGCTGGTCCCCTCAATGGCTTGCATGCTTAGGCTCCTTTTAACAACAAGGACCTCTCCGTCCACGGCATTCTCTAACTCTTCTTCCTCTTCAATTTCTTTTTCATCATCTTTTTCCTCATCTTGACCAGTTTTGATCTCTCCATCATCACGGATGAACATAATGTTGCGACTAGGGAATTGGCTAGCAATGTAACCTTGCCTCAAACACTTCAAGCATTGGACATCATGGGATCAAACTGGAATAGTTATGCTCTTTCCCTTGCTGGTTTCAACAATGGATTTAGCATTCTTTGATGGACCACCTCGTTCAATAGGAGAAAAGGATGGTTTTTGTTTGTAGGTACCTTGCCCCCATTTGGAAGAAGAACCTCCATAGGCACGGCTGGTGCCCTTCCTTTTGAGTTGTCTCTCCACCTTCATAGCCATATGGACCATGTCTTCAATCTCCACATAATGTTGCAACTCAACTATGGCCGCAATGTTAGGATCAAGTGTTACGAGGCTACCCGTTGAAGAAGACCTACATTGATTGTGTCGGGTCTAGGATAGAAGTAAGAATTCTTGTATAGAAGTGTGGCTTCAAAAGAAGATGTTTATGGTGGATTTCATGTTGTTTTAGGGGCTGGAAATATGTTAAAAAGGTTGCTGGAATTTGGTTTAAAGATGGCAAAATTGATGGTTGGAAATATGAAGGTTTGAAGGTTTATTAATGGTGGAAATGGTGGCTGTAAAAATGGTGAAGAAGAAGGCTTAAAGTTGCTGGAAACTAAAATAAAAATAAGAACAAGGAACAAGGAAGAACCTATACTATAAAGAGTATAAACTCAAATCTTATACGTTCAATGCTCGAAGAACTTGGACCCATTGATTAGCAAATTAAGAACCCGAAGTATCTGTAGTAGACAACACAAGCACAATGCTTGAAAAGTCTGAATAGTTCAATGAAGAACCAAATTGAGAGAAATTCTCACAAGTAAAATTTGATTTCATAGATGTCTCGATAATACAAAGTTTAAAGGCTATTTATAATCCTAAGTATAAGAGGGAAATCTGATTGTTTAAAATTCAAAAATAAACTTCCTAAAAGGCATCTAATGGTGGCTGAATCGGAAGTTAAATTCCCAAGTGATTTGATGGCTGCATTTGAATTAAAAAATCTGATCAACATTAAAAAATGGCGCCTAAATGAAGAGGGAACACTTGAATTTCAAACAAAATGCACATGGAAATTGTTTGAATTCAAAAATCAAACTTCTTGGCCTTATCCTTGAAAATTCCACCCATTGCTTTGAGAGGGAGTTCAAATCTGCCACACACATGTGTCAAGGCTGCCATGTGTGGACGCCATGCATGGGGAGCTACTGGAGACTTTAGCTTGATGCACCATGCTAAAGGACACTCTCCTAAGTGTAGGTACATGTCCCTCCATGTTTGAGCTACCCTTGGACTCATTAGTTGGAGTTGAACTACTAGAGCTGAAGGTGAGCTAAATGAGCTTGAAATGAGCTGATTTGGTGTGTTGGAAACGAAATGAGCTGAAAAACAATGGTGTGTGCTGATTCGAGCTACACACTTGTTGTTGAGCTTCAATCGAGCTAGTTGGAAAGTCCTTAGCTGCCAAGCTTTATTGTGCTGCTATAAAAACAAATAAAACACACATAAATGCTGGAAAAACATAAGCAAAACACACTCAACTTAGTAAATAATATATATATATATATAAAACTAAGTATAAGTACTTAATATGTCACATATCAGCACGTAATACATTAAATAACTTATTATCCAAGGCTGAAACATTGAGAAACAAGTTGAAAGCTTGAATGCATTTAAGTGAAAGAACTTCCCTGAATAACTTACCCTTAGATCAAGTAGTAGGTCATGTTGGCATGATCTCTGGATCAGATGTTGATGTGTTCACATCATCAAGGCCAGAGAGGAATCTAGCCATTGTGGGTTCACAATTCTCATCAATGTTGGCTCGGATCATGGCTACTTCCATCTCTTTATAATAGTCCTCAACACTACGGCTGACTTGTATGAGGTTCTGAAGCTTGTTAAACAGCTCCCTATGGTAATGAGTTGGAATGAACCACCTATGCATAATAGCTTTCATCTTATTCCAAGTAGAAATTGGATGTTCACCATTGCATCTCTTGCTAGATGTCAACTGATCCAACCATATTAGTGCATAATCCGTAAATTCAGTGGCTGCAAGTTTTACCTTCTTAAGCTCATAATAGTTGTGGCACTCAAAGATGTGCTCAACTTTCTTTTCCCATGCAAGATAGGCTTTAGGATCCGTTCTTCCTTAAAAAGGAGGAATTGTAATTTTGATATTGCTGAGATTATCATCTATTCTTGCGCGAGCTCTTTGGCTTTGTTGTGCCATACTTTGATGTGATACGTGGTTTGACACATCATCTACTTCTTCATTCAACTCTTCATGACCATCGTTAGCTTGAGAAAGTTCAAGTTCTTCTATACAGTCCAATAGAGGCTCCAACTGATCTTGAATCATTTTGGCTATTGCTTGGAGCAAAGCCTGATTTTGCAAATTTGGATGTCATCATTCTCTACCATTACCTGATCCTTGAAACATGATTAGTAACTCAAATAAAATATAAACCTCACCAGCACAAAATCTCACCTTTCCAATCCAAAGAAAATGCACTCACACTCGTGTTTCACTTAGGATAGGCTTTTCCCTTGATGTGCACTCTCGCCTTTTACCACTCTTGTTCTCTTTTCTAAGTCCTTAAAGGACTTACTCAAAGCACAACAAGTTTTTTTGTGGAATTTGGTTGAAACAAAGTGGTTAGGATAGGAAACAATGATTATGTAGCAAATTGGGTGGTTTAAAAGAAGAAATAGCAATATGGAATTTAAACAAAATGTGATAAAAATAGAAAATAAATCATAATCAAACCTCTCTTTCTTTGAAAACTTTTAACTCTTTTGAGAATTCTTAATTTGTTTTCTTTTTTTTTGAATATATAGGGAGATGAATCGAACAACTTACTAAATCACCAATGCTCTGATACCACTTGTCACGAGGCCATTTCCCTATTCCCAAAAGACATGTCTAATAGGATGTGCAGCACCACCGTTTATATATCTCAATACCTTCATTTTCTTTTCCGATGTGGGATTAATGACCTTACCTATTCTCAAATGTGACATTTTCCCCCACTCAACTTCGTGACGCCCTCGTCGCGAGCTTCCACACTCGTGATTTGCCAATTGTCACAGTTGCCACCCTACCTAACTCACTCATGGGCGCTTAGCGTGAAATCGACCAATCAAAGGGTTGCTCTGATACCAATTGATATGAATTTGGTTGTGAAGTAGCCTAATTTTTATTTGTGTTCCCTCATCATGAGTAAGTGGTTGAAATTGATCAACTTGTAAATGGATATGGGTTTGATAGAAATGTGTTTGGTGAAATGGGACGATGTTAAGATGGCTATTGTGACAGGATGTAATATAGAAAGATGATTGAAAATATGGATGTATAGATAGTGTGCGTGGAGGATCAAAAATGTAACTAAAGGTGCGGTGTAAACAAAGGAAGAACCAACACTGAAAAGTGAAGACCTATTCCTTAAGAGTTCTTAACCGTGTATTAGGGTGGAAGGAAAAATTGATTATGACCCTCTAGTGATAAAGAACTAGGAACCAACAATATTAAAAGATGGTTGGGTTGAATGCCACAAGAACAATCTTGTAAGCTGATAAAGTTCAATAAAAACTATGAAAGAGAACACTCTCATGTTTATAATATGCCAAAAGTTGATTACAATAGAAAATGGCTGCCTATTTATATGAGAAAAAGTGGCTGAATTGAATAGGCAACAAAGGATTAAAGACTAATTGATTAAGGGATTAAAAGCTCATAAAGTTGTTGGCTATCCTTTCTTCAAGTTCAGTCGAAAAGGTTGATGTTGGATGAAGATGTATGGGGACATTCTTTGAACGAATGTAGACAAACATGTCGTCTAGGTAAAAGAAAACCCTTGATTTGCCTTTGGACGAAATTGTCATTCATTCTCTCTTAAAATGTGATTAAGAGGCCTTAAGTGCATGTCTCCCTTGTTATCAAAACTGATCAGCTCCAAGAAAGGCTTAAAGTAGCTCTTTCAGTGTTGTTAATTAGCTCTTTAAGTGGCCGACTTTAAGGAACTTGAATGATTTACTTGTTGATTCCAACAGCCTTCAAGTGACGTAATTGCTATCTTGAATTGCATTGAAAACCGATCAGCCTTGATGTGTCTTCAAGTGACTTCATTAAACAATCTGATTCATTAATGCTTGTTTAAAACATTTAAGCATGTTGGTTTATTTAAGTCGTTAGTTTAATTAATTCATTCCCCAATGAATATCCTAGTCGAAATGAATAAAACAACCATTATTCATTAAAATGTAGGTGAATGCTGAAAACAGATTTAATGAGCTAGTTTCAATGAATAAACTAATTTAATTAAGTAACTAGCACACCAAATGAACTTACATAAATAAACTAATATACCTTAAATGAACTAACATGCATTAATAAATTGAAATGCATTAATTAAACTAATGACTTAAATAAACCAACATGCTTAAATGTTTTAAACAAGCATTAATGAATCAGATTGTTTAATGAACATAAAGCCTTATTTATTAATGCACACATGCTGAAATTAAATATAAAACATAGAGAAACTCATGCAAAATCATGCACGAGTGGGATGCTGCATTGTTCAATAAAAGCTGATGTTTCCTACTTCAACTTCAAGCTTTGACTAAATAAATTTCCCATAGCTTCTTGGAACTTCTTGACCCTAGCACGAGTCATAAGCCCACTAGGAAATTCCTTCGAGTCTTTGTTGGTTGTGATCACATCACATTCCAACACCTCAAATTAACCTTTAAATATATTATTCTAACATTTTCCTTTCATGAAAACTTCAAATTCAACTTGAATCCTTAAACCCCAAATTAAACCCTAATTAACCAAATGGTATTCCATCTAGAATACATCAATTTCAACTTCAATCAAGCATGGAAATGATAGAACACCACATAACAATCCTAATTCATTTGGATCCCCAAACCCTAAATTATCTCTCCTCAAAATTCAAGAGTTATCTTCAACTATTCTATGAATTTCTTCTTCCAAGTGAAAGAGAATTCAATGGAGAACAAAATTGTATTCCATGTCATAACCCTAAATCCAAGTATTTAGGGATGAAAAATAAAAAATTAGAATTCTTACCTTTGTTCCTTGGCAGCTCACGTTTTGGAGAAGAAAGATGAACAATCTTGCAATTTTCTTTTCTTTTCCTTTATGCCATTTGTCATTTTTAATATCCATATTTAGTAAATTATCTTCCAAATAGTCAAATGACTATTTTCCCCTCCAATCTAATGAATCCATAGTGTGGCACATGTCATCATCCTTCATCCAATGGCCCAGATTTAATCTTGAGTTAGTAGTTTACAAATTTGCCCTTGAACTATATCAATTTCTAATTTTGCCCTTGAGTCAAACTTAAATTTCCATCTTGTCCCTTTAATCCAATGTCTAGGATTTAACATGGAAAAATTATCTTAATCCTATGGCCTGTATTAATTCTAACATTATTACCATGTGTATTGACATTTTTACCCTTCCATCCAATGGCTAATATTACTTTCTTGAATTTATATTCGATCCATTTATCCAAAAAAATTCTAGAAACTTTGTTGGATAATTTCCTTAAAATCAAAATCCCAAATTATTTTAAAAACCTTGTTTCCAACCTACTTCTCGCATGTGAACTTTCTATTTACGGGATAAAAATTATTTTTAGGAAAATTACTATTTTAGTGCTCAAACTTTTTAGAAAATTTCACTTGGATTTGGTCACTTCACTTTAGACATCAAACTTTCAGTCTTATCACTTTAGTCACTAACCAAACTTTGGGGTATTACAGCCTTGTTCACATCAGAGGAGAAGTCGCAGGATTTAAACACTTGTTCTCGAGCCGAGAATCTCAACAATTCGAGTTTTCAGTCCTTGAATCTGAGCTTGGAGCCTTGGACATCTTTTGAACAAATGTAGCATGTTACTTATGCATTTTAATATATGCATTTGAGTGCTAGATTAGGAGTGTGTTGCATGTAGTTGCATGAACATTAAAAAACTTCCATGTGTTAACTATGCATGATAGTTAATTTAAGCATGTTAGTTTATTTAATGCATGTCTTGTTCATTTAAGCATATTAGCTTATTTATGTTTGTTAGTTCAGTAAGTAAGATGGTTTATTTAATTAAACTAGTTCATTTATCTTTGCTTAGCATTTACTTTCTTTTAATACATAATGTTTTCTAATGGATTGTTTGATGCAATTTCGGATGGGGATTAAGCTTGGATCAAAGAGGGCTGATCACATTCCTCAAAGATGACAAATCATTCAAGAACTTCATTGTGTCACTTGAAGGCTGATCAGTTTCATCTAGAATTCAAGGCATGAATCAAAATAGCACTTAAAGAATGAATTCAAGGAGTCTCATACATTTAGTCAATCTGTTTGCCATTTTTGGATAGTATCCAGGAAGATATGGGTTTTGATGTCTTCTTCAAACTTATTCTCCTACTTCTTAGCTTTCCAGTGCACTTTGAATCACATCGATCCGATATCGAAAGCTTAATATATGATCAGATTATTTAAGATAGTGCAAGCTGGAAATCCAATACGAGAATAATCACAAGATGCTTATTCCAAAAATTCAAGATACCATTCAAAGCTGAATTCAATGTTTCCATTCATTCTCCAAGAAAGGACCTTTCATTTGCCTTTTTAAAGTCTGCAAATTAAAGCTTCATCACCAGCCCATTAAAGGAGAATGAAGACATCAGTTTCAATCTTGGAATTCAATTGATTTTTTTCATCTAGACATATGGGTGTCTAAATTCGTTCTGGAGATGTCCAGATTCATCCTAAATATTGAAAGCAACCATTCGGCTACCATGGGAGAAGGAAGGACAAGCCATTATGGAGTCATCATTCCCATAAAGATGACACTTTACTCTTTGTTGTGACCTTTCAAATTCCAGACTTGAACACTATAAATAGGTATCATTTCTCCATTGTAGATACAATTTGGAACATTTGAATATATTTTGTGAGAGTTCAATCTCTTTGTTCTTGATTGAACTTTTTGACTTATCAAGGAATTCTCCTTGTGGTGTCATTCCTATTTTTTTCATATACCAAAGTTCCTAGTTTTCGAACTAGAGGGTCAAGGTCTTTTGTTTATGAGCATTATAGGAAACAGATCTTCCTTTTAATATAGTGTTGGTTCCTTCCTCGTTCCTCTAAACATCTAATAGGATTCGGGTCTTATCTCTTTATAGATGGGGTTATTTCCTTGTTATTACCCATTTTCCATTATTCATTTCCATATATCCGTTCACCATCATCTTCCATTCATCTTATCATATTCCCTTCCTATCATTTCATAAGCTTCCACTACCATACAAGTTTCATCATCCTCTTCTTTAAACAACAACCCATTTTTAAGCCATTTCACCATCCTACAAAATACTTACTGTGTACACAATCAAGCAACTCATAATTTCAGAAACTCATGTAACCAAGATCACATCAAGAAATAATGTCATTACGCAATTTATCAGCCATATTCATAAAATTAAATCAAACAAGGAAACTCCAGCATAGATTTGTCCAAGATTCTAGTGATCCGAATGGGATACTGGTCAACCATGATTTTGCCTTATCTCATAGTGAATAGAGGAATAATCCTTAGGACATCCTCATAGACTTCTTGTTTCTTGAATGAATCGCAAACTTCTACGAACGATTTAAGATGTTGCCTAGCATCTTCAGTTTGATACGCTCCAACTCTCCAAATGGCTTTGTTGAAAGAAGCTTTGATTTTCCTGATCATGAATGCAAGCAAGCCTTGATCCTCTGAATGTCTTCTTGTTGAAAATGAAAATAAATGATTAGGAACAGAGTAGGGTGTGGAAGTATGATAGCGTGGTGTTTAAAAAAGGGATGAAAATGATGGAAATGGCTAAGTGTTTAGGGTGGGTCAAATATGGTGGTGAAATGGAAACAAGGAAATGAAATGGAAAAAATGAGATGGAAGATGGATAGTATTCAAAGGTTTCAAGAAAGAAACTATATAGAGAGTATAATCTCGTTTCTTATAGAAATGACTTTGAGGGTGGTAGGGTGACTTAGACCGAAGGTTAAGAATAACCAGCAATCTGAAGTATCAAAGATGGATGATAGGAGTGCCACAAACCTTAAAAAGGCTTGATAAGTCAAAAAGTTCTAAAAAGAACAATTTTGAGAGAAAATCTAACAAAGATAGAAATTTTATAAATGAAAGTTGTTGTTTACAAATGAAATGATCAGCCCTATTTATAGGATTCAAGGGCCTGGCTAGATAGGCATATTACAGTGTGAAAAGATGGCCGAAAGGCCATGTAGGGGTCTGGTGTTGGTTTGGCCAAAGTGGTGCCTCCCTCCAAGCTTTTCCCTCCATCATTTTGGTGCCTAACTTGGTTACCCTCCAAGGCTGGTTAGTTGTGTCCCTTGGGAAGGGATATAACCCTTCAGGTGTTGAGCTTGGAGTGATAGCTTGAGCTGATTTGAGCTAAGATAGCTAGCTGGTTGAGCTAGCTAAACTTTGGAGCTGTTTTGAGCTAATCTGAGCTGCCTCTAGCTAGGTGAGCTACCCTTTTAGTGTCCTTGAGCTTATCTCTAGCTATTGGAGTGATTAGGAGCTGAATACTTTCTTGCCTTACCTTGAATCATTTCCAAGTTGTTTTGAGCTGATTCTGAACCTTTCGAGCTGATAATGAGCTGCCCTTTGCTCCTTTATTATGTGGGTAATGTATCCTACAAAGAAAACATAAGTAAAAGTAATTAAACTAAATAGATTATATGGACCGAAATATATATATAAATGTACATAAACTAAATGATGCATAGAAAGTATAAGGACTGAAATGCATGTTAAGCTAAAGGATGCATAAATAAAAGGACTAAAATGTATATGAACATTAAAGAAAAATGTGATTTATTATTATCTAGGCATGTATGATTTAACTATGTATAAAGATGTGGATTATATGTTATGCATGAAAAACCATATAATATGCGTATCATACGTTATGAATGCATGCATATAATATTAAATAAAGCATAAATAAGGTAATAATGAATGGAGTAAGGAAGAACTCCCTTAGAATTAGTCTTGAACTCCTTCAATAGTGTAAACAAAATCATGTAGAAGGGTGGTGCTGATTTGGATCACATCATCCCCCCTTCTTTTTGGCGATTTGTCCTCAAATCGAGAGGTTTCTTCAGTGAACAATTCCTTGTTGTTGTAGTAATCATGTCCTTATGCTCAGATAATGGACCATGTTTATGACACTTTCCTTTGAAGTAGACGTCCAAAAGGGTCTTATTTGAAAAGATATTCCAAGGGTCTCTCTTTGGGATGGACATTACCAACATGTACCTTTTTTGAAAAATCTTCTTTAAGAGTCACTTCCTTTGAAGAGTCATCAACTCGTTCATCCCTTTGGACTCTGCCTTAGCGTTGGTTTAAAGCATTGTGTTCTTTAGAGTACAGGTATGCCCTTGGATTCGAATAATCACATCTTTTGGTGTAGAGATGTACCTTTTGGCCCAATTCATCACTCCTCTTTGAATAGGTACTTGCAAAGTGTCTTTTGGTGATGAATTGAATCACTCTTTGACCCAAAACATCATGTTCCTTGGGGAAGGCATGTAACTCTTCATCTTTTCCCATGGATTCATCATATTGGTTGGTGAAGAGTCTTGACCTTTGATCTCCTTCAAGTAAGTAGGCAACGTCAACTCCTTTGATCCTTGTGCTCTTCCATGCAATGGCCCTTGAGTATGATGACAATTCTCGCTTCATACTCTTGAAATGGCTGAGTTCGTTGCACGAATCAATCTCAAATTGATAAAGGAACTTGTCATCATAGGGTAGTAGGATAACACCATGTACATGAATCAAATTGCTGCAAAACAAACCAAAGTTAGGAAATGAGAAACAATTAACTAAATGGATGGAAATAACAAACCAGGGTAGATGTTTAATGATCCTAATGGGCGTTTGTTGCTTTATGATGGGAAACCTCCTCAAAACAACTTCTGGATTCTTCTTTTCATCGACCTACAAGAATAGCAATTGAAGAATAGGAAGAAAAGATTGGTTAGATAAAATCTGCTTCTTCTTTTCTTTTTCAACTTGTGCACTTTCAACTCCAAATTGTTTTTCATGCACAATCTCACTTTCAACCCTCCCATGTTCAACTCTAATTGCTTTTGCCTCCTCAAAACGTTCTTCCTCCATGACATTTTCTTTGATTTTCTGTTTGCTAGATTCTACTTCATGGCTTCTAAGCTTTTAAGTAATGCAACCTGGTCATTCTTCACTTGGCCTGTTGTAAGAGGCGTCAAGGTAATCTTTTTGCCTTCAAACACAAAGTAGTAGCGGTTGGTGAATCCGTCATGGATTGCCCGTCTATCGTATTGCCACGACCTTCTCAATAATAATGGATGGTATACATGGGTGCGACATCACAAATTGCTTCATCCTTGTATCCTCCAATGAAAATGGAATGATAACTTGCTCTGTGATTTTGATCTCATCATCATCATTAAGCCACTAAATCTTGTATGGACTTGGATGCTTCGTTGTTGTCAAACCAAGTTTCTTGACCTTCAAAGTGCTGGCAATATTGGTACAACTCCCACCATCTATGACAATGAAGCACACTTTGCCTTGAATATGGCAACGTGTCTGAAAAATATTTTGATGTGAGCACATCTACTTTTGATCTAGAGATCATGCCAACAGGACCTATTACTCAACCTAAGCCTAAGTTATTCGGGGAAGTTCTTTCACTTAAATGCATTCAAGCTTCCAATTTTTTCTTAATGTTTCAGCCTTAGATAATAAGTTATTCAATGTTTATATATATATATATATGCATATTGTTTACTAAGTTAAGTGTGTTTTACTTATGTTTTTCTAGCCTTTATGTGTGTTTCTTTATGTTTTCTAGCAGCACAATAAATTTTGGCAGCTAAGGACTTTCCAGTTAGCTCGATTGAAGCTTAACAACAAGTGTGTAGCTCAAATCAACTCTTTGGCTTTTACCCTCTGATGTATTCACTCTCTCTTGCCTTTTACTGCACTTTTTATCTCAAAAGTTCTTCAATCGAACTTACTCAAAATCCTCCAAAATATTTGTTGTATTGGCTGCAAAATAAATGTTAAAGTTTGGAAATATATGGTGTATAAGGTAGGCTTAGAAGAAAAGGCTTACGGTTCAAAGTTAGAATACTGTAATGAACAAATAACGATTTGAAATAAGGGAAAAAATCTCGAATCTTGCAGTCAATTTGCTTTATTTTTTTATCTCTTTTTTTACAATTTTTTATTTCTTTTTTATTGTTTTTTAACAACAAAACACAAGGCTTACTTGATTTAGCCTAATCTCTGATGTGATCTCGTCTTGGAATTTACTGAGATGCTTGATTTGCCTGATCGTAAATGAAGTAGCTTTGTATTGTAAGACTTGAAACGGTTTCGAATGGTTTAAACAGTGATGGTGTGTAACAAAATAGAAAGCAACGAGAATAAGATTCTGAAATTTTAGAAGGTTAATATGTCGATGGTGGAGGTAGCAATGGATGATGGAAGATGGATAGTAGTTTAGGACTTGAGAATTGAACCAACACTAAAAAGTGTGACCAGAACTCTATAACGATCTCTAGACGAAATAAGGATCTTGACCCACTAGTTAAGTAGAACTAGGAACCAAAGATATCAAAGATTTGATTCAACAAGCATAGCTTAAAGGATAGATAAAGTTCTCAAAAGAACGAACAGATAAAAACTCCCAAATCTCTTTATTCAAAGTTGTGTCTTACAATTGAAAAACTAGTCTCTATTTACAGGCTTTACAAAATAAAGTGATCAGCCAACATTCCTAGGGAGGTGTGAAGGGATAATGAATAAAAAAGAAACTTTAAAATGTGTGCCTTTGCCGCCCAATGTAATCATAAGTTAGCATGTCAATTTTCATGTGAATGTAAGCAAGCACCTTAAGCAAGCATCTCAAGCAAGCACTTCTCCAATAGTCATAATTCTTTGAATCTCCCTAATGATGTGTCTATTCATTGTCCTTGCATAAAACCTGTAAATACAAGAAATATGATTAGAAATAAAAAAGGTAATATGATTCATGCTAAATATAATAAATATATGTTATATGATTCAACGAACTCTAGTGTTGTAAAATAAACAATAAACAACATAATAGAAAACATGTGCATACTAAAACTATAATAATCAAATTGAACATATGCGTCAGAAATAAACATGCAACACGTTGCATGGACTCCCTTTCACGTTGCATGAATCTTCCGCGTTGCAGGGAATTGATTCAACTTCGACAGCTTCAATAATCTTCCATGCATGATTGCACTTGTTGCTAACTACATCTCTAAATTTCCTTGCCCTTGCACGAGTAATGGGGCCTAAGGGAAATTCCTCCAGGATCAATGGTGGTGGTGATGTCATGATCTCATAAGTAGGGATGAAACTGAGAGCGAAAAGAACAAGTGATACGCTCCAACTCTCCAAATAGCTTTGTTGAGAGAAGCTTTGATTGTCCCGATCATGAATGCAAGCAAACCTTGATCCTCCGAATGTCTTCTTGTTGAAAATGAAAAGAAATGATGATGAACAGAGTAGGGTGCAGAAGTGTATAGGATGGTGTATGAAGGAAATGAATGGAAATGATGGAAAATGGCTAAGTGTTTAGGAAAGATGATGATTTCGGATGGTGAAGAGAATGAAAATGATGGAATGAAATGGAAAGCTATTCAAAATTTTCAAGAAAGAAATTATACTAAATGTATAATCTTGTTTCTTAGAGAAAGGACTTTGAGGGTGGCAGATAGGAACTTAGACCAAATGGTTATAAGAACCAACAATCTGAAGTAGCAAAAAGGAAATGTAGGTGACGCCACAAACCAAGATAGGCTTGATAAGTCAAGAAGTTCTAAAAAGAACAAGTTTGAAAGAATAACTCACAAAGTAATTTAATTGATAAGAATTGTGTGTTTACAAAGTGAAATTGAACTCCTATTTATAGGATTACAAGGGCTGGCTAAAAGGGCATGTTCTAAGGGTGAATGGTTAGTCGGATGGGCATGTATAGGGCTTGTAATGGTTCGGCGAGGGGCTGGGGATGTTTCGACCAAAGTGGTGCCTCCCTCTAAGCTTTGCCGCCCATTTATCCCTCCAAAACTTGGCACAAAGCATCTCCCTCCAATGCTGGTTAGTTGTGTCCCTTGGGGAGGGAACATGTCCTTCCATGGTTGAGATGAAGGTTGTAGGGTGAGCTGGCTTGAGCTGAGCTAGCTAGCTAGTTGAGATAGCTAAACTTTGGAGCTATATTGAGCTAATCCGAGCTGCCCTCTAAATCCTTATTATGTGGTTTATATGTCCTACAAAGAAAACACCAAATATCATAAGTAAATGTAATGAAACTAATAGATGCATAAAACATATTATAAGTATAAAGACTGAAACAAATGTAAACTAAATGATGCATAAACATAGGCTTAAGGACTAAACATGAATAAAAAGATGTGCCTTATTAATAGTTAAGGCATGCATGTTCTTTACTTAATATGCAATATAAATAAGATGAAATACAATGCATGAAAATGAAAATGAGCATATCCTTAGCATAAGTTTCATGAATGACTAGACATTAGTATGCATGATTAATCATAAGTATCATGATAGTTAAGGCATGCATACTTACAATGCACGTGGTTTATTAATAGTTAAGGCATGCAAGTTCTTTATTAAATTCTATTGCAAAACAGTGAAAGAATAGTGTTCAAAAGTTGAACTTAGTAGAAATGAAAGGGAACGAAGGAAAAGGTTTAAAGGTTGTGGAATTTGTATGTGGAACTTGGATGTGACAATGATTTAAGAAAAAAAATATGGTTATGGAATTTACGGTTGTGTGGATGATAGGTGCAGGGAAATAGAAATGCAACAATTGGTGCGGTATGAACAAAGGAGGAACCAACACTAAATAGTGTAGACCCGTTCCTTAAGAGTTCTAAGTCGTGTACTGGGTAGATGGGTATACGGATTATGACCCACTAGTTATAGAAACTAGGAACCAACAATATAATGAAATGGAAGGGGAATGAATGCCACAAGAAAAATCTTGTAAGCCGATAAAGTTCAACAAGAACTTTGAAAGAGAAACACTCTCAAGTACATTATAAGCCAAAAGATCTTTTTACAAGAGAAATTGGGTGCCTATTTATAGGTGTAAGGCAACAACAAATTGAATGGGCTAGACAAAGATTAAAAACTCATTATGCTGGTGTTAAAGGCCTAATAAAGTGTCGGTTATCCCAATTGGCAGTCGAAAAGCTTGGTGTAGAAGGATGAATGTGGACATTCTTAGAATGAATGTAAACATACATATCATCCACATAGAAGAAACCCTTGAGCTGCCAAGCATGGTGGAGTGTCATTCATTCTCCTTTAAATGGTGATAAAGAAGCTTTAATTGTGTGTCTTCTTTGAGCTCAAAATTGATCAGCTTTAGGTAGCTATTTAAGTGGTGTTTTAAGAGCTCTTGAACGTCTTGTAACTTTGCAGTAACCGATAGCCTTCAAGTGCTGTAAAGGCTCTCTTGAATTGCCTTGAAACCTTGCTAAAACCGACAACCCTCTTTCAAGTGTCTTCAAGTGGTGTAAATCCTCTTGAATGCTTTGCCAACTTGGGAAAATGTGACCAGCCATCTATCCATGCTTAGACCTTAACTGAAACACATTAAACCATCCATTAGAAACAACATGCATCGAATAAATGTGTACCAATTATGTTCGATGAAACTCCCGAATGGAGTGTTGTGTAGCTAAATAATAAAGGATGAATTGTGTTAGGAATGATGGAAATATTGCGGAATTAAGTTCATCTTCATGTTGGTTTTTCATCAGGAGGGGAGTTCATCTTCATGTTGGTTTTTCATCAAGCAAGGTGAAAAAATGTTCTTTAATGATTTTCCACATGAATTTGATTCATAATCTATGATTTCTCATGCTTTGGGATAAATAAAACGAATTTCTAATGAGATTATTGAATTTTAATGGATTTTCTCATAAATATTGATTAGATTATAGTAATATAATGATTTCTATATAGTTCTAATGTTTTGTGCATGGGTAATAATAATCTAAAATGATTTTGTAATTTAATTCCTGTAATTAATCTAATTGGTTGAATTTAGATTTAGATTCTTGAATAGGGTAATTGATAGGATGGTTGATTTAATTATGGGATCATATTTTTAGTGTGCATGGTGGTGTGTGAAGAAATGCTTGTAAGGAGTTAAGCTAAAATGAAAGAGGAAACGAATGGCTCAGGGCAGGGGTGCGGCGCTGCTGCCTCTGTTATGTGTGAAATGTGATTAAAAAGGGGAAATTGGTTGTGCGTTGCTGCTGCCATATCCTTTGTGCATATATTGGTTATAATAAAAAAAAATGGTATTTCAAGTGGCTACAATGATCATTTGCGTGCCAATTAATGGCTATAGGGAAATGGTATTAAAATAGGAATTAGTTTCAGGGGTTTTAGGTTGCTATGGGCCACGGTGTTAAGGGAGAAGGGTATTAAACCATATCGTATATATATAAATATGGTATGAGGCACAACTGTAACTCGTGGCGTATGTTAGGAAAAGAATTTCATTTAGGTAAGTTTTCTAATGGAGATGATGAGATCATGGCATCACCACCACCATTGGACCTTGAGGAATTTTCCTTAGGCCCCATTACTCGTGCAAGGGCAAAGAAATTTAAAGATGCGGTCAGCAACAAGTGCAATCATGAATGGAAAATTATTGAAGTTACCAAAATTGAATTAATGCCATGCAACGTGGAAGATTCATGCAATGTGAAAGAGAGTCCATGCAATGTGTTGCATGTTTATTTTTGATGCATTTGTTCCATTTAATTATTATAGTTTTAGTGTGCACACATTTTCTTTTATGTTGTAGATTTATTTTACTAGCACTAGAGTTGTTGAACCATATAACATATATTTATTATATTTAGCATGCATCTATTACCTTATTTTATTTCTAATCATATTTCTCGTATATGTAATACCCTAAACCCGAGCCTAATAGCATTTACTAAAAGTGGTAACTTAATTTAAATTAGGGAATTGTGATATCCCTAAATCGGGACTAGAAATTGTTACCACTATTTAAATTTATTAGCTAGTTAAATTGTGTCCTAATCGAATGGAAGAAGGGAGTTAATTGTGAGAATTAAAAAGAATAGTCAATCATAGTGACTAAAATGAATGATTTATTAAACATAAGGTTTGCATGTTAAAAAGAGAATTAAGTGGGGTTTTAACACATGTCCATTAGATAATAAAGATGAGGGGAGATGGATAGTCATTTTTTTCTTCCTTCCTTCATCTTCTTCATTGAAACCGAAAACACCATTGAGAGAAAGAAGAGAACATGCAAGCTTAATCAATGTGGGGATTGTGGTAGAGCTTTGAAATTGTGTTCAACTTTAAGATAATGTTTAGTGTTCATGAATTTCCTCTTTGATTTTGTGATTCTAACAACTTGTTTTGCTTGAGAAATGTTAGATTGATTGCTAGAAATTAGGAATTGATTAAGAGTCTTGTATGTGTTCTTATATTGAACTGATTGGTACATATGTCTAGTGAAAACATATTAGAATCGAATGGCCTTTGAAATTGATGTTGTCATTAACCAAATTGATGGTGAAACGTTATGTTAGTTGCTGGAAAAACTTAGATGATAATTAGAATTGAGATTCTTGTTGCTGGAAATTCTATTGAGATGATGTTTTAATGAACCGATTTGAAAATATTGCTTAATTGCCCTGTTTTCATATGTTTGACACATAATTGGACTGACGTAGACATGTATGAGTGAGTATATATGTTGAACAATCATGTTAGAATTCTTGTCTAAGTGACTAATGAAGCTAGAATCTAGCTTAAGGAAATCTGTCCAGAAAACTCTGTTTCGGGCAATAAGTTTAAAATTTGTAGAAAATCACATAGATCAAATTAGGGAATAAATCTTATATATACAGAATCATGAGTATGTCTAGTTTCGTATGCAACAAATAGAATCGAATTCCGAGTTACAAAACAATTTGTAGAGATTAATCTCCAAATGATAGTGCAAACTGTCCAGAGGCATAATTTGGTGCGTCTTAGGACTAAAAACTGTATTAATTCACAATGAATAAAACTGCAAGGCCTATATGGTTAGAAACATAATTAAGTTAGCTTTCTAACGGTCTAAACGGTTCGAAATTTCGACGTACGGAATGAAAGATATGAACATTTAAGCAAGTAATGTACATGCTGTCTGGCAGCAGCAGTCTTGATGTTTTGAAATGAATGATTGAATGTATGGAGTCATGTAATGATTTAAATATTTGTTGATTTGATTCTATGGCCTTGTGTACATTGTTAGAACAAGGAGTGGACCATGTTGAAGAAGAAAGAGCTGTTCAAGCTAGTGGAAAACAAAAGGGGATTTGGATCCAAAACCAAAAATAGCTTGGAGTATTGTGAGTGTAGTTTAATATAGGGTTAGGACTTAGGTCCTAACCAAAGATGCATGTCTACTTTCTTGTTATTTCTATGCCATGTTAACAAACTTGATTTAAGCATGGTTGTTATTAAATGGGAAGAATGGCTTAAGCTAAAACTTGAGATTTAATAGTAACATGAATATTGTTAAATTAATTAGAAAGAAAAGTGAAAACAAATGCTTGATTCTTGATGCCTTCGTTGTGATCAATTCGAATAGTGCTTGAATGTATCCCTATGATTTAGATACTTGTTAACATGATATAAATCATGAATTAAAGACCTTGCTTGATGCCTAGAGATGGCATATGTTAATTGCTTGCTTGAATGACAAGTTAAATTGCGAAATGTTGAGCTAAGGTTCAATTGGCCTAAGGGATATATATATGTATGCATGATCTTGAAATGTATCACTCAAATTGATCCTTGAATAAGCTATTGCTTGACTTGAACATGTAATACTTGAATAAGTGATTCATAATTAAACAAAGCCTTGGTTGCTAGTGGTTATAGGTAGAATGGCATGCCATAGAGTCTAGAGCTCTTTTGTGTTGGGTGGACTACGGTCCAGGGCTAAGGCCTGTAAATGGCGACAGTAGGAGGGACGTGTGAATGGTCTTTATCGACAGTAGGAGGGTAATGACCAGTAACTTATTATTTGGCGATAGTTTGGTTGGGACTCGTTACCTAGGCAACTATATACCAAGGATTGAGTTAGAAGAGATAACAATTAAGAATGTTAACATGGAATTTACTTGTTGCTTGAAATGCAAAACTCGAAATGGTTAATGTTTACACTTGAATTGTCTTGCGTAAAAGTAATGCTTGTAATTGTTACTTGAAAAACAAGCTTTGAAATGGAATGTGGTTATACTTGACTTGAGAAGTAGGAATATTGCTTGAATATGTTATTGATTGAATTGAAGTGTATTAAAGCTTGAACTATGATCCATGTCTATTGCTTGTCACACTATTCGAAAGACACCATGAACTATGTCATGATCAAACTTGGTTGTTACTAGATTTCTTGCTTGTTGGCTTCCGAATTATGATATGTATATTACTCAATGTTATTTAAATACTTGGCTATAGGATGTCATGCTCAATTCGAATACTACTATTCTTGAATAAAATTATTTGACTAAATGAAACTTGTTCTAATGATTGGTTAAATTAGATTACTACCTCACTAAGTACATCTTGTGCTTATCACTCTTGTTTTCCATTCTTCCCAACCTGTAGGATAAGGGATTCGAAGCAATCTCCCAATTTTGAAGCTTATTTCTTCAGCCTAAAGCAAAGCACAAGCCAAGCTAGAGTATGGATCTATACTTGTTTTGTAATACTCCTAGTTGGTGGCACCTAGGCTTGTATATAGCTAAGACTAGATCATGCATCTTGCTACTTTGAAAGTTCGTACATATGTATATATTTTGGCTTTCAATGTTATCAAACTTTGTTCTTATATCTTGTTATGCATATGTATATAAAACCGAATGGAAATGTACCTAATCTAGCTTCATGAACGATTTGAGAAATCCATGATAAACATGATCTAGCATATTGCTGAATGTATAAAGAATGACACACTAAATGCTTCTTGAATCATGGTTCGAATGTATGCACATATGCCTATGCTTAATAATTCGAATTAAAGTTCATGTGAATGGAATGGTCAAGCTACGTACATATATGTGATATTAGACTGAAATTATTAGGTTCTAGTTAAAAATGTTATTTGAATGCTTGTATGATTGTTAAGTTCCTTGCTAGCTGCTCAACTCATCGATTAGTGATGAGTTCTAAAAAATTTCCAGTATTTCCCGTAACGCTCCCGAGCCAGTTTACTCCTAAAACGGGATGGGGGTGTTACTGTATCTACACGTGTTATGCAAGGACAATTAATAGACACATCACTAGGGTGATTCAGAGAATTGTGACTGTTGGAGAGGTGCTTGCTTGACATGTTTGCTTACGTTCACATGCAAATTGACATGCTTTCTTACATTCATGATGGACGGCAATTCTATAGCGGTGCTTGCTTACATTTACATGAAAATTGACATGCTTGCTTACATTCTCAGTGGACGGCAATTCGCTTGAGGTGCTTGTTTGAGGTGCTTGCTTACATCCACTTGCAAATTGACATGCTAGCTTATGATTACATTGGGAGGCAAAGGCACAAATTTCAAGGTTTTTAATTTTTAATTCATTATCCTTTCACACCTCCCTAGGAATGTTGGCCGATCACTTCATTTTGTAAAGCCTATAAATAGAGGTTGGTTTTTCAATTGTAAGACACAACTTTGAATTAAGAAATTTGAGAGTTTTTATCTATTCATTCTTTTGAGAAATTTATCGATCCTTCAAGTTCTGCTTGTTGAATCAAACCTTTGATATCTTTGGTTCCTAGTTCTACATAACTAGTGGGTCAAGATCATTATTTTGTTTAGAGATCGTTATAGGGTTCGAGTCACACTTTTTAGTGTTGGTTCAATTCTCAAGTCCTAAACTACTTTCCATTTTCCATTTTCTAATTCTACAACCACCATCAAACACATTAACCATCCAAAATTCCAAAATCTCTATTCTCATCACTTTCTATATCATTACTCACCATCACCTTTTAAACCATCTGAAACCGTTGCAAGTCTTACAACACAAAGTTACTTCATTTACGATCGGGCAAATCAAGAATCTCGGTAACTTCCAAGATGAGATCGCATCAGATGGTAATCAGAGCTTAGGCTAAATCAAGTAAGCCTTTGTGTTTCGCTATTAAAAAAGAACAAAAAAAGAAAAAAGATAGAAAAGGAAAGAATTTTCGTAAAAAAAAGAAAGCAAATCGACAACAAGGGTTAAGATTTTTTTCCTTGTTTCAGATCGTTATTTGTTCATTTTAATATTCTAACTTTGAATCGTAAGCCTTGTCTTCTAATCCTACCTTATACACCGTATCTTTCCAAACCATAACATCTACTTTGTAGCCAAATTCAACAAGTATTTCAGAGGATTTTGAGTAAGTTCGATTCAAGAACTTTTGAGAGAAAAAAAGCGATGAAAGGCATGAGAGAGCGAGTACATCATAGGGCAAAAGCCGAAGAGAGCGAGTGATTTTTTTATTTTTTATTTTTTCCCTCTTTTTCTTTCTTTTGGAGTGAACAGGGAGCCATGAACGCGGATAAGAATATAGGGGAGTCTAGTAAAGGACAAATAGGAAGAATCCCGAGGCTACAGTTTCAAGCACTTGTTCGAGAATTGGGACAACTTATGGATCAAAAACTCAAGTCAATACATGAGCAGATTGATGGCCTTGAAGAGAGATCTGTGGGAGCCCCAACGATTCTAGCACAAGGTAACCACAACAAGGCGTCCAAAAAGGGGAGTGATACACTCCAACTCTCCAAATGGCTTTGTTGAGAGAAGCTTTGATTGTTCTGATAGTGAATGCAAGCAAGCCTTGATCCTCTAAATGTCTTCTTGTCAAAAATGAAAAGAAATGATGATAAACAAAGTAGGATGCAGAAGTATGATAGCGTGGTGTTTAAGAAAGGGATGAAAATGATGGAAATGGCTAAGTGTTTTGGGTGGGTCGGATATAGTGGTGAAATGGAAACAAGGAAATGAAATGGAAAAGATGGATAGTATTCAAAGGTTTCAAGAAAGAAACTATACTAAAAGTATAATCCCGTTTCCTACAGAAATGACTTTGAGGGTGGTAGGGTGACTTAGATCGAAGGTTAAGAATAACCAACAATCTGAAGTATCAAAAGGAAAGGTAGGTGACGCCACAACCAAGATATGTTTGATAAGTCAAGAAGTTCTAAAAAGAAGAAGTTTGAGAGAATAACTCACAAAGTAATTTAATTGATAAGAATTGTGTGTTTACAAAATGAAATTGAACTTCGATTTATAGGATTACAAGGGCTACCGAATGGGCATGATTCAAAGGTGTTATGGTTGTTCGGCCATGCTTGTGTCTCCCTCCAAAATGGCCCAAAGGCTTCCTCCAAGGAATGTGTAAACATTCGGCTGAATGGTGCCTCACTCCATGTGTTTCCCTCCATTATTTTGGCGCCTAACTTGGTTTCCCTCCAAGGCTGGTCGGTTGTGTCCCTTAGGGAGGGAACATGTCCTTCCATGGTTGAGCTGAAGGTTGTAAGGTGAGATGAGATGAGCTGATTGAGCTGAGGATGAGCTAGATTGAGCTGAGCTAGCTAAACATTAGAGCTTTCTTGAGCTAAACCGAGCTGCCTTTAGCCAGGTAAGCTTCCCCTTTAATGTCCTTGAGTCTTCCTCGAGCTATTGGAGTGATTAGGAGCTGATTTAAAGCTTGCCTTGACAATTTGAGCTATTAGTTGGTTAAGCTATTGTGGCAATCTTAAGTTGCCTCCTAGTTGGTTGCCTTGGCAAGTGATGCACTCCAACTCTTCAATTGATGTTGTTGAGAGAAGCTTTGATTGTCCCGACTGTGAATGCAAGAAAGCCTTGTCCTCCGAATGCTTTCTTGAAGAAAATTGAACAAGGGATGTAAAGAAAGTATGGGTGCGGAAGTATGGTAGCATGGTGTATGATTTAAAGGGATGAAAAGGATGGAATGGTGAAGGGTTTAGGGGCTATTCGGATAGGTAGTGAATTGAAAAGGTTGGAAATAAAGATAAGTAGTATTCAAAGGTTCAGAAGAGGAACTTATGCTATGAAAGCACAAACCTGTTCTTAAAGAGGCTTTAAGGATGGTAGGGTGACTTAGACTGAAGGTTAAGTATAACCAACAATATGAAGTATCAAATATGAAGATAGGAAGATGCCACAAACCTTAGAAAGGCTTAATAAGTTGAGAAGTTCTTAAAAGAACAAGTTTGAGAGATAAACTCACAAAAAGGAATTTTATATAATCTAAATTGTGTTTTTACAAATGAATTCATGTCCTATTTATAGGTTTACAAAGGGTGGCCGAATGGGCATGATTCAAGGAGTATGTGGCTATTCGGCCATGCTCATGTCTCCCTCCAAATGGTAGAATGGGCATCTAGAATGCTGGTGATGATTCAGCCAACTATTCAAGGGCTGGTGATGCTTCGTGATGGCGCCAAAGTGTGGAGAGGTTCCACGGGTTCCATCCATGGCCTAATGGTTGCCTAGGTGACCCTTCATGCTTAGCTAGCTAGGTAGTGAAGCTAGCTAGCTATGTGGTGGAGCTAAGAGTGATAGCTTGAGTTGAGTTAAGCTCCTCGAGTTGGGCATGAGTTGACTTGAGCTAAGCGAGCTAGCTCAACGAGCTAGCTAAACCTTGCAGCTGATTTGAGCTATTCCGAGCTGTCTTTAGTGATCTCCTCCTTTAGTGTCATTGAGCTTGTCTCGTGCTATTGGAGTTGTTAGGAGATGAATTGGAGCTATCCTTACCTTGAGTCATTTCCAAGCTGATTTGAGCTAGTTGTGAGCTGAATGAGCTGATGCCAAGCTGCCCTTTAATCCCTTGTCATGTGTTTAATGTGTCCTACAAAGAAAACACCAAAATAACATAAGTATAGTAATCAAACTGATAAAAAAATAAGTATAGGGACTGAAATGCATATGTATGCTAAATGATGTTTTAAAATAAATATAAGGCTTGAAATGCATGTTAAGCATAATATAAGGACTAGAATGCCTACGATCATCAAAAGAAAAGATGTGGTTTAATAATAGTTAAAACATCCATGAATAATACTTAATATGCAATATAAATAAGATGAAATATAATGCAAAATGCATGAAACAAACATATCTCTAATATAAGTTTCATGAATGACTAAACAACAATATGCATGCTTAAGTACAAATAACATAATCATATAATTAATATATATATATAAGAAAAGTTAGCAAAAACTCCCTCTTCTTTCATGGTTGTAAAACAAGATGAAAGCATAGTGAATGTAAGCAGAAATAGGAATGCATCAGCAAGTGTAAACTTGCAAGCTAATTTGAGCTTGAATTGAACTATCTTTTAAACTCTTTGAGCTAGTTGTGATCCAAATGAGCTCATGTCGAGCTGCCCTCTAAATCCTTGTTATGTGGTTTATATGTCCTACAAAGAAAACACCAAATATCATAAGTAAATGTAATGAAACTAATAGATGCATAAAAACATATTATAAGTATAGGGTCTGAAACAAATGTATGTAAACTAACTGATGCATAAACATAGGTTTAAGGACTAAAAATGCATAAAAAAGATGTGGTTTATTAATAGTTAAGGCATGCATGTTCTTTACTTAATATGCAATATAAATAAGCTGAAATACAATGCATGAAAACTAAATATATATCCTCATAAAGATGTGAAACATAGGTTATGCAAATGAAACATATGATAACTCAAGTATATCCTAATATGAAAACGCATGCTTAAAACAATAATTAATGCATAAATAAGATAATAAAAGATAAAGTAAGGTAGAACTCCCTTAGAATCAGCCTTGAGGATTTTCAATGATGTGATAAAGTCATGGAGAAAGTTGCTGCTAATTTAGATCGCATTAGGGAGATTGAGCAAATTGTGGATGACAACGAACAACTTGTTGTTGTACAAAATCAACGCCCACATCGGAGGAATCAAGAAAGGGTTGATGATAACCCGGAAATTTATCTTGAGTGGGAGCAAAAGATCGAATACATCTTTGATTGTCACAATTACTCCGAGCAAAAGAAGATAAAATAGCATCCATTGAATTCACTAATTATGCAATAGTTTGGTGGAACCAGTTAACCATGAACAGACGAAGAAATAGAGAACGCCAGTGTCTACGTGGGAGGAAATGAAAGGCATAATGAGGAAGAGGTTTATACCAGCTTACTATCATCGAGAATTTATGCGGAAACTCCAGAACCTCAAACAAGGCAACGTGAGTGTGGAAGATTATTTTAAAGAGATGGAGATGGAAATTATAGCTAATGTGGAGGAAGACACTGAATCTACCATGGCAGGGTTCATTTCAGGTCTAAATCAAGACATAGCCGACACCGTGGATTTGTAAACTATGTGGACTTAGAAGAATTGGTTCACTTGGCTATGAAGGTGGAACAACAACTTAAACGTAAAGGTACATCCCAAAACAACCCTTTTACTTCTAAATGGAGTCATAATTCTAAATTGGGACAGATTGCTCCCAAAGCGCCATACAAACCAAATCAGTTCAAGGAAACCATTAGGACTACAAAACCCAACAAGATTGTTGATGTGAACAAAGGAAAGCCACAAGCTACACCAAACCGATCTAGGGATATTCAATGCTTCAAATGTCTTGGAAGGGGACATATAACTAGTTAGTGCCCAAATAGGCATACTATGGTGATTCGAGGAAGTGGCAAGATTGAATCCGAATCAGAAAAAGAAGTTGATGCCATAAGTGAAGATGGTGAAGACTTGGACACTTCTGTTAAAGGAGAAATGCTTATTGTGAAAAGGAGTCTAAATACACAAATTGTGCCAGGCGACCGACAACGAGAGAATATCTTTATACACGTTACCATATAAATAGAAATGTATGTTTTGCGATTATTGATGGAGGAAGTTGTGCTAACGTTGCCAGCACATTATTGGTGGATAGACATGGATTGCTGACAACAAAATACCCACACCCGTACAAGCTTCAATGGCTTAATGATGGTGGATAATTGAAGGCGGCCAAGCAGGTACTCGTACCATTTTCCATCAGTAGATACAAGGATGAGGTCCTATGTGATGTTGTACCCATGCACGCTAGCCACTTACTTTTTGGGAGGCCTTAGCAGTTGAATCGAATAGTGAATCATGACCGATATAACAACCGATACTCATTAACTTTTGAAGGAAGGAATCACACGCTAACCCCTTTATCACCACAACAAGTACAAGATGATCAATTACGCTTGAAAAAGATTTTCCAAGGATTAAAAGAAAAAGAAAAAAATGAGAGGAAAAACGAGCGAGAGAATAAGAGAAAAACAATAAGTATTAGTAAAAGTGGGAAGGGAAACAGTGAAATTGGAAGCAGGGGAGAGAAGCTTAAAATGAGCGTATATGCGAGGGGTAGTGAAATTAGAAAATGTGTTTTGGTGAGGCAAACACTTCTTGTGCTTTTGTACAAGGAAAATTTTTTGAACACTAAAAAACTCGATGCAATATTACCTTCTTCTATTGTTTCTCTTTTGCAGGATTTTGAAGATGTTTTACCTACGAGATTCCAGGATGTTTACCACCTATCGTGGCATAGAGCATCAAATTGATTTTGTGCCTGGTGCTACATTACCCAATCGACCAGCATATAGGAGTAGCCTCGAGGAAACAAAAGAGTTACAGTGACAAGTACAAGAATAGATGGAAAAGGGCTATATTTGAGAGTGCTTAAGCCCATGTGTTGTTCTTGTACTGTTGGTAGCCAAGAAAGATGGGTCATGGTGCATGTGTGTAGATTGTCGAGCAATCAATCAGATCACAATCAAATATTGACATCCTATACCATGCCTAGATGATATGTTGGATGAATTGAGTGGTTCCAGTATGTTTTCAAAGATTGATCCTAAAAGCAAATATCACCAAATCAGGATGAGAAAAGGTGATGAATGGAAAACAATGTTCAAAACAAAACAAGGTTTGTATGAGTGGACTGTGATGCCTTTTGGTTTAACAAATGCACCTAGCACATTTATGAGATTGATGAATCACGTCTTACAACATTATATTAGTAAGTTTTGTGTTGTTTATTTTGACGACATTCTCATAAATAACTGTTATTTGGAGGACCATGAAATACATCTCAGGTTTGTTTTGAATACACTTCAAAAGGAGAAATTTTATGCTAACTTAAAAAAAATGTGTTTTTTGTACAAACAAACTTGTGTTTCTAAGATTTGTAGTGAGTTTCGAAGGCTTAGAGGTTGATTACGAGAAAGTAAAAGTAATTGAAGAGTGGTCGACGCCTACAAGGATTAGCGAGGTAAGGAGCTTTCATGGATTGGCTAGTTTCTATCGAAGGTTCAATCCTAATTTTAGTACCATTGCCACTCCTTTAACTAATGTGATTAAAAAGAATGCAAGTTTTTTTTGGAATATTGAGCAAGAATAGGCTTTTAATCAGATTAGGAGTGCTTAACGAAGGCACCATTACTTTCTTTACTAAACTTTGATAAGACATTCAAGATCGAGTGTGATGCTTCAGGTGTAGAAATTGGTGTTGTTTTATCACAAAAGGGACGTCCAGTTGCATATTTTAGCGAGAAACTAAATGGAGCAACCCTGAACTATCCAAAATACGACAAGGAAATGTATGCTTTAATTAGAGCCTTGGAAAATGGCAACATTAACTATGGCCGGAGGAATTTGTTGTTCATACAGACCATGAGTCATTGAAACACATCAAGCAACAACACAAACTCAACAAAAGACACGCCAAATGGGTTGAGTTCCTTGAGTCATTCTTTTACGTCATCAAGTACAAGAAGGGAAAAGAGAACATTGTTGTTAATGCCCTATCTCGGAGGTATGTGCTTTTTAATTCTCTTGAATCTGAACTGATTGGATTTGCATTTCTTAAGAACTCTATGCTACTGTTCTTGATTTTGGAGAGATCTTTAAAGCATGTGAGAAAGGTGCATTTGACAAGTTTTACAGGCACGATGGGTTCTTATTCAAGGAAAGGAAGCTTTGCATCCCTCAAAGTAGTGCATATGAGGTCTTAGTGAAGGAAGCCCATAGCGGGGGGGCTTATGGGATATTTTGGATTTAACAAGACGTTGAACATCCTACAAAAGTATTTGTTTTTGCCAAAAATGAAAAAAGATGTGGAACGAATTTATGAGCGATGTATCACTTGTAAAAGGGTAAAATCAAGACTTCAACCTCAAGGGTTGTACATGCCATTACCAATCCCTAAAGAGTCGTGGGTTGACATTTCCATGGACTTTATTTTAGGACTTTCTAGAATAAAGAATGGAAGAGATTCCATTTTTTTGGTTGCCGATAGGTTTTCAAAAATGGCACACTTTATTTCCTGTCATAAAACTGATGACGCTTACAATATTGCTAATCTATTTTTTAGGGAGATTGTGCATTTACATGGACTTCCAAGGACAATCATTTTAGATCGAGATACAAAGTTTTTGAGTCATTTCTGGAGATCTTTATGGTGCAGGATTGGGACAAAGTTATTATTCTCTACAACTTGTCATCCTCAAACTATTGGCCAAAATAAAGTGGTAAATCGAGTACTTTCAACTTTGTTGCGGTCTTTGATTAGAAAGAATCCAAAATCGTGGGAAGAGAGATTGCCACATGTGGAATTTTCTTACAACAGATCAGTTCATTCAGCCACCAAATTCACACCATTTAAGGTGGTATATGAGTTTAATCCATTATCTCCTATGGATTTGTTACCTTTGCCCATTGATCAAGAATTAAACACGGACAGGAAAAACAAGGTTGAATCTGTGAAAAAGCTTCATCAGAAGGATCGAGAGAATATTAAGAAAAGAACAAATCAATATGAACAATAAGAAAATAAAGGGTGAAAGCGAGTCAACTTTGAACTCGGTGATTGGGTTTGGGTGCACTTCAGGAAGGAATGATTTTCGGCATATAAGAAATCTAAACTCTCACCTAGAGTGGATAAGCCATTTTAAGTATTGGAGAAGATCAATGATAATGCCTAGAAGATAGATATTCTAGGAGAATTTGGTGTTAGTGCAACATTTATGTTTCAGACTTATCTCTTTTTGAGCAAGGTAACAATTTGAGTACAAATTGCTCTTAAGAAGGGGTGGATGACGAGATCATGGCATCACCACCACCATTGGACCTTGAGGAATTTCCCTTAGGCCCCATTACTCGTGCAAGGGCAAGGAAATTTAGAGATACGGTCAGCAACAAGTACAATCATGCATGGAAAATTATTGAAGCTGCAGAAGTTGAATCAATGCCATGCAACATGGAAGATTCATGCAACGTGAAAGGGAGTCCATGCAATGTGTTGCATGTTTATTTTTTATGCATATGTTCCATTTAATTATTATAGTTTTAGTGTGCACGTATTTTCTATTATGTTGTTTATGGTTTATTTTACTAGCACTAGAGTTTGTTGAACATGCATCTATTAACTTATTTTATTTCTAATCATATTTCTCGTATCTACATGTGTTATGCAAGGACAATTAATAGATACATCACTAGGGAGATTCAGAGAATTGTGATTATGGAAATGTGCTTTCTTGAGATTCTTGCTTGGCTTTGGAGGAGCTTGCTTGACATGCTTACTTACGTTCACATGGAAATTGACATGCTAGCTTATGATTGCATTGGGAGGCAAAGACACACATTTCAAGATTTTTAATTTTTAATTCATTATCCTTTCACACCTCCCAAGGAATGTTGGCTGACCACTTCATTTTGTAAAGCCTATAAATATAGGTTGGTTGTTCAATTGTAAGACACTACTTTGAATTAAGAAATTTGAGTTTTTTTCTCTTCTTTCTTTTGAGAGCTTTATCGATCCTTCAACTTTTGCTTGTTGAATCAAACATTTGATATCTTTGGTTCCTAGTTCTACATAACTAGTGGGTCAAGATCCGTATTTTGTTTAGAGAATGTTATAGGGTTCGGGTCACACTTTTTAGTGTTGGTTCAATTCTCAAGTCCTAAAATACTTTCCATTTTCCAATTCTACCACCACCATCAAAGACATTAACCACTGCAAGTCTTATAACACAAAGTTGTTTCTTTTACGATCGGGCAAATCAAGCATCTCGATAACTTCCAAGACAAGATCGCATCAGGTGATATGCAAGTAAATTGGTTACTTTAGTGTGGTCCAATTTATATTGACCCTTGCATTTTCTTGTGGAAGATGGTAAGTGTTCGGACGTTTTTTGGTTAGGCGTCGAGGCGTTGGTGTTAAGGCGTCAGCATCAAGGCGATGTCAAGTTGGTAAGTGCAAATATAAGTTGGTTTTTCAAATAATGTTTGAACTAAGGTTTGGGGGTTTGGTTATATCCTAGCAAGCTTAACTAAGCTGAGAATTATGTTTTCCCTATTTACGCTTTTTGAATATCAGTTTGATATGAGACTTGATTTACATGTCTTGGTTTAAAAGCATGGATTGATTTACTTACTGTTTTATGCATCTTTTAAGTGATATGCAATGATTTATGAAGAATATGGATACGTATGAGCATTAAGAAATGGTTCCTAAATGGATGTGGTTGTTGCCTTTGGCAATGTGGATTTGCATATGGAATTGTTTTGTTAAATGCATATGAAAAACAATGTGTAAACATGTTTAAAAGTATATATTGGCAAGTGACAATGGTTAAAAGTTATCAGATATAGTTGGCTAGCCATAGGGTTTAAATTGCACTATAAAAAGTCATCTCATGTGTGTCGAGGGGTTGTGCTCCACCATGGGAAACGAACCGGTAGAGGTTTAATTGTGTAGAATTCTCCCACAGGTGAATTTATACATAGTAGCCATTGAGGGGTAGTAGTACCATGCTCGGGTTTGAAGATGTATATGAAGTGGTCGAAGGAACCACTTGGAAAATCTGAGTATCCGATGTGTTTTTGCAAATGGAATGGTTTGGTTTTGGCCAATATATGAATTAATGTATCATGGTAAATGGATTATGTTTTGTACAATGTGATTTATACATGTTGCGCTCTTTAAGCTTTGATCTTAGAAGAATAAGCATGTGAAGGCTTAAATTGAGGATGTATATGGAAGTTATGCATGGAATCCATAATACATGGTTATGCTTATAAGATAAAATGATTTGAGTTATGCATATGTTTTGGAAAGTTTAGCAAATGATCTCTTAATTTCAAAGAATGCTCTTTAAGCTTTGCAAATAAAATGATCATGCATAAGATAGCTTAAATTGAGATTTTGCATATGGGATTAGGTTCGCAATCCATGATTCATGTTTATGCATTTGATGTAATATGATTTAAGGGTTATGTGTAAATGATTTGAAAAGTTTTAGCAAATGATCATTTAGTTCCAAAGATTAGTTTTATACATTTATTTAAATGCTTTGGAAATGATGATTTTGTCTTTCTTTTATATGGTTTTCCAATAACGGTTTTGATTTGAAAATGGATTGAGGTTTTACCCTTTTTAGCGCACTCACTAGGCATTATAATATGCTTATGCTCTCTTTTCTCCCGTCAAAGCAATGATTAAAGCAAGTGTGAAATTGTGGTTCGAGGTAAGGTGGGATCCCAAGACAAACATATTAAAAGAGTATGTTTAAGGTTTTATCATTATTTGTAATAAGGCACTATGGGTCAAGTTTTGGGATGGATTGTTTTATTTAAGGAACGTTAACTTGATTGATTTTGTATCACGCTAGATGATGGTTTTACTTAATGACTAAGATGTTGGTATTATTTTTTTAACGGTTTGTATATTTGTTGGTTATGACCTAATGTTTTAAAATGGCTTAAGTAATGGTTGGAATGACAGTTTATGTTCTAAGTGTATTTGTGGTCACGTGTTTAATTCCTTAATTAATCTCTAAGCCTATGTTGATGTCTTGACCATTTGGTGGTTATTGGATAATGATTTATATTGTTAGGAAGCATGCCTCTAGATTACTTGTATGAATATGAATTGTGCTGAACAATTGGTATGGAATTAATTGAGCTTATGTGTTTAATGGCGGTTAATTCGGTTAATGGATTTTACCGAATTTAGATTCTTTGCACTTTGGTCACTATATGTTGTTGCATCAATTAAATAAGTAAATAATGTTTGTTTGACCTGAGATTTTGCAAGCAAGCTTTTAATGTATCTAATTCCAGTGAGAAGCTTTTATAAACATTTTAGTCCCTATATTTTGGCAGTTTTACAATATAGTCCTTAATTTCGTATTTTGCTAAATTGGATGCTTATTTGTTATCCATTGAAGCTAAAATTTGACACGCATGCATGAAATATGATTAATTAACAATTTGTAACCTGAAACTTGTATAAGTCCCTATAATTCTTAGGATTTACATTTTGGTCCCTCGATTGCTTGTATTCGCAATTAGGAATCTTATCGATGTTCAAATCGAATGAAAATTGAATCACCGCTTGTATGAACATGTTAGGTCTTAATAAAGTGATGTGATCACAACTAGCAAAGACCCGGAGGAATTTCCTAGTGGGCCTATGACTCGTGCTAGGGCCAAGAAGTTCCAAGAAGCTATGGGAATTTTGTTTAGTCAAAGCTTGAAGTTGAAGGAGAAAACACCAGCTTTGATTTAACAATGCAACATCCTACTTGTGCATGATTTTGCATAAGTTTCTCTAAGTCTTTTATATTTAATCCCAGCATATGTGCATGAATAAATTAGTCTTTGTGTTCATTTAAACATTCTGATTCATTTATGCTTGTTTAGAACATTTAAGCTTGTTAGTTTAATTAATACATGTCAGTTCATTAATGCATGATAGTTTACTTAAAGCATGTTAGTTTTCTTATGTTTGTGAATTCATTTAGTGTGTGAGTTATTTAATTAAACTAGTTCATTCAATGTAACTAGTTCTATTAATTTAACTAACTAATTAAAACTGTTTTGGCATTTGCTTTCTTTTTAATAAATAATTTGTTTCTAATGGATGGTTTAATGTGTTTCAACTAAGGTCTGAGCATGGATAGATGGCTGGTCACTTTTTCCCAAGTTGACAAAGCATTCTAGAGGATTTACACCACTTGAAGACACTTGAAAGAGGGTTGTCAGCTTTAGCAAGGTTTCAAGGAAATTCAAGAGAGCCTTCACAACACTTGAAGGCTGTCGGTTACAACAAAATTACAAGGCATTTAAGAGCTCTTAAAACACCACTTAAAGAGCTACTTTATCATCCCTTAAAGCTGGTCAGTTTTGAACTTAAAGAAGACACACAATTAAAGCTTCTTTATTATCTTTTAAAGGAGAATGAATGACACTCCACCAAGCTTGGCAGCTCAAGGGTTTCTTCCATGTTGACGATATGTATGTCCACATTCATCCTTCAACACCAAGATTTTCGTCTGCCTATTGGAGATGGGATAACTGACACTTTATTAGGCCTTTAACACCAGCATAATGAGCTTTTAATCTTTGTCTAGCCCAATCAATTTGTTGTTGCCTTACATCTATAAATAGGCACCCAATTTCTCTTGTAAAAACATCTTTTGGCATATATTATACTTGAGAGTGTTTCTCTTTCAAAGTTCTTTTTGAACTTTATCAGCTTACAAGATTGTTCTTGTGGCATTCTTTTCCCTACCATTTTCATTATATTGTTGGTTCCTAGTTTCTATACCTAGTGGGCACAATTCGTATACCCTTCTACCCAATACACGGCTAAGAACTCTTAAGGAACGGGTCTATAGTATTTAGTGTTGGTTCCTCTTTTCTTCATACCGCACCACTTGTTGCATTTTCTATTTCCCTACACCTATCGTCCATACAACCAATTTAAAATTCTTACTTGAATCACGATCGGGCAAACTTGGATAACAATTCGGCCATCATACAACCGGATTCGTATTAATTGGTATTAGAGCGTTGTCGATTTAGTAAGTTGTTCGATTCATCTCCTTGTATATTTAAAAAAATAAAAAAATCAGAATTCTCAAAAGATGAAAAGTTCAAAGAGGGAGGGATCAATTTGAAAGTTTACAAAAAAAGAGGTTTGGTTGTGATTTCTTTTTTTGTTGTTATCACATTTTGTTTTAATTCCAGATTGCTATTTCTTCTTTTAAACTACCCAATTTGCTACATAATCTTTGTTTCCTATCCTAACCACTTTGTTTTAGCTGAATTCCACAAGGAAACTTGTTAGGCTTTGAATAAGTTCTCTAAGGACTTAGAAAAGAGAACAAGAGTGGTAAAAGGCAAGAGTGCACGTCAAGGGAAAAGCCTATTCCTAGTGAAACACGAGTGTGAGTGCATTTTCTTTGGAGTGGAAAGGTGAGATTTTGTGCTGGTGAGGTTTATATTTTATTTGAGTTACTAATCATGTCTCAAGGATTAGGTAATGGTGGAGAAAGAGGACAACCAATTTTCCAAAATCAGGCTTTGCTCCAAGCAATGGCCAAAATGATTCAAAATCAGTTGGAGCCTCTGTTGGACCGTATAGAACAGCTTGAACTTTCTCAAGCTAACGATGGCCATGAAGAGTTAAATGAAGAAGTAGATGATGTGCCAGATCACATATCACATGAAAGTATGGCACAACAAGGCCAAAGAGCTCGCCCAAGAATAGATGATAATCTCAGCAATATCAAAATTACCATTCCTCCTTTTCAAGGAAGAACAGATCATGAAGCCTATCTTGCATGGGAAAAGAAAGTTGAGCATATCTTTGAGTGCCACAACTACTCTAAACTTAAGAAGGTAAAACTTGCAGCCATTGAATTTATGGATTATGCATTAATATGGTAGGATCAGTTGACATCTAGCAGGAGACGCAATAGTGAACATCAAATCTCTACTTGGAATGAGATGAAAGCTGTTATGCGTAGACGATTCATTCCAACTCACTACCACAGGGAGCTGTTTAACAAGCTTCAAAACCTCACACAATGCAACCGTAGTGTTGAGGACTATTATAAAGAGATGGAAGTAGCCATGATCCGAGCCAATATTGTTGAGGATCAAGAAGCCACAATGGCTAGATTTCTCTCCAGCCTTGATCCTAACATTGCGGCCACAGTTGAGTTGCAACATTATGTGGAGATTGAAGACATGGTCCATATGGCCGTGAAGGTGGAGAGGCAACTCAAAAGAAAGGGCACCACCTGTGCCTAGGAGGTTCATCTTCCAAATGGGGACAAGGTACCTACAAACAAAAGCCATCCTTTTCTCCTAAAGAACTAGGCGGTCCATCAAAGAATGCCAAACCCTTTGCCCAAACCAGCAAGGGAAAGAGCATAACTATGCCAATTCGATCCCGTGATGTCCAATGCTTCAAGTGTTTGGGGTGAGGTCACATTGCTAGCCAATGCCCTAACCGCAACACTATGTTCATCTGTGACGTTGGAGAGATCAAAACCGATCAAAACTGATCAGTTAGAGCATGCCGTAGATGGAGAGGTCTTTTTTGTTAAAAGGAGCCTAATCATGCAAGCCATTTAGGGGGACCAACAATGCGAGAAAATTTTCCACACTCGCTGCCATATCAATGGGAAGGTATGCTTTGTCATTATAGATGGTGGAAGTTGCACTAACGTTTCTAGTACTTTGATGGTAGAAAAGCTCGGCCTAGCAACAACAAAACATCTACACCCCTACAAAATGTAGTGGCTTAATAATGGTGGAGAACTCAAAGTTACCAAGCAAGTCATTGTGCCATTTTCCATTGGCAAGTACAAAGATAAGGTGCTATGTGATGTCGTACCAATGCATGTTGGTCATCTCTTGTTAGGGAGGCCATGGCAGTTCGATAGGAGAGTCATCCACGATGGTTATACCAATCAGTATATCCTAACTCATGAAGCCAAGAAGATAACCCTAGCCCTGCTTTCACCAAAGCAAGTTCACAAAGATCAAATACATTTGAGAGAATGTTTTGAAAAAGCCAAAAAGAGTGACAAAAATTTTGATAGAAAAGCAAAGGACGGTGAGGTAACATCCGAGAGAAAATCAAAAGAGGGTGAAAAAGAAGAGATAAAAAAGTGAGCATCTTTGTAAGAGAGAAAGAAATCAGAAAGGGTTTATTGTCAAAAAAGATGGTTCTTGTACTCGTGTACAAAGAGAGTTTATTAAGCACTAACAAACTTGGCCCAAATCTGCCATCTTTTATTGCTTCATTACTGCAGGAATATGAAGATCTATTCCCAGAGGAGATTCCAAGTGGGCTGCCTCAAATTCGTGGAATAGAACACCAAATTGACTTTGTTCCTGGTGCTATCATACCTAACCGACCAGCTTACAGAAGCAACCCTAAGGAAACCACGAAATTGCAAAGGCAAGTTTTGGATTTAATGGAAAAGGGGTATGTGAGAGTGATGTGAGCATATCAACACCATGTGATCCAGAGGTCATGCCAACAAGACCTATTACTCGATCTAAGGCTAAATTATTCAGGGAAGTTCTTTCACTTAAATACATTGAAGCTTCCAACTTATTTCTCAATGTTTCAGCCTTAGATAATAAGTTCTTCAATGTGTTACATGCTGATATGTGACATATTAAGTACTTATACGTACTATATATTTATATGGATATTATTTACTAAGTTAAGTGTGTTTATATTATGTTTTCCAGTATTTATATGTGTTTATTTTGTTTTTTACAATAGCACAATAAAATGTGGCAGCTAAGGACTTTCCAACAAGCTCGATTGAAGCTTCTCAATACATGTGTAACTCAACTCAGCTTCAAACAGCCCACAAGCATGTTTTTTAGCTCGTTTCAGCTCCAACACTCCAAATCAGCTCAATTCAAGCTCAACTAGCTCACCTTCAGCTCCAGTAGCTCAACTCCAGCTAATGAGTCCAAGGGTAGCTCAAACATGGACGGACATCTACCTACACTTAAGAGAGTGTCCTAAAGCAAGGTGCATCAAGCTAAAGGCTCCAGCAGCTCCCCAAGCATGGCATCCACACATGTGTGTGCATGTGTGTGGCAAATTTGAACTCCCTCTCAAAGCAATGGGCGAAATTTTCAAGGATAAGGCCAAGAAGTTTGATTTTTGAATTCAAATAATTGCCATGTGCATTTTGTTTGAAATTCAAGTGTTCCCTCTTCATTTAGGCGCCACTTTAAAGGCTGATCTAATTTTGATTTTTAAACACTTCAAAAATCAGCCTTTAGATCATTTTAAATTATCAACTTCCTATTTGCTACCCTTAGATTATAATAGGTATTTTCCATTTGAATTTTAAAGAATTCTGATTTCCCTATTGTATTTCTTTATATATACTTCATAAAACGATGTAAAAACGAGCATTACATGAATTCAAATTATTACATTGTGAGGATTTCTCTCAACTTTTGTTCTTCATTGAACTTTTCAGATCTCTTCAAGTCTTGTGCTTGTGTTGTCTACAATCAGATACTTTGGGTTCTTGGTTTTCTAATCAATGGGTCCAAGTCCTTCAAGCATTGAACATATAAGGTTCGGGTTTATACACTTTACTGTGTAGGTTCTTCCTTGTTCCTTGTTCTTGTTTTTATTTCATTTTCCAGCAACTGAAACCCTTTCTTCTTCACCATTTTCCAGCCACCATTTCCACCATTGTTGAACCTTCAAACCTTCATATTTTCCAACACAAATTACACCATCTTTAAACCAAATTTCCAGCGACCTTTACAACACATTTCCAACCCCTCAAACAACATCAAATCTACCATAAACATCTTCTTTTGCAGCCACACTTCTATCCTAGATCCGACACAATCAATGGAGGTCTTCCTCAACGGGCAACCTCGTAACATATGGTAATCAGAGCTTAGGTTGGATTCAAGTAAGAAATCATCTTTGTGAGTGCAAAATAAAAAAAGAAATTCAAAATTAAATAAAACAATTAAAAAATCCAAAAATTCAAAAAAAAAAAAGCAAATTCAGTTTTGAAAAGCTTAAACAAAAAGAAAGAAGAAAAGCACTTCAAGAATTGAAAAAGATGAAAGAAATTTCAATGGCAATGCGTTCTACAACAACGAACATTACAACATCAACCGAGCACGAAGAAAATTTGATTGTTCGATGAAGGGAAGTTGTAAGCTTTTCTATGTAGTAAGTCACCCATTTCTTTCTTTTTCTTTCAAATTCTAAGCCTAACTTTACATTAATTTCCTTTTGTTTACTAACCGTTGTTTTTCTAAATCGACACACTTGAACAGGTTTGATTAAGTCTACATTAGTTCCTTAAAGAACTAATCACAAGAAGAGTGGAAAAAGGCATAACGAGCGTGTGAGAACAGTAGGGAGAAAAAGCCATAATAATATTTTCCCGAGTGAAAACACGAGTGTAGAGTGGAGTGACATATCTATTTTCCTTGGAGTGAATTGTGAGACTTTTGTGAGTGTGCAAGTAAGGTTTTCTTTGTTTTTGTTTTATTTTTCTAACAATGACAGGTACAAGCGATGTACATCATGATGGAGGACAACCGAATCTTCAAATGCAAGCCATGATTCAAGAATTGCAAAAATTGTTAAAGGCTGAACTCGAACCATTGCATGGAAGATTGGACAGACTTGAGGGGTCCCAAACTCACACAAGTGATGAAAACAATGATGAAGAAGAAGTGAACCAATCACCAAGATAGAATGCTCCGAGACAACATGGAGGGCGTGCACAACCTGATGACAATATGAACAATATTCGAGTTGTCATACCCCTTTTTCAAGGAAAAACAGATCCGGATGCATATCTTGCATGGGAAAGCAAAGTAGAACATGTGTTTGATTGTTACAACTATTCTGAACAAAGAAAGGTGCGATTGGCAGCAATGGAGTTTGTAGACTATGCATTAATTTGGTGGGATCAATTAATGAGTACCTGAAGAAGAACATGTGAAGGGCCACTCACAACATGGCTCAAAATGAAAAGAATCATGTGGAGGCGATTTGTACCATCTCATTATCATCGAGACTTGTTCCAAAAGTTACAAACTTTAAAACAAGGCAATATGAGCGTTGAAGACTATTTTAAAGAAATGGAGATGTCCATGATTCGTGCAAACATCGAGGAGGATAAAGAAGCAACCATGGCACGTTTCTTAGCCGGACTTAAGCAGGATATTGCCAATGTTGTAGAATTGCAACATTATGTTGAATTGGACGAGATGGTGCATATGGTGATCAAAGTTGAATGTTAGCACAGGAAGAAATCTTCTTCCCAAGGTAATTGTTCATTTAATAATTTGCTAACCCTCATTTCAATCAAAATAATTTCAGGAAGTCAGCACCTCTTCAAATTAAAGAAAATGCAGAATCGAGCAAAACGAAGACACCCATTGTAGACGTTGGTAGAGGAAAGCAAGTTGTTACTCATGAACGCACGAGGGACATTCAATGTTTCAAGTGCCTTGGAAGAGGACACGTAGCAAGCCAATGTCCAAACTGAAGTATGATGTTACTATTAGACAATGGTGACATAGAGTCCGATCATGGAGAAGATGAACCGGAACATCCGAATGAGGACGAAGAAGGGGATATTGAGTTGGCAGCAGATGGTGAGATTCTTGTTGTCAAACAGAGTCTAAACGTCCAAATGTCACAAGATGAGCAGCTACGTGAAAACATTTTTCACACGAGATGTCATGTGAATGATAAGGTATGTATTGTGATTATTGATAGAGGAAGTTGTACTAATGTTGCAAGTACTCTTATGGTTGATAGGTTAGGTTTGAAAATGACAAAGCACCCAAATTCTTACAAATTGTAGTGGCTAAACGATGGAGGTGAATTGAAGGTCACCAACCAAGTGATGGTTCCATTTTCCATTGGAAAATACAAGGATGAGGTTCTTTGCGATGTGGTGTCCATGGATGCAAGACATTTGTTACTTGGACGACCGTGACAGTTCGATAAGCGGGCGATACATGACGGATACACCAATTGGTATTTTTTCTCGCATAGAGGTAAAAAGATCACTTTGGCACCTTTGACACCAAGCCAAGTGAATGAAGATCAAGCTTGTCTGAAAAAGAGCATAGAAGCAATGAAAGGGAAGAAAAAGATGAACGTCTTTGCAAATGGAAAAGAAATCAGGAAACATCTTTCCTCTCAGCAAACTTTGCTTATTTTGATGTATAAAGAAAATTGCTTATTGACTAACATTCCTGATGATTTACCTACTTCTATTTCGACTCTTTTGCAGGAATTTGAAGATGTCTTTCCGGAGGAAACGCCTAGCGGATTACCCCCGATTCGTGGCATTGAACATCAGATTGACTTTATTATATGAGCCACCATTCTGAATAGACCAGCATATTGAATTAATCCTAAAAAACGAAGGAACTTCAAAAGAAAATCAGTGAGTTGATGGAGAAAGGTTACATTCGAGAAAGCTTGAGTCTATATGCAGTACCAGTCTTGTTGGTGCCTAAGAAAGATGGAACTTGGAGATTGCCACGCAGTGAATCAGATTACTATCAAGTATCGGCATCCCATTCCTTGCCTCGATGACATGTTAGATGAGTTGTGTGGTGCGAGTATCTTCTCTAAAGTTGACTTAAAGAGCGGATATCATCAGATTCAATTGAAAGAAGGAGACGAGTGGAAGACAACATTCAAGACCAAACAAGGTTTGTACAAATGGTTGGTAATGCCTTTTGGCTTAACCAATGCACCTAGTACATTCATGAGGTTGATGAATCATGTGCTCTGACCCTATATCAGTAAGTATTGTGTTGTTTATTTTGATGATATCTTAATTTACAGCAAGACATTGCATGAACATGAAGAACATTTAAAAAATGTTCTTAGCACTCTAAGAAGGGAACGACTATTCGGTAATCTTCAAAAATGTGTATTTTGTACTAACAAGCTTACCTTTTTAGGCTTTATTGTTAGTTCGCTGGGTGTGGAAGTTGATCCCGAAAAGATAAGGGCAATTCAAGAATGGCCAAGGCCGACATCAGTATGCCAAGTGATAAGTTTCCATGGGCTTGCAAGTTTTTATCGACGGTTTGTGCAAAACTTCAGTTCCATTACTGCCCCCTTAACCGGGATTATTAAGAAGAATTTCATCTTCAATTGGGTTAAGGAACAATAAGATGCCTTTCTTGCCATTAAGGAGTGTTCGATCAAAGCACCGGTGTTAGCTTTGCCAAACTTTGACAAGATGTTCGAGATTGAGTGTGATGCTTCGGGTATTGGAATTAGAGCTGTCTTAACACAAGAAAAGCGACCTATTGCATATTTTAATGAGAAGTTAAGTGGTGACATGCCAAGTGGGTAGAATTTCTGGAATCCTTTCCTTATGTCATCCGTTACAAGAAAGGCAAGGATAATGTTGTGGCAGGTGCTTTGTCCCGAAGGTATGTACTTCTTAATTTTCTAAATTCTCATTTAATTGGGTTTTCTTTTATTAAAGACCTTTATGCAACTGACCTTGACTTTGGAGAAATGTTTAGTTTGTGTGAAAAAGGTACAGATGAAAAGTACTACCGACATGATAGATACCTTTTCAAGGAATGACGAATTTGTATCCCTCGAGGATCTATCTGGGAAATTCTAGTTCAAGAAGAACATGAAGGTGGACTTATGAGAAACTTTGGTGTTACCAAGACCTTACATATTCTGAAGGAACACTTGTTCTGGCCGAAGATGAGAAGAGACGTTGAACGAATATGTGAGCGATGTGTCACATGCAAGAAAGCTAAGTCTAAGGTTATGCCGCATGGTATGTATATGCCTTTACCTATTCTTAGTTCACCTTGGGTAGATATTTCTATGGATTTTGTGCTAGGTCTTCCGAGGACAAAGATAGGACGAGATAGCATATTTGTTATTTTTGATCGATTTTCGAAGATGGCACATTTCATTGCTTGCCACAAGAAAGATGATGCAACAAATGTGGCTAATTTGTTTTTCAAAGAAGTGGTTCGACTACATGGAGTTCTGGTGATGATTGTTTCTGATCGAGATGTTAAGTTTTTGAGCCACTTTTGGAGGACATTTTAGAGCAAGATGGGAACAAAGCTGATGTTTTCTACAACTTGCCACCCACTGACTGATGGACAAACTAAGGTTGTGAACCGAATTTTGTCTACCTTACTGAGATTCATTATCTACAAGAACATCAAGACTTGGGAACAATGCTTGCCTCACGTCGAGTTTGCTTACAACCATTATGTTCATTCAGCATACAAGCATTCACCATTTGAAGTGGTATATGGATTTAATCCTTGAACTCCTATTGATCTTTTGCCTTTGCCTTTTGAACAGGTTGTGAATAAAGATAGCAAAGCCAAGGCTGAATTTGTACAAAGACTTCATCAGCAAGTCAAGGAGAATATCGAGCGAAGAACTTAGCAATATGAACAACAAGCCAATAAGGGGCCGCAAATGTGTTACCTTTGACGTTGGAGATTGGGTTTGGTTTCATTTCTGAAATGAACGATTTCCAGCACAACGAAGATCAAAACTGTTACCACGATGAGATGGTCCTTTTCAAGTGTTGGAGAAAGTGAACAACAACACTTATAAGTTGGATTTACCGGGTGAATGTAATGTAAGTGCTACTTTCAATGTTTCAGATCCGTCCCCGTTTGAAGATGATGCCAATTTGAGGACAAATCGCTTAAAAGAAGGGGGATGATGTGAGCACATCAACACCATCTGATCTGGAGGTCATGACAACAGGACCTATTACTCGATCTAAAGCTAAGTTATTCAGGGAAGTTCTTTCACTTAAATGCATTGAAGCTTCCAACTTATTTCTCAATGTTTCAGCCTTAGATAATTAGCTCTTCAATGTGTTACATGTTGGTATGTGACATATTAAGTACTTATACTTACTATATATTTATATGCATATTATTTACTAAGTTAAGTGTGTTTATATTATGTTTTCCAGTTTTTATGTGTTTATATTGTTTTTACAGCAACATAATAAAACGTGGCAGGTAAGGACTTTCCAACAAGCTCGATTGAAGCTCCTCAATATGTCTGTAGCTCAACTCAGCTCCAAACAACCCACAAGCATGTTTTCAGCTCCAACACTCCAAATCAGCTCAACTAGCTCACCTTCAGCTCTAGTAGCTCAACTCCAGCTAATGAGTCCAAGGGTACCTCAAACATGAAGGGACATGTACCTACACTTAAGAGAGTGTCCTACAGCAAGGTGCATCAAGCTAAAGGCTCCAACAAGGCTCCAGCAGCTCCACAAGCATGGCGTCAACACATGGCAGCCTTAACACGTGTGTGCATGTGTGTGGCAGATTTGAACTCCCTCTCAAAGCAATGGGTAGAATTTTGAAGGATAAGGCCAAGAAGTTTGATTTTTGAATTCAAATAATTGCCACGTGTATTTTGTTTGAAACTCAAGTGTTCCCTCTTTATTTAGGCGCCACTTTAAAGGCTGGTCTTATTTTGATTTTTAAACACTTCAAAAATCTGCCTTTAGATCATTTTAAATTATCAACTCCTGTCTGCCACCCTTAGATTACAATAGGTAGTTTCTATTTGAATTTTAAAGAATTCTGATTTCCCTCCTTTATTTCTTTATATATATTTCATAAAACGATGTAAAAACGAGCATTACATGAATTCAAATTACATTGTGAGAATTTCTCTCAACTTGGTTCTTTATTGAACTTTTCAGACTTCTTCAAGTCTTGTGCTTATGTTGTCTACAATCAGATACTTTGGGTTCTTTATTTTCTAATCAATGGGTCCAAGTCCTTCGAGCATTGAACGTATAAGGTTCGGGTTTATACACTTTATTGTATAGGTTCTTCCTTGTTCCTTATTCTTGTTTTTATTTCATTTTCCAGCAGCTGAAACCCTTTCTTCTTAACCATTTTCTAGCCACCATTGTTGAACCTTCAAACCTTCATATTTTCCAACACAAATTACACCATCTTTAAACAAAATTTCCAGCGACCTTTACAACACATTTCCAGCCCCTTAAACAACATGAAATCTGCCATAAACATCTTCTTTTACAGCCACACTTCTATGCAGGAACTCTTACTTCTATCCTAGATCCGATACAATCAATGGAGGTCTTCTTCAACGGGTAGCCTCGTAACAGAGAGAGAACCTTAGTCCTTGTGCAGTACCAGTTCTACTTGTGCCTAAAAAAGATGGAACATGGCGCATGTGTGTAGACTGTCATGTAGTAAACAAAATAATGGTAAAGTATCATCATTCCATTCCACATTTAGATGATATGTTAGATGAGCTTAATGGTTCTAATGTCTTTTCTAAGATTGATCTTAAAAGTGGTTACCACCAAATTCGTATGTGAGAAGGGGATGAGTGGAAAACTGCATTCAAGACTAAGCAAGGGTTATATGAGTGGTTGGTTATGCCATTTGGCCTAACTAATGCACCCAGCGCTTTCATGAGGTTAATGAATCACATCCTTAGACAATTCTTGGGTAAGTTTTGTGTAGTGTATTATGATGATATTCTGATTTATAGCAAGAATTTGAATGATCATGTTCAGCATCTAAGGTTGGTATTAGATGTATTGAGAAATGAAAAACTTTATGCTAATCTACACAAATGCACATTTTGCACTAATAAGGTTGTTTTCCTAGGATTTGTTGTGAGTGCAGATGGTTTGGAGGTTGATAGAGAAAAGGTTAAGGAAATTGAGGAATTGCCTATACCAGCAAGCATTAGCCAAGTTAGAAGCTTCCATGGATTAGCAAGCTTCTACCGTCGGTTTGTACCAAATTTCAGCACCTTAGACGCCCCTTTGACAAGAGTCATTAAAAAGAATTTTAATTTCTTTTGGGGTGAAGAGCAAGAGAAATCCTTTAACATGATTAAGGATTGTTTGATTAATGCACCTTTGCTAACTTTGCCTGATTTTAACAAGGTTTTTGAGGTTGAATGTGATGCATCAAGTTTGGGAATTGGAGCGGTCTTATCTCAAGAAGGACGCCCTATAGCCTACTTCAATAAGAAGTTGAGTGGAGCTACACTCAATTATCCAACCTATGATAAAGAAATGTATGCACTAATTTGGGCTTTAGAAACAAGGCAGCACCACCTTTGGTCAAAAGAGTTTATCATTCATACTGATCATGAGGCATTAAAGCACATTAAGGGACAACATAAGCTAAATAAGAGGCACGCCAAGTGGGTAGAGTTTCTTGAAGCTTTTCCCTACGTGATCAAGTATAAAAAGGGTAAGGAATTATATGAGTCTGACCATGATTTTGCTGAAATATATAAAGTTTGTGAGAAAGGTGTACATGATAAGTTCTATAGGGATAATGGATACCTATTCAGGGAAGGGAAGCTTTACATCCCATAAGGATCCATTCGAGAGTTGTTCCTCAAGGAAGCACATGGTGGTGGACTAATAGGACATTTTATAGTAGCCAAGACCTTAAGCATGCTTCAAGAGCACTTATATTGGCCAAGGATGAGACGAGATGTTGAAAGGTTATGTGAGCGTTGCATCACATGTAGAAAGGCCAAGTCTAAAGTGAAGCTCCACGGCCTATACACTCCATTACCTATCCCTAATGCACCTTGGATGGATATATCCATGAATTTTGTACTTGGGCTGCCACATACAAAGAATAACAAAGACTCCATCTTTGTAGTAGTGGATCGTTTTTCTAAAATGGCTCATTTTATTCCTTGTAATAAGACTAATGATGCTTCGCATGTTGCTAATTTGTTTTTCAGGGAAATCATGAGATTGCATGGAGTTCTAAGGACTATTGCATCTGACCAAGATGTGAATTTCTTAAGCCATTTTTGGAAGACACTATGGAGCAAGATTGGAACCAAGTTGCTATTTTTCACAACTTGTCATTCGCAAACGGATGGTCAAACTAAAGTGGTGAACCGGGTATTGTCCATGTTGTTAAGGACAATTATCAAAAAGAATTTGAGGACTTGGGAGGAAAGCTTGCCACACGTGGAGTTTGCTTACAACCGGTCCATACATTCCACCACTAAAATGTCACAATTCGAAGTAGTGTATGGTTTCAATCCCTTAACTCCATTAGATTTGTTACCTTTGATTGCTGAACACATTGTGAATAAAGATGGAAGAAATAAAGCTGAATTTGTCAAGAAGCTCCATCAACAAGTGCAGGACAATATTGAGAAAAGAATGAAACAATACGAGCAGCAAGCTAACAAAGGCCGAAAGCGAGTTACCTTTGAACCCGAAGATTGGGTTTGGCTGCACATGAGAAACGAAAGGTTTCCAGCCTAACGTAAATCAAAATTTATGCCTAGAGGGGATGGTCATTTTCAAGTGATCAAGCATGTCAATGACAATGCCTACCAACTAGACCTCCCAGGTGAGTATAATGTCCGTTCAACTTTCAATGTAGCTGATTTATCTTCTTTTGATGTAGGTGATGATTTGGGGACAAATTGTTTTCAAGAGGGAGGGACTGATGTGATCACAACTAGCAAAGACTCAGAGGAATTTTCTAGTGGGCCTATGACTCGTGCTAGGGCCAAGAAGTTCCAAGAAGCTATGGGAAATTTGTTTAGTCAAAGCTTGAAGTTGAAGGAGGAAACACCAGATTTGATTGAACAATGCAGCATCCTACTTGTGCATGATTTTGCATGAGTTTCTCTAAGTCTTTTATATTTAATTTCAGCATATGTGCATGAATAAAATAGTCTTTATGTTCATTTAAACATTCTGATTCATTTATGCTTGCTTAGAACATTTAAGCATGTTAGTTTAATTAATGTATGTCAGTTCATTAATGCATGATAGTTTACTTAAAGCATATTAGTTTTCTTATGTTTGTGAATTCATTTAGTGTGTGAGTTATTTAATTAAACTAGTTCATTCAATGTAACTAGTTCTATTAATTTAACTAACTCATTAAAATTGTTTTGGCATTTGCTTTCTTTTTAATAAATAAGTTGTTTCTAATGGATAGTTTAATGTGTTTCTGTTAAGGTCTAAGCATGGATAGATGGCTGGTCATGTTTTCCCAAGTTGACAAAGCATTCAAGAGGATTTACACCACTTGAAGACACTTGAAAGAGGGTTGTCAATTTTAGCAAGGTTTCAAGGCAATTCAAGAGAACCTTTACAACACTTGAAGGCTGTCGGTTACAACAAAGTTACAAGGCATTCAAGAGCTCTTAAAACACCACTTAAAGAGATACTTTATCATCCCTTAAAGCTGATCAATTTTGAACTCAAATAAGACACACAATTAAAGCTTCTTTATCATCTTTTAAAGGAGAATTAATGACACTCCACCAAGCTTGGCAGCTCAAAGGTTTATTCCATGTTGACGATATATATGTCTACATACATCCTAAGAATGTCCACATTCATCCTTCAACACCAAGATTTTCGACTGCCTATTAGAGATGGGATAACCGACACTTTATTAGGCCTTTAACACCAGCATATTAAGTTTTTAATCTTTGTCTAGCCCATTCAACTCGTTGTTGCCTTACACCTATAAATAGGCACCCAATTCTCTTGTAAAAACAATTTTTGGCTTATATTATACTTGAGAGTGTTTCTCTTTCAAAGTTCTTGTTGCACTTTATCAACTTACAAGATTGCTCTTGTGGCATTCTTTTCCCTTCCATTTTCATTATATTGTTGGTTCCTAGTTTCTATAATTAGTGGGTCACAATCCGTATACCCTTCTACCCAATACACGGCTAAGAACTCTTAAGGAATGAGTCTTCACTATTTAGTGCTAGTTCCTCCTTTGTTCATACCGCACCACTTGTTGCATTTTTTGTTTCCCTACACCTATCATCCACACAACCAATTTAAAACTCTTACTTGAATCACGATCGGGCAAATTTGGATAACAATACGGCCATCATACAACCGGATCCGTAACATAAAGAATCTAGACAAGTTAAAAGAAAAAAATGGTCTGTAATTCGAGTAAGAGAGTTTCGATTTGCTTCAGCAAACCTAATGTGATCTTCTTGGTTCGGGTCTAACGACTAGGTCGGGTCAAGGGGGTTACCTTAGGTCAGTACATCTTTGACTCCTACTCTTCTTGAAGATCATAAAGTTATTTCTTTGCTCGATTTTATGGTTTATGAATGCTAGTTGGTGTTTTGGATGGTGAAAGTTTTGTTAATGGTAAATCCCGGATAAAATGTTAATAATGTGTAAAAAGGGTAGCAAACCACCCTAATAAACTCCCATAATATGTAGGATTGGATTAAAGGTTACATTTTGGGGCTTGGGAAGTGATTTCCTAAGCCATGGAAGCCATTTTCTGAGCTTCGGTATCGAACATGGGGGCCCTGTACTAATACCTTGTGTTCTACATGATGAACACATGCAAAATTTAAAGGGTGTATCGGTACGCCTAAGGTGTATATTTGTACCCCATGTTCCATCATAGTTCTAGTAGCAAAAAAGTATACTGGTAAGCTTGGAAGCATATTGGTACCGAAGGGCTATCGGTATGTTGTGTTGGCTAAACCCCTTACACATGTGAAGTTTAGTACCGGTATGTATAGGGTGGGTATTGGTACCCAAAGAGGCGTATCGATACTCTTGAGTGGGTATTGATACCCACTAGTTAATCTGCCCGTAAATGTTGAGAATGAGTTGGAGGGGTTGATAATTCGAGGACTATGGTCCAATGGGCTTCGAATGTGGTAAAATGAATTGTAAAACTGAGAAACCGAGATTTAACACTCATAGATGAGTGTATCGGGTAATAACTTGGTAAGTGATAAATCGAGGTAACCATTATGGTAAGTGTTATGACTTGGGCCATTTGCTTGATGTCTTGGCTTGGTGCCACTTACCTGTTGGCGAGATGTATGAATGCTTGGGGAACATGTATTATCTTATGATTTTTCTAAAGGAATCCAAATATCCTAGATTCAATACTATGGTACTTATATAAGGGGATGCTTACTTCGGGCTGAGTGAATAAGTACATCTGACGTACTCACGAGCTGAGTGATCTGGGTGCAGTTACAAACCTATTTATGGCCAATGTGATCCAGATAAGGTAATCAACTCGATGGGTTGAGTGAGCTCGAGTAACCTGATAGGTTCTGATGCGATCTTGTCTTGGAAGTTACTGAGATGCTTGATTTGCCCAGTCGTAAATGAAGTAACTTTGTGTTGTAAGACTTGCAACGATTTCGGATGGTTTAAAAGGGTGATGGTGAGTAACGATATAGAAAGTGATGAGAATAGAGATTCTGGAATTTTGGATGGTTAATGTGTTTGATTGTGGTGGTAGAATTGGAAAATGGAAAGTAGTTTAGGACTTGAGAATTGAACCAACACTAAAAAGTGTGACACAAACCCTATAACGGTCTCTAAACGACATAAGGATCTTGACCCACTAGTTATGTAGAACTAGGAACCAAAGATATCAAAGGTTTGCTTCAACAAGCAGACCTTGAAGGATAGATAAAGTTCTCAAAAGAACGAAGAGATAAAAACTCTCAAATTTCTTAATTCAAAGTTGTGTCTTACAATTGAAAAACCAACCTCTATTTATAGGCTTTACAAAATGAAGTGATCAGCCAACATTCCTAGTTTTATAAGTAAGATAAGGACTGTTTTGTGCACATATTGGACGGTTTTCTAAATTTGAAATGAAGGGGTTGTTTTGCAAAGCTTAAGGGCTGTTTTTACAACTAAAATGGACTGATTTATGAACATGTTTTAGGAACTGGTTTTGGATAAAGTGGAACTGCTTGCAAACCTGTTTTAGGGACTGTTTTATAGCTTAGAAGGGCTGCTTTGTAAACTTAATTGAATGGATGATTTACAGCTCAAAACTGGACTGTTTTGTAACAATTGTAGACTGTTTTGTAAAGTCTAATTAAAGGACTGTTTTGAACTAAAAATGGGACTGATTTGTAACAATTGTGGACTGTTTTGTAAAGTCTAATTAAAGGATTGTTTTGAACTAAAAATGGGACTGATTTGTAACAATTGTGGACTGTTCTGCAAGCTTAATTACGGGACTACTTTGTAACTAAAAATGGACTGAATTTGTAACAATAAGGGGCTGTTTTGAGAACCAGAAAATTTGGGACTGTTTTACAAAGTTTAGGAGCTGTTTGTTAAATTTAATTAAAGGATTGAATTTGTAATTTGAATAAGGGTTGTATGAGTTTATTTAGAGACTAATTTAGCATATTATGTGAAATATGTTAAAATTCATTCATAAAGTATATGCATCACATGATTGTACTAAGATAGGGATAAATTTTAATACATGTTGTGTTTATTGTATGTTAAGACCAAGAGATAGTTGATGAAGCAAGATTCAACGCAAATAAAGTTGTAGAAAAGTAGTAAGGGGTAGTGATTCGAGATCAACCTTAGCTTGGAATACTGTGAGTGTAGTTTAAAGTTTTGGGATAGGCTTGAAACCTTCCCGAGCAATCTTAATTGTTATAATTACATTGTTTTGTTATTGAGTTAAGGTACGCCTATATATATAAGCTTGGGAATTCAAGGTAAGTACCTAAATGTTAGGTAACCTATGATATGCAATATTTGATTCAGATTTGTGCTCATGATAAGATCTATACAAGTTGATACATGCTTGATAAGTTAAACAATAAGACATGCTCATTTGATTAATTGATTAAGACATATACTTTAATTGATAATTTTACGTGTATTTATGTACTTGATGAGATAAATATCAAGATATGCTATTTTTGAATAAGTGACTATGGAGCTATGCGCACCTCTGATTCGGATATGATATAATATAAGCCTTGGTTTTCGAGTCAGTCATAGGTATAGTTGGCATGCCATAGAGTCAATAGAGCCCATGTTTGGGGTGGACTACGGTCCTTATGAGGAGATAGTATGAGGGATGTTTTTGGTCAGTTGGTGACAGTATAAGGGATTGATCGGTACTTTGATTATATTATTTGGCGACAATTGGTTGAGGATTCGTGTACATAGGCTAATTGAATAGCAAGGTTATAAAGAGATTAATTATGATTGAAACATCTTTCAAATTATTAAGATAAATGATTGTTGCATGAAAAGTAAAGCTAAGCTAAGCTACAATTCGATTCATTAGTTGAAGTATGTTAATGTGCCTTAAATTGTTACGATATAGTTGTAATAATTAGACCTTTTGAACAAGTGAGATACATGTGAAATTGGTTAACTTGATTATTAAGGTTATGAGAACTTTAATAAAGATATATTGATTAACTATGTTAACAATCCATTTTGATGCTTGTTTGATCAGTAAAAACTTAGGTATGTAATAATTGGATTTCTTTAAAAGAAAGAAATGAAGCTATATTTCAAATGTGGTAGTTAAACTTTATAAATGATCAGTTCTAGACTTGAAGCATTATATGTCTTGATTGAAAATACTTCGAAAGGATAACTAAGTTGGTTATAAGTTGTCTTATGATGCTTGCTTCTAACTCTCTTTGTTCTACCTTACTAAGTGTATACTTATTATGTTTACTTTGATTGTGTTTCAGGGTGAGGTTAGTAGTAGTTGCTTTTTGGAGCTTAATCAAGATCACAAGTGTTAAGTGTATGTTTTGTCAATCTTTTGTTTATAACTCCTAGATGGTTGCATCATGTTTGAATATGTAATGCATTTAGGCATTCCTTTGTTTATGTGGATGTAAGATTATAAGCATTTTAAATCATGTAATGGGCCTTTATCATAACTTGTGTTGATCATGTGATTGATGGTTGATTTTGAATGCTTAGTTAGGAGGCTAGAATGTTTGTGGATAAAAATTTAATAATTTTGCATGCTTAAGGTTCTTCATCCTTAAAAAGGATAATTGCCACGACAAAATTAAATATCTATGAAAAACTAAGAACTTACAAGTATGTAAGCTATCCCTTGTATGCTTGGAAACGCTTCTTAGTTCAGTATACTCCTAAATCGAGTAAGAGGTATTACAAGTATAGTTTTGGTATGATTGCTTATTTTGTAATAGTACATAGAAGTTTTGTCTATGCCTTGTTCGATTATCTTGGGAATGGTTGATTTAGCTGATGCTCGAATAGATCATATATATGTTAAGGATCTTTTCATGTCTTGGTTGTATTATTTGTATTGAGGATCATGGTATTATCTTTAAGGATCTTATATTAGAACTCATGAGTTATTTCTAAATTTGAAGGTGTTAGATTGGGTCATGTCTTGTTAGTCGAATTAATGTCGAAGTGAATTAATAGTAATTCAATGAGTTTGAATGATAACTAGTTGTCTTTTGAAATTTGATTTAGACCTAAGTTAAGGAATAAAGTCTGTTCTTTTATTTAAAGGATCTTGTATGGCTATGATTATTTGGTAATAACCAATGAAGGCAATAATTAAGATAAGGTCACTAATGTGATTCATTTTCAAATGGACTGTGCTATAAAACTCACTCAGTTAAACTTGTCATTCACCTACTAGGGGTCTAATAGCTATGTTGAGATCATCTTTGATTTCAAATTAAAATAAAATTAGTACCCGATTTAGTAAAGGATATTCATAATCTCTTGTCTTGGCTTGTGACTCCATTTTTGTATGATGGTTGTTTGTCTTTGTTTGCTAGTAATGCTTCTTAATTCAGTTTATCTTCTGAACCGGCTAAGGGGAGTTACATAATTGTTTCATTATTTTATACACGGTGTTTTTAATCTTGGAGCTCATGTTTCGTAAACATTTAAATGCTTATTTAATTATATAGAATTATGGATGATTTGATGTTTTGAAAATGGTTGAATCTAAGGTTTTTAAATGGATACTTTGTTGGGTTGGATTTGGGTAACCCAAACATAATGCTTTATATCAAGATTGGGATCGGGGTTGTAACACCCCTTCCCGGCCTAGTAGAGAACCGGGTCGAAATGTGTTACCGGTGTTCAATACGGTGATTGGAATACAATAACCACCCGACAATGATAACTCAATGACATGATCTCAAAACAATGAGGTCAATGCAATAGTACAATAATCTATTTCTTGAGTTAGGACCAATAAAAAACTTTTATAACCTTTAGGGGTTAAACAATAATTTCAATAATTTTAGGGTCCTTACCGAATAATAAACTTACAGCAATGGGATTCATCCTTTAATCAATTAACATGCAAATTTTCACAGCTATCAAAAGTCATTTGCTTAGTCAATTAAACAATACACCGAACAATGACCATATTGTAATTTTTCAAACTATTTTCCATAGCTTTTAACTAACTTACCTTAACCCTTACCGATACTCGAAGAGTTCGTATCGGTACGCCTTTCATGACCGGTATTATAGTTAAAATCAGTGAAACCGTATGGATACGTGCCTATTCGTATCGATGCGCCATGACCAATATTAGATTACACAAATTCCAATAACAAAAACTCGTATCGGTACAGCTAGGGACCGTACCGGTACGAGTTAACCAAGTTGACCCGTTTCGATACACCCTAAGCTCGTATCGATACATTTATTTTTCCAAATTCCAGTGTTGACTTTCCGTATCGATACGCCCCTTTGACGTATCGATACACTCTGTTGACCGATGTTGACCAAGTCCAAATATGCATACGTATCGATATGCCATCACCCATATCCATATATCCTACACTATAATGACAGATTTTGTCTGGTTTTTATCAAACAATGTTCAAATTCAACGAAACTTTGCCAGCAAGTTTTTAACTTGATAATCTACTAGAATGCCAAATTTCAAGTCAAAATGAATCATTTACTAGATTCTCACTTTCTTGAGCTAATTATGCTAATTTTACCAATTTTAGCCAAACTTAAAAGGTCATTTAGGGCCCTTTAGGCTTTTACAAACCACTAGCAATATACCACAACAAAAGAGCTAAAGTGACTAGTCTAACTACTTTGTCACCGTTCTGGGAGTTCGTAGGGATGATATACATTACTTTAACCTTGTAGTGACTTGCCAAACTTCCAACGATCCCCGATCTCGCAACGATGACTTTCAACTTGAAATGCATGAAATGAAACGTATTAGGCATACTTTGCCTAGTGAGGCAATCGTAATTAACAATAAGTTCAACGGTGTGCAATTCAAATCATGCTAGGATTATGTCAATATTATGGATATATCAATCTATAACTGTTTCCATATTATGACAATATCTATACTATGACAATATCAATGTTATGGCAACAGTCAATGTTAGGACAATATTCAATGCTATGACCATAATCAATGCTATGACAATAACCAATGCTATTACAATGTTCAATGCTATGTCCATATTTAATAATATATATAACATTTAACAATTGTTTTCCATGGATCGAAACAAGATAGTGGATACTCAAATTCCTACGCCTCGCCAAATCAATGAATGGTCTAGTCCCTCCTCCTCGCCAATTGACCAATATCACAAATATACCTTCGCCTCGCCACAATAAAGGTCGTAGCCCAAGGATCGTAGTCCACCCATACCAATGTCCTTTCGAATCCAAGGTTCAATATCAATGTTTCAATGGTAATATCTATGATCAATATCTTCTATACCAATGTCTATAATCAATGATCCAATGATAATGTCAATGTTCAATGGCCGATGTTTCAATGTCGATGCCAATAATCAATGTTCGATATCAATGATCAATGTTCCAATATTCAATGTTTCAATGATAATAACAATGTCTATAACCAATGACTATGACTACACTTATTTCAATGTTCAATGTCCATGTCAATATTCACTATCAATATCCAATGGTCAATGTTCTATATTTCAATATTTCATGATAACAATGACAATGTTTCTATGAACAATATTTCAATATAATAGCGTACCAAAGCTTACCAATAATGTCTCCCAAGAGGTTCGATGCAATATCCTTTAACAAAATCTTAGCTATGCAAAATTGAATGTTAATGAAACTGGGAAAGGCACCTAGCCTAACCCGAGACTTCGATTACACTCACCTTATTGTCTGATGCTCCTACGGCTCTCAGATGACAATTCCCTTATTTTTCCAATTGGTTGGTTCTAGTGGATTTGTCGATTCTTCACCTTGTTGAGCTAACAAAAATGGAGGAAATAATATTACTACAGATTTCAATGGTAATAATCAATTCCATAGTTCAATTTAGATACGAAAACAATAGGAATTAAGTTAGGAAATCCTATGGACAATCTCCTAAACTCGAAATTCTTGATCATGAAATTAAACATGAATTAACTATGGAATCAACAAATTAATAGGCGGTTATTACTTACTCGATCGATAGTTATAATTTGAAGTAATTAATCTTAAGAAAACAAAGCTTGATTTCTTCTCCAATGGAGGTGTATGCTTGTAAGCTGAGGAAGAAGATGCAAGCTAAGGTGCTAGCTTCTTATTAATCGGGAAAGTTTTTTTGTATTAACTCAATCTTCCATTCTCTTTTTGTAATCAATGACCGAAAGATTTCCTTCATATGAAGGAAAGTATTTCTGAATAATCCATGTATGGATAATTTGGCTTGGGGAGGGGCTAATGGCAATGTTAGTCCCTAAACTTTTGATGCTTTAGACTTTTACCCTTGAACTTTCAATTTTTCACAATGTAGTCATTAAAAGGTTTTTCAATAAATTCAATAAGGTCCCTAATCAATAAATTAACTCAAGTAGAGCCTAATTTCAATATAATTGACCTTGTGGTCAAAATTAATGAAATGTTTGGACCATTTTGGTGTAGGTTTTTTGATTGTCGGAACCCAAATCCGACTAGACTGGTTTTCAGGGTGTTACAATTCTCCCCCTTAAGAAAAATTCGTCCTTGAATTTTACCTGAATTGAAGAAATAAAGGTAATGCTTCTTCAACAGTTGACTCCTCCAAAGCACTAGACCAACATAATAGATTTGTTGTGAAGCCCTTTAACTTCTTTTATAAGAATCAAAACTGGTTCCTGCTTATAGGACAAATTAGATGGAATCTCAACGGATATACGAAGGGTCAGAGTGATATTTACGAAGCATCGGTACATGGAATTCATCATATTTCTAAGGGTAACGATAACTGATAAGCCACAAGGCCAACTTTCTCACCAACCTCATATTGTGTATCCCTCCGCTTTAAATCAACACAAGTCTTTTGATCTGTTAAAGGCAGCTTTCAAGTGATCATAGATGATTGTAACTAGTTTTTTTTGTTTCCCAAAGTAAGTCAAGGTCTATCATCTTGCCTTGACCGAGATCAGACCAACTCGATGGAGTTCTGCAATGTCTGATATACAACATTTCATACGGTGTCATCTTAATGGAAGCTTGGTAACTATTGTTGTAGGCAAACTCAATGACGGGTAAAGATTTCTCCCAAGATTTACCAAAATCAAAGATATATGCACATAGCATGTCTTCCAAAGTCTGTATGGTAGGATTCAATAACAATACATATTTCTAATGATTCAATGGAAGGAGTTTTCAATGTTTACATGAATTATCTTTTCTAATTGACCTTTAGATTGAGGTGAAAACGGTACTAAGATCAACTTTGGTGCCCAAAGCTCCTTGTGATGTTCTCCAAAATCAAGAGGCAAATTGAGGATCTTAATCAAAGATGACAGATTGTGGTACTCCGTGGAGTCGAATAACTTCCTTAATATATAAGTCAGGCAACTTGGGAAGACCGTAATCCATTCTAACCGTAGGAAATGTACTGACTTGGTGAAACAGTCTACAATAACCCAAATAACATCATGCTAAGTTATTGTTAGGGGTAGACCATTAACGAAGTCCATAATGATCTTTTCCTACTTCCATTATAGTAAATCAATAGGTTGCAATAGCCCCTTAGGGACATGGTGTTCTGCTTTAACATGTTGTCACATAAGGCACTTAGATACAAAGTCAGTTATGGCTTGTTTCATGCCTGGCCACCAATAAAGCTCCTACAGGTCCTTGTACATCTTTACAGAACCCGGGTGAACAGAAGAAAAAAAACTCGAATGAGATCCCTTGAGTATATTGGTGTGAAGAAATTCATCATTGGGTACACAACCAGATCACAGAAACAAAGGAATCCTTCAGAACTAATTCTGAAGTCGAGATTATCTTGCAACTTAGAGACAATAGATTGGAATTCAGGGTCTTGATCTTGCAATATTTTGATTCTTGAAATAATGGTAGACTAAACCTGAGGTTCAGCTACGAGACAATGATGTTTCCGAAGTTAGAAATGAGCATTAATAGCTCGAGGGGCTACAATACAATGGTTTTTCAATAAGTCAATGTACATAGCAATGCATAGAATTCAATGTTCATTAACAATACTTACCGGGCAGATGTTTGCGGCTGAGTGCATTAGCAACAATGTTGGCCTTGCCTAGGTGATAGTCAATGACAAAATCGTAATCTTTGAGGAGTTCCATCCATCTCCTTTGTTGAAGATTCAACTCCCTTTGAGTCAATAGATATTTGAGGCTCTTGTGATCAGTAAAAGGTAACATTTCTCTCTGTAGAGATAATGTCTCCAAATTTTCAATGCAAAGACAATTGCAGTCAGTTCCAAGTCATGAGTGGGATAATTCATCTCATGTGGCTTAAGCTACCTCGAAGCATAACCAATAACTTTAACTTCTTGCATCAATACACATCTTAACCCGAGATATGAAGCATCACTACAGACTGTGTAGTCCTTTCCAGACTTGGGTTAGGTTAGGATAGATGCGTGATTCAATACTTATTTCAATCAATAACTTAGTCAATGAAGTTGTTATTATAGAAAACCCTTTAACGAACCTTCTATAATAACCAGCAAGACCAAGGAAGCTTCTCACTTCAACAATATTCTTCGATGGGTGCCAATCAAGAGTGACTTAGATTTTCTTCAGATCTACTTGGATGCCAGAAGCCGATACAATATGCCCAAGGAAGGCAACATCGGTGAGCTAAAACTTACACTTAGTGAACTTGGCAAACAACTGCTCCTCCCAAAGGGTTTGAAGCACAATGCAAAGATAATCACAATGTTCTACAGCATTCTTAAAATATATCAAAATGTCTTCAACGAATACCACTACGAACTTATCAAAATAGGGCCCAAAAATCCAATTCATTAAATCCAAAAATCCAATTCATTAAATCCATAAAAGTTGTCGGTGCATTGGTTAGCCTGAGGGCATTACTAAGATTTTGTAGTGCCCGTACCTCGTACGGAAAGCGGTTTTGGGTACATCACATTACTTAAATCTCATTTGATAATACCATACCTTAAATTGATCTTGGGAAACACCGAGGCTGTTGGGTCACGCCGATACACCCCATGGCGCAACAAAAAAATTATCTGGCAATTACCACCAGAGAACCATGTACGAGGAACGAATCGGGGTGAATAAGGGTGAAGAATTATCTGTTTAGAATCTGGAATTCTGAATTTGAAGGAAATAGATATCGAATCACGATTCCACGATGTCGATTCCTAAGCCGCAACGATAACGCTATGACCTCTACATAGTTCACCCAATTGAAATGAGCATATAAAACTCTCTAAACTATTTAGAGGGTTTTTCTAAAAGCATTAATGATTGCTAGATCTCTCATGCCTTTATATAGCCTTTGAAATCCTAATTCAACTCATATTAGGATTTCAATATATATATATTAATATATATAATCATAACTTAACTTTAATTAGGATTTCAATATATATATATTAAATATATATAATCTCAATTCAACTTAATTAGTATTTCAATATATATTAATATATATAATCCTAATTCAACTTTAATTAGGATTTCAATATATATATTAATTTAAATCGAATTATATTATTTATATATATTAAAAGAGTCATAATTACAATAATTATTTTCTTTTAATATTTATCCAATAGTTAAATTATATATATATCAAATATATGTTAATTTAACTAAATTCGTGTACAACGAATTTGTACATATATAATTCGTTTAATATATTCTGATTTCAACCGTATGTGTGACATGTAGGTTCATGTAACATTAGTAGTAAATATTAGAACATTTCTAATATTATAAACAATGAGTGACATCTAGCAATATGTCATTGTCACCTAAGTTACAAGAAATCATGATTCGACATAACATTTTCGTGATTAACTCTTTTTCATGTATTACATCCTTTTATCCTTTATATCTAGATTGGACACAAGTAATGAAACAGACACACTTGTATAGTCCATCTAATATTTCTTGATATCTTGAGTAGACTATTATAAACGAATAACTATGATATCTCATATCAACTTATTCGAGCATGGCCATGCATTTCTAGTCTCACTCAATCAAGTGGCCTACGATATTACTCCTATTATGTAGGAGGGACAAATCCTATTTTGATCAACCATATTCCACTACATATATTGTGACATATCCAATATCAGTCTATATAGTGTAGTTACTTACGACACACGTTTGATTATATCAAAATATGTCACTCACGATGTTGAAATAATGATGATCTCAAGTCTGAGGATCATACATGTAGTTATCACTATGAGCAATGTTGTGACTGTCACATAATAGCCCAAGAAACATGCTCATAGCGGGTCAGTCCAGTATGTCGTTCTCTAACACATACTTATGTATTAATTTTGACATCTCCATGTCAATGACAACACTTTATCATCAATCAACTACATATTAGTCTTAATGCATTATTGTTGTCCATTCCCACAATAATAATCGACTAAGGATATTTAAGAATAACCATATTATTCTAAGGACTTTATTATAATTCAGTTTATTTATGCACGCAAAATTATAACTGGAAATAATAGGCAAAAGTTCAAAAATAGCCCCCAACGTTTCACCATTTGGTCATTTTAGCCGTATTCTTTTTTTGGTGCAAACAAGCACCCAACATTTCATTTTTCGTTCAAATTTAACCCTTGTTGGATGGAAACCGTTAGTCAACTAACAGTCCACGCCTGAGGCTGATGTGGCATGTTTGCATGGCATAGGGAGATGATGTGTCGATGCCAAATGGAACTTTGCTGATGTGGCACCATCAGATTGGTTAGAAATATTTAAAAATATTTTCTTTAAAAATTAATTTTTTAAAAATGCCACATCAGCAAAGTGCCATGTGGCATCGCCACATCATCTCCCCATGCCATGTAGACATGCCACGTCAGCCTCAGGCTTGGACCGTTAGTTGACTAACGGTTTCCATCCAACAAGGGTGAAATTTGAACGAAAAATGAAACGTTGGGTGCTTGTTTGCACCAAAAAAAGAATAAGGCTAAAATGACCAAATGGTGAAACGTTAGGGGGGCTATTTTTGACCTTTTGCCAAAATAAACAATGGCAATGCCTCTTTACAAATGAACAAGGTAAAAAAACAAATGTCATTTACAATCATCTTATGATTGGTCTTTGGGCATACTCTAACAGAGGCATCCCTAAGTTGATCGAATAGGTCATCTATTCTTGGCAATGGGTATTTATTCAGTTGTCGGTAATTGATGCATAGTCTCATGGAACCATCTTTCTTCTTTACGAAAAGGACTGAAGTTTTCTCAAGGCAAAGAACCCGGTTAGATAAAGCCTTTATCGAGTAATTCCTAAATCTGAGTTTTCAACTCTTTCAGCTCAATAACTACTATTTGATATGGCGCAATGGAGACTGGGACAGTTCCAGGTTGCATTTCAATGCCAAATTCCACTTCACGGGATGGAGGTAAACCCATAAGTCCATCAGGGAGCCTGTGCATGATATTAATGTTTTCCAGTCAATGTTTATTCTCAACATCCAATGTCAAAACATACAATGAAAGGTCCCTTCAACTTATAAGGATAATACTCTCTTTGCCAAGGCCTTAGAGTTACAACTTTTTCTTACTATAATCCACCCAAACTTGATGTTTGTTGAGCCAATCCTAGTATAACATCGAACTTGTGAATTGGAAATGCTAATAGGTTGGCCGAAAATGGAATCCCATGAATCATTAAGGGATAACTCTTACATATGAAACTTATGGTGACATAATAACCTAATGGATTGGTTACGGTGATCAATAAAATATTACTAGATGAGTGATTAACCTGGTTCATCAATGCTTATCCCAAATAGGAATATAATTCAAGGGTATACACAATATCGATTGAAGCACCCTCCTTTAGCAATAGGTACAAACGAGTATCACAATTTCCTGACCCGAACCCTCAGTACTTATAAGCCATTCTAGAAATGGTCTAAGACATAGTCAGTAACCTTGCAATGTTATAGATAAGAGAAGGCTGTAAATTATCTTGGGATACTTGTTTGATTGTGAGGGTCCTTTAATCTTCTGAACTCCTCCTTACAACTTCCGTAGTAGAGTCAAAGACGATGTCTCAATAATCCATTATCAATGCTCGATATAGCTTTGCGTTGATTCAATGGTAGCAATATCAATACAATGATTTAATGATTGATACCTAACAAGTTCATGGTTATCATTTACCCTGCTGGTGAGGGTGCAAGTCTACTACGGGACAAGCTAGGCAATAATGGTTTAAAAATATTAAAATTTCAGCCATAGGGGACGGTACAACCTTTCAGGCTTTGAGAGGCCAAGGATTATTCATGTATTTTAGCTGTGTTTTTGGTAATTCATTAAGCTCAGCAATCTACCTTGATTATTCAAGGATCAATGATTATTATCAAGAATCTTACAGACTTAAAGGGTTTCCCCTCTGTCTCCTCGTTGAAATTTGAGGAGCCGATGACAAGCTCATCTATATAAGCTACATTAGAGTCAAACATACTTACGATATAAAAAAGGAGATCGGGTTAGTCGGCAAGTCACAATACACAATAAAAACTCCTAGGTGGTAGTTGCAATGCAATGACAATAAAATAAGCATAGCTTTAGTCCTAGAATTGACTAAACTCTAACTCTGATTCCATAAACGTAACACCTATTTCCTGGCCTGGTAGAGAACCGGGTTAAAATGTGTTATCGGTGTTCGATACGGTGATTAGAATACAATAACCACCTGATAACGATGACTCTGCAACATGATTTCAAAACAATGAGGTCAATGCAACAGTACAATAATTTATTTCTTGAGTTAGGATAATTTAAAACTTTTATAACCTTTAGGGGTTAAACAGTAATTTCCATAATTTAAGGGTCCTTACTGAATAATAAACTTACCGCAATGGGATTCATCCTTTAATCAATGAACATATAAATTTTCACAGCTATCAAAAGACATTTTCTTAGTCAATTAAACAATATACCAAACAGTGACCATATTACAATTTTCAAAATGTTTTCTATAGCTTTTAACTAACTTACCTAAACCCGTACTGATACTCGAAGAGGTTGTATCGGTACGCCTATGTCATGACTGGTATTATAGTTGAAATCGGTGAACCCGTATCGGTACTTGCCTATCCGTATTGTTACGCCATGACCAATATCAAATTACACAAATTCTAATAACAGAAACTCGTATCAGTACGGCTAGAGACCGCATCGATATGCCCTAAGGCCGTATCGATACATTTATTTTGCCAAATTCCAGTGTTGACTTTTTGTATCGATACGCCTCTTTGATGTATCGATACACCCTGTTGACCAAATCCAAATATGCATACCCGTATCTATACGCCCTGCACTGTAATGACAGATTTTGTCTAGTTTTTATCAAATTTAACCCATCAAAAAATGTTCAAATTCAATAAAACTTTTCCAGAAAGTTTCTAACTTTATAATCTATTAGCATGCCAAATTTCAAGTCAAAATGAATCCATTTACTAGATTTTCACTTTCTTGAGCTAATTGTGCTAATTTTACCACTTTTAGCCAAACTTAAAAGGTCATTTTGGGCCCTTTAGGCTTTTACAAACCACTAGCAATATGCACACAACAAAAGAGCTAAAAGTGACTAGTCTAACTACTTTGCCACCATTGTAGGAGTTCGTAGGGATGATATACATTACTTTAACCTTGTTGTGACTTGCCAAACTTCCAACAATCCCCGATCTTGCAATGATGACTTTCTACCTGAAATGCATAAAATGAAATACATTAGGCATACTCTACCTAGTGAGGTAGTCATAATCAACAATAAGTTCAACGGTGTGCAATTCAAATCATGCTAGGATTATGTCAATACTATGGATATATCAATCTATGATTGTTTTAATACTATGAAAATATCTATACTATGGCAATATCAATGTTATGGAAACATTCAAGGCTAGGACAATATTCAATGCTATGACCATAACCAATGCAATGACCATAATCAATGCTACCGAATGGTTACACATGCCTTGGAGAAAGCCTTTCGGCCATTTGGAGGGAGACACAAGCCTAACCGAACAACCACATGACCCTTGAAACACGCCCTTTCGGCCAGCCCTTGTAATCCTATAAATAGGTGCCATTTTGTCATTTGTAAACACAACTTTTATTTTATATAAAATTTCTATCTTTGTGAGATTTCTCTCTCAACTTGTTCTTTTTAGAACTTCTTGACTTATCAAGCCTTAGAAAGGCTCGCTTTCATTTCATTCCATCATTTTCATTCCATCGTTTTCATTCTCTTCACCATCCGAAATCATCATATTTCCTAAACACTTAGCCATTTCCATCCTTTCTATTCATTTCCTCTATACACTTCTGCACCCTACTCTATTCATCATCATTTCTTTTCATTTTCAATAAGAAGACATACGGAGGACCAAGGCCTGCTTTCATTCTCTTTTTGCAATCAATGAATGAAAGATTTCCTTCATATGAAGGAAACTATTTCTGAGTAATCCATGTATGGATAATTAGGCTTGGGGAGGGGCTAATCGCAAGGTTAGTCCCTCAACTTTTGATGCTTTAGACTTTTACCCTTAAACTTTCAATTTTCACAATATACTCACTAAAAGGTTTTTCGATAAATTCAATAAGGTCCCTAATCAATAAATTGACGCAAGTGGAGCCCAATTTCATTATAACTGACCTTGCAGTCAAAGTCAATGAAATATTTGGACCATTTCGGTGTAGGTTTTTTGATCGTTCGAACCCAAATCTGACTATACTAGTTTTTGGGGTGTTACCAGGGTGTTACATCTGTTATGATCAATATTTTAGAACAAATATATTATTAGGAGATTATTAAGTGACGAAATTAAGTTTTGAGTAATTATTAATGGATTGTTCTAATATTAAGTTTAGTGGTGACTATTTTGCAAGAGCTATAAAATATTAATGATGGCAATATTGTAAAAAGAATTGAAGTGATATTTTTTATTGGGATTATTAAACCAATTATAAAATATATCTTTTTCTCTCTCATTTCTAACAAAAGAAGATAACGATTATTATTTTCTTGAGATATGAAAAACATATCAAAGCTTTTCTCTCATTTTCTCTCTAGAATTTGTCAAACACACTTTAGAGAACATTGATTTTTATTCTTGATTTTTCATTTCTTTTATATTCTATATGATTTCTAATCAACAATCTAGCAAGAGCTAGCAGTCTTCGTCAAATATTCTTAGAATTCACGTTCAAATGAAGGAGGTTTTCAACTTCAATTTTTCCTATCAATTGGGTAAGCTTTTGATTTTTAAAGGTTAGTTAATTGTTTTTAATTGATTATATATCATTTCTATTGGAGTTTATGAATTAAAATGAATTTAATTTTATTTATTTGATTTTTGGATGATAAATGAGCGATTGTGATTTTATAGATAAAATCAAGATATTTTAATTGGATTGAGAGTTAATTTTATGGGTAAGATGAAATCTAATATCAATTTTATGAAATTATACCAAAATTTAATTTAATTTGTTAAGTTTAGATTTGAGTTTTTGAATAGGGTGTTTGGTAGAATGGTTGATTGAATTATTTGATCATATATTAATGTGTACCAATTATGGTCGATGAAACTCCTGAATGGAGTGTTGTGTAGCTAAACAATAAAGGAAGAATTGTGTTAGGAATGATGGAAATATTGTGGAATTAAGTTTAGGGATGATGGAAGTATAGTTTTGGATGGTTTTAGATTTTTAATGAAGGTTGTGGTTACGAAATCAACAATGTTACTATTGCTAGAAGTTTTTGGATGTATATTAATGGGGGATTATGTAACACCCTAGAAAATGGGCTATAAAATTTGAGTGAATTATCAGAATCGGGTTGGAATTTTGAGCTAGGTTTTAGCTAATAAATTAATTTTGGAAAATAATTTGTGTAATTAAATTGATTTCTGATAAATTTATCATGACAAGTATTTGTGAAAAATATATTTAATGAGTTTCATAAAGGATGAAATCGAGTTTGGGTAATTTTAAATGGGTTGTTTAAATATTAATTAAATGGTGACTATTTTGCAAAAAGTTGTAAAATATTAATAATGGCAATTTTGTAAAAAAAAGATTAAAGTGATATTTTTAATAGAATTATTAGATTAAATAAAAGAAATATCTTTTCTCACTTGTTTTTAACAAAAAGAAGTTGACGATTGTAAATTTCTAAAAGATGAGAAAGACATTTTCTTAGTTTCTCTCATTTTCTCCCAAATAAAACTTAGGGATTTATTGATTCTTCAATTATTTCTATTTCAATTTCTTCTCCGATTATTTCTATTTCAACATAATCTCCACTATTTTTCTTGTTGGAAATCAAGAGGAGAGTTCATCTTCAAGTTGGTTTTTCATCAAGCAAGGTGAGAAAATATTCTTTAATGATGTTCCACATGATTTTGATTCCTAATCTATGATTTCTCATGCTTGGGATAATTAAAATGAATTTTTAATGAGATTATTGGATTTTAATGAATTTTCTCATAAATCTTGATTAGATTATAGTAATATAATAATTTCTATAGATTTCTAATGTTTTGTGCATCGGTAATAATAATCTAAAATTGATTTTGTAATTTAATTCCCAAAATTAATCTAATTGGTTGAATTTAGATTTAGATATAGATTTAGATTTAGATTCTTGAATGGGGTAATTGATAGGATGGTTGATTTAATTATGGGATCATATTTTTAGTGTGCATGGTAAGTGTTTGAAGAAATGCTTGTAAGGAGTTAAGCTGAAATGAAAGAGGAAACGAATGGCTCAGGGCAGGGGTGCAGTGTTGCTGCCTCTATTATGTGTGAAACGTGATTAAAAAAGGGAAATTGGTTATGTGTTGTTGCTACCATATCCTTTATGCATATATTGGTTGTAATGAAAAAAAGATGGGAATTCATGTGGCTACAATGATCATTTTCGTGCCAATTAATGGCTGTAGGGAAATGGTATTAAATAGGAATTAGTTTTAGGGTATGTTAGGAAAAGAATTTCATTTAGGTAAGTTTTCTAATGGAGGTATGCAAGTAAATTGGTTACTTTAGTGTGGTCAAATTTATATTGAACTTTGTATTTTCTTATGGAAGATGGCAAGTGTTCAGACGTTTTTCGGTTAAGCGTCGAGCCATTGGCATCATGGCGATGTCAAGTTGGTGAGTGCAAATATAAGTTGGTTCTTCAAATAATGTTTGAACTAAGGTTTGGGGGTTTGGTTATAGCCTAGCAAGCTTAACTAAGCTTAGAAGTAAGTTTTTCCTATTTACGCTTTTTGAATATCAGTTTGATATGAGACTTGATTTACATGTCTTGGTTTAAAAGCATGGATTGATTTACTTACTGTTTTATGCATCTTTTAAGTGATATGCAATGATTTATGAAGAATATGGATGCCTATGATCATTTGAGAAATGGTTCCTAAATGGATGTGGTTGTTGCCTTTGGCAATGTGGATTTGCATATGGAATTGTTTTGTTAAATGTATATGAAATAAAGTGTGTAAATGTGTTTAAAAGTATATATTGATAGGTGACAATGGTTAAAAGTTATCGGTATAGTTGGCTAGCCATAGGGTTTAAAGTGTACTATAAAAAGTCACCTCAGGTGTGGTAGGGTGGTAGAGTTTAAAGTCAAGAAGTTCTAAAAAGAACAAGTTTGAGAGAAAATCTCACAAAGATGGAAATTTTATAAATGAAAGTTGTTGTGTACAAATGAAATGATCAGCTCTATTTATAGGATTCAAGGGGTCGGCCAAATAGGCACATTACAAGATGAAAAGTGGTTGAAAGGCCATGTAGGGGTCTAGTGTTGGTTTGGCTAGGGGCTGGTGTTGCTTCGGCCAAAGTGGTGCCTCCCTCCAAGCTTTTCCATCCATCATTTTGGCGCCTAACTTGGTTTCCCTCCAAGGCTGGTCGATTGTGTCCCTTGGGGAGGGACATGACTCTTCAGGTGTTGAGCTATGAGTGATAACTTGAGCTGAGATGAGCTCCTCGAGCTAGGCATTAGCTGATTTGAGCTAAAATAGCTAGCTAGTTGAGCTAGCTAAACTTTGGAGCTATTTTGAGCTAATCTGAGCTGCCTCTAGCTAGGCGAGCTTCCCTTTTAGTGTCCTTGAGCTTATCTCGAGCTATTGGAGTGATTAGGAGCTGAAATTGAGCTTGCATTGCCTTGAATTATTTCCAAGCTATTTTGAGCTGATTCTGAACCTTTCGAGTTGTTAATGAGCTGCCCTTTGATCCTTTGTTATGTGGGTAATGTATCATACAAAGAAAACACCAAAAAACATAAGTAAAAGTAATTAAACTAAATAGATTATAAGGACTGAAATGAATATATAAACGTACATAAACTAAATGATGCACATAAATAAGTATAAGGACTGAAATTCATGATAACTAAAAGATGCATAAGTATAAGGATTAAAATGCATATGAACATTAAAGAAAAGATATGGTTTATTAATAATAAGTTAAGGCATGCATGTTTTTTACTTAATATGCAATATAAATAAGATGAAATACAATGCATGATGCATGAAAACAAGCATATCCTTAGCATAAGTTTCATGAATGACTAGACAATAGTATGCATGCTTAATTATAAGTATCATGATTATATAACTAATATATATATATATATATAAGAAAAGTTAGCAGAAACTCCCTCTTCTTTCATGCTTGTAAAACAAGATGAAAGCTTAATGAATGTGAGAAGAAATATGATCGTATCAAGTGGTCGAAGGAGCCACTTAGGAAATTTGTGTATCCGATGTTAGTAGAAACTCCCTCTTCTTTCAATATATGAATTAATGTATGGTAAATGGATTATGTTTTGTATAATATGATCTATACATGTTGCGCTCTTTAAGCTTTGCTATTGGAAGAATAAGTATGTGAAGGCTTAAATTGAAGATGCATATGGAAATTATGCATGGAATCCATGATACATGATTATGCTTATGAGCTAAAATGATTTGAGTTATGAACATGTTTTGGAAAGTTTAGCAAATGATCTCTTAATTTTAAAGAATTCTCTTTAAGCTTTGCAAATAAAATGATCATGCATAAGGAAGCTTAAATTGAGGTTTTGTATATGGGATTGTGTTCGCAATCTATGGTACATTTTTATGCATTTGATGTAATATGTTTTGAGGGTTATGTGTAAATGATCTGAAAAGTTTTAGCAAATGATCATTTAGTTCTAAGATTGGTTTTATACATTTATTTAAATACTTTGGACACGACGATTTTGTCTTTCTTTGATATGGTTTTATAATAATGATTTGGATTTGAAAATGCATTGACGGTTTAACCTTTTTTAGAGCATTCACAAGGCATTATATGCTTATGCTCTCTTTACTCTCGTCAATGCAGTGATTAAAGCAAGTGCGGGGTTGTGGTTTAAGGCAAGGTGGGATCCCAAAACAATCGTATTAAAAGAGTATGTTTACGGTATTATGATTATTTGTAATAAGGCAATGTGGGTAAAATTTTGGGATGGATTGTTTTATTTAGGGAATGTTAACTTGAATGACTTTGTATCACATTAGATGATGGTTGTATATAATGATTAAGATGTTAGTATTATTTTTTAACGCTTTGTATATTTGTTGGTTATGACCTAATGTTTTAAAATGGTTTAAATAATGTTTGGATTGACGGTTTATGTTCTAAGTGTATTTGTGGTCATGTGTTTAATGCCTTAATTAATCTCTAAGCCTATGTTGAGGTCTTGACCATTTGGTGCTTATTGGATAATAATTTATATTGTTAGGAAGCATGCCTCTAGATTACTTATATGAATTTGAGTTGTGCTAAATAATTTGTATGTAATTATTTGAGCCTATGTGTTTAATGGTGGTTAATTCGGTTAATGGATTTTACCGAGTTTAGATTCTTTGAGCTTTGGTCACCGTATGTTGTTGCACCAATTTAATAAGTAAATGATGTTCGTTTGACCTAAGATTTTGCAAGCATTCTTTTAATGTATCTAATTCTAGTGAGAAGCTTTTATAAATTTGTTAGTCCCTATACCTTGGCAGTTTTACGATTTAGTCCTTAATTTCGTATTTTGCTAAATTGGATGCTTAATTGTTATCCGTTGAAGCTAAAATTTAACACGCTAGCATGAAATATGATTATCTAATAATTGGATAATGACTGTTGATGACACGATGACTGGTAGGCCGACTCAGCTTGCAAGTTGGCTTGTTGGGCTTGCACCATAACTCAGCAGGCCAGCTATACAGCTGCGGCTTTTAGTTGCCAGACAATGGTGGCAAACTCCCTGAACGACTGACTTGATGCTGGTGAACACGATGGTGACCTCCATTCTTCGTTTTGAGAACTCAAACCACCCTAACTCAACAACCTAAAACTTCATCTCTCTCACCCCCTCCGATGGTGGTGCCGCTTGTACCAGCGAACTCGTCTCGATGAGATAAACACAATGGCGGTGAAGGTGTCGACAACGAATGGCCAGATCTCGGTAGATCAGAGTTTAAAATCCCCCTAACACTTTCTCTCTCACTTCTCTCTTCTCCCTCACTGTCCAATAATATCTTTATCTCTCATTTCATTCTCCCAACTTTCATTCTCGGTAGATCGGAGTTTAAAATTCCCTTAACCCCTTTATTGCCAGAATTCATTCTGGCAACTTTTATAAAATAATAAGCACTCATATTCTTCCTTTTTGTCACTAAAAGCCCAACTTAAAAATTCTTAAGTTAGACTTCCAAAATAAAAGCCCAAAAAACTCAGGTCTGAGGCCCGATTTGCTAACCTAAAAATTGGGTCATTACATGTTATGTGTTGGATTTCTATGGTGGATGTTGTCGTTGAAGCATTTCCATATAATGGTTTAATGTGCTCATCTTTGGTTGTGATGCTTTTGTGCTGCCTAGCTCATGTGCATAATATCTTAATGGTCATATGTTAGCTGTTCTGATGAGATCATGGCGTCACCACCACCATTGGACCTGGAGGAATTTCCCTTAGGCCCCATTACTTGTGCAAGGGCAAGGAAATTTAGAGATGCGGTCAGCAACAAGTGCAATCATGCGTGGAAAATTATTGAAGTGCCGAAGTTGAATCAATGCCTTGCAACGTGGAAGATTCATGCAACATGTTGCATGTTTATTTCTGATGCATATGTTCCATTTGATTATTATAGTTCTAGTATGCACATGTTTTCTATTATATTGTTTATTGTTTATTTTATAGAACTAGAGTTAGTTGAATCATATGACATATTTTTTATGTTTACCATGCATCATATTATATTGTTTATTTCTGATCATATTTCTCATATTTACAGGTATTATGCAAGGACAATGAATAGACACATCACTAGGGTGATTAAGAGAATTGTGACTATTGGAGGTGATTGCTTGAGGTTCTTGCTTAGCTTTGGAGGTGCTTGCTTACGTTCACATTGAAATTGCCATGCTTGTTTACCTTCACAATGGATGGAAATTCTAGAGAGGTGCTTCTTGCTTACATTCAAATGGAAATTGACATGCTTGCTTACCTTTACAATTGACGACAATTCTAGAAAGGTGCTTTCTTGAGATGCTTGCTTACATTCGCATGAAAATTGACATGCTAGCTTATGATTACATTGGGCAGCAAAGGCACACATTTCAAGGTTTATTTTTTATTCATTATCCTTTCACACCTCCCAAGGAATGTTGGCTGATCACTTCATTTTGTAACGCCTATAAATAGAGGTTAATTTTTTAATTGTAGGACACAACTTTGATTTATGAAATTTGAGAGTTTTTATCTCTTTTGTTCTTTTGAGAACTTTATCGATCCTTCAAGTTCTGCTTGTTGAATCAAACCTTTGATATCTTTGGTTCCTAGTTATACTTAACTAGTGGGTCAAGATCCTTATTTCATTTAGAGATCGTTATAGAGTTCAAGTCACATTTTTTAGTGTTGGTTCAATTCTCAAGTCATAAACTACTATCCATATCCCATCATCCAATTCATGTCACCACCATCGATTACTTTAACCATCTAAAATTCCATAATCCTTATTCTCATTATCTTCTACATCGTTACACACCATCACCCTTTAAAACCATCTGTAACCGCTGCAGGTCTTACAACTCAAAGTTACTTCATTTACGATCGGGCAAATCAAGCATCTTGGTAATTTCCAAGATGAGATCGCATTATGTGCATAATATCTTTGGTTGAATTCTCATCTTTGGTTGTGATGGTTTTGTGTTGCCTAGCTCATGTGCATATCTTAATGGTCATATGTGAGTTGTTCATATAGGCTTTAAGCTTAATTCTTGAGTTATGACCATATATGTAGTTTTGAATGACACATTTTGACATTTTAGGATCTCGTCTATAGATGGTCCATTTGTACATCTTTGATGCAATGAATTGTGTTGCAAATTCATGCTCATATGTCATTTATGTCCATTCATCAGTAGAAGCATGTTTAGGTTGATTAGAATCAATATTTTTGGAGTTTTGAATTGAAATTGCATATTCGAATCAACAATTCTATCTAGGGCGTACGGGTACGGTATGAATCACGTACTAGAATTCCCCTCTAAAATCTGGCATTATGGGCCAAGGTTTATTGATACACCCTGCTTAGAGATTGGTACGAGCCCTGTTGTACTAGTATGGAGAGCCAGTACCAGTACGATTTTGGCTACTATTTTTAGAAATAGATCTCATAAGTTAGTTATTGGCCTGTTCAATTTCTTTTTTTTTCATTTTGGTCCCCTATCTTCCATACTCAATTGGGGATGTTCATATGCTTTATTTTAGCCAAAATTTGACTTACAAGCATATTTTCGATTGAGTTGCATAATGTCATGTTTAATTTCAGTTTATGATTTGGAGATTGTTTTTCTTACAATTTAGTCCCTAAATTGATAAAACATCTAATTGAGCATGATATCAAAATCCGTTTCATGTGAATCTTTATAGGACCCAAATATGCATCTAGAACATAAAAAGTTTTTAAAATACCAATAAATTTGTTAGTTCAAGTTTGGATCACTTCGGTGGTAAATGTGACATTCATCACTCGAGTCTAATCCTACCAGGCTGAGTGATGGGTGTTACAATAATATTGGTGTTTTCTAACTCATTTTTTTATTTTTATATTATGTAGGACTTAATACTTTATTTAATGCAAGTTACCTTTTACTCGTTGTTCTATGTTTATGCCTTGTGTTTCACTCAAAACTTTATAGAGTTATAGGGTTACATTTGGCATACTCGAGAGGGATGTTGAATGATTTAAGCATCATAGAAAAACGAAAGCTATCATCCAATGGAAAGAGATTACATGGGTGGTTATATCGTACTTGAATGATTAGGTTTGCTTATAGACTATAGTGACAATAGTCTAGGTAAGCTTATTTGAAAGGGACTCAAGAGAGCATCTTCTATTTAAGCATGTCGATGCGATGTATCTGCATTAGATAATTTTATTTGTTAGATCACAACTTGTCATTTGCCCCTAGAAGTGCCAAGATCCCATCTTCTATTTATCTAAGTTATCTTCTTAATTGCTCACACACACCTGACCTTTTTGTCGAACTTATTACATCTGGTTACATTCAATATCAATTATTAGCACTGTGCCAATACAATCCTTGTGGGTTCGACAACCTCACACAACTTGTGTGTGTCTACTTTATTATTTGCCTCGACAGTGTATGTAATACCCCAAAGTTTGGTTAGCGGATAAAGTGATAAGATTGAAAGTTTGATGTCTAAAGTGAAGTGACCAAAATGAATAAAATAAAAGTTTGGTGGCTAAAGTAAAAATTTCTTAAAAGTTGGAGTACTAAAATGGTATTTTTCCCAGAAATAATTTTTATCTCGTAAATGTATAGTTCACCTACGAGAAGTGGATTGGAAATAAGGTTTTAAATAAATCGAGATTTTGATTTTAAGGAAATTATCCGATAAAGTTTCTAGAAATTTTTGTATAAATGGATCGAATATAAATTCAAGAAAGTAATATTAGCCATTGGATGGAAGGGTAAGAATGTCAATAAACATGGCTATAATGTTAGAATTAATATGGACCATAGGATTAAGATAATATTTCCATGTTAAATCCTAGCCATTGGATTAAAGGGACAAGATGGAAATTTAAGTTTGATTCAAGGGAAAATTTGAAATTGATATAGTTCAAGGGAAAATTGGTAAACTACCGACTCAAGATTAAATCTAGGCCATTGGATGAAGGATGATGACATGTGGCACACTATAGATTCACTGGATTTGAGGGCAAAATAATCATTTGACTATTTGGAAGATATTTTACTAATTATGGATATTAAAAATGACAAATGGCATAAAGGAAAAGAAATGAAAAATACAAGATTATTCATCTCTCTTCTCCAAAACGTGATCTACCAAGGAACAAAGGTAAGAATTCAAAATTTTTATTTTTCTCCCTTATATACTAGGATTTAGGGTGAGATTTATGAAATGCAAAGTTGTTCTTCATTGGATTCTCTTTCATTTGGTACCATTAATTCATAGTTTTACATGAGATATGCTATTGAATTTGAAGAAAGGAAGTTTAAGGTTATTAGATCCAAATTGAATTAGGGTTTGATTTTAAGGATTTAATGTTTAGATAGCCTTTTCATGCTTGATTCAAGTTTATTTTCAAGTATGAAGTGAAACCTCAATTTAACAAGTTAGAGTTAACATAGGATTATTAGATTTAAGTTAAATTTGAGATTTGTCATGAAAGGAAAATGTTGAAATAATGTAATTGAAGGTTAATTTAGAGTGTTGGAATGGTTAAAGGACGATAAAGATTAGAATTATGAAATCTGCCCATAAATTAGTTTTTGGTAGCGAGTTCAGAAATTCACCAAAAATTACATAAAAATAATTAGAATATGATTCATATATCATTTTATCCGTAGTTCAGTCTAGTTTCTTTTAAAATAAACAGTGAATGATTTCAATTTTTAAATCAAAAGATATGAATTTTTAAGTGATGAAAGGTCAGGAAACATAGTACCAGTCTGCTCCAAAATTCAGCACTAGAATTTGACTTTGAAAATTCTTCATAAATTGTACGAGTTGAATTTGGGATATTCGTTTATATGGTTCAAAATCTTATCGAATCTAGTTTCAGTCAAAATCTTATCGAATCTAGTTATATATTATTTATATAAATATTTCTTTGAAGGTAGCGCAGGCTGATAGATTATAAAATGAATGTCTTATTGGTATTATTAGGTCTGCATGTAAGCGATGAATGCGAATCACTCCAGTAAACACCATAAATTGAAAATTCAATAGATAAAGCAAAAGACCAAACTTGAAGTTCTCTTAAGTTATTTAATTTAGTTTTGGATAAGAAGTGTCAAGGTGAGTGCAATTGCATACATATCATGATACATTGATGTTTTATATATCATTGAAATTTGGGATAGCTTGCGATGAGCCTACCGAATTTTTATTGTCATTATATTTATGTCATTGAGCATATGATTGACATGTTATAAATATGTCAAGATTGGAATGTAAAATGCATTGATCATTTAATTACTTATACATGTAAATTATAAATGTTAATCTGGGTATGAACTGCCCAACGTTGATATATATATATATATTAATATACATTGTCATGGATGAAATATTTAATGATATAAAGCCCAAGTATTTTATAGAGATTCGAAAGTATAGTTGGCTAACCATAGAGTCATAAACAGCTGTATAAATATTCTAAGCACTATGGTGCAACATTTATGTGTACTCAAGGAAGGTTGGGTATACGGGAGTACTTCGATACATATTAAAGCACTTCGGTGCAACTTTCATATATACTCAAGGAAAGTTAGGTATATGTATACTCAAGGAAGGTTGAGTATATGAGGATGATTCGTGTACTTAAATTCTCTTATTTAAATACTTTGGGCTATGATAAAAAGGAAAATAACTAAAGTGCAGATAATTAAGCATTAGCTTAATATATTGATGTTGCAATGGCAACAAATTGTAAGTAAGTTAAGCTTGAAAGCTTAATATTAATGATAAGTATTGATATAATATTAAAGGAATTGAACAAGCATATTCATTAGCTTGTATCATGCTATATCTATTCATGTATTTATGCAAAGATGACATATTATGACAAATAGACAAGCATGAAAGTTTGATGACATTGACATATAGTAAATTATTACTAATGCAATGTAAAAGTTGATGCATTGACATATATTATGTTATATAAATGTAGCCATGAAGTAAAATAAGTTTAAATTATTATTATTAACTTAATTTATAGCCTCATTAAGTTCGTACTTAGCGTGTGTTTGATTGTGCACATGTAGGTGGTTTGAGTCATTGGACTAAGCAAAGAGTTGCATTAAGTTCAGAAAATTTCATCAAGCTACCACAATAATGACATCATGCTTGAGGTTTTTAATTAATTCTTGTGGCATGTAAAAATGAGATAAATCTGTCTATTTTGGTGCAGAGTCTGTTACTTATTGAATAATCAATTTAATTTTTTTTTAAAAAAGTAAATGAGCTCTGATTTTGTGTATTAGTCGATATAAATATTTTCAAAGGTTTTAAATTTATAGTAATTTTTTAAATAAATATCTTGTTTTTGTTTTGTGACATCTTTGACTCATATTCGGTAATCGAATACAGGAATGAGGTGTTACAGTGTATGCTTGCACTTATTCGTGTCGGAACACATACACCAACTACGAATTTTTTATTAGTGACATCTAAAATATTGAAACTAAAACTTACATTGATGTCGCAATTTGTATTTTATGACGTAAAATTTGAAATCACAATATTTGTCACGTTAGGTTTGTCACTAAATATCAAATGTAACGATGTATGTGTTTTCGTCATGTATAGTTGAACATATAGTGACACTAATGTATAATGTTGCCTTATAATTTGTATTTAGTGACAACTAGTTACATCGTCAAATGATATGAAATTTTATTGTTGATTATATTTATCATCACCAATAATATAATAATCTCATTGTATAAATGACGAAAAAATATTGTCACGTTATTACTATCGTAATAAATCTTCACCAAATAGTACTATGAATGACGATAATAATGATCCAAACTTTTTATAATTTATGAGAAAAACCCAAAAGTAATAACTTTTCAATGTTTAGCAAAATAGAACAGTGAAAATATAGAGAGTACATTTATTTAAGGGTAAACAACACTATTGGTCATTAAACTATTATCGTTTTCTTGTTTTGGTCACTAAACTATTTTTTGAAAAAAACGTCACTAATGTTACGTTAAGTCGTCATTTTGGTCATCAACTGTTAAAATATTAACGGTGATGTTTACATGAATTATTTTTAATATCTTTTAATCATTTCTCTCTCCCCACACATTAATTTTATTCGAACAATTGGTGGGAAAACGAGCTTTAATTCGAACAACTAGTAACATCATCAAATGATATGAAATTTCACTATTGATTATATATATCATCACCAATAATATAACAATCTCATTGTATAAATGACAAAAAAATATTGTCACATTATTACTATCGTAGTAAATCTTCACCAAATAGTAGTATGAATGAACTTTTTATAATTTATAAGAAAAACCCAAAAGTATTAACTTTTCAATGTTTAGCAAAATAGAACAGTGAAAATATAAAGAGTACATTTATTTAAGGGTAAACAACACCATTGGTCATTAAACTATTATCGTTTTCTTGTTTTGGTCACCGAACTATTCTTTTTGACAAAAACGTAACTAACGTTACGTTTAGTCATCATTTTGGTCATCGATCGTTAAAATATTAACGGTGATGCTTACATGGATTATTTTTAATGTCTTTTATTCATTTCTCGCTCCCTCGCGCACTATAAGAAAATGCATTTTTAGTGACACAAAAAATGGTCACTAAAAGTATTAAATTTAATCACTAAAATTTACAGTGACTATTTTTTAAGTCGTCACTAATAACTCTGCCACTATTATATTAGTGACAATTTCATACATTTTGTCACAATCAGTTATATTTTTTGTGACTACATTTTGACACAAACGATTAATAATAGTGACTAAAATTTAGACACTAATATTATTCTTATTAGTGACAAATATTTTATCACAAATACATATTAAAATAGTGTCTAAATATGTTGTCAATCTTAATAATAAAAAAATAAATTATATTTTTAGTTGTAATCATCTTATTTATGTCCCTGGAATTTAATGGGTCTTTTACATTGTAGTCAACAAAATACTTTTAACATTTCATTAGGTCATTGTACTTTAATTATAGATGATGTGACATCTTTAGATGTCAATTTTTAATAAATAAATACAATGCATGGCTTCAAGGAGGATCAAAAATAGAACCTTTAGGGGGAGAGTGCAATGTCTATCCACTAGGCTAGACAAGAAATTTAATATTATTTTGAAAGAAAAATAGTATTTATGTTAAATTGTAATTGAAATTAATTTTATTTATTTTAAAAATATTTCTTAATTATAAAACTAATTATTATAATAATTCAATTCATTTTTCATTGTTTCTTACACAAAATACGTTTGTTGAAGAAAATATATAAAAATAATTGAGTTAGTATTAAAATATAAACATGTAAATATTAAGATTTACACTTAAAGTATTAAATATTAAAATATTACATTTTAATTATTTAATTTAATTTAATTCAAATTATTGATAGAGTTATTTTTTATGTGATAATTACTTGGTATACTAACAATGCAAATTTTAACTCTAAAAGGAAAGTTAAAACAAATATCAAGTGTAAATTTTTTCACAAGGTAAAATTTTGCTATCATATATTATGCCAAGATTACATATTAGTTTTTGTACTTTAATTTGGTCACTTTAAGTTTCTGTACTTTTTAAATTTTAAAATTTTGATCTTTGACATGAATGGTAGTCTTTAAATGTATTAAGTAAATTTTTTAGCCCATTTGTAATACAAAAGTTGCATATTTGAGTTTTGTTCTTTTATTTGATCATTTTTAGTCATCGTAATTTAGTCATATTGTTCTGTCTCATTTGGATTAGGATTAAAATTTTTAAATTTGAAAAATATAGGACTAAAATTGATCAAAATAGAATGACTAAAACAATAATTACACATAGTATAGAGATTAATATAATTATTTTACCTTTTGACAAACAAGTTTATGATAACTTCAATTTTTATAATTGTTATTATTACTATTATTATAAAAATAAATTTATTATTGTGACAATATCTAATTTGTCATTAATTTTATTTTTTTCATTGGTGACAAAATTTACTACAACAAAAAGTAAAATTTAAGTGACAAACAATTTTATTGTCACAACAAATATCAAATAATAGTGACAAGTTTATATATCGTCACTATTATGGTCAAAGTTTTTGCGTCAATAAAATTTGTGTCACAGTTATAGACTTATACTAATAGTGTCGCACAAAAAATTGTCACAAAAATTTACTATTTGTGATAATATTATTCTTAGTCACTGTCAATTTGTCACTAAAAACCTATATTATTGTAGTGATGCATTAATTTTATTCGAACAATTAGTGAGAGAACGAGCTTTAATTGGTGGAAGGTGTGTAGGTGGGATGATGAGCTTTAATGGGCATAACTGTTGCGGATGGAAATCGTCTGCCTCAACTATGCTACTTTTGATGCGCTCACTTTAAAAAAGTAGGTTTAAGATTTAGGGTTTAAGGTTAGGGTATAGGAAATTAGAGTATGGTTTAAAATTTAAAATTTAAGATTTGAGTTTAGATTTAGGATTTAGAATTTAACGTTAGAACTTAAAATTTATTTTAATATTAAAGACATAAAAAAAAAAGACATACTTAAGGAAGAGGATAGTTGTTCAACTGCTGCCCGAATATTGTCAATGGTGATGGAAGTGGGAGTTGCCTCCATCTGAGGACGACTCTGCTAGGCAAACAAGGAACACCATTTAGGAGTCATTGATAGCTGCATAGGACTCCCTTCCTAATATTTTTAATTGAAGACGTACTCACTCAATAACGACTCCCGTTTGATTATCGTAGAAAATCAGTATATTTCTAAATATTTTTTGCATGCACCATCATCCTAATTTCTTTTTTTCTTTTGATTTTCCATAATCTAACCAAAAGTTAAAACAAATGCATTAAAAAAAAGGCCAAGGCAAAGCGTGGGACATCACCCACGTGGCACACGTTTTTAGCCACTTATTTTTTTATCCAGATTAAATGAAATTATCGCGTATTGTTGCACTGCAAGCCGATAAGATGAGATTCAGTAGCCGGCCTTGCCTAATTAGAAATCGAAATGGTAGGGCTATATTTGTATCAAAAGAAACCGCCAAAATTCCCTTCTCAAGACAAACAGCGAAAGCGAATTTTTATAATTTCACCTTTTGGGGGAAAAAAGAAGAAGAATGTCTCCTAATTTTCAATTATTTTATCAATTCACATTGCATTTTGATCGGCAGAGAGAAATTTCCCCTTCAATTGTCAGGTAATATTTGTTTTCCGTATCAATTTTCTGTTAAATGAATCTTCTTCTTCTTCTTTTAATTGTCGCCGAAGATGTAATAGATAAACGATGTAAATGATTCAAATTAGTAATTTCATATTCCAGTAGGGGAAAACCTAAATATGCCAATTTAAATTGTCTGATCTTTTGATTCATCTTATGAAAATAATCGTTATCTTGAATTGTGAATGGAATTCTATGATATTGTACGTAGCTTTCAGCGAATGTCATTCCTCATCGAACATAATCGACGTGTTGACGATTCGATGCAGTAATACCATAATTAATTAAAAAAAATATTGAAAAACCTATAATCACCTTATCAAGATATCTAGGCCATAGGTGGCGTTGACTAGATACTAGCAGGTAAATATCCTTCCTGTGGTAGGAAAAGGTATTTGAATTTCAGAACCGAACTCGGCAAGAAATGGGTGGGGGTTGTTGTTGCCTTTGAAGCTCTCATCTCAACCCTTGGCCACCGTTATATGCATCACCCAATCTTTGGAAATCCGGATTTATTAAGGGACCACCATTCTTTTTGTGGGACTTATTGTTAAAGTCGTATAGCTAAGGCGTAGAATAATTGTTATCTATTTTATTCGGATTCAGATGCATCTGACAGATACAGATAAGTTATTGGCATGAGCATGTTTTGCATTTTCTTTTAAGTTTTTCTAGTATCATATCCCTAAACCCATGCTCTATAACTTGTTGTGCTAAGAGAATAAAAAAACATTTGGAGCAATGTAAATTATTATAGTTCTTGTTAGATTTAGATTCCTCTGCTGAAGTAATATTCCTAGATGCATAACTTTGTTCAAGTCAACAAAGGGTATATTTCTTCTTCTTCTTCTTCTTCTTCTTTTGTTAGCTGGGTTAGTTTGTTTTCATTAAGTAGGATTGATGCAATTATTATAAGTTTGAATAGTAAAAATAGATGGAGTTTAGTTAGGATGGAGTCGCCAAATTGGTGGTTAATGTACATCTCCTACTAAGAATTTTTGATTAGGTAGTATCCTAATCTATGAGTTCTTAATGCATTTAGGTCAAGAATGTACAGGGAAGATTTTGACAGGTATGCCTTGTTACTTGATTCTCAAAGTCAAAAAAATTGCCAGAGTTTGAATTTTGAAGAGTTTGGATAAATGCCTGATGAGCGGTCCTTGTGCAGAATATGATTCAGTTTACTTCTATTTCGACTTTGTTTATGATGAATTTTTTTTTTTTTTGGTTAGGAAGGAGAAGCAAGGGGTAAACCATCTAAAATATGTGGGGAACTCCCAAGCTGTTTTTGAGGATATGCTTGATTTAGGACTTGCAATGTTTGAATGTGGCAATGTCAAAATAATTTCCTAATCTTATGTCATCTTTGTTTTCAGAGATTTAGTTTGATGTGTTTGAGATGGAGAATGCATTTTTTTGTTCGGGGATTCACTCTTTAAACTCGCTGCAAATTTCGTGTTGGAGAAGAAGCAATATATCCCGAAAAAGACCTCTAAGGGTTATCCAGGGTTATCCTGATACTCAAAAGTCCAGAACAATGGAGCAAGTGGAAGTGACTAAAACAGGTTCGTAGAAGATGATGGAAAACCCCAAAAATTCACTTTATTTTAGGTGGAAAATCAACTTTGCACCTTGCGGATATATATCCCCAGGCTACCTTCTATTATCATCATCTGATATGTTGGAGTTATAAAGATAGCATGAGTGCCATAATAGAAACATTTACACCGTAATTTATTAAGTGTATCTAAAGTTTAACGGATGATCTCAACAGGATTTATCAGCGGCCTATAAGCTTTTCCTTTTTGATTCTTAATGTAAATCTTAAAGGATGCATATTTAAAAGATTTGTGCATTTTATGTCCGTTTTGGTTAAACACAAGACAATAAGTCTGCAAAAGTTAAAATCCCATATTGCCATCCTCGTATACCGACACCGTATGCATCCATTGTAATTATGTATATGTTTCAGCCAAAGCAGGGTCCTACCCTACTAAGGAAATCTGAGTTATGGAAGTGTTGGGTGTTGTGATAAGACACATTCCACTTCCTTGGTTCGAACTTGGAGAAATTATTGGGAGGGAGAGTTTGTACACCTTGGTTCCAAAAATGAAGTAAAAATGAGTTGTATCTGTCAGTTTTGCTTTTGTCAACTCTCTTGATAGGTGTTTGTTTTTGTATTTATTCCGTGCTGTAAGATCTCAGGTGCTTTTCACTAAGATAATACAAGAGTTTTAACAATATATTCAGTAGATTTTCATTTGATGTTGATGTATCAGATTCAAGATTTCCCTGTTATTTATTTATTCTTTTTGCAGATGTTGAAAGGAAAGTGGACAGAGTCTTGAAGCTCATTGAGAGGAAAAGCAGGAAAAACGAGCCAGAACTCATTGGACATGTTGAGGACTTTCACAGACACTATCAGTCACTTTATGCCCAAAATGAACATCTTAGACGAGAATCTGGTGATATAGGGAAAGGAAATGAAAGTTATCCCTATTATTCATCTGATTCGGAGTCAGAATATTACTCCCCTACGAATGAAGAAATCGAAATTGACACTGCATTTGATAACAATAGAAGTTCCCCTAGATGGACGGCCAATAACATCAAGGAAGAACTTAAATGGGCATATGGAGAAGATACAGACCTGAAGCACCAATTTGCCTTGAAGACCAAAGAGAAAGAAGCTTTAGCATTGGACCATCTGGCCGCTTCAAGTAAAACACAAGAAATAGAAACCTTCGGCAAAGATGAAGTAACTAGCATGAAAACTGAGCTGGAATCTTTGCACCACCAGAGAATAGATTTGGAAGTTCGGATTGATGGTAAGACAGCTGAAACCAAACAGCGAGGAGAGACAAATAAGGCAATGTATGTGCAGATTCTGGAGGAAGGGGATGAAGTAACTAAACTCGTGAAGCAAATCAAAGACAATGAAAACAATCTAACACCTAGAATTAACGAACCAATGGCACAGGTCTGCAATCTGAACAAGGAGGTGGACCTTTTATGCGCCCAGCAATTTGAAGCCCGAGGAAGTATACCATGTGAAAGCAATAAATCATTTGATATGACAAATGTACTGAAGCTGGAATGTGGTTCTCCACATGGCCAGAAAACCGAATTAGAGATTCTGCTCGATAGGAAATCCAAAGAAATATCCTCATATCTGATTCAAGTGAAAACCCTGAAGGAGGAAATAGCAAGAAAGAATGATGTTGAGCAGACAATGGTTGAAGAAAACCGACGGTTACAGGTGCAGGTGATGCACTTGGAATCGGAGGTGGATGCTCTACGCAAACCGAAAATTAAATCAGAAGATGAATTTATGGGTTATATTCATGAAATCAATCAATTAACCGAGGAAAATAATCACCTGAATTCCAGAATTCTGGAATTGGAAGCACTATTTAGAGAGAGGGGCCTTGAGCTTTCAGCCCAAGACAGAAAAAGTAGAAGGATTAAGGAAACTGCTCGGATGTATTCCATGGAGCAGATCGCCGATCAGCAGAGAATGATGAAAGAAATAGAGGAAAGTACTAACAACTCTAAGCTTGTCAAACGATTGTCTAAAGGAAACATGCTTACTTACCATATCCTAGAAAGAAAGGTGGAGGATTTAGCACAAGAGTTCTACCAGAAAGTTGACGATAACATCACTCTTTTGAGCCTCAGGATCGCAGTCGCTGAAAAAACACATTATGACAACAAAGAGAGTTACAATAACATAAAAGAAAGGCTAGAGCAAGAAAATGAAGCACTAAAACAAAAGCTTGCCACTTGTGAAGCCGAGTTAGGTAAGCTGAAGGATGATGCAGCTGCTCATTCGAATTCCTTGTTGAATAATTTACAGGTCCATGAAAATCCTGCAACCCGCATTTTGAAAGTCGCAGGTGAGCTTGTATCTACTAAAAAAAATAGAAAAGAACATTTGAAGGGTAATGTGGATTTATTGGTGGCAGAAATGGATAAGGAAAACAAGGGGTCTTTAAACGAGGTCTCGAATTCGGAAGCTAGGTTGTATGGGGAAGAGAAACAAAAGTGGAAGCTGTTGAAAGTTGTGAGCATGCTTGAAAATAGAGTGTTTGAATTGGAGAAGATTAACAAAGAAAAAGATGAGACATTGTTGAGTCGTGCGGAAGAGAAGAGGGAATCCATAAGGCAGCTGTGTTTGTTGATAGAGTACCACCGTAGCCGTTGTGACCATCTCAAGAGGTTGATCTCAAAGTTGATTGTTAGAATCAAGAAAAAGACATGAACCTTTTTTCCCTTAAGATGCTGCAATTCTTTCATTTTTAGAGGGAGGCAACGTTGTCTGAACTGTTACCAGTACATTGTTTTCTACAACTAAATCTGTGTATTAATTAAGGGTAATCTACACCGGTGGTCCTTTTTGTTCAGGGTGTGTTTTATTTTGGTCACTAGATTTGAAAATTTGTTATAATGGTCACTTACGTTTCTAATGTATAACATTTTGGTCACTCGGCCGTTAACATCCGTTATTCAACTAACCGATATCTGACATGGCATATTAAAAATAAAATAAATGCCACTTTTTCAGATCAAGAGAAGGTTGAAAGAGTGGTGCAATTGCAGATGAAACTAAACTCTTTATCGCATCTTGCTACGTAGCAAGAATGAGGACTCTTCTTGTGTGTGCAAAAGGACTGAATAATAATTTTTAACAGGTTAGATTAGCAAATGAGCTTTTGGAGGCAGACGAGAGAAAGCAAGAAGTGGAGGTTGCAAGATTGGTGGAGGAACAAAGGAAATTGAGGGATGAAAAACCTGAGACTGAAAAAAGTTGCAGCAGGAATCTGGAGACTCATACTTAAACTATCGGCGGAAGCAACGATATTGTAAGGAACGACGCGTTTTGTCAGAGAAAATGACGTGTATCGTAGCTAGAAAATGTGGCATTTATTTTATTTTTCATATGCCATGTTAGATATCTGTTAGCTGGATAAGGACGCTTAATAGTCGGGTAACTAAAATATTGTACGTCAAAAATGTAAGTGACCACTTTAACAAATTTTCATATCTAATGACCAAAATAAAACACGCTAAACAAAAGAGACCACCAGTGTAGATTACCCATTAATTAAGTTGTCTTTCATATTTAGTTTTTACTTTTTTATGCATTGATTTTCAAATATAGTAATATATCCATCTCTTTAACGAATTAAAAATCTTATAAACTAAATGATTGGTCTCTTTTGTTTTCGGATTTTTAGATTTTGGTCATCGATTCAAAAAATGTTATGTTTTAGTCACTTATGGCACATTAGTCAAAATGGAAATTATTAATTTGAGGATAAAATACACATATCACCACTAGAGGTGGTGATTGGGTGGGGAATAACAGAAAACTGTGAGATCTGAATCGACAAAGATGGGGAATAACCGAAATTATCACCCACAGGGACAGGGGAAATTTTATCGCTGGAACTCAAATAGAGATGAGGACTGGGATTGCGATATCTAAATCATGGGGATAATCAAATCGTGCCCGTATATATATATATATATATATATATATATATATATCTGAGATTGATTTTGGTTAGTTCTTCAATAAGTTGTTTATTATTTTCACATGTTTTATATTAATCTTGAATCAAGGATATGGTATAGAAGGGTGCTGAGCATGGTTAACTTGTATGTTTTCAGTTTAGTTTCGAGTTTAAGCTATACCTTATAAGGCAAAGTTTTCAGTTTAGTGCTCGTTCAGCAAGGATTTCTGAACACAAAATCCATACCAATCGACCGTTTGGGAGAAGCTAGGAAAATCAGCTGCAGCAAAACGCCCATTTGGGCACAAAATCAGGTGAGAAAATGGGGACAACGCTCATTAACACACATCTTATACCCTGTTAAGCACTGCTTCTCCGTTTGACACTCCAACATCCTTTGGAGAAGCATTGCTGAATGCATCCTTGTCAATTGATGTTGCTTTGTGTGATGTATTTTTGTGCTTGTGGATAACATGCATTGGAAATTATTAAAGTGGGTGGAGTGTTGGTTTTGGTGATAATTTCGGTTATTCCCCATCTTTGTGGATAGCATGTGATGAAGTGCATAGAAAATGTGGCTGGCAAAATGCGATACTAGCGAGATTAGAAAATATGGCTGGTAGTATGTGGTTCAATAACGAGAATGTGGTCATGTTGTGAAAGTGTTTTACGATTTCAATATAGGTTTCGTGTGGGCTATAGAAAATGTGGCCGGCAGTATGCGATACTAGCAATATTAGAAAATGTGACTGGTAGTATGTGGTTTAATAACGAGAATGTGGTCACGTTGTGAAAGGGTTTTACGATTTCAATATATGTTTGGTGTTGGGTATTGAGGAGGTGGGAGATGTCAGCGTATTGATTTATCATTTATATTAATTTGGCTAAAAAGTGTTGAAGAAAATAAATTGGTACCTGTCAAGTTATTTGTAATACCCAATCTGGATCTGAAGAACTACATTCGGGTCACCCAGCACCAACCTATCAAAATTTTCATTTAAAACCATAAGTTTAGCCATTTTCAAAATATCAAATCATCCATAAATCTATATAATTAAATAAGCGTTATAAATAAGTTTACAAAACATGAGCTCTAAGTTAAAAACACCGTATATCAAAATAACATTTCAATAGAATTTACAGACTCAATAACTCGCAAGGCCCTAAGAATACATAAGCCCAAAACCAAATACTAACCATTGTACTCTGAAGTGAAGCATGCATGATAAATATAGCTTAAGATCATAGATAAGGCTTTACTATCTATGAGTCATCATCTAGCCTACCCTAGCTAGAGTTCTTAGTTCACCTATCTCAAGGCATCAACAAGGAGTCTTACATGAACCAAAAAGTTTTGCCGTACTCGAGGTCACATAGCCTATCGAGTTACTCGAGCTCATACAATCTATCGAGTCGATAGATTCATAAGCTATAATCCATAGCATCCACACAACATACATAAATGTATCCATACATCATCTACATGATGGCTAATGAAGCCCTACTTTACCCGTGCTCACACAGCTGTCGGGTTACCCGTGCTCACACAGTTGTTGGGTTAAAAGGACCATATCCGAATCACCATAGCCATGGATACGTCCTAGACATACTTGGATCACATAAGCCACAAGTAGTCCTTACTTGAGGTCACTCAGCCTATCAGGTTACTCGAGCTCACTCAGCCTATCGAGTTAATATCTTATCCAGATCACCATAGCCACAGATAGGTTTCTAACCACACCAAGATCACTCAGCCCATGGGTACGTCAGATGTACTTGTTCACTTTCTGAAGTACGCATCCCCTTATATAAGTATCATAGTACTGACTCTAGGACATCCGTATTCCTTTTCATCAATCATAAAACAATACACGCTCCCCGAGCATTCAAACACCTCACGAAGAGGTAAGTGAGACCAAGCCAAGCTATCAAGCAAATGCCCCAAGCCATAACACTAACCATCGTGGTTATCTAGACTCATTACTTATCAAGCAATTACACGTTACATCCGTCCATGAGGGTTAAATCTCAATTTTTTAGTTTTACTATTTAGTTTACCACCTTAGAAGCCCATTAGGCAATATTCCTCGAATTATAAGCCCTTTAAACTCAAAATACATTTTTCGGGAAGATTGCCCAGTAGGTTATCAATACCTACCCAAGTGAACCAATACGCCTATGTGGGTATCGATACCCACCCCATACGTATCAATACACAACTTCACACATGAAGGGAGTCAACCAGCAACCCTGTACCGTTACATGAGGATCATGTACCTATACCCTATTGGCACCGATACGCTCCCAAGCATACCTATAAACCTTTTAGCTACTGGAATTTTGGTTAACAGGGGGTATCAATACCCTTATTGGGCATACCGATATTCCTTTCAAGAATCGTTTGTGTTCATCATAAATAACACAAGGTATCGACACGGGCTCCCGTGTACTAATACCGAAGCCCATAAATGGCTTCCAAGTCTCGGGAAATCACTTTGAAAGCCCCCAAAATGTAACCTTTTGTAACATCCCAAAAAGGGGGCTTAGGAGAAAGTTAGAAAAATAATTGGATAGTAAGCATACCCTAAAGTAATTAAATTGAACTTTAAGTGACCAAAATGAATTGTTCTGTAAACTGAAAGGTTAATTTGAAAAGGACCACATTGTTATCCAATCATGACCTAGAGATTGCATGCGAAATTACAAATAATTGAAGGGCTAGGGTGAGGTGTCCTCCTAGTTCGGCCAAGTAGAAGGGTAGTCAATCCCTTCATTCATTTTCCCTGTGTTAGCCTGGCTTTGGAAATAGAGAAATTCTCTCAAATTCTCAATCTAGTGAGAGGAAGAGCTTGCATCAGTTAATTGAACTTGATAGGTTAGAATTAATCTCTTCCATTTGAAGGTAATGTTCTTCTTTTAGACCTTTATTCACTTGATTGTTGATAGAATTATGGAATTGGTTCAAATGGTGTGAGATTTGCATGTTTATAGTTGAGCTTGAAGTTGTGTTGCATTGTAGTTAGATGATAGATTTTTGGGAAGTGAAGTGAATGAAAAGAAATTGAAATCATGAAATAGTTGTTAAATGTACACATGTGTGAATTGATGAACACGAATTAAACAAGTTGTTAAGTTGTCATTGTATCTAAATATGGACTGATCGTTAGTATTCCCGAATTGTTTCTATACTAAGATTGAAATGTGAAAAGGGAGTTATAAAAAGGGAACATAGGATCATATAACGAGATTGTATGAACTGGGAATTGTGTTCTAATGAATAAGGGAACTGTTTTGTTAATTAGAGTAAAAAATTGGGACTGTTTTAATGTCTTGAGATGTGGTATATTGTTAAATTGAGGTTTAAGGACTGTTTTGGTCTAGAATTGCATGCAGTTTGAGGCTGCCCTATATCGGTTTGAACTTGATTGAGACCTTGAGGGTAGAATGAAGGTGTAATAATAATTCATTAATATATTGCTAAGGAAGGTTAAAGTATAAGATCATTAATCAAATGGACAATTGACTAAATTAAGAAGAATGAAACTGTTTTTGATGCTAATTCAGAGATGCCTTGTTGTGATCTAGACGTTTAATGAATTTGGAAGGTTGAATGTATACCAGAATGTAAGATTATGTTAGCTAATTTGGTTTTGAAATGCTTTGTTAGAATGAATATGTTTGTGTATAGAAAAGTTATCAAAAAGGGGTAATTGGTCCCCAATTCGAACCTCAATAGATGTATGAGTAGAATTGATCAAATCATGTGATTAATAGAACATTGTAATTTCACATGTTAGAAGATCAAGAAGGTACGAAATAAAGGAGGGCTGCTATTGATCAGAACAACGATAGGAAAAAAAGGGGATTGTAATACAAGAGCAACACTAACTTGAAATCTACTATAAGTGTAACCTAGAGTAAGATAAGTTATGGTTTCCCAAATTCAATCTAATTGCTGAATTTTATCATGGGATTAATGTATATGCTTTTGGCTAAGTTAAGCACTTGAATAAATGATAATTAAGGTAAGTATCTTGAGGTAAGCTTAAGCTATTCAAATTACTTGCTCATGTTACACTTCTCTAGTTAATTTTGAAACTAGACTTGAATATGATTAGTATGTGCTAAGCTCGCTAGTTTGGACTACGGTTCCTTGTTGTTTAGATCGTGTGATCTGTTGGTACAATGAGTACCCTTGTTCAATAGTGAAATAGACCCAATACCTTGTGTACTCTTGTCCTGGTACGATGTGCACCCTTGTTATTGTAATACTTATTGTGGATTCGTGTTTCTAGTAACTTGTCAATCAAGGCTCAAGACAACCTAAATATTCATAACAATAAATCTTGATATCCCGAAAAGAAATTGGACTAGGATCCCTTGATATTTAATTGGTTTATGATCCCTCGATTATGTTGGACTTTATGTCCCTAGAAAGTTTTCAAAATTAAGCTACATGATTTATAGAACTTGGATGTACTTAATAGATTGAAATGTTAGAACCACATTGATATGGAAAATGATGTAATGCATACTTTGATATTGATCACATACTTGATTGAATATGGGTATGCATACTTGGAAACAGATTTGTAAAGCTCACTATTTATTCTTAGAATTGATGGATATCTGAATGGATCACTTTTGATATGGGTACTAATTAGCATAATAGGAGACATGTATTCAAGTACTAGATTCTTCTTATTCGTTGACTTACTTGACTAAGGTTTTATTAACTCCCTCTATTATGTTCCAAGGTGATATCTTTGAAATTGTAGATCAAGTCGAGGAGTTAAGCAAGATCCCAAGAAGCAAACAAAATGTATGTTTTGTTACTCTACTTTGACTCCTAGGATGGTGGCACTCACTTGGCTTGTAAACCCTTTTGTTTTTTCCTATAGCATGTAAATATTAAACTTCCATGGGTTTTTTTGTATATAAGTTCCTAATGTTTTCTTTGATTGTTTGGATACCTTGGTTGAGTAGTTGTATGAGTGACGGTTATGCTTGCATGATGAATGAATGATTGATGTGGTGATGTGTAGATTAACCAACTAGATTTTTATAGCATGCTTGTAATAAGGGTTTGAATTTCATGTCTGGTTGCTTGAAAGATTGGTTTAGTTGTATAGCTATATGAATCATTGTATGTAATGAAATAAAAAGAAAATTTATAAAGTGAAAGGCTTCTTCTGACCCTTGGAGATGTATTAAAGAATGTTAATTTGGTGTATCTCCATTTGATCCTATTCGATTAATAGGATTTCTTATGCTAGAATGGTTGGCAGTTTAGATATTGGTCGTACTAGGGAAGCACCTATCTAGTAATATCTTTGTAGCAATAATTGGTTAAAAACATTATAAATACATTCTTATAGGGATATTAATGAATAAATGCTTGAACTGTATGAATGTTAAATCTTAAATCTTACTATTTCCAATTGAGTTGTGAGTTTCATGTTTTGGTTGCTAATAATCAATATTGTTTGAAATAAGTTTTATAGTTTTCGAAACTAGGATTTAATTTTGCCTAGTCGAAATATATATCAAAGTTGATTATCTTGTTTCCTTGTTGTTTGTTTTGAATGACTTAAGGACCATTGCATCTAGTCTTGATTGTTAAACCACTAACTTGTATCACAAGTTATTTGTTTATTTGATCTTAACACCTTAGTTTCGGTTTACTACTAAGCCGGGACTATGGTTGTTATAATTTGGTAACAGAGCTAAGGTTTAGTCGGTCTTAAGACTAAACTAGATTCTATTGTATTATTTGTCATGTTGTGCCACCTAGGAGTCAGTTGCAATCTATACTTGTGATCTTGCTCAATAAAGTCTCCTTTGAATTTTATTAATCTTTTCAGTTGTTAGAGACACATTTAGGTAGGGACAATGATAGTCCTGCTGCTTCCTCTAATGAAAGAAGAAGTGTAAGAATGAATCAGGAACAATAGAATCCCCAAAAAGCTACCAAACCTCAACTTGAAACTCCTCAGATAAATCCTATTCAGAAAGAATGTTTCTTGAGCATGACTGAAATGTTCAACCAGTTTGTCGTCTCTTTGAAACAAAACTCCTCCCTTGCACCTGTAGTAAGTCAAAGTAGAGCACCCATAGATAAGCTGGCCCAACACCGAGCTTATACCTTCTCGGGGACTGATGATGAAAATCCCGAAGTAGCTGGGTACTAGCTAGAGATTACAATCAGAATCATAACTAAACAACTGCAATGCTCCAATGAGCATAAACTCAAATGTGCCTTGGACCTACTAGCTGATGAAGCCCTTAGTTGGTGGCGGACCATAACTTTAACTGCTCCGACACATGGTATTGATTGGGAGTTCTTTCTCAAAGAATTCCGTAAAAAGTACATCAGTGAGCAGTACTTGGCTGAACGTAGAAAGCGCTTCTTGTACCTAAAGCAAGGAGGCAAACCCATAGAACAGTTTGTGAGCAAATTCTACAAATATTGTAAGTGTGGGTCAGAGTATATAAAGAAATAAGAAGAAAAATGTCGTATGTTCATTGATGGATTGAATGATGAGCCCTATGTTTATGGCTCTTGGGATCACTGATTTTCAAGAATTGGTAAATCAGGTGATTTCCACAGAATCGAAGATGAAGACATCTGATAAAAGGAAGGAAAGCTACTCCATAAAGGTCAAAAGGCAAAGAAATGATAATAGGCCTTCTTGCTCATCAAAGAAATTGAAACATCAGGGAGGAAACTCTTTGAGCCGTTTTTCTCCTCCAATGGGTAATTTCTTGCCTAAGCCCTAAACTATAATCAAGACTTCTGCACCTACTATTTCGGTGAATAGCTTGGGGAATTTTGGTAGAGAATCTCAGTCTTGGATTTGCAAATTCTGCCAGAATTATCATACGGGTCTCTGTAGAAAGCAAAACAATGAATGCTTCCAATGTGGTGGACTAGACCATTTCATCAAAGATTGTCCACAGAATACAAAGAAGAACCCTTCTCGTACACCCTCCAATATCAATTCAAATCAACCATCACGGGTAAAGGATCAAGACAAGCTCAGTTCAGGAATTCAGGAAGTGTTTGAAATCAAGCCCCTGCCTCTACTCACCAGGAATCTCGGGCTCTTGCTCGAGTATATCATGTCTGGGGGCGTGAGGAAAAGGATTCTCTTAATGTCATTACAGGTACTATCGAACTTTTCGATCATCCATTTTATGCCTTATTTGATTCGAGTTCAACCCGCTCTTTCATTTGCTCCAAGTTGATTAAAAAATTTACATTGACCCCTGAAATTACTAATTACAATCTCGTAGCTACAAATCCTTTAGGAGATAGGGTCACTGTAAATCATATATGTAAAAATTGCCTTTTGTTCATCCAAAGCATCTCTTTCCTTGCAAACTTGTTAGTGCTACCCTTTGTTGAGTTCGATCTAATCTTAGGATTAGATTAGTTGGGTGAACACCAGGCTTGGGTAGATTGTATTCAAAAGAGGCTCTTTTTGTGTGGGTTAGGAAAAGAATCTATAACCTTATTAGATGATAAATCACGAAAATTTGATGCTATTTTTGCCTCTATATTCGAATTAAATAAGACTCAATCGGGTCTAAAATCTATTCTAATTGTATCACAATTTCCTGATGTCTTTCCCCAGGAACTTCCCAGTTTACCACCAGCTCGGGAGGTAGAATTCAAGATCAAAGTTCAACTAGGATCAAACCCAGTGTCCATTACTCCCTATAGAATGGCACCGGTCGAATTAAAGGAACTCCAAAAATAATTGCTAGAGCTGCAAGATAAAGGCTTCATTCGACCAAGTTCATCTCCTTGGGAAGCCCCATTTTTGTTTGTTAAGAAGAAAGACGGGCCGATGAGGCTATGTATAGACTACCGACAACTGAATCATATCACAGTTAAAAACAAGTATCCATTACCCAGAATTGAAGATTTGTTTGACCAACTCAAGGGTGCAAGTGTGTTTTTGAAGATTGATCTCCGGTCAGGCTATTATCAAATGAAAGTGAAAGAATCTGATGTGCCTAAAACCACATTTAGAACTCGATATGGTCACTTCGAGTTCCTTGTTATGCCATTCGGTTTAACCAATGCCCCAGCTGCATTTATGGACCTTATGAATTAGTTATTCAAACCCTTAGTGGATAAGATCGTTGTGGTTTTTATCAATGACATACTTGTTTACTCCAAAAATAAAGATGAACATTCTGAACACCTTCGGATAGTTCTACAAACTCTTCGAGAACACCAGCTTTACGCAAAGTTAACCAAGTGTGAATTTTGGTTATTAGAGGTGTCCTTTTTAGGCCATGTAATTTCGGCCGATGGAATTAAAGTAGATCCGAAGAAAATTCAAGCCATTGTGGATTGGCTACCTCCTAAAAATGTCCGGGAAGTTAGAAGTTTCCTTGGTTTAGCAGGGTATTATAGAAGATTCGTAAAAGGGTTTTCAACCTTGGCTTCAGATTTAACTAAGTTCCTTAGGATGGAAGAAAGCTTTTTTTGGTCAGAGAAACAACAAAGAAGCTTTGATCAACTCAAGCAAGCTCTTAGCCATGCCCCGGTCTTGATTCAGCCTGAACCGGGGAATGATTATACTATTTTCAGTGATGCATCTCATTTAGGGCTCAGGTGTGTCCTTATGCAAGATGGGAAAGTAGTAGCTTATGCATCTCGGCAACTTAAACCTCACGAGATAAATTACCCGACACACAATCTTAAACTCGCTACAGTGGTGTTTGCTCTCAAAATTTGGAGACATTATCTATTCGGGGAAAGATGCTACCTGTTTACTGGCCATAAAAGACTCAAGTATATCTTGACCCAAAAAGACTTAAATCTCCGACAAAGAAGATGGCTTGAATTGTTGAAAGATTGATTTAATCATAGACTACCATCCCGGGAAATCGAATGTTGTACCTGACGTACTCAGCCGCAAACATTCAAATGGTAAGAGTTTTATTCGAACCCCTTAGCTCATCTTTGTTTAGAATAGAGCTTGAATCAAGCCAATCTTACTTGTGATAACCATATTGATATATTGTCTTGTAGCCCTGGTTGCCATCAATGCTTATTTTAGACTCCAAAAGAACCAAAAGCTTCTATATGAGATTCAAGTTAAATCTGATCTGTTAGATAGAATCAAGACTTTACAACAGTATGATTCTGAGCTTCAGAAAATCCTGGATTGCATGAAAGCAGAATCCAACTCCAACTTTACTCTAAATTTGAATGGGTTACCATACTTCATGGATCGGGTTTGTATACCCAATGATGAAAACTTGAGAAGAGAAATGTTAGCTGAAGCTCACCAAAGTCCCTTTTCAATTCATCCTGGGTCAGTTAAGATGTATAAGGACTTGAAATATTTTTACTGGTGTCCATGAATGAAGAAGGCTATAGTTGAATTTGTTTCCCGATGTTTAACTTGCCAAAGAATTAAAGCTGAACACCAAGTCCCCACATGACTCTTGCAGCATATCAAACTCCTAAATGGAAGTGGGAACAAATCACTATGGATTTTGTTAATGGATTGCCTTTTACCCTAAGAAAAAATAATGCAGTGTGGGTTATAGTTGACAGGCTGACCAAATCGGCCCATTTCTTGCCTGTTCAAATGACCCTAAGCTTGGAACAATTGTCTCGAATCTATATAAAGGAGATAATTCATTTACACGATATTCTGGTTTCTATAATATCTGATAGAGACTCTCGATTCACTTTCAACTTCTGGAAAGCCCTACAGAGAACCTTGGGATCAAAAATTAATTTGAGCACTATTTCCCATCCTCAATTTGATGGATAGTCAGAACAAGTAATCCAAATCCTTGAAGATATGTTATGGGCGTGCATAGTTGATTTTAGGAAGGACTGGGAGAAACCCCTACCTCTAGCAAAATTTGCCTATAATAATAGCTACCAAACCTCAATTCAAATGGCTGCATTTGAAGCTCTTTGTGGTAGAAAATGTAGAACGCCACTATGTTGGTCAGAATTGGGAGAAAACAAGATGTTGGGACCCGATCTGTTAAAAGAAACCAAAGAACAAATTCAAATCATTCATAACCGACTCAAGGAAGCTTTTAATAGACAAAAAGTATATGCTGATAAAAGAAGAGAGATTCGTTTTGATGTGGGAGATCGGGTATTTCTTAAAGTGTCACTGTAGAAGAAAGTCTTCCAATTTGAAAGAAAGGAAAGCTTAGCCCATGATTTATCGGACCTTTTGAGGTGTTAGCAAGAGTTGGCTCGGTAGCTTACAGATTGGCTCTTCCAAGTGAATTTGATAAGATTCACAATGTCTTGCACGTATCCATGCTTTGCAAATATAGATCTGATCCCTCTCACATCCTTGAGCCTAAAGACATGGAACTTAATCCTAACCTAACCAATGAAGAAGAACCAGTTCAAATTCTGGATCATGAAATCAAGAAACTTCAAAACAAATCTGTGACTCTTGTTAAAGTTTTGTGGAAGAATCACAAAAGTAGTGAAGCCACTTGGGAACCAGAATCTATAATGAAGGATCAATATCCTCATCTGTTTCCTCCAGGTAAATTCGAGGACGAAATTCTTTAAGGGGGATTTGTAACATCCCAAAAAGGGGCTCAGGAGAAAGTTGGAAAAATAATTGGATAGTAAGCATACCCTAAAGTAATTAAATTGAACTTTAAGTGACCAAAATTAATTATTCTTTAAACTGAAAGGTTAATATGAAAAGGACCACATTGTTATCCAATCATGACCCAAAGATTGCATGTAGAATTACAAATAATTAAAGGGCTAGGGTGAGGTGTCCTCCTAGTTTGGCCAAGTAGAAAGGTAGTCATCTCTTTCATTCATTTTCCTTGTGTTAGCCGAGGGTTTGGAAAGAGAGAAATTCTCTCAAATTCTCAATCTAGTGAGAGGAAGATCTTGCATCGGTTAATTGAGCTTGATAGGTTAGAATTAATCTCTTCCATTTGAATGTAATGTTCTTCTTTTAGACCTTTATTCACTTGATTGTTGATAGAATTATGGAATTGGTTCAAATGGTGTGAGATTTTCATGTTTATAGTTGAGCTTGAAGTTGTGTTGCATTGTAGTTAGATGATAGATTTTTGGGAGGTGAAGTGAATGAAAAGAAATTGAAATCATGAAATAGTTGTTAAATGTACACATGTGTGAATTGATGAACACAGATTAAACAAGTTGTTAAGTTGTCATTGTATCTAAATGTGGACTGATAGTTAGCAATTCCCAAACTATTTCTATGCTAAGATTGAAATGTGAAGAAATGAAGTTATAAAACGGGAACGTAGGATCGTATAATGAGATTGTATGAACTGGGAATTGTGTTCTAATGAATAAATAAACTGTTTTGTTAATTAGAGTAAAAAATTGGAACTGTTTTAATGTCTTGAGATGTGGTATATTGTTAAATTGAGGTTTAAGGACTATTTTGGTCCAGAATTGCATGCAGTTTGAGGCTGCCCTATTTCGGTTTGAGCTTGATTGAGACCTTTATGGTAGAATGAAGGTGTAATAATTCATTAATAGATTGCTAAGGAAGGTTAAAGTATAAGATCATTAATCAAATGGACAATTGACTAATTTAAGAAGAATGAAACTGCTTTTGATGCTAATTTAGGGCTACCCTGTTGTGATCTAGATGTTTAATGAATTTGAAAGGTTTAATGTATACCAGAATGCAAGATTATGTTAGCTAAGTTTGGTTTTGAAATGCTTTGTTAGAATGAATATGTTTGTGTATGGAAAAGTTATCAAAAAGGGTTAATTGGTCCCTAATTCGAACATCAATAGATGTATGAGTAGAATTGATCAAATCATGAGATTAATAGAACATTGTAATTTCACATGTTAGAAGATCAAGAAGATACGGAAGAAAGGAGGGCTGTTATTGATCAGAACAACGATAAGAAAAAGGGATTATAATACGTGAGTAACACTAACTTGAAATCTACTGTAAGTGTAACCTAGAGTAAGATAAGTTATGGTTGCCCAAATTCAATCTAATTGCCGAATTTTATCATGGATTAATGTATGTGCTTTTTGACGGTTGCCCAAATTCAATCTAATTGCTGAATTTTATCATGGATTAATGTATGTGCTTTTGGCTAAGTTAAGCACTTGAATAAATGATAATTAAGGTAAGTATCTTGAGGTAAGCTTAAGCTATTCAAATTACTTGCCCATGTTACACTTCTCTAGTTAATTTTGAAACTAGACTTGCATATGATTAGTATGTGCTAAGTTAATGATATAAGGCACTGATTGCCTCTTGTCTGAAAAGGAAATAAGATGATAATTACAAGCCTTGATTCGAGCTAGTTTAGACACAATTGGCAGGCCATAGAGTCCGTCGAGCTCGCTAGTTTGGACTACGGTCCCTTGTTGTTTAGATCAATGATCTGTTGGTGCAATGCCCTTGTTCAATAATGAAATAGACCCAGTACATTGTGTACTCTTGTTCTGGTACGATGTGTGCCCTTGTTATTGTAATACTTATTGTGGATTCGTGTTTCTAGTAACTTGCCAATCAAGGCTCAAGACAACCTAAATATTCATAACACTGAATCTTGATATCATGAAAGGAAATTGGACTAGGATCCCTTGATATTTAATTGGTTTATGATCCCTCAATTATGTTGGGCTTTATATCCCTAGAAAGTTTTCGAAATTAAGCTCCATGATTGATAGAACTTGGATATACTTAATATATTGAAATGTTAGAACCACATTGATATGGAAATTGATGTAATGCTTACTTTGATATTTATCACATACTTGATTGAATACTGGTATGCATGCTTGGAAACAGATTTGTGAAGCTCACTATTTATTCTTAGAATTCATGGATATCTGAATGGATCACTTTCGATATGGGTGCCAATTAACATAATGGGAGACATGTATTCAAGTACTAGATTCTTCGTATTTGTTGACTTACTTGACTAAGGTTTTATTAACTCCCTCTATTATCTTCCAGGGTGATATCTTTGAAATTGTAGATCAATTCGAGGAGTTAAGCAAGATCCCAAGAAGCAAACAAAATGTATGTTTTGTTACTCTAATTTGACTCCTAGGATGGTGGCACTCACTTGGCTTGTAAACGCTTTTGTTTTTTCCTATAACATGTAAATATTAAACTTCCATGGGTTGTTTTGTATATAAGTTCCTAATGTTGGCCTTGATTGTTTGGAAGCCTTGGTTGAGTAGTTATATGAGTGACGGTTATGCTTGCATGATGAATGAATGATTGATGTGGTTATGTGTAGATTAACCATCTAGATTTTTGTAGCATGCTTGTAATAAGGGTTTGAATTTCATGTCTAGTTGCTGGAAAGACTGGTTTAGTTGTATAGCTATATGAATCATTGCATGTAATGAAATAAAAAGAAAATTTATAAAGTGAAAGGCTTCTTCTGACCCTTGGAGATGTATTAAAGAATGTTAATTTGGTGTATCTCCATTTGATTCTATTCGATTAATAGGATCTTTTATGCTAGAATGGTTGGCAGTTTAGATATTGGTTGTACTAGGGAAGGCACCTATCCAGTAATATCTTTGTAACAACAATTGGTTAAAACATTATAGATTCATTATTATAGGGATATTAATGAATAAATGCTTGAACTATATGAATGTTAATTCTTAAATCTTATTGTTTCCAATTGAGTTGTGAGTTTCATGTTTTGGTTGCTAATAATCAATATTGATTGAAATAGGTTTTATTGTTTTCGAAACTAGGATTTAATTTTGCCTAGTCAAAATATATATCAAAGTTGATTATCTTATTTCCTTGTTGTTTGTTTTGAATGACTTAAGGACCATTGCATCTAGTCTTGATTGTTAAACCACTAACTTGTATCACAAGTTATTTGTTTATTTGATCTTAACACCTTAGTTTCAGTTTACTACTAATCCGGGACTGAGGTTGTTATACCTTTTACCCCTTAACCAAATCCTTACATCTTATGGGAGTTAATTAGAGTGGTTTGCTACCCATTTTACGCTTTATTAACATTTAATATGGTTTTCACCATTAACAATGTTCTAAGCTACCAAACACCCAACTTGCAATCATAAACTACAACATCAAGCAAAGCAATCACTTTATGATCTTCAAGAAAAATAGGAATCAGAGATGTATTGACCTTTTAGCAACTAACATGGATTTGCTTCACACACTCACAATCCTCAACTTCTTATCCTTGGCTCATACTTGAATAAACCCAAAAACACCTCTTGTTTACCTCACAACAAGAAAATGAATGAAGACTTAAACCAAGCAATAAAAAAGGTCTTGCCACAGATTATCATCCTTGAAAACATAGAATAAGCCCTAAAAGCTAAACCCCCAGAGAAACCTATAAAAGGAGAACACACCTTTTTAAGAAAAGAAGACCACTGTCATAAAGCTCTTGGAATGCTGATTAACATACTTGAATTTCACATCTTGGATGGAAGGAATGATGAAGAAAGCTTGGATTTTTAAGCTTTGGCAGGTTTGGTTTCTATGGAGAAGATGATAGGCAAAAAGAAAGAAGAAAAGGTGATATCACAAACCCACCTTTTTGTCCCCCACGTATACACATGAAGACAAGGAGAAATAAAGGAAGATCAACCTTTTTTTGAAATAGGGGCAAAATTGCAAATAAAATCCTCCACTTTCACCCTTGTCACATTTTGGTCACTACCCAAGCCTATGTAGCTCAAATCTCATCCACTAGGGCCCAAACTTGGCCTAATGGGTTTAAAAACCCAACCCAAACATGAAGGTTCATAATTTAGGTTAACACCCAATCGTTGACTTCGAAATTTGGGTCGTTACAACTCTCCCCTCTTAAAAAGAAATTTCATCCTCAAAATTAAAATGAAGGGAGGAGACGCAACCATCACAGATCCAACCCTTTCCCAACTCACATACATTCTCCAAGATTCTTTCTCAACAATTGAACGAAATTCGCATCGAACCATTAAGTGGATCAACATAGAATAACCTTAAACAATACTGTCCAAGCATCAACCCAAAGAACTCACTTTAGATGAGTTTTATCTCAGTTAGCAATCCTCTCTACCATCATCAGCGGTTAGGAACTCTTGAACTCAAACCTCTTCTATGCCCAGATACGACACCTCTTCGAAGATATACTACTTGGAACACTCCCTTGTCTACTATTAACACAATGACCAAACGTTTTTAAAAACAAGCAAAACTCCGACCATTGAATTCTACCACACATCTATCTTGTAATAACAACCCTTCTTCCCGGCTTGGCCAACCAAGACGGAAATTAGCACTTCACTTTACTAGAACTCGCCCAAACCATTCTCGAAGGTCTAAACATTTCCTTCCAAACCAACCACTTTATCTCAACGAACAGTTGTACTAAACTCCAGCAAGCCCTTAAGGATTTTTAAATGGTTATTCCAACAAGATCTATTGCAACACAAGAATCCTGGTTCCCCATAACCGTAGCTATTAAACCACTCATCCATTGTGCTACTATGATAACATTCATTCTGTTTTACCATACATGTAGACAATCTATCTCAAAATTGGGTAGAACAACCATTTTATCCATCAAGCCCATGATTATACCGACGTACTCATGAATCCGAACCACCTCACAATTTGCCCTTAACGTCAAAACATTACATCCAACACAACCTTTATCAAGACTTCTTTTAACTTTCAACTTACGATACTCAATTTCTAAACGATCATATGAAAACCTCAAAACTCTTCAAACAATTACAAGATTGTTAATCCCAAGAAAATAAGTGACAGTCCTTCACCGTTATATATTAGCTCACAACATCCAATGCCACCACTCTTTGTTATACCAACACAGGCACGTCCCAAGGTGAACCACTTGGCGACAACACCCGTATTCACTTATTTTTACAAATGACTCCTCACTCCAAAAGTTCAGTCAGTGCCATACCACTAGGTGATTGACACCGACACCAAACTCGATGTCGACTACAATACTCACAAGACGGTGGAAGCAATGCTCTGACTGAACCATCAATACTCCCATCTGGTGCAAAAATCAATGAACCCCTACGAACCCTATGTTTGGATCCCTGACTATCCCTTAATAGTTGATCTAAAAAAACTCTCTTTGAATCCCTCGAAGTAGGGAACCTCCTAAATGGAGCCTAAGAAGACCCTATGATGTCTCGAGTCCCCATAACATAACTTCTAAAGTCCTCAACCTTACTCGGTGTCAAACCCTAAAGTCGCTCAAGTGCCTTCGTATTATTGGCTAGCTCAGAGAATGTCCCAAGTGGACCTGTTGTCATGTGCATCTAAAGGTTAACCTTCAATCCCTGTCTAAACCTCTTACACCTCAACTCCTTGGCGGTAACTAACTATGGGGCGTAACGGCTCAACCGTAGAAAATCTTGCTCATACTCAAACGATGTCATGTCCCCCTGAACTAGATGCAAGAACTGATCTCTTATCCCATCCATGTGAACCTCATTGATGTACTTTTTCCTGAACTCATTAAGAAGACATACCATGTCAGAAGTGCAGGTTGTAGTCCCAACTAAACAATCTCCCACCACTCGTGTTCATTTCCCTTAAGAAGGGAGACAATACAATCAAGGTACCAAGCTATCAAGCAAATGCCCCAAGGCATAACACTAACCATCGTGGTTATCTCGACTCATTACTTATTAAGCTATTACACGTTGCACCCATCCATGAGGGTTAAATCTCGTTTTCTCTATTTTACTATTTATTTTACCACCTTAGAAGCCCATTGAATCGTAGTCCTCAAATTATAAGACCCTTAAACTCAAAACGCATTTTTTGGGCAGATTACCCAGTGGGTATTTATATCCACCAAGTGTACTGATACGCCTATGTGGGTATCAATACCCGCCCCATGAATATCGATACACAGCTTCAAACATAAAGCGATTCAACCAGCAACCCCGTACCGATACACAAGGACCATGTATCGATACCCCATCCATACCGATAAGCCCTCAAGCGTATCGATACACCTTTTAGTTACTAGAATTCTGGTAGAGCAGGGAGTATCGATACCCTCATTAGGCATACTGATACGCCCTTCAATAATTGCATGTGTTCATCATATATAACACAAGGTATAAGTACGGGCTCCATGTGTACCGACACTAAAGCTCAAAAATACCTTCCAAGTCTTAGGAAATCACTTTGAAATCCCCCAAAATGTAACCTTTTACTCCCTGAACACAATCCTACATCTTATGGGAGTTAATTAGAGTGGCTTGCTACCCATTTTATGCCTTATTAACATTTAATCTGGATTTCACCATTAACAAGGTTCTAAGCTACCAAACACCCAACTAGCAATCATATACCACAACATCAAGCAAAACAATTACTTTATGATCCTAAAGAAGACTAGGAGTCAAAGTTGTACTGGCCTTTTAGCTTCTAACCCAGATTTACTTCACACACTCACAATCTTCAACTTCTCTTTGGCTCCTACTTGAATAAACCCCAAGATACCTCATGTTTACCTCACAACAAGGAAACAAATCAAGACTTAAACCAAGCACTAAAATGGTCTAGCCACAAATTAAAAACCTTGAAAACATGGAAGAAGCCCCAAAAGCTAAACCCTGAAAAAAAACCCATAAATAGAGAACTCACATTTTAAGAAAAAAATGTCACTTTCATGAAGCTCTTGGAATGTTGATTAACATAATTGAATTTCAAATCTTGGATGGAAGGAATGATGAAGAAAGCTTGGATTTTTAAGCTTCAGTGGCTTTGGTTTCTATGGAGAAGATTATAGGCAAAAAGGAAGAAGAAAGAGTGAGAAAATGATGATATCACAAACCCACTTTTTTGTCCCCCACATATTCACGTGAAGTTAAGGAGAAATTAAGGGAGATCAGCCTTTATTTGAAAAGGGGGCGAAATTGCAACATAAAACCTTCACTTTAACCCCTGTAACAATTTGGTCACTACCCAAGCCTATGTAGCTCAAATCTCATGCACTAGGACCTAAACTTAGTCCAATGGGTGTAAAAACCCAATCCAACATGAAGGTCCATAACTCGGGTCAACGCCCAACCTTTTACTCAGAAATTCAGGTCGTTACATTATTATTATTATTGTCTTGAAATGGTTTTTTATTGATGGCAGAACGAAATTTATCATTTATGTTTGGAATTTTAGAGATTTAATGATTTGTAATTGCTTTAATGTATTAAGATTTGTTTATTTTTTGATGTTGATTAACTAAAACCTGCGAAGATCTGCAAGGGATGGTATGAGGATAAAAAATCCCTAAAAATATTTAATGGGGATTCCACAAAACTGTACCTCTAACACCTCAATCCCAATCCTGATCCGAAGTACTACATTTGGGTCACCCCAAAATGTGACCCAAGAAATTTCCATTTGAAAACCATACGTGTAGCAAACATTTAAAACACTTAAACCATTCATAAGTTAAATAACAACATAAATCATTTTACACAATAGGAGCTCTGAGTCTAAAACGTAGTATATCAAAATAATAATTCAAATAGAGTTTACAGACTCAACATTTGCAAGGTCCTAGTAATACGTCAGCCCGAAACTAAACATTAAGTACTGTACTTTGGAGTGATGCGGTGCTAGAAAATCCCTTCTCAATTTGCTCCTTGATCACGATCACCTACTAACCTGCAAACAGAAACAACGATTTTAACGGTGGGCTTACAAATCTCAGTGGTACATTTCTACTCTACCACAATTCGTGATTATCATAAAATAAACACGCGAGATAAATATTGTTTAGAAAGCATAGATGTCGACTATGCTAACGCTTGGCAAAAGAATGAAAATTGTAGTGACAATATATGAAAGTAATACAAAGTTTGAGTCTTTTACGTGCAAGTGTACACAGTCAGCAAGTAATACAGTAATAAGTTGAGTATCGAATCTATAGGGATTATGCAAGAATTTGAATGTTTTAATTGTTTACTTGTCAAGGGAAAATGTTGGATTGATTTGAAGTTTGTTTTAAAAAGGTGACTTAAGGAAATAAATAAAAATAAAACAACGTTGGCAAGAAGAGTTTTCAAATAAGTGATGAGAGTTGACAAGGGATGTATGGTTTTTACGCTATTCATGCCAGTCTTTAATAACGTCCTACCTTGGAATTATTGCTGAGCAAATTCATGGATGGCATTACCTCTGTCGACGGCAATGCCCGAAATTAACCATGTTAAACCCCTATATGTCTATAGTAAAGTTTTTCATTAATTAATTTGATTAAGTTCCAATCTATACTCCTAAAAGGTAGATTCACTTCAGAAGTAAGCTTATCTACTTGAACATCTACCTCTTAGGATTATGATTTGCCGTTTGAGTATCATCAGGTTAAGGCTAATGTTGTAGCCGATGCCTTAAGTAGGAAGGTTGTGGTAGATTTAAGGGTGATATTTGCACGGTTAAGTGTAACTCAAGATGGTGGTTTATTAGCCGAGTTGCAAGTGAGACTGTTGCTGTTATAGCTGATCAATGAGAAGCAACCATATGAAGATTCGTTGGTTCTACATGTTAAGGATATTATGGATGGTAATCCAACAGACTTTTATTTTAGGGATGATGGTGTTTTATGTTTTAAGAGTTGAATAGTTGTGTTAGGGGATTTGAGTTAACGCACACTATTTTGACTAAGGCTCATTCTAGTCCTTTTTCTATGCACCCAGTGAATACAAAGATGTATCAGGATCTAAAGAAAGAGTATTTTTGGGTTGTTTAAAAAAGGATGTAGCATACTTTGTTGCTCGATGTGTGGTGTGTCGGCGTGTTAAGGCTCAACAACAGGTTCCTTCCGGGTTGTTGCAACTGTTGAGGATTTCAAAATAGAAGTAGGAGAGAATTAAAATGGATTTTGTGACAGCATTGCCTTTGACACCGTCGAAGAAGAATTTTGTTTGGGTAATTGTGGATCATTTTACAGAGTGTGCACATTTCCTGGCGTGCATACGATGTACACATTGGATAAGTTGGTGGATTTGTACATTGCAGAGACTGTGAGGTTGCATGGAGTGCCTAAGCCCATAGTATCAGATAGAGATTCACGCTTTACAGTGAGCTTTTGGAAGTGTTTGCATAGAGTCTTGGGTACAGGTTGAATTTCAGTACTTCATATCATCCTCAAACGGTTGGTCAGTCTGAGCGTGTTATCTAAGTGTTGGAGGATATGTTGCGGTGTTGTATAATCAATTTTCAAGGATCGTGGGAGAAGCAACTACCGCTGGTAGAGTTTTCTTATAACAATACTTATCAGGCAAGCATTCAAATGGCTCCGTATGAAGCTTTGTATGGTAGGAGGTGTCGTACGCCACTTTGTTGGGCTAAGGTGGCTGTGAAATATGCTTCTTTGCCTGATGTGTTGAAAGATACTAATGAGAAAGTAAAGCTTATTTGATACGCCCTAACTCTCTAAATGGCTTTGTTGAGAGAAGCTTTGATTGTTTTGGCCGTGAATGCAAGCATACCTTGTAATCTGTATGTTCTAATGATGAAATGATGAAGGAAAGATGATAGTAATGTAGGGTGCGAAATAGTATAAGGGTGTGTGAGAATGGTGATGGAAATGGAGATAGGAAATGATGGAATGAAATGGAGATGGTGATAGTATTCAAAGGATTCAAAAGAGGAACCTATGTTAAAAGAACATAGACTTGTTCTTTACAAGAATGTCTTTGAGGGTGCTAAGGATTTAGACCCTTTGATTATAAAGAACCAAGAACCTAAAGTATAGATGAAAGGAAGACGCCACAAGCAATGAAGCTTGATAAGTCATAAAGTTCTAAAAAGAACAAGTTTGGGAGATAAACTCATAAAGGAAATTTTATATAATTCAGAGATGTGTTTTACAAATGAAATGAGCAGCCCTATTTATAGTTTTTGAAGGGCTGGCTGAAAAGGCTTGTTATATAGTGAATAGGTGACCGAATGGGTGTGTAAAGGGGTGGGAATGGTTCGGGTAAGGCTGGTGATGATTTGGCAGCGTTGGTTCCTCCCTCCAAGCAATTATCCCTCCAAATCTTGGTGCCAAACATGCTTCCCTCTTGGCTAGTCGTTTGTACCCTTAGGGGAGGGACATGACCCTTCAAGCATTGAGCTGGGAGTGTTAGCTTGAGCTATGATGAGCTCCTTGAGCTGGGCATGAGCTGAGTGGAGCTGAGCTAGCTAGATGTTTGAGCTAGCTCAATGTTAGGGCTATTTTGAGCTTAATTAGAGCTGTCCTTAGCTAGGGGAGCTTGTTCTTTAGGAGTCCTTAAGCTTTCTCGAACCAATTGGAGCTATTTGGAGTTGTTTAGATGCTAGTATCATACGACAACAACCTTTGAGCTAATTGAGCTTGTTATGAGCTTCACGAGCTATCCTTGAGCTTTCATTCCATCGCTTAAGCTGAGCGGTTCATATGCCTTACAAGAAAACACAAAATAACATAAGTAAAGGTAATTAAATCAGTGAATGATTACATATGTTTTAAATGAAAACATAAGTAACAATGTGGTTTGTACTTAATATCATGCATGCAGGCAATTACTTTTTAGCATGTGTTTTGATCATGGGCAGTGCATCCCTAAGCATTTCCTTCTCCACATAAGCACACATCCCTAAATTACTTTCTTCGTGTCTTTTGAATCATCATGTCCCTTGTTAGAGAGAGTTATCTTTCCTTTGGTCCGTTTTGAACCAGCATGTTCTTTGGAACTATTGGGAACGTCATAAATTTCTTTAGATTTTCCTTCATCTATTTTGGGAGAGTTACGTTCCTTTGCCCAAGCTTCGATACTCCTTCTCATGTGCATCTGATCATCTTGGACTTGTTTGGGCATCAAGGGAGCTAATGTGATTTTCTTTCCTTCTTGTTTGAAAGAATACTTGTTGATATAGCAATCATGCATTGTCTTCTTATTAAACTGTCATCGCCTTCCAAGGAGAATGTGACTAGCATGCATGAGCACTACATCGCACATGACCTTGTCCTTATAATTGCCAATTGAGAAAGAAATAAGAACCTGTTTAGTGACCTTCAATTTGCCTCCGTCATTCAACCATTGTAGCTTGTATGGTGCATGATGCTTTAAGGTTTTCAAACCCAATTTTTCCACCATAATGGTACAGCAACATTGGTGCAACTCCCGCCATCTATGATCATGAAACATACCCTGTTGTTCACATTGCACTGTGTATGGAAAATATTTTCCCGTTGCTGCTTGTCCTTAGTCATTTGGGTATTAAGGAGCCATTTTACCACCAATAGTTCTCTATCAATAGCTGGTGCAATTTCTTCATTTTCTATTTCAGATTCTTCTTGTATTTCATCTTCATGGTCAAAAATGATGTCTCCATTGTCCATAAGCAGCATGGTGTTGCGATTTGGACATTGATTAGACATGTGCCCATGGCCTAAGCATTTGAAGCTTTTAATCTCCCTTGAATGAGTCATGGCCTCTACCTGCTTGCCTCGAACATTTTCCATAACTGCCGGCTTTGTTTTGGAAGATTTAGCTTGTTCCTTGATTTAAAAAGGTGTGGCCTTTCGAGTGTTGCTTTGACTCCATTTAGGGGCAGCATTGTTGTTGCTTTTGGTCATGGTCTTCCTACGCTGCTGCATTTCAACTTTCATGGCCATGTGCACCATTTATTCAATTTCAATGTAGTGATGCAATTCCACTACATCCGCAATCTCTCGGTTGAGTCATGCCAAGAATCTGGCCATTGTTTCTTCTCGATCCTTATTGACATTGGCTTAGATCATTGCAATCCCCATGTCTTTATAATAATCTTCTACACTCCCATTGTCTTGCTTAAGGTTCTACATTTTGTGAAACAAATCACGGTGATAATGAACAAGTATAAATTTTCTTCTAATAATACCTTTCATTTCAAGCCAAGTGTTGATCGGCCTTTCACCATTGCGTCTCCTTGTACTCTTCAACTGATCCCCCCAAATGAGAGCATAGTCCATAAATTCCATGGTAGCCAAATAGATCTTCTCTAGTTCTGAATAGTTATGACACTCGAAAATGTGTTCAACTTTGCTTTCCCATTCCATGTAGGCTTTCGGATCAGTTTTTCCTTGAAAAGAAGGTATATTGACTCGAATGCTTCCAAGGTTGTCATCTATTTGGCCATGGTACCTTGTAATACTTCGAATAGACACCATGTCTTCGTTTTCACTTTCGTCCACGATTTAATGTTGTACTTGTTGCCTTTGCCGGTTCTACCTTTCATTGCCTCACTTGCTCCTATTGTCTCCTTGTGATCATTCCAATCGATCCATTCGTTCATGAATGGATTCAAGTTCAGCACATAACAACCTTTGCATCTCTTGAATCAATGCTTGTGTTTGGAAATTAGGGGTTGGTTGTCCTTCTCGATGATTATCTTCAGAATTCTGTGACATGGTTAGATAACTAATAAAAGTAAAAATGAAATGGACCTTACCAACACACACACAAAATCCTCACAGTCACTCCAAGGAAATAAGATGTCACTCCACTCAAGCACTCGTGTTTCACTCGGGAATATGTTTTGGCTTTTGTAATTCCCCTTCTGATCTCACACGCTCTTTATGCCTTTTACCATTCAAATCCATCGACACAAGTTCTTAATAGAAGTAATCCAACATGTCAAAACTTAAAACTTGGCGTTTGGGCTGAAATGAAGGTTAGGCTAAGAATTTATAAAGAAATGAAGGAATTGAAAAGAAAAGAAAGAAGGAGATAGTAAGAAGGTAGGAATGGAAATAGGAGAAGGTAAAGAACAACGTACCACAAGAACTTACTCACAATCTAATCATAAACATTCAAACTTGAGGAACTTTTCTGAGTTGGTCTTTTACTTGCTTTGTTGTTTCACCACCTTTGTATTTTGATTTTGATTTCTTCTCTTTTTTGTATATACTATTCGAATTCTTTTGAGAAATGAAGAAAGAATTCAGAAATTTTCTCCTTTTTTCTTTTCTTTTTTTAATAAAAAATAAAACAAAATTTCAAAAAATGGTAGGCTTACTTGATTCTTCCTTTGCTCTGATTACCACATGATATGCTCCAACTCTCCAAATGGATTTGTTGAGAGAAGCTTTGATTGTCCTGACTGTGAATGCAAGCAAGCCTTGTAATCCGTATGTTCTAATGATGAAATGATGAAGGAAAGATGATAGTAAGGTAGGGTGCGGAATAGTATAAGGGTGTCTAAGAATGGTGATGGAAATGGAGATAGGGAATGATGGAATGAAATGGAGATGGTGATAGTATTCAAAGGATTCAAAAGAAGAACCTATGTTAAAATAACATAGACCCGTTCTTTACAAGAATGTCTTTGAGGGTGGTAAGGACTTAGACACTTTGGTTATAAAGAACCAAGAACCTAAAGTATAGATGAAAGGAAGACGCCACAAGCAATGAAGCTTGCTAAGTCAGAAAGTTCTAAAAAGAACAAGTTTTGAGATAAACTCACAAAGGAAATTTTATATAATTCAGATATGTGTTTTACAAATGAAATGAGCAGCCCTATTTATAGTTTTTGAAGGGCTGGCCGAAAAGGCTTGTTACATAGTGAATAGGTGACCGAATGGGTGTGTAAAAGGGTGGGAATGGTTCGACTAAGGCTGGTGATGATTCGGCAGCCTTGGTGCCTCCCTCCAAGCAATTTTCCCTCCAAATCTTGGCGCCAAACATGCTTCCCTCTTGGCTGGTCGTTTGTACCCCTTGGGGAGGGACATGACCCTTCAAGCATTGATCTGGGAGTGTTAGCTTGAGCTGAGATTAGCTCTTTGAGCTGGGCATGAGCTGAGCTAGCTAGCTCAATGTTAGGGCTATTTTCAACTTAATATGATCTGTCCTTAGCTAGGGGAGCTTGTTCTTTAGGAGTCCTTAATCTTTCTCGAACCAAATGGAGCTGTTTGGAGCTGTTTAGATGCTAGTATCACACGGTAGCAACCTTTGAGCTAATTGAGCTTGTTCTGAGCTTCACGAGCTGTCCTTGAGCTATCATTCCATCCCTTAACCTGAGCCATATGCCTTACAAGAAAACACAAAATAACATAAGTAAAGGTAATTAAATAAGCGAATGATTACATATGATATAAATGAAAACATAAGTAACAATGCGGTTTGTACTTAATATCATGCATGCATGTAATTACTTTATAGCATATAAAATATGGAAATGCATAATAGGATGTAGGATGCATAAAGTTATATATAATGAAAACATACATATATATATAACTAATATAAATTTATAGGTAATATATGTATGGAGAAAGCTAATAGAAACCCCCTTTTCTCTCGTTCTTGTGGTGCAACATTGAGCAAAATAAGATCGCATCATTATTAGTGATCAGTTGAAAGCGGCTTCGGATAGGCAGAAATCTTACACAAATTTGAAGCGTAGGGAAGTTGAGTTTGCGGTTGGTGATAAAGTATTTCTGGAAGTTTTGCCTTGGAAGAAAGAGATGAGGTTTGGACGTAAGGGCAAGTTGAGTCTAAGGTTCATTGGGCCTTACGAGGTTCTAGAGCGTATTGGTCCAGTTGCTTATTGATTTGAAGTTACCCACGAAGTTGGAGAAGATACATGATTTTTTTCGTGTATTGATGTTTTAGAGGTATAGATTGGATCCGTTGCATGTGATGCTTGTGGAGGAGATTGAGTTGAATTCGAACTTGACCTGTGATGAGGAATCGATGAAAATCTTGGATTCTAGAAACAATGTTCTTCAGAGGAAGACCATTGGGTTGGTAAAGGTGTTGTGGCGACATCAGGTGTTGAGGAAGACACATAGGAAAGTAAGGAGGACATGAAGAAATAATTTCCTTACATTTTTCTATTAGGTAAATTTTGAGGATGAAATTTCTTAAGTAGGAGAGAGTTGTAACACCCCAAATTTGAGCCTAGAAGTAGCTAGATAGATTTAGATGATTCGGGTGAACTAGATTAGATTGTTCGAACTAGTTTTGAGAATTAATTCATAATAAATGTTTTAATGTGAAATAAAATATGGAAAATGGTGGAAAATGTTTAACCAATATATTGAGGGTTTTGGTAAACTCAATTTGATAAAATAGATTTAGATTTAATAACATTTTGGGTTGGTGACTAAATGTAAAATCTTTAAAACTGTTTTGGTGACTAAATCGTAAAAGGGTCAAAACATAGAATCTTTAAGGAGATAATCTACCAATGTTTTTAATCAGACTTTTCTCTTAATTTAGGCTATTTTTAAATGATTTTAAAATGGTTATTTAATAAAAACAAAATAGATTTAATTAACTTTGTTTTAATAGTTAATTCACTTTTCTCACGTAACTGATTTTGCTCTCAACTTTTCTCTCAATTTTCCTAGCAACCAAACTACCTTTCTTGTTCTAAAATGTCAAGGAATCAACTCTTTTTATTTCATTTTGATTTCTCAATTGATTTCTTTGATTTCCACATCAAACTTTGCTTATATACTTAGAGGTTTCACTCAAGTCCTGCCAATTAAGGGAGAAGCCAACCATTAGAGGTGATTTTCATTTCTATTCTCTAATAAAAGGTTCTTTACTGAAATTCTCTAATCAAAGGTTTTTTTAATAGCTAATTCACTTTTCTCACGTAACTAATTTTGCTCTCAACTTTTCTCTCAATTTTCCTAGCAACCAAACTACCTTTCTTGTTCTAAAATGTCAAGGAATCAACTCTTTTTATTTCATTTTGATTTCTCAATTGATTTCTTTGATTTCCACATCAAACTTTGCTTATATACTTAGAGGTTTCACTCAAGTCCTGCCAATTAAGGGAGAAGCCAACCATTAGAGGTGATTTTCACTTCTATTCTCTAATCAAAGGTTATTTATTGAAATTCTCATATTCTTGATCCTTTACAATCGATTTTTGATATGAGTTGGAATCTAAATCAAGCTTAAAAGGTTTAAAGTGAGTTTTAATAAGAAATTGGTGGATCTTTGTTATAAATTTGATTTTTGGTGGTCTTGATTGATTTAGATCACATCTAAGATATGTTTTAATGTTATGAGAAGAGATTTACAAAAGAAATCTTGAAACTAATTAAATTGTTAATTTTCTAGGTTTTGGTACACGAGAAATCATATTGGTATGCTTTTTAGCTATTGGATTTCCCTATTTTGTAAAATGGACCACTGATATTAGTACGTGGGGGACCGTACCGTTACCCCTCTACAAAATGAGACTGGATCGATTTGGGGATGGGGTGTAGTGGTACCGAAAATGTTATTTCTAGTATTTTCTTTGCTGAAGTTTGAATCCTTGCAAATTAGTCATTGTTTCTTGTTCAAGCAATTAAATGAGTTTGTAGATTGTGTTAAGTTGATATTTAACCGGCATGCATGTAACCTGATTAATTAAATAAGTATCTAGAAAAGATAAAAAGAAAAAAATGACCTTAGTTTGAGTAATATATTTTGGGTTTGCTCTGAAAACCCAATGTTGCTCGCTAGGTTCAGTTGGCGTTTAGGTCGAGTCAAAGGGGTTACAGGCAGATTGCCTAGTGGGTATCGATACTGAACAATGAATACTAATACGTCTCTCTAGGTATCGACACCCACCCTATGTGTACCAATACTCAGCTTCATCAAAAAAAGGTTTAACCAACAACCCTGTTGATGCGATCTTGTTTCTGCTCATATTCATTATGCTTTCATCTTGTTTTACAAGCATGAAAAAAGAGGGAGTTTCTGCTAACTTTCCTTATATATATATATATTAGTCATATAATCATATTATTCATAATTAAGCGTGCATACTGTTGTTTAGTTATTCATGAAACTTATGCTAAGGATATGCTCATTTTCATGCATCATGCAATTTATTTCATCTTATTTATATTGCATATTAAGTAAAGAACATGCATGCCTTAACATTAACAAACCACATATTTTTATGCATTTTTTGTCCTTATACCTATGTTTATGCATCATTTAGTTTACATACATTTGTTTCAATCCCTATACTTATAATCTCTTTATGCATCTATTAGTTTCATTACATTTTCTTATGATATTTGGTGTTTTCTTTGTAGGACACATATACCACAAAATAAGGATTTAGAGAGCAGCTCGGCAATGGCTCGTTTGGATCACAACTAGCTCAAAACTGAATCAAGGCAAGGCAAGCTTAAAATCACCTCTTAATCACTCCAATAGCTTAAGGAAGACTCAAGGACACTAAAGGGGAAGCTCACATAGCTAGAGGAAACTTGGATTAGCTCAAAACAGCTCCAAAGTTTAGCTAGCTCAACCAGCTAGCTAGCTTTGCTCAAATTAGCTCATGCCTAGCTTTAGGAGCTTATCTAAGCTCAAGCTATCACTCCTAGCTCAACACCTGAAGGGTCATGTCCCTTCTCAAGGGACACAACCGACCAGCCTTGGAGGGAGATGCTTGGCGCCAAGTTTTAGAGGGAGAAATGGGCGACAAAGCTTGGAGGGAGGCACCACTTTGGGCAAAACATCACCAGCCCCTTGTCGAACCATCACAAGCCCTATACATGCTCATTCGGCTAATCATTCACCCTTGTAATGTGCCTATTCGGCCACCCCCTAGAAGACTATAAATAGGAGATCAATTTCATTTTGTAAACACACAATTCTTGTCAATTAAATTACTTTGTGAGATTTTCTCACAAACTTGTTCTTTTTAGAACTTCTTGACTTATCAAGCTTTTCTATGGTTTGTGGCATCTCCTATCATCCATCTTTGATACTTCAGATTGTTGGTTATTCTTAACCTTCGGTCTAAGTCACCCTACCACCCTCAAAGTCATTTCTATAAGAAACAAGATTATACTTTCAGTATAGTTTCTTTCTTGAAACCTTTGAATACTATCCATCTTCCATTCCATCTTTTCCATTTCATTTCCTTGTTTCCATTTCACCACCATACCGACCCACCCTAAACACTTAGCCATTTCCATCCACGCTATCATACTTCCACATCCTACTATGTTCATCATCATTCCCTTTCAATTTCACCAAGAAGACATTGGGAGGACCAAGGCTTGCTTGCATTCATGATCGGGACAATCAAAGCTTCTCTCAACAACTACAATTGGAGAGTTGGAGCGTATCACCTGTACTAGTACATGGGGATTGTGTACTAATACCCCTTTGGTACCGATACTTTCCTAAAAGTACCAGTACCAATTTTTGTTACTGGAATTTTGATGAAACAGGGGTATCGGTACCCGCTCCAAGCGTACCAATATGCACTTCAAATTTTGCTTGTATTTGTCAATTAGAAAACGAGGTACCAGTACGATTTCATCTTGTACTGGTACTCAAGCCCAAAATTTGAATTTTGGAGCTCGAAAATCATTCCTACTCTCCAAATGGCCTTGTTGAGAGAAGCTTTTATTGTCCCCATCATGAATACAAGCAAGCCTTGATTATCTGAATGTCTTGTTAATGAAATTAAAAGGAAATGATGATGAACAGAGTAGGGTGCGGAAGTATGATAGCGTGGTGTTTAAGAAAGGGATGAAAAGAATGGAAATGGTTAAGTGTTTAGGGTGGGTCGGATATGGTGGTGAAATGGAAACAAGGAAATGAAATGGAAAAGATGGAATGGAACATGGATAGTATTCAAAGGTTTCAAGAAAGAAACTATACTTAGACCAAAGGTTAAGAATGTCCAACAATCTGAAGTATCAATGATGGATGATAGGAGACGCCACAATCCTTAGAAAGGCTTGACAAGTCAAGAAGTTCTAAAAAGAACAAGTTTGAGAGAAAATCTCACAAAGATAGAAATTTTATAAATAAAAGTTGTTGTTTACAAATGAAATGATCAGCCCTATTTATAGTATTCAAGGGGTTCACCGAATAGGCACATTACAAGATGAAAAGATCCGAAAGGCCATGTAGGGGTCTGGTGTTGGTTCGGCTAGGGGCTGGTGTTGCTTCGACCAAAGTGGTGCCTCCCTCCATCATTTTGGCACCTAACTTGGTTTCCTTCCAAGGCTGGTCAGTTGTGTCCCTTGGGGAGGGACATGACCCTTCAGGTGTTGAGCTAGGAGTGATAGGTTGAGTTAAGATGAGCTCCTCGAGCTAGGTATGGGCTGATTTGAGCTAAGCTAACTAGCTGGTTGAGCTAGCTAAACTTTTGAGCTGTTTTGAGCTAATCTGAGCTGGATCTAGCTAGGTGAGCTTCCCTTTTAGTAGTGTCCTTGAGCTTATCTCAAGCTATTGGAGTGATTAAGAGCTGAAATTGAGCTTGCATTGCCTTGAATTATTTCCAAGCTGTTTTGAGCTGATTCTGAACCTTTCAAGCTGTTAATGAGCTGCCCTTTGATCCTTTGTTATGTAGGTAATTTATCCTACAAAGAAAACACCAAATAACATAAGTAAAAGTAATTAAACTAAATAGATTATAAGAACTGAAATGAATATAAAAACGTACATAAACGAAATGATGTATAGAAATAAGTATAAGGACTGAAATTCATGATAACTAAAGGATGCATACGTATAAGGACTAAATGCATATGAACATTAAAGAAAAGATGTGGTTTATTAATAGTTAAGGCATGCATGTTCTTTACTTAATATGTAATATAAATAAGATGAAATACAATGCATGATGCATGAAAACTGAATATACCCCTAGCATAAGTATAATATAAAGAGGTGAAACATAGGTTATGCATGAATATCATATACTATGCAAATGAATATGATAACTTAAGTATATCCTAATATGCAAACGCGTGCTTATAACAGTATTTAATGCATAAATAAGATAATAAAAGATAAAGTAAGGTAGAACTCACTTAGAATCAACCTTGAGGATTTTCAGTGATGTGATAATGTCATGGAGAAAGTTGCTGCTAATTTGGATTGTATCATTCCTCCTTATTTTTGGCAATTTGTCCTCAAATCGAAGCCTCTTGTGTTTGGACGTTTCTTTGCTGTTGGGGTGGTTGAATCCTTACCTTGTTCACTCGATGGAATGCTCTCCTTACCATCTTCAAGATACACGTCTTGTAGATCACCAAATGTTACGCCTATTAGTTCTAGAACACCAAAAATTTGATTAAAACCTCTTTTGTGGTCATTTTTGTAGAGGTTTTAGACAAGCAAGTCTAAATGGGCCTTACAACAGACCTTTTGAAATTTTTCGAAGGAAGGCGGGCCTCATTAAAAACCCCTCTAGACCTAAGGGGAAAAGAGTGCCCTAAATATCATTAAGAAAACAGGGGGACGAAAGTCGTCCATTACAATAGAGTGAATAAATTCAGGAACTTTCGAGTCAAAGAAAACAGAGGATCCAGAATGTAAGGCCTAAGAAGCCAGAGTATGAGCAACAAAATTTTCTAGCCTAGGAACAAACATAAGACGTAAACAATGGATAGAATCTAAAAGAGGACGAGCCTGCTCAATATGAGGGACTAGGGTTGTGGTATCCGAGGTCCGGCGGCGAAGCTTGTTGAGCATAATAGTAGAGTCTGATTCAAGAATGATGTTCGTCCAACCCCAGTCACGTCCTAGCTGAGCGCCTGTAATAACCGCATGAAGCTCCGTAAAACCAGCATCCAAACACCCAACAGAGTGAAGAGCGAGACCATCGAGGACAGAACCGCTATCATCTCGAGCAATGACACCAATGGCAGCGGCTACAGTCAACGCCTGTAAGGCACCATCCATGTTGATCTTGACCATCCCAAACGGCGGTGGCTGCCAGCGAGGATTAGAGATGGCTGGGGCAGTGGTCAGTGGTGGAGCGGGCGAGGAGGATGAATTGGCTATACAATAGTTGTGGAGTAGGCCCTGAGCATTCATCACCATGAGCCAAGGCGGCTGGATTTGATCATGGTGAATTAAATAATTCTGATGGTTCTACAAGTTCCAAAGCAGGGTTAAGAAGAAGGCAAAATTTGATTGGGAAATAACCAAATCCACCTCCTCAAACCTGGCCATCACGGTCGAGACCGAGCTAGTGTGGAGTCAAAAAAGAATCTCTACAAGATGGAGCACCTCAGTAGCATCGGTGCAATCACGAAGCGCATGTAAGGCCGTTTCTAGAGAGGCTTGATAGAAGGGGCAGGCTCTCGAGGACAGGTCAGCCGTTGCTAAACGACTCCCAGTAGGGAGGGCATCACGCCCAGCACGCCAGCCAAAGGTGCGCACCTTGGGCAGCATAGGTGTGAAGCCCATATGTAGCATAACACATTGGAGATTGTAGAGCCCGGTGTCATGGTTACTCCAAAGCACCGTTTCTCGTCGTTCGTTATTGACAGGGACACGCAAAATATTTTCTGCATCTTCCCAATCAAAGTAATCGCGCACCTTGATGTCATCCCACTGGGCACAACCATGAACTAGAAAATCCTGAAAACAGACAAGAATCCCATCATTATCGGAGTAATCACCATAGAGAATGAGAGGCGAGGCCCCTCCCCAGATGTCACAGTGTACACGAATCTTTCTATCAATGCCCAGCCTTCAAAAGAAACAAGGGGAAAGCAAGCGCATGGCCTGGGAGAGACCCTTCTAGGCAAAAGAATCCCTCCTGTTGGGCACTGCGTCAAAGATGTTCCCATAAGGGTAGTATCGGGCATAGTAAACCCTATAAAGTAAGGATCCAGCTCAAAAATCAAATGCCATAGTTGTTTGCCTAACAAAGCAACATTAAAGTGGTGCATATCATAGAAACTGATGCCACCCGTAGATTTTGGGGCGCAAATAGAGTCCCAAGAAACAAGTGGCCAACCTCATTTATTATTTCGACCAGACCACCAATAATGCTGAATTGATTGGGTCATGTCATCAATGATGTTTTGGGGCACGATGTAGCAAGACATTATGTATTGAGGCAAAGATTGCGTGACCGATTTAATGAACACTTCACGTCCACTAAAGGAAAGAAGATGGTTATTCCAATTAGACACGTGTGAATTTACTTTGTCGCGAGTAAACCCCAAGGCTACTATCTTATTTTTTCCAATTGGGAGCGGTATGCCAAGATAGACACCCGGGTCATCGACCTCGCGCACGCGGAGGATGTAATGAATAGCTTGCTTAAACTCAGAGGATGACCGCGGCCTAAAGAAGGTAGTGGGTTTGTCAAAGTTAACCACTTGGCAAGACAAGGAAGCGTAAAGATCAAGGATCTCCTTTAAACACATAACTTCATCGTCATTATTCCTGAGAAAGATCAGGTTGTCATCAGCAAAGAGTAGGTGGTTTACACGTGGACCATGATGGCTAGCACATAGGCCCTGAAGGTGGCCAGCCCTTTGCTCAGCCTCAAGGGAGGTAGAGAGTCCTTGAGAATAGATAAGGAATAAGAAAGGGGACAGAGGATCCCCCTGCCTAATTCTTCTCTGAGGGTAAAAGACCAGAGAAAGCGAGCCATTGACCTGAGCTTGGAAGGAGATTGTAGAGATACAACGCATGATCAGGTTAACCCACAGAGGTGTAAAGCCCATATGTAGCATAACACATTGGAGGAACGACCATTACACCCTATCAAAAGCCTTCTCCATACCCAATTTAAGAGTGACACCTTGAAAGGGGGTGGACCCATTAGAATGCATAGAGTGCACAAGCTCCTAGGCAATCAAAATGATATCAATGATATTCCGACCATGGAGAAAAGCCATCTGGGAGGCACTAATGCAAGATGGAAGAACCAGCTTGATGCGGTTAACAATAACCTTCGCAACAATCTTATAGATGATTGTGCAAAGGCTGATGGGACGAAGCTATCAGACAGAGGTAGGGTCAAGTACTTTGGGGATAAGAACTAGAACCATTCTGTTAACCGAGGCCATGTCTGCATCCCCTCTCAAAAGGTCAAGACAAAGTTGAACAACCTCTGGCCCAAATATGTCCCAATGTTGCCGAAAGAAATCGCTCGGGAAGCCATCAATACCTGGGGCTTTTCCGAGGGTTAATGTCATGTAAGGCAAAAAGAATTTCCTCCTCTGTGAAAGGCTTTGATAAGGACTCGTTCATAGAAGGAGTGATAGAGGGCATGATATTGTCAATGACCAAGGGGGCCAAATAAGGCTCAAACGTTGTGAAGAGGCTTTGGAAGTAATTCACAACGATGTTGATAACATCATCCTATTTAATACGCCAGACATTATTGGAATCAAAAAGGCATTTGATGGCATTCTTATTGCGACGACGCGAGGCCCGAGCATGAAAGAACGACTTATTCTTATCCTCATGGGATAACCAATTGATACGGGAACGTTGGGCCCAATATGGCTCCTTGGCATCGAGGAGTTGGCGCAACTCAGCCTTGGCCCCGTTTAGGACCTCAATGTCTGAATCAGAGAGCCGGTGACGCAAACAAGAATTAATTTAGCGATGCAACTCAGTAATGCGTTTAGAAGAGGTACGACATCGGTCGTCTTGCAAATTCCATGAGGTGGCCTCCGACCAGCTCTAATTTGTCCATGAAAGGGCCCGAGGCAGCAGACCAGGCTTGTTGAATAGCCTAGACACAATAAGTGTCATTGGCCTAACAAGCTCCAAAACGAAAGTAGTTGCCTTGAGGCCCAGTAGGCTCACGATGAGCAGGCGCAGTATCCATTAAGATTACGTAGTGGTCCGAATTGGCGAAATAAGATGAGATATTTCGATTGTGTGGGTGTTCTTGTAACCAAGATGAACTAGCAACAAAACGATTCAGACGTTCCATAATCGTTGAAGTATTGGGCCCCGATTTAGACCACGTAAACCAACCGGATGATGGCTTACAATAAAAAAGATGGTTTCGAGACAAACAGTCTCGAAAACTTTCAATTTGGGAGCACACCCGCCGATAACCTCCTTGTTTCTCGTCGTAAGAAATGATGTCATTGAGATCTCACACAGTAAGCCAAGGGAGAGGCGAGGAGGAGTGAAGTGAGTTAATTAATTCCCAATTTTTATATGTTAAATTCGTGTCTGCATAATCGTAAACACCGGTAAAGCAAAAGTAGTCTGCATATCATCTAATAACGATATCAATGAAGCGATCCGATTACGATAACAAATCAAGCATAATTTTATTATTCCATAACATCATAAGACCAAAGCAACTACGACCTCTATCAACAGTGATGCAGCCGTTCATACTTAAAGCAAGTTTAATACGAGCATATTGAGAATTGTTCAAATGAGTTTCACACAAAAAAACAACATCAGGACTTAAACGAGAAATAACCCTCCCTAAATATTGAACTGCCTGAGGTTTACTAAGGCCTCGATAGTTCCAACACATGAACTTGATTTCTCTCGGTGGGGTTGATGCTCAACCGCCTCCAAAGAGTTTTTGATGTTGCTCATCCTAGCTCTTGCAATCTTGGAGTGTTTACTAGTAGTAGGAGAAGTCAATTTAGATAGTTTGCCACTAGTAGAGTGTGAAGGACGTGGCCTCTTGATAACAGAATTATCGGTCTAAGGAGGGCTACGTTTGGCCTTGCGCTGACTGACCAGGTTCTGCCCCAAATCTGAAGGCGTGCTCGAGGGGTTAGCCTCAAGCAAGCTTCAAAGTCAGATAGGAACGGCTTAGATGAGACCTGCCGTTCAAAGGTGGAGACAGGCGATGCAACCTTGTCGGGAGGCACCTCTGGTTCTTCCACTAAGACAAAGCGCTTGTCTGGTGGTGGTGTTTTCTCCAGCTCAATATTAGTAGCAGCGACTGCCGAATCAGAAGCAACATCTCTGTTTGTTAATTCCACATTAGGCAGCATTGTATTCAACGGGGTGGCATCGACCGACTCCACAGGCTCGACCATATCGGCTGGAGTCTCAGCAGTATTAACAGTATCAATAAAGGTGCCAGCCTCAGTCAAATCATCTTTCACAGCATCTGCTTTGCACGGCGCTGCCTGTTGGCTTGGGCCAGGTGTAGGAGAAGCATTCGCGGTCGCAACAGCAGCCAGTTCATCAACAGGCTTAGGGGCTGTGCTATCAACATCCATAGCAAGATTCGACATTTTGCGATTACGCAGTATTCTTGTGAGTGAGGTAGGTGGCGACCAAATGACATAAAATTCCACAACCATGGCAAAAGGTTGGGAGACGCTTATATTGAAGAGGACATAACTTCAAAGAAGGGTCAAAGCCGCCCAAGGCCACACAATGGCGCAAGGGCTTCACAATGTCAAGGAGAACCCCCACCCGAAGAAAGGTTACAGAGTTTCTACCCTCATCCTTCCTCGTGTCCGTGCTAGACACGAAACCCATACAAGAACCAAGTGAACGATCAATGTCATTGGCCACTCTATCACCGGCCATCATGGCAAAAAGCACGCGATAAACACGGACCCAGATTCACATGTGGCTAAATGAGTATTCGTCTATGGTATATGCTGGTTGTAAGGGGAGCAAGACCACCCAATCCTTCTTGAAGATCTAAGGCCCTCTTTTGAGCACATCGTCCGGCTTTGTAGTAGTTTCAAACTTAAACATAAAATAGTTCGATTTCAACGTAGTGATGGAGAGGACGTTGTCGTTCTTCCATATTGATTGGAAAACTCGAATCACAGTAGCCTCTTTGATAGATTTTGTATCAAAGATTTTCCCAACGAGAGAAAGACTGCAATCATCAGAGAAATCATTAGAGAAAGCCTGTTTAAATTTTAATCGAGTAAGAAGTACATAGATTGAAGTTTTGCAATATAATCATGTTGAATACCTCGTAATCAATTATATGAACATCAAAAAATTGATTAAAACCTCTTTTGCGTTCATTTTGAAGAGTTTTTAGACGAGCACGTCTAAATGGGCCTTACAACGGACCTGTTGAAATTTTAATTGAGTAAAAAGTATAGAAATTAAGGTTTTGCAATATAAAATTGTTGAATAGCTCGTAATCAATTATATGAACACCAAAAATTTGATTAAAACCTCTTCTGCGGTCATTTTTCAAGAGGTTTTAGAGGAGCAGTTCTACATGGGCCTTACAACAGACACGTTGAAATTTTAACTGAATAAAAAGTACAAAAAATGTGGTTTTGCAATATAATCGTGTTGAATAGCTCGTAATTAATTATATGAACACCAAAAATTTGATTAAAACCTCTTTTGCGGTCATTTTTGAAGAGGTTTTAGACGAGTAGGCCCAAATGGGCCTTACAACGGACCCATTGAAGTTTTAACCGAGTAAAAAGTACATAACTTGAGGTTTTGTGATATAATCATGTTAAATAGATCGTAATCAATTAAGAACACCAAGAATTTGATTAAAACCTCTTTTGTGGTCATTTTTGAAGAGGTTTTGGATGAGCAAGTCTAAATAGACGTTACAATGGCCTCGTTGAAATTTTGACCGAGTAAAAATTATAGAAATTAAGGTTTTGAAATATAATCGTGTTGAACTTGTAATCAAATATATGAGATCCTAAATTTTGATTAAAACTTTTTTGTGGTACTTTTTGTAAAGGTTTCATTAGAGCGGGTCTGAATGGGTCTTACAATGGACCCGTATGAATTTTAACATAGTAAAAAGTACATAAATTGAGGTTTCGCAATATAATTGTGTTGAACAGATCGTAATCAAATATACGAACACCAAAAATATGATTAAAACTTCTTTTGCGGTACATTTTGTAAAGTTTTGAGATGAGTAGGTCTTAATGGGCTTTACAACGGACTCGTTGGAATTTTAATATAGTAAAAAGTACATAAATTGAGGTTTTGTTTTATAATCATGTTGAATAAGTTGTAATAGATTATAAGAACACCAAAATTCTGATTAGAACCTCTTTTGTGATCATTTTTGAAGAGGTTTTAGACGGGCAATTCTAAATGGGCCATACAATGGACCCGTTGAAATTTTAACCAAGTAAAAATATAGAAATTAAGGTTTTGCAATATAATCGTGTTGAATAACTCGTAATCATTATATGAACTCCTAAAATTTGATTAAAACTTTTTTGGGGGAACTTGTATTAAAGGTTTTAGTCGAGCAGGTCTAAATGGGCATTACAACGGACCCGTTGAAATTTTAACCGAGTAAAAAGCACAGAAATTGAGGTTTTGCGACATAATCATGTTGAATAGATTGTAATCAATTATAAGAACACCAAAATTTTTATTAAAACCTCTTTTGCGGTCAATTTTGAAGAGGTTTTAGACGAGCAAGTCTAAAATGGCCTTACAACGAACCCTTTGAAATTTTAACCGAGTAAAAAGTACAGAAATTGAGGTTTTGCAATATAATCATGTTGAATAGCTCGTAATCAATTATATGAAGTAGTAAAATTTGATTAAAACTTTTTTTGCAGTCATTTTTGAAGAGGTTTTGGACGAGCAAGTCTAAATGGGCGTTCCAATGGCCCCATTGAAATTTTTACCGAGTAAAAATTACAGAAATTAACGTTTTCAAATATAATCATGTTGAATTTGTAATCAAATATATGAACTCCTAAAATTTGATTAAAACTCTTTTGCGGTACTTTTTGTAAAGGATTCATTTGAGCAGGTCTAAATGGGCCTTACAATGGACTCGTAGGAATTTTAACATAGTAAAAAGTATATAAATTGAGGTTTTGCAATATAATCGTGTTGAATAGCTCGTAATCCATTACAGGAACACCAAAAATATGATTAAAACTTCTTTTGCGGTACATTTTGTAAAATTTTGAGACGAGTAGGTCTAAATGGGCTTTACAACGGACTCGTTGGAATTTTAATATAGTACATAAATTGAGGTTTTGTATTGTAATCATGTTGAATACCTTGTAATAAATTATAAGAACACCAAAATTTTGATTAGAACTTCTTTTGTGATCATTTTTGAAGAGCTTTTAGACGGCCAATTCTAAATGGGCCTGATAATGGACCCCTTGAAATTTTAACCAAGTAAAAATATAGAAATTAAGGTTTTGCAAAATAATCGTGTTGAATAGCTTGTAATCAATTATATGAACTCCTAAAATATGATTAAAACTTTTTTTGGGGAACATTTTTAAAAGGTTTTAGTCTAGTAGGTCTAAATGGGCCTTACAACGGACCCGTTGAAATTTTAACCGAGTAAAAAGCAAAAAAATTGAGGTTTTGTGACATAATCATGTTGAATAGCTTGTAATCAATTATAAGAACACCAAAAATTTTACTAAAACCTCTTTTGAGGTCATTTTTGAAGAGGTTTTAGACGAGCGGGTCTAAGTGAGCCTTACAACGAACCCGATGAAGTTTTAACCATGTAAAAAGTACATAACTTGAGGTTTTGTGATATAATCATGTTGAATAGCTCGTAATAAATTATAAGAACACCAAGAATTTGATTAAAACCTCTTATGCTGTCATTTTTGAAGAGGTTTTGGACGAGCAAGTCTAAATGGGCGTTACAATGGCCCGTTGAAATTTTAACCGAGTAAAAATTATAGAAATTAAGGTTTTGAAATATAATAATGTTGAATTTGTAATCAAATATATGAACTCCTAAATTTTGATTAAAACTTTTTTGCGATACTTTTTGTAAAGGTTTCATTCAAGCAGGTCTAAATGGGCTTTACAATGGACTCGTTAGAATTTTAATATAGTAAAAAGTACATTAATTGAGGTTTTGTATTATAATCGTGTTGAATACCTTGTAATAAATTATAAGAACACCAAAATTTTGATTAGAACTTCTTTAGTGATCATTTTTGAAAAGGTTTTAGACGGGCAATTCCAAATGGGCCTAATAATGGACCCATTGAAATTTTAACCATGTAAAAATATAGAAATTAAGGTTTTGCAATATAATCGTGTTGACTAGCTCATAATCAATTATATGAACTCCTAAAATTTGATAAAAAAAATTTTGGGGGAACTTTTTTAATGGTTTTAGTCGAGCAAGTCTAAATGGGCCTTACAATGGACCCGTTGAAATTTTTTTGAAGGAAGAAGGCGGGCCTCATTAAAAACCCCTCTAAAGTCAGACACCATACAAGCCAGTGGTGACCACCTAAGGGGAAAAGAGTTCCCTAAATTTATTAAAACTTAAGGAGGAGGAAAGTCAGCCATTACAGCAGAGTGGATAAAGTCGGGCATACCCGAGTCAAAAAAAAATAGAAGAGCCTAAATGTAAAGCCCAATGGGCTAGCGTGTGAGCAACAAAATTAGCCAACCAAGGGACATACATAAACCTTAGAGCAGGAATAGAGGAAAAAAGGATGTGCCCGCTCAATATAGGGGCTCAACAACGAAGCATCTTGAGACGGGCGCTGGATCTTGTGTATCACAATGGCAGAGTCCGACTCTAGTATCACATCATTCTAACAACGATCACATCCAAGTTGAACACCAGCTACAATCGCATGGAATTCAGCCGTTGCAGCATTCGTGCAACCGGTAGAGTGAAGCGCTAAACCACCAAAAATGGAACTCGTACTGTCACGTGCGAGGACTCAGATGGCAACTGCTCCTGACGACGGCTGGAAGGCACAATCCACATTGACCTTAATCATTCTTGGAGCTGGGAGCGTCCACCAAGGATTCGAGAGGGCTGGGGCTGTAGACGGCCGAACAAGGGTCGACGAATTGGCATCAGCATAGCCCCGAATAAGACTTTGGGGGTTCATGACAGTGTGCCACGGAGGTTGAAGCCAACGATTATGGATAAGATCATTCATGCAATTCCAAAAGTTCCATAACACGGTAAGAAAGTAGGCAAAGTTGGTGCAGGAGAGGTGAGAGACACCCTCCTCAAACCACAGAGACACCGTCAAAGCGAAACTCGTGCGAAGCTGGATTAAGAAGCAAGCGAGGCGAAAGACTTCTGCAGCCCCAGCGCAGTCGCAAAGAGAGTGCAAAACTGTTTCTGAGGCTTGGCAGAAGGGACAAGACCCAGGCGATAAGTCAGCGGCCGCAAGCCAATTCCTAGTAGGAAGAGCATCACGTCCTTCCCGCCACCTGAAGGTGCGTACCTTGGGAAGTGTGGGAGAACGTGATATAATCTTCCAAATGGGTGAAGGTCAAGGTAAAGGCCATGATGGTCTGTACAAAAAAAGGTAGCCAGACCGGACAATATAAAGCCCAAAGTCATGATTACCCTAAAGCACTATATCACGACGTTCATCGGTGACAGGGATACGAAGGATGTTGTCAGCTTCCTCCCAGCCAAAGTAATCGTATACTTTATGGGTATCCCATTGGGCCTTACCACGAACCAGAAAGTCACGGCAACGGGCTGGGACCTCATCATTGTCAGAATACTCACCATAGAGGGTGAGCGCAAAAGCCCCGCCCCAATTGTCACGGTGTATGCGAACCTTACGATCAATACTCGGACGCCAAAAGAATCTAGGAGACAGCAACTGAAAGGCTTGGCAAAGACCCTTCCACGCAAAGGAATCCCAGCGATTCGCAACAGTATCAAAAATATTCCCCGAAAGGAAGTAACGTGCATGAAAGACACGAGAAAAATGAGAGTTTGGAGTCGAGATAAGACGCCAAAGCTGTTTCCCTAATAGCGCAATATTAAAGTGGTGTATGTCTTGGAAACCCACACCTCCAACAGATTTTGGGGCGCAAACAACATCCCAAGTGACGAGCGGCCATCCGCACTTATTATTGCAACCAGACCACCAGTATCATCTAATAGACCGTGTCATATCATCAATGATGTTTTGAGGCAGCAAGTAACACGACATGACATATTACTGCAGAGACTGAGCGATGGATTTAATGAAAACCTCACGCCCGCCAAAGGACAGCAGAAGATTATTCCACTTAGTTATGGGGGAGTTGACCTTGTCGCGAGTAAACCCTAAGGCCATCATTCTGTTCTTCCCAACGAGAAGTGGAATTCCCAGGTAGATACCATGGTCATCCACCTCACGCACACCAAGAATATGATGAATAGTATGCTTAAAGTCATGAGTCACACGTGGTCCAAAAAAGATAGTAGATTTATCATAGTTGACAGCTTGACCAAAGGAGGACGCATAGAGGCCAAAAATCTCTTTCAACCGTGAAACCTCGCCGATGTCATCTTGAAGGAAGATCATGCAGTCATCAGCAAAGAGGAGATGGTTGACCCTGGGCCTATGACGACTAGCACAAAGACCCTGCAGGCGGCCAGCTCCCTGCTCTTCTTCAAGAGAGGCAAAGAGACCCTGAGAACAGATGAGGAATAAGAAAGGGGAAAGAGGATCCCCCTGCCTGATGCCCCACTAAGGGTAAAAAACTCGGAAAAGTGAGTCGTTGACACGGGCGATGAAAGAGACGCTGGAAATACATCACATAATAAGATACACCCAAGGGCCAGCAAAGCCCATCTTTAACATGACTCGCTGAATAAACGACCACTCAACCCCATCAAAGGCTTTCTCCATATCGAGTTTAAGAGCAGCACCCTTGAAGGGGGCCAATCCATTAGAATGGAGAGAGTGCACGAGCTCATGCATAATCAGAATATTATCATTGATGTTCCAGCCTTTAACAAAGGCAGTCTGGGCATCACTAATACAAAATGGAAGAACCTGCTTCATTCAGTTAACAAGAACCTTAGCGACAATTTTATAGAGCACAATACAGAGACTAATGGGTCTTAACTACCAAACTGTGGTAGGGTCATTGACTTTGGGAATGAGGACAAGCACCGTTTTGTTTACCGATGCCATATCCGCATCTCCCCGCAAAAGGTCGAGACAGAGCTGGATGACCTCAGGCCTAATTGTGTCCCAATGCAGCCTATAAAAGCCACTTGGGAAACCATCAATGCCCGATGCTTTACGAGGATGGATATTACAACGGACCCATTGAAATTTTAACCAAGTAAAAAGCACAGAAATTGCGGTTTTGCGACATAATCATGTTGAATAGCTTGTAATCAATTATATGAACACCAAAATTTTTATTAAAACCTCTTTTGCGGTCAATTTTGAAGAGGTTTTAGAGGAGCAAGTCTAAATGGGCCTTACAACGAACCCGTTGAAATTTTAACCGAGTAAAAAGTATAGAAATTGAGGTTTTGCAATATAATCGTGTTGAATAGCTCGTAATCAATTATATGAACTCGTAAAATTTGATTAAAACTTTTTTTGCAGTCATTTTTGAAGAGGTTTTAGACGAGCAAGTCTAAATGAGCGTTACAATGGCCCCATTGAAATTTCTACCGAGTAAAAATTATAGAAATTAACGTTTTCAAATATAATCATGTTGAATTTGTAATAAAATATATGAACTCCTAAAATTTGATTAAAACTCTTTTGCGGTACTTTTTGTAAAGGTTTCATTTGAGCAGGTCTAAATGGGCCTTACAATGGACTCGTAGGAATTTTAACTTAGTAAAAAGTACATAAATTGAGGTTTTGCAATATAATCGTGTTGAATAGCTCGTAATCCATTACAAGAACACCAAAAATATGATTAAAACTTCTTTTGCGGTACATTTTGTAAAATTTTGAGACGAGTAGGTCTAAATGGGCTTTACAACGGACTCGTTGGAATTTTAATATAGTACATAAATTGAGGTTTTGTATTGTAATCATGTTGAATACCTTGTAATAAATTGTAAGAACACCAAAATTTTGATTAGAACTTCTTTTGTGATCATTTTTGAAGAGCTTTTAGACGGCCAATTCTAAATGGGCCTAATAATGGACCCCTTGAAATTTTAACCAAGTAAAAATATAGAAATTAAGGTTTTGCAATATAATCGTGATGAATAGCTCGTAATCAATTATATGAACTCCTAAAATTTGATTAAAACTTTTTTGGGGAACTTTTTTTAAAGGTTTCAGTCTAGCAGGTCTAAATGGGCCTTACAACAGACTCGTTGAAATTTTAACCGAGTAAAAAACATAGAAATTGAGGTTTTGTGACATAATCATGTTGAATACCTTGGTATAAATTATAAGAACACCAAAAATTTTATTAAAACCTCTTTTGCGGTCATTTTTGAAGAGGTTTTAGAAGAGCAGGTCTAAATGGGCCTTACAACGGACACATTGAAGTTTTAACAGTGTAAGAAGTACATAACTTGAGGTTTTGTGATATAATCATGTTGAATAGCTCGTAATCAATTATAAGAATACCAAGAATTTGATTAAAACCTCTTTTATAGTCATTTTTGAAGAGGTTTTGGACGAGCAAGTCAAAATGGGCGTTACAATGGTCCCGTTGAAATTTTGACCGAGTAAAAATTACAGAAATTAAGGTTTTGAAATGTAATCATGTTGAATTTGTAATAAAATATATGAACTCCTAAAATTTGATTAAAACTTTTTTGCGGTACTTTTTGTAAAGGTTTCATTCGAGCAGGTATAAATGGGCCTTACAATGGACCCGTAGGAATTTTAACATAGTAAAAAGTATATAAATTGAGGTTTTGCAATATAATCATGTTGAGTAGCTAGTAATCCATTATAGGAACACCAAAAATATGATTAAAACTTCTTTTGCGGTACATTTTGTAAAGTTTTGAGGCGAGTAGGTCTAAATGGGCTTTACAACGGACTCGTTGGAATTTTAATATAGTACATAAATTGAGGTTTTGTATTATAATCATGTTGAATACCTTGTAATAAATTATAAGAACACCAAAATTTTGATTAGAACTTCTTTTGTGATCATTTTTGAAGAGCTTTTAGAAGGACAATTCTAAATGGGCCTTATAATGGACCCGTTGAAATTTTAACCAAGTAAAAATATATAAATTAGGGTTTTGCAATATAATCGTATTGAATAGCTCGTAATCAAATATATGAACTCCTAAAATTTGATTAAAATGTTTTTTGGGGAACTTTTTTTAAAGGTTTTAGTCTAGTAGGTCTAAATGGGCGGACCCGTTGAAATTTTAACCGAGTAAAAAGTACAGAAATTGAGGTTTTATGACATAATCATGTTGAATAGCTTGGAATCAATTATAAGAACACCAAAAATTTTATTAAAACCTCTTTTGTTGTCATTTTTGAAGAGGTTTTAGACGAGCAAATCTAAATGGGCCTTACAACGGACACGTTGAAGTTTTAACCTTGTAAGAAGTACATAACTTGAGGTTTTGTGATATAATCATGTTGAATAGCTCGTAATCAATTATAAGAACACCAAAAATTTGATTAAAACCTTTTTTATAGTCATTTTTGAAGAGGTTTTGGACGAGCAAGTCAAAATGGGCGTTACAATAGCCACGTTGAAATTTTAACCGAGTAAAAATTACATAAATTAAGGTTTTGAAATAGAATCATGTGGAATTTGTAATCAAATATATGAACTCCTAAAATTTGATTAAAAATTTTTTGCAGTATTTTTTTGTAAAGGTTTCATTCGAGCAGGTCTAAATGGGCTTTACAATGGACCAATAGGAATTTTAACATAGTAAAAAGTACATAAATTGAATTTTTGCAATATAATCGTGTTGAATAGCTCGTAATCAATTATAAGAACACCAAAATATGATTAAAACTTCTTTTGCGGTACATTTTAATATAGTAATCAATTTTTGCAATATAATCGTGTTGAATAGCTCGTAATCAATTTTAAAACTTCTAAATGGGCTTTACAACGGACTCGTTGGAATTTTAATATAGTAAAAACTACATAAATTGAGGTTTTGTAATATAATCGTGTTTAATACCTTGTAATAAATTATAAGAACACCTTAATTTTGAGTAGAACTTCTTTTGTGATCATTTTTGAAAAGGTTTTAGACGTGCAATTATAAATGGGCCTAATAATGGACCCGTTGAAATTTTAACCAAGTAAAAATATAGAAATTAAGGTTTTGCAATATAATCGCATTGAATAACTCATAATCAATTATATGAACTGCTAAAATTATATTAAAACTTTTTTTGGGGAACTTTATTTTAAAGGTTTTAGTCTAGCAGGTCTAAATGGGCCTTACAACGGACCCGTTGAAATTATAACAGACTAAAAAGCACAGAAATTGAGGTTTTGCGACATAATCATGTTGAATAGCTTGGAATCAATTATAAGAACACCAAAAAATTTATTAAAGCATCTTTTGCGGTCATTTTTGAAGAGGTTTTAGACGAGCAAGTTTAAATGGGCCTTACAACGAACCCGTTAAAATTTTAACCGAGTAAAAAGTACAAAAATTGAGGTTTTGCAATATAATTGTGTTGAATAGCTCGTAATCAATTATATGAACTCCTAAAATTTGATTAAAACTTTTTTTGCGGTCATTTTTGAATAGGTTTTGGCCGAGCAAGTCTAAATGGGCGTTACAATGGCCCCGTTGAAATTTTGACCAAGTAAAAATTACAGAAATTAAGGTATTGAAATATAATCTTGCTGAATTTGTAATCAAATATATGAACTCCTAAAATTTTATTAAAACTTTTTTGCAGTACTTTTTGTAAAGGTTTCATTCGAGCAGGTCTAAATGGGCCTTACAATGGACCAGTAGGAATTTTAACATAGTAAAAAGTACATAAATTGTGGTTTTGCAATATAATCGAGTTGAATAGCTCATAATCAATTATACGAACACCAAAAATATCATTAAAACTTCTTTTGCGGTACATTTTGTAAAGTTTTGAGACGAGTAGGTCTAAATAGGCTTTACAACGGACTCGTTGGAATTTTAATATAGTAAAAAGTACATAAATTGAGGTTTTGTATTATAATCGTGTTGAATACCTCGTAATAAATTATAAGAACACCAAAATTTTGATTAGAACATCTTTTGTGATCATTTTTGAAGAGGTTTTAGACGGGCAATTCTAAATGGGCCTCATAATGGACCCGTTAAAATTTCAACCAAGTAAAAATATAGAATTTAAGGTTTTGCAATATAATCGTGTTGAATAGCTCATAATCAATTATATGAACTCCTAAAATTTGATTAAAACTTTTTTGGGGGAACTTTTTTTAAAGGTTTTAAGCCGAGTAGGTCTAAATGGGCCTTGCAACGAAAACGTTGAAATTTTAACCAAGTAAACAGCACAGAAATTGAGGTTTTGCGTCACAATCATGTTAGATAGCTTGTAATACTTTATAAGAACACCAAAAATTTGATTAAAACCTCTTTTGCGGTCATTTTTTAAGAGGTTTTAGACGAGCATGTCTAAATGGGCCATACAACGAACCCGTTGAAGTTTTAACCGAGTAAAAAGTACATAACTTGAGGTTTTGTGATATAATCATGTTGAATAGCTCGAAATCAATTATAAGAACACCAATAATTTGATTAAAACCTCTTTTGCGGTCATTTTTAAAGAGGTTTTGGACGAGCAAGTCTAAATGGACGTTACAATGGCCCTGTTGAAATTTTGACCAACTAAAAATTACAGAAATTAAGGTTTTGAAATATAATCGTGTTGAATTTGTAATCAAATATATGAACTCCTAAAATTTGATTAAAAGTTTTTTGCGGTACTTTTTGTAAAGGTTTCATTCGAGCAGGTCTATATGGGCTTTACAATGGACCCGTAAGAATTTAACATAGTAAAAAGTACATAAATTGAGGTTTTGCAATATAATCGTATTGAATAGCTCGTAATCAATTATACGAACACCAAAAATATGATTAAAACTTCTTTTACGGTACATTTTGTAAAGTTTTGAGACAAATTGGTCTAAATGGGCTTTACAACGGACTCGTTGGAATTTTAATATAGTAAAAAGTACATAAATTGAGGTTTTGTATTATAATCGTGTTGAATACCTTGTAATGAATTATAAGAACACCAAAATTTTGATTAGAGCCTCTTTTTTGATCATTTTTGAAGTGGTTTTAGGCGGGCAATTCTAAATGGGCCTGAAAATGGACTCGTTAAAATTTTAACCAAGTAAAAATATAGAAATTATGGTTTTGCAATATAATCGTATTGAATAGCTTGTAATCAATTATATGAACTCCTAAAATTTGATTAAAACATTTTTTTGGTGCTTTTTGTAAAGATTTCGATCGAGAAGGTCTAAATGGGCCTTATAACGGACACGTTGAAATTTTAACCAAGTAAAAAGTACAAAAATTCAGCTTTTACGATATAATCGTGTTGATTAGCTTGTAATCAATTACATGAACACCAAAAATTTTATTAAAACCTCTTTTGCGATCATTTTTGAAGAGGTTTTAGACGAGTAGGTCTAAATGTTCCTTACAACAGACTCGTTGAAATTTTAACCGAGTTAAGAAGCATTACAAGCAAATAAAGAAAAACAACCAACTGACGAGGATGGAGTCATAAGCAAATACAAGGGAGATTATATCTATCCTTTACAATTTCGGGTACAAAAATTTCCATTTGAAACCAAAGATGATCTCAACATAGCTTCTAGACTTCTATTAGATCAATGACTACGCTTGGGCTTCCGACCAGGCACAGACATCACAGGGTCAACCGGCAATCCTTTCGGAGGGTTGTTTTCGAGCCATACCTCAAAATCAGGCAACAACGGCCCTTTCATCTCAAAGGCAGATACGGTTGAGGCAACCTTGCCCAAGGGCACCGTAGCCTCATCTACCAGCACGAACTGCTTTTCTGGCGGCTTTGGTGACTTAGTTTCAGCATCAGCATCTGTCACAGCTGCATCGGTCGCCACGATAGAAGTAGGGACGGGATCAGTGCCGGACTCAGCATCTTGAGCCTCAGCAGATTCATGTGTATCATCCTCCAGGCTTGCAATGGCCATATCCAAAACTGGAGCTACTACAGTTGATGCGCCAGCAGGGACATCAGCAGCATGATCGATCGACATGTCCTCAGCTTCATCATCTAAGGAAGCGACGGCATAGTGAGACCATGAAAAGGTACAACAGGGAAGCGAAACAATAAAAATCAATAGAACAGAATAAAAAGGGTAAGACCCTTAGCAATAACTGGTTTTGCCGGAGCTACTCCTTCATGCCCGTCGTCAGCTGCAGGGGCAGCTTTCGAAGAACCACTAGCATCAGCACCATCTACAGAGAGGCTGCAAGCATTAGCAAAGGAGAGAAAAACTGTGTACATAAAAGGGAAATAGCAAAGTTGAAGGAAAACCCAACCATTTGGAGGGGCAGATGCCATCTTCCTGGGGGCACTAGGTACAACATATGACACACAACCTCACGGCCGTGAGGTCTCTTGAGGTTTTGGTATATCAGCACGTAACTAGTCACCATACTGGAGCTTAGCCGGCTCAACACCCTTGAAGGGGGCAGGCAGCAACGAGATGTTCGATAATTTCGCAGCCATGGTAGAAGGTCAGAAGCCGTTCATATTATAGAGGGCATAGTTTCGGCTCAGAGCCAGAGCATCCCAAGGCTACACATCTACGAAGCGGCTTAGCAACCTCCAATATGATACCAACGTGGAGGAAGTCGACCATGTTACCTGTTTTAACATTAGTCCGAGAATCAGTTCCAACCCAGGTGCCCAGGCTCGAGCCAAGAGAATGGCTAATGTGTTCGGCCACTTTGGTCCCAGACAGCAAGGTGAGGGGAAGATGGTGAATGCGAATCCAAATCCGTATGTGAGTAAAGGCATACTCATTAATAGAGCAACGAGGGTCCAAAGGAAGGAGGGCGAGCCAGTCCTTCTTAAAGGTCCATGGTCCCCTTTTCAGTACATCATCACGACACCCAGGCGACCCAAATTTGATCAGAAAATAGTTTTGTTTGATATCCGAGATGGATAGAACCTTGTCACCTTTCCAAAGTGAGAGGAAGACCCTCTTCAGAGCGGCTGCGTCTACAGCTTTGGTTGCGATAATTTTCCCGATCAGGGAAGTATTACTGTCTTCCGGTGCAGCCTCTAAAGCAATAGTGGGTGCGACGACCACACCTTGCTCTTCAGAGGTAAAGTGGAGATCATCAAACTTGTCAAGGAAAGAATCAGAAGTCATGGTTACGAAAGGAAGTAGAGAGCGACAGTATTGATTGAAGAAAATAAAGCAAAAAGGGAAAAGTAGATAGGTATGAGTAGTAAAAGTCAGAGTGTAATTTATGTATGTATGAGACATACGGGAAAGAGCGATAAACATCATAGATAAGAAGGATTTAGAGTTGACCTTGTGTCTGCTAAGAAAAGGGAGGATCTCAGCAATAGATTTGGAATGGAATTGAAACCCTTGGAAAGTAGGATATGAAATCACGCGAAAAAAGGAGACATATTTGTAGGAGTGCACAGTCTGGATATTTAGGAAAAATTATCAAAGAAGAAAGATTTTTGAACCCCAGAACTAGCTAGGGGTGGCCCACGAGTCAATGAAGTCGAGAATGTGGACAGTCCTGGAAACAAACGATGTGTAAAGAGGGTTTCTGAGAAGCTCGCTCTCAGCAAGTTACGTATGCATGTGAGTTTACGTATGCATGTGAGCTTACGTATGCATGTGATCTTCAAATGGTCCAACGTGGACGATAAGGTCCGAAAAAAGAGGAGAGACCTATCTTGCGTAGGGAATTGAAACTGCTTATGGATATGACCCGAGATTTGCTAAATGTGAAGATTTCCGAATCAGAAATCTCGGTCCCAAGGTAGGTGAGTTCCGTACACAACCTGGTTTCCATTGATCTGAGAGGATCGATCCCAGTGGAAGGATGGCCTCGCAAGAGAACTGGAGACGTAGGAGATTCCATGCAATGGTTGGTTGCATGCGAACCTTGTTCTAATCCCTTTAGTATTCTAAATTAATTGGTAGGCTAGTTTACTAATGAGCAGTCTAAAAGTCATAGAAGTGTTATTCTGAAGCTGGTGATGCTCCATTAGATCACAAATAACCTTGAGCTGCAAAACATGACACCGACGTTGAAACATAAAGGGTATATCGGCGCTATGTCCATAAAACAGCTCTAAGAGGTGAAAAGCATTGAAGAAGTTGATATCAAGAGAGTCCCTATCATTGCGTAGACCTACCATATCCCCGGTGGCCGTTATAACACCATGACATTCTATTATTATATCCAAAAAGGAGTAGGCAATGTGAAAGGTAGTTGTGAAAAAACGATTCAATTTTTGTAACCAGTAGCATTGATTCAGAGTGTGGGAGACCACAAATAAGGGACTGATTCCGTCGAAAGACGGGAGGCTCAATCGTATCCAAGTTCGTGAAGACTAGGAAATGCAAGTCATAAACCAAGGCCGCAACGGCCAGGACAAAACCAACCCCAGAAGCACAGTCCGAGAGCTGGAACAATGAAGAACGGAAGAAAGTTTTATATACAACCCTAAAAATCTAGAAGATACTGTACCTTGCAAGAGGGTCGTGTAGCATCTTCTATTTGAGCCAGCATTATAAGAGGAAAAACAACGATCATAAAGAAACCCTAGAGGAAAATGAAAATCCTTACCTGGTAAAAGAAAGGCTCTCAGACTCAAATGAGAGGAGGGATACGAGAAGACTAGCCCCCAGTAGAGAAGAGAAAGGCGGGAACCGGTCAAAGGCAAACGGTGGAGGCATGGCGGTGGAGACGGAAAGGGAAGGGGGAGGGAGAGGAAGAAGGTAGCGGTAGAGACAAAAGAGGAGAGAGGGCAGAGGATTTCCATAGTCACCACTTGTTGGAATTTTAATATAGTAAAAAGTACATAAATTGAGGTTTTGTATTATAATCTGTTGAATACCTCGTAATAAGTTATAAGAACACCAAAATTTTGATTAGAACTTCTTTTGTGATCATTTTGAAGAGGTTTTAGAGGGGCAATTCTAAATGGGCCTAACAATGGACCCGTTAAATTTTAACCAAGTAAAAATATAGAAATTAAAGTGTTGCAATATAATCGTGTTGAATAGCTCGTAATCAATTATATGAACTCCTAAATTTGATTATAACTTTTTTTGCGTGCTTTTTGTAAAGGTTTTAATCGAGCAGGTCTAAATGGGCCTTACAACGGACCCGTTGAAATTTTAACCGAGTAAAAAGCACAGAAATTGAGGTTTTGCGACATAATCATGTTGAATAGCTTGTAGTAAATATAAGAACACCAAAAATTTTATTAAAACCTCCTTTGCGGTCATTTTTGAAGAGGTTTTTGACGAGCAAGTCTAAATGGGCCTTACAACAGACCCATTGAAGTTTTAACCGAGTAAAAAGTACATAACTTGAGGTTTTGTGATATAATCATGTTGAATAGCTCGTAATCAATTGTAAGAACACCAAGAATTTGATTATAACCTCTTTTGCAGTCATTTTTGAAGAGGTTTTGGACGACCAAGTCTAAATGGGAGTTACAATGGCCCCGTTGAAATTTTGACCGAGTAAAAATAACAAAAATTAAGGTTTTGAAATATAATTGTGTTGAATTTGTAATCAAATATATGAACTCCTAAAATTTGATTAAAACTTTTTTGCGGTACTTTTTGTAAAGGTTTCATTCGAGCAGGTCTAAATGGGCTTTACAATGGACCCGTGGGAATTTTAACATAGTAAAAAGTACATAAATTGAGGTTTTGCAATATAATCATGTTGAATAGCTCGTAATCAATTATAAGAACACCAAAAATATGATTAAAACTTCTTTTGTGGTACAGTTTGTAAAGTTTTGAGACGAGTATGTCTAAATTGGCTTTATAACGGACTCGTTGGAATTTCAATATAGTAAAAAGTACATAAATTGAGGTTTTGTATTATAATCGTGTTGAATACCTTGTCATAGATTATAAGAACAGCAAAATTTTGATTGGAACTTCTTTTGTGATCATTTTTGAAAAGGTTTTAGACGAGAAATTCTAAATGGGCCTAATAATGGATCCGTTGAAATTTTAACCAAGTAAAATATAGAAATTAAGGTTTTGCAATATAATCGTATTGAATAGCTCATAATCAATTATATGAACTCCTAAAATTTGATTAAAACTTTTTTTGGGGAACTTTTTTTAAAGGTTTTAGTCGAGCAGGTCTAAATGGGCCTTACAACGGACCCGTTGAAATTTTAACCGAGTAAAAAGCACAGAAATTGAGGTTTTTCAACATAATCATGTTGAATAGCTTGTAATCAATTATCAGAACACCAAAAATTCTATTAAAACGTCTTTTGAGGTCATTTTTGAAGAGGTTTTGGATGATCAGGTCTAAATGGGCCTTACAACGGACCAATTGAAGTTTTAACCGAGTAAAAAGTACATAACTTGAGGTTTTGTGATATAATCATGTTGAATAGCTCATTATCAATTATAAGAACACCAAGAATTTGATTAAAACCTCTTTTGCGGTCATTTTTGAAGAGGTTTTGGATGAGCAAGTCTAAATGGGCGTTACAATGGCCCCGTTGAAATTTTGACCGAGTAAAAATTACAAAAATTAAGGTTTTAAAATATAACCGTGTTGAATTTGTAATCAAATATATGAAATCCTAAAGTTTGATTAAAACTTTTTTGCGATATTTTTTTGTAAATGTTTCATTCGAGCTGGTCTAAATGGGCCTTACAATGGACCCGTAGGAATTTTAACATAGTAAAAAGTATATAAATTGAGGTTTCGCAATATAATCGCTTTGAATAGCTCGTAATCAATTATACGAACACCAAAAATATGATTAAATTTTCTTTTACGATACATTTTGTAATGTTTTGAGACGAGTAGGTCTAAATGGAATTTACAACGGACTCGTTGGAATTGTAATATAGTAAAAGTACATAAATTGAGGTTTCATATTATAATCGTGTTGAATACCTTGTAATAAATTATAAGAACACCAAAATTTTGATTAGAACCTCTTTTGTGATCATTTTTGAAGAGGTTTTAGAGGGGCAATTCTAAATGGGCCTAACAATGGACCCGTTGAAATTTTAACCAAGTAAAAATATAGAAATTAAGGTTTTGCAATATAATCGTGTTGAATAGGTCATAATCAATTATATGAACTTCTAAAATTTGATTAAAACTTTTTTTGGGTGCTTTTTGTAAAGGTTTCAATCGAGCAAGTCTAAATGGGCCTTACAACAGACTTGTTGAAATTTTAACCAAGTAAAAAGTACAAAAATTATAGCTAGGTCGAGTTATTACCTTCTTATGATATTACCAAACTAATTATAGCCATACAAGGAAGGGACTTAGTTCATTTCCTTAAGTCTAGGTCGAGTTATAGAAAGTAATTTAGTCGTCAATTAAACTCATTGAATTACTAGTAAATTCATTTAGACCTTAATTCGGTTATTAAGACATGTTCTACTCGAATCATTACCAAACTAAGACTAACTCTTTACATATAACATGGTAAGCTTACTATAAACATTATAAAGGATCCCAAACAACTAATAAACCAAGCTAACTATCCCAATGATATTCGAATTAGTCATGATAAGGGTGACTGCATACATATGCATACAAGCAATCTTCTCAAGATCATGATAAACACTTTAAGCATGTACTTTAAGTCATGTTCGAAACATATAATTGCATCATTTATTCATTCATGCTCTATTCACCTTAGCAAACCAAGGTAGGCTATAACACTATTCGATACAAATTTATCATAACAAGCTTTCTTTTTATTTCTATTATCAATCTTAACTTAGCTTTTAAATTACTTATAAAACAATGTCATGATAAGCCAAACCTTAAAGACACAGATCACATAAATTTAATCATTTAGATACCCATGCTTTGGTTACTATAATCTTTTGATATTACCAAATTACCAATTTTCCATTCTAAATGATGTGATCCTAATCAGCACCAACCTTTTCCATGATTTGTTCACACCTTTGAAGGGCTTTGAGACTGATTCTAAGGGAGTTCTACCTTACTTTATCTTCTATTACCTCATTTATGCATTATATATTATACGCATGCTTTTGCATATTGATATGTGATGCGTCATCTTAGTCCACATCTTTATATATATTTCTAAGTTCATTTCAACATGTCTAATCATATTGCATCTTATGTTTAATTCATGCATCTAATTCCGTTGTTTATTTGAATTATACAGGGGCATGAGTAAAGGACACAATCAATGGTAGCTCGGTTTAGCTCGTGCAATCTAAATTCATCTCGGTTTAGCTCAAGAACATTCAATTCATCTCAAATTAGCTCACGGAGTCCAAAGGTAGCTCAAGGACCTAGAGAAGCATGCAAAGGGAGCTCACAAAGCTTAAGGACTATCTCACCTAGCTAAGGGCAACTCAAAATAGCTCAAAACAACTTCAACTAGCTAGCTCAGCTCATTCCAGCTCACACCTAGCTCAATCAGCTCATCTAAGCTCCAGCTACCAACCCTAGCTCAACAACTGAAGGGCATGTTGAGCTCAATCTGCCTATCGAAAGCTGCCTTCCATCGATCATGAATGATTCTTACTTGTTCTTCGGTTTCTCTAAGCAGTTGAGGTCTCAAAGCTTTGTTTTCTCCCAATTCAGACTAGCACAAGGGAGTTCTACATTTCCTTCCATATAGAGCTTCGAAGGGAGCCATCTGGATAGATGTTTGGTAGTTATTGTTGTAAGCAAACTCTACTAGGGGTAGAGATTTCTCCCAATTCTTTTCAAAGTCTATAACACAAGCATGTAGCATGTCTTCAAGCACTTGGATGATTCTTTTAGATTGTCCATCTGATTGAGGATAAAAGGCTGTACTAAGGTGCATTTTAGCCCCTAAAGCCTTCTGCAAAGAATTCCAGAATTGAGAAGCAAATCTAGGGTCACGATCAAATTTTTGGTGTTCATCATTTAGAGTACGAGCTATTCAACATGATTATATTGCAAAACCTCAATTTCTATACTTTTTACTCAGTTAAAACTTCAACGGGTCCTTTGCAAGGCCCATTTAGACCTGCTCATCTAAAACCTCTTCAAAAATGACCGCAAAGAGGTTTTAATCAAATTTTTGGTGTTCATCTAATTGATTAAAAGCTATTCAACACGATTATATTGCAAAACCTCAATTTCTATACTTTTCACTCAGTTAAACTTCAACGGGTCCATTGTAAGGACCATTTAGACTCGTTCGTCTTAAACCTCTTAAAAATGACCGCAAAAAAGGTTTTAATCAATTTTTTTGTGTTCATCTAATTGAGTACGAGATATTCAACATGATTATATTGCAAAAACTCAATTTCTATACTTTTTACTCGGTTAAAACTTCAACGGGTCTGTTGTAAGGCCCATTTAGACCTGCTCGTCTAAAACCTCTTCAAAAATGACTGCAAAAGAGGTTTTAATCAAATTTTTGGTATTCATATAATTGAATACAAGCTATTCAACACGATTATATTGCAAAACCTCAATTTCTGTACTTTTTACTAGGTTAAAATTTCAACGGGTCTGCTGTAATGCCCATCTAGAACTGCTCGTCTAAAACCTCTTGAAAAATGATCGCAAAAGAGGTTTTAATCAATTTTTTGGTGTTCATATAATTGATTACAAGCTATTAAACATGATTATATTGCGAAACCTCAATATTTGTACTTTTTACTCGGTTAAAATTTCAACGGGTCCGTTGTAAGGCCCACTTAGAACTGCTCGTCAAAAACCTCTTCAAAAATGATTGCAAAAAAGGTTTTAATCAAATTTCTAGTGTTCTTATAATTGATCGCGAGCTATTCAAAATGATTATATCGCAAAACCTCAATCTCTATACTTTTTAATCAGTTAAAATTTCAACGGGTATGTTGAAAAACCCATTTAGACCTGCTCGGGTTGAACCATTACAAAAAGTACCCCAAAAAGAGTTTTAATCAAATTTTTTATGTTCATATAATTGATTACGAGCTATTCAATACGATTATATTGCAAAACTTTAATTCAATGGATGCAGCATCTGTCGAAGCCCAAGCGGTTATTGTCGGTATACTCTTTGCATAAGAACATGGTTAGTCCAACTTAGTCATTGAGATGGAGTCAGCTATTGTGGCTAATAAACTCAATCGACACAGTTCTGATTTGTGTACCTTGAGGCTGCAGGTTGAATATGCTCACATTTTGCTTGCTGAAACTACAAACTTTAGTATACATTTTGTACCAAGATTGATGAACAATGTTGCTCACACTCTTGCCACTAGGGCACTAAGGTCAATGTCATCAATATTTTTTCACTCAGCTTACCTCGGTTATCTTCAAACTATGGTAAGTAATGAAATTCATTGTCATCAAAGTTAATATATATAAGGGTACTATGTTACCCATAGGTGTTACTCGGGGCCCTAGGTCACGTGTGACTTTAGAGGGTTTTTTAACGAGACCTAACGTTCTTAAAAAATTCAACGGATGCGTTGTAAGGCTAATTTAGACCTGCTCGACTGGAACCATTACAAAAGTACCCTAAAAGAGTTTTAATCAAATCTATGGTGTTCATATAATTTGATTACGAGCTATTCAACACGATTATATTGCAAAACTTTAATTTTTGTAATTTTTAATTGATTAAAAACATCAATGGAAGTGTTGTAAGGCCCATTTAGAACTTCTTGTCTAAAACCTCTTCAAAAATGATTGCAAAAGAGGTTTTAATCAAATTTTTGGTGTTCTTATAATTGATTACGAGCTATTAAACACAATTATATCGCAAAACCTCCTTTTCTGTACTTTTTACTAGGTTAAAATTTCAATGGGTCTATTGTAAAACCTATTTAGACCTACTCGACTGGAACCATTACAAAAAGAACCCTAAAAAGGTTTTAATAAAATTTTAGGAGTTCATACAATTGATTATGAGCTATTCGACACGATTATATTGCAAAACCTTAGTTTCTGTAATTTCTACTCTGTTAAATTTTCAACGGGTCCGTTATAAGGCCATTTTGACCCGCTTCACTAAAACCTCTTCAAAAATAACCGCAAAAGAGGTTTTAATCAAATTTTTGGTGTTCTTATAATTGATTACGAGCTATTCAACACGATTATATTGCAAAACCATAATTTATATACTTTTTTCTCAGTTAAAATTTCAACGGGTCTGTTGTAAAACCCATTTAGACTTGCTCGACTAGAACTATTACAATAAGTACCCCCAAAAGAGTTGTAAATTTTTTTTTGGAGTTCATATAATTGACTGCGAGCTATTCAACACGATTATATTGCAAAACTTTAATTCAATTGATGCAGCATGTACCGAAGCCCAAGCAGTTATTGTCGGTATACTCATTGCACAAGAACGTTGTTGGTCCAACTTAGTTATTGAGACGGACTCAGCTATTGTGGCTAATAAACTTAATCGGCACAGTACTGATTTGTCAACCATGTGGCTGCTAATTGAACATGCTCACATTTTGCTTGCTGATACTGCCCATTTTAGTATACATTTTGTACCAAGAGTGATGAAAAATGTTGCCCATACTCTTCCCACTAGGGCACTAAGGTCAATGTCTTCAATATTTTTTGACTCAGCTTACCCCGATTATCTTCAAACTATTGCAAGTAATAAAATTCATTGACATCAAAGTTAATATATAAGCGTACTTTTTTCCCATAGGTGTTCACTCGGGGGCCTAGGCCACGTGTGACTTTAGAGGGGTTTTTAACGAGGCCCAAATTTCTTCAAAAAAAGTTCAACAGATGCGTTGTAAGGCCAATTTGGATCTACTCCTCTGAAACCTCTTAAAAAATAACCGAAAAAGAGGTTTAATCAAAATTTTGGTGTGATATAATTGATTATGAGCTATGCAACATGATTATATTGTAAAACCTTAATTTTTGTAATTTTAACTCGGTTAAAATTTCAATGGGTCCGTTGTAAGGCCCATTTAGACCCACTCGTATAAAACCTCTTAAAAATGACTGCAAAAGAGGTTTTAATCAAAATTTTGGTCTTCATCTAATTGATTATGAGCTATTCAACACAATTATATTGCAAAACCTCAATTTTTGTACCATTTACTCGGTTAAAACTTCAACGGGTCCGTTGTGAGGCGCATTTAGAACTGCTCGTCTAAACCCTTTTAAAAAATGATTGCAGAAGAGGTTTTAATCAAATTTTTCGTGTTCTTATAATTGATTACGAGCTATTCAACACAATTATATCGCAAAACCTCCTTTTGCTATACATTTTACTAGGTTAAAATACGGCTTTGATTGTTATTACTTTTGTAGGAGCTACGACGTCATTCCTTGCGGCAACCACTGGAATATTACAGAACGATCTAAAGAGGGTCATAGCTTATTCAACTTGCAATCAATTAGGCTATATGATCTTTGCTCTATTTGCTTGCAATGCTATACCTATTAAAGTTGGCGAACGCTTCTGTAACCTCATACTCGTTACGCTGTTTAACTGAACTCGTTGGCTCCGCATCCACCGAAAGTCGGTAACCTTCATCACCGTCAGCATTTGGTACTCTCTTGATAGCTTCAATAGTTCACTAAATTTGACTTCAAGCCCTTCAGAAAGAAAAAAAAAGCTTGGTTGTGGGAACCGACGGTGACGAAGGTTACCGGGAAACGACGTTCTGTTCCCTTTGTAAACTAGGCCTTTTGATAACTAATTAGAGTTAACATGAAATGGATCATGGAAGAAGACGTATCCGATGAATGAATGATTCAATCCCCTCCCACTCACACGGGTTCTTCTATTGAAAGGGCTCCCCTTCTTCTATGTGAGGTGGGGCATACATAAGAGCGGAACCTAGATAGAATGCGAAGCATCAGCCCCGCCAATATAGTTACCATGCTTACCAGCTCTTACCATTGCCGCCTATAGATATAGATGGGAGGTAGGCGAAGGTAGCTTGCTTCTCTTCTCTTAGGCTACCTACACATGTTATTCGCAAAGAAAAAAGGCAGCGAGCGGTTCTTCGCTTAGTAGAGCTGCCGGCCGCCGGACGACGACCGCTTCTTGTTCTCGCCTCCCCCGTTTGGGCTCTCGCTCGAATCAGAACCTTTCTGCGTTGGTAGGCTTTCGACTCAATCTAATAGCCTACATATCGGGTGCCAATAAAAGAAAAAGTTTTCGCATGGACTCATCATCTGATGCAGAACTGATTTCATAACCACCATCCATCACCAATCACATTCCATATCCCACTTCAAACTTTTGATTCCTCGGGTAGCATAGCCTCCTCTATAAAAAGGCATTTTAGCTTCAGAGGTAGGTGATTCGGTTCAGGAAGGAGTTTGACTGCTGGGATAGGATCAGATCCCATTCGAAGAACTCACCTCATAGATAGTGAACACAGATTCTTGTTTCCTTTTCAATTCCTTTTGGGTTGAAAACACGGGCTGCTGGTGGGGCTGTGCCCATTCTCCCTCTTCTTTCGATTTACAACCGGAATAAGGAACCTTAGAATTCACCCCAATAAAAATTTTGAATTTGAGAGGCTAGCGGATCAGAAAGATTTTTATGGAATGTCCTACTCCTGCCTGACCTTTCCGATCAACTAATCCCCTATTTCGGGGACATCTCTGTGTTAGGTAGGGCCAGGGCTCTCTGATTAGTCGAATGAGCCCATCCCTCTAGCCTATGAATTATTGGTGGACCTTCCCTTGAACCAGTCACAGAGCTCTCAACTGAGTTGTTTAGGTTATGGAATTACATCTCTAGTTAGGGGTTTCGGTTCAAAGGTTAAAAAATGTAGTGCGGGTTCATCTCTCTCGACCAGTTCAGGTTCAAGGGAAGGGTGATCGAGGGGACCCAGATCAATAAGAATGAGGCATTTCCCTGGTAGGCTAAGCCAGAAAGAGAGAAAGAGAATGTTAAAAGGCTAAACACCTTGGTCCAGAGCGAGGATTGGGATAAGTTGAACCCGTTCTCTTTAGTTCTATTTTCACTAAGACGAATCGCTATCTCTGGAACCAAAGTCTTATTTATTCCATATCCTAATATAATGCCCTTTAAACCACCAACAGGTCATATTCCGCCAACACTAAAAAAGGGCTCTCTGCGGCTTAGTTGGTTAGTACCTTAAACTAATTAGCCATTTCCAAGCTGCTCTTTCATAAGCTGTGATGGCTCTTTTGAATAAACGACATAGTCTATGTCATCTTCTTTTTACACAAGAGCATTCGACTGAATAAGTATGCCATTAGTAAGACTCTCTAGAAGCCTTAGGAGCAATGGAGTCTAGTGAGGTAGCTCTTGTCTCTTGGTCAGCTGTTTCCGCTCAAGTGAAAATGCGGTGAGATTTGCGGTTTAATAAAAAAGTAAAGTAAAGTAGGACAGCGGTGACCACTAATGGCTATAGTTCATCACTCGCGGTATAAAAAGAAGTAAGGAGCTTTCCTAAGCTAAAGCGCTTTCTAGCTTGAGAGATGGAAATGCCTAATCAAGTAGCCAAGAATCATCGATTTCGGAGGGAAATAACCCAGCTCCAGGGGAAATGAATTTTGGAAGGATCCGATCCCAAGTGACATTGAATCAGTTGGTGTTGGAGGAGTGAATGCCAGTCGAAAGGCGCATCTATGACTTAATACCGAATTTGCCATAGAAGGGCTTGATCCCAAACATGGGGAAAGAAATGCTTTTTGATTGAACGAAGCCAAGGGGCGAACGGGAAATACTTTAGGGAACAACCAAGTACCATCCGACAGTCTTAAAGAGTGAAATAAGCTGGTATTCATAAGCGGGATGACAGCTTAAAATCGCACATTTAGCTTTCTCTGCCAGACCCTTAGTTTCAAGCAGCAAAGGAGGAAGGAGGCCTATCGAAGTCACTTTCCTAGGTTAAGGTAGGTTCAGTGCCCCAGAAGAATCGGTAGTTGTTAGACTAGCTCTGGCTTGATGACAGCTTTCCCTGGTTTCAAAGGCTTGGCTAACAAAGCCAGAACTCCTGAACAAGGAAAGTCACTCAATATGCCACCTATTCCCCAGGTTTGTCACTATAAGTGTGCCACCAACTTGCAAGGTTTGTCAGATTAAGATGCACCATGTTTCGCAGATAGTTTGTCCAGGTGTAGGAGGATCTTCTTTTCCAGGCTCTTTCAGACCTGGTTTTTCAAAGCCAGGTGTAGGAGGATCAGGTTTTTCTTTGCGGAATGAGTGATCCCTACTTTCAATCCCAGTGATCCATGCAACGAACGGAGTGTGATGCAATGTAGTTATCCCGTGTGAGGAGGAGGTGTGCTGGAATGATGTTGTTCGGGTGGATCCATCATAAATGTCAAAGGTGTATTTGCTTAACAGTATAAATTCGGTGTTCAGGTTGGAGGGAAAGCTAGAGGAAATGAGTAAATTTAGATAGGGAGAGGGTCTGCAAGAGTCGAGTGTTAACGAGAGGACATAAGGTTGAAGAAGCGTTAGCGAGAGGAAAACGTAGGCGTGGATGCTCAATGGATTTAGTCGGCTCTCAATCCAAAGCTAATTATGCGGGTAGAGAGTCAGAAAGAAAGGTAGTTAAGGCATACGATGTAACGAGACTGAAAGGATAGGGATCGGGCTATTTTGATAGGTACGAAGTGACTTTCCTTTGCAGGATCGAGATTGGTATAACAATATATATAATATATAAGTATGCAAAGGTGTTGAAACTCGACCATCACATAGGGATAGGTACGTCATTCCAGAGGCCATATTCGAAGGAGGCCTGTCAAAATGGATTTAAGCCTTATGCGCGCAATGGTTTAAAAGCGAGAGGATATGAAATATCTGGAGCTAAAGTGAGAGGATATGAAATATCTCGAGCTAAAGCGAGAGGAATGCGTTAGTCAAAAGAAGATGAAATCACTGGAATGAGTTCGGAGCGTGGATGATCAATTCAAATGCGCTTTTCGCTAATATTCTGTCAGTGTTCTCTACCGAGCGAGTAAGGGCAGAACCGGGGGAAAGCTTAAGTCCGTCACATGGAATCACTATATTTAGTCATTGAAAGGCTTAGTAAATATAAGGGGAGTGCTCTCAACCGAGGGGAAAAAGGAAGAATGCGAAAGGAATACGCCGAGTAAACAGAGTTTGAGGTCTGAAAGTCTCGACTGAAAGGAAAGGAGAGGAAAGTGCAAGATAATATTTACTCAATATCTAGTTCAGTCTTTGGTCTCGCTGCTACCGCGCAACTGAACTATCCTTATCAGTCTCGTGGTTCTGCACCTCCCCTCCCTCTTAACATTTTTAGGTTACTTTGAATACCATGCAAACGCAAGCATATTCCCTTAGTTTAGTTTCTTTAGAATCTTCTATGCCTTCCTTCCACACTCTCACCCGAGTGCAATCACTCTTTAAATTCTCTTAACAGTTGAAAAATTGTAAGAGAAGAAAGGTCCACAGAAGGTTGAAAAGTAGTACGTCTGGTTCACCAGGTTCTACCATTGCAGGGCCTAATCATACTCAAAAGAAGAGTTTGATCCTGGCTCAGAAGGAACGCTAGCTATATGCTTAACACATGCAAGTCGAACGTTGTTTTCGGGGCAAAAATAGTGAACAGGGAAGAAGAAGGGGACTTTGTAAGTAAAGTCTATGCACATATGGCACGAAAAGGAAATCCGATTTCAATAAGACTTGAGAAGAATCGTAGTTTACATTCAAGTCGGTTCAGTGGGGGCGACCGTGAAAGTCTAAGAATGTCTAATTCTTTATTGAGGAGGCTTTGCACCTGAAATAGGACTAATGAAAATCCAGAAGAATGGGTCTGGGCTTTCAAAAAGATAAAAATGCAAAGGGTAAAGAGAAAGTCTTTTGAACAACCAACCTGACATAAGGATTCTAGCTCGCCCACTTAGAGAAGATGGAGATTATTGACGGGTAAAAACGACACTCAGCATTTATTAAACAACACCAAGAACAAAGCCATACCATGCCCTCGGGAGAAAGACGTGATGATTGCCATTAATGCTGCCTTCGAGGACGTGTTGTACAAGAAGGTCTTTGCCGATTCCTATCAACATGGTGCACCCCTAAGTAGAGGGGCGTGAAAAGGCTGTGGAGTCTTTGACCAAATGAATAGGGATCAATTGATAGACATTTTTCTTGAGTCCAGGATGAACGTTTTTTTTGTTCGCTATGTGCTAACTGGATGCGTACTCGCGTGATCGATCAATGGACGAGGGAATTGTGTGAATGACGAGACCGGCCTAACCTCAAGTAAAGGCTCTTCCCTCTCTGGATGGCGAATCTTGATTGACTGGCACTAGAAACTGATTCAGAGAAACAAGAAGCATGACATGAGATACGCAGCATAAAAATTTTCGATAGTGAATTACTTGACTCGATGGATGGATGGAGGGGGGGCCTCCAACTCAAGCACGAAATCAATGTTGAGTCCACAATCATCGAAAGGGGCACCACCAAGCGAGATCGAGACCAGCACCTTGTATAGGGTTCCAAACCTGGGCTTCTAAAAATATCCCATAAAAAAATAAAGGGACTAACAAGCGCGAAACTTGATATTAGTAAAACGCACTTACTCTAACGACGTACCTTTTGCATGATGGGTCAGTGAGGAAATGGGAATAGCGGCTTAAGCCATTAGGGGTAGGCGCTTTCCAGAGATGGAATCTTCTAGTTCTTCCTATTTGACCCGAAACTGATCGATCTAGCCATGAGCAGGTTGAAGGGAGCTCTAACAGGCCTTGGAGGATCGAACTCACGTATGTGGCAAAATACGGGGATGACTTGTGGCTAGGGGTGAAAGGCCAACCAAGATCGAATATAGCTGGTTTTTTGCGAAATCTATTTCAGTAGAGCGTATGATGTCGATGGCCCGAGGTAGAGCACTCAATGGGCTAGGGTGGCCCCATTTCGCCTTACCAACCCTAGGGAAACTCCAAATACAAGCCTAGACCGTTTATACAGATAGACTTTTGGGGTGCTAAGATCCAAAGTCGAGAGGGAAACATACCAGATCATACACTAAGGTCCCTAAGCAATCACTTAGTGGAAAAGGAAGTGATCGTAATAGCTCACTGGTCTAGCTCTATGGCACCGAAAATGTATCAGGGCTTAAGTGATTCACCAAAGCGATGAGACCTTGAAAGCTGCTATTTCAAGTGTTAGTAGCGGGACGTTCTGTTAATCGGGGAAGGTTTTTGGTGACAACACCTGGAGATATCAGAAGTGAGAATGCTGACATGAGTAACGAGAAATCCTGTAAAAAATACGATGGCCTGCCAGCGGAAGGCTTTATGAGTTCAGTCAATCTACGCAAAGTGAATCGGTCCCTAAGGAACCCCCGAAAGGGCTAACGTCCGATGGGTACACAAAAGTGATGAAGTTGCTTTGACTACAGAACCATGCCTTTCTGTTGGAGCGAATTGGATGATTGGGCCGAGGGCTGCCCCCTCTTCCCCTCACTCTTCTTTCCCTAATATGAACCTTGAGTCATCAAAGCCTTTCTGACTCGGCCTGGCCCGGTCGCCCTACGCGACTGGTGCTTCAAAAGGCAAAACTCTCGTCGTAGTTTGGTAACCTGGGTGGACACTTTTTGTTATCTAAAGACGAAGACTCTGAAGTGGGTGAACACTCGGCCCAACGAGCGAACATGCGGGGCTCCGGCTCCGCGCACCTGCTGACACCTTTCGAAGCACTTTTTAGTGTGCTTTTTAGTTTTAGAATATGTCGTTCAGCATCACGAGTCTACAAGCCTTTCTCATTTCAGTTCTCACCTTTTGAATATTCAGTAGGGGCCTTTAGTCTTTTGATTAGAGTAGGGGTCACGAGAGAACAGAGCGTACCGCCCTACCGTAGTCGTGAGTCTTTTTATAGTCGCGACTATTGTCATAGTCAACAAGGTTGAAACTTCCAAGAAAAAACTTCAAACTGGGAGGGCGATCCTCCCGGTGAACTGACCGTACCCCAAACCGACACAGGTGAACAAGTAGAGTATACTAGGGCGCTTGAGAGAACCATGTCGAAGGAACTCGGTAAAATGACCCCGTAACCTCAGGAGAAGGGGTGCTCTCCTATCTTTTGATTAGGAAAGCGACACATACCAGGGGGTAGCGACTGTTTATTAAAAACACAGGACTCTGCTAAGTGGTAACACGATGTATAGAGTCTGACACCTGCCCGGTGCTGGAAAGTCAAAAAGAGAAGTGTTATAAGCTTTGAATGGAAACCCCGATAAACGGCGACAGTAATTCTAACTGTCCTAAGGTAGCGAAATTCCTTGTCGCATAAGGAGCCACTGGATTTCCCCACGATGAGAGGTAGTTCGCACAGAAGCAAAAGCTGTGGGCTTCCGAGAGCCCTTGCATCACCTCCCCTCACACTATGCATCCTTTCGGCGCCATTAAATAACTCTATTTTTTCCCGCCAATCAAAGTCTGCATTTCGAAAGCTAGGAGCGCTACTGTAACCAGGGTTTTAGTCCAAGAATCCCCTTCTCTTTCTCTCCTTTGGACACAGAGCCAAGGGTTATACATCTCTACTTGACCTCAGGTTAAGCATACGACAGAGTCAGATGTTGAAGAGATACCATTATTTTGCTTTTCCCCCGGACGTAGCGTAGACATCACTATCGATCTTTATAGTAGCATAGGCCGTAGAACACAGTGCAGACAATGACCACCGTCCAGGCTTGAGAAAGAATCCTACTCCAGCTAAAGCATATGAATCACTCATAAGAAATCCATACAAGGAAAGAGAGGACTTCCTAACGTTAGAGCAAATCCATCATGAGCGTGAGCCGTTACACTCAAAGAGTTATCGGATAAAAAAGACGTCCGGCTACCTCTTGGAGATTGACTCCTGTTGGAAAGTTCATATCTCCAGTAGTATCCCTAGTATACTCTCAATCAAATTTCTAGTTGGTTAACAATTTTCTCCTTTACAACATCTATCGCTAAATCAGTTATTTTGGTTTCCATATTGAGACTATTCATTTGATGGACATTCGGCCAGCCCTAACGCCTACAAGAATAGCTACAAGCAAAGCCAAACCCATCCTAGATATAAAATCGCATATTACTAAATCCATTGTTAGTGCGTACGTCCTAGTGCTAGTAAATAAAGACCTCTAATTCGTATCCCGAAGATACAAGCGAAGTGACCGGTCCTCTTCTCTTGTCTTGCCCCGAAATGTAGTGTGGTGAGGTTTTGCCTCATAGAAGGAGTGGTAAATTTGGGACAAAGCTGAAATTGAACTAACGCAGATTGAGGTATACTCAGTGCTACGAAACAGATTCGGCCAGTACAATACTTAGTATTATTGAGGCCATAAAGATGGACAGTGCTTTTAGCCTGCTTGCCTATAGGGTTCTTTTCGATCTTGTACCCACGGTACACTGAACACCAATCTCGATAAAAAAATTATAAGCTGGTTGCGATTTTTATTTTCTCGGGCTAGACTAACTACAGCTGCATCAGGCGGTACTTGTTCTATTATCTACAATGACCCTGAAAGGATGAGTGTAGTTCACGAAGTGAACGAAACACTTTTAGTCTTTGAAGAAAGAGGATAAAATCTGTTTGGCGACGAGACGCCTTGGTTTTCCTTTTTGTTTTGTTGTTTAGTCTGGGGATGTATGTTAAAGGGAGACTTTCTGTTCCCCCTCCGCCCTCTATTTAGTAGTACTATTAGTGTGTCTTCCTCTCTTTTTTTAAGTATGAGTTGAGAGTCAAAGGAATAGCTCCAGAAGGCGCATTCCTGCCCGCTTTCAAACTTTCTTTTAGAGTGCCTACTTGATTAGAGCCTTTGTGCCTCTCCTAGTTCTAAGCTTGCATCTCAACTCAAGAGCAAGGTAACGCGCACTCTTTTGTTCATTAGCTAGGGCTTTGCGCGCTCATATCCTTCTCTTTCTGAGAGATGAATTGAAGAGGCACCATCTATCCAACAATCAGGCTAGAGTCTCGGACGACCACCCTGCGAGAAGGTTTAAGAATCCTTAGAGCTTCCTGCTATCTCTTCCCTCTGACGAAGAAGTTAAAAGAAGAGACTAAGTAGCATCCATTGCCTGGCCTATGATATTATGATATATCTAAAATGAACCCATAGAGCCCAAATGGATCCGTTTTCATTAACTACTCTCAGGAAAAGCTTTAACATGCCAGTCCTTTTCAGCACTAGATAGTTCTTAAACCCAATCCACCTTTATCCTTCAGTCTACATTGGACCAGCCGATCGTATGGATTAACTAGGTGGGTTCGGGGTCTAACCAAAAGAAATCTCGATTGCTCAATGAAATGGATTTCAAGATCTTCTCCGGAAGCCTGAAAGCGGACGACCAATAGATGTGAAAGCTTACAAGCACTGAGGAGATGAGCTCCATTCTTCTGGCATATGACAGCAGCCTTCTTTTCCAATTGCTAATTCAGCAATTGAACTTGTCCAAGAGGGGGAGACAGCCGGAGTTCTCAATCTGGTAGATACTAGGGGCAGCCCCCTGTATTTTAGAGAGAGTTGCGCCTCAACGCATTTCGGGGAGAACCAGCTAGCTCTGGGTTCGAGTGGCATTTCACCCCTAACCACAATTCGTCCACTGATTCTTCAACACCACTCAGTTCGGACCTCCACTTAGTTTCACCCAAGCTTCATCCTGGTCATGGATAGATCACCCAGGTTCGGGTCCATAAGCAGTGACAATTGCCCTTTGAAGACTCGCTTTTGCTACGGCTCCGGTGGGTTCCTTTAACCAAGCCACTTCCTATGAGTCGCTGGCTCATTCTTCAACAGGAAAGCGGTCAGAACCCTGGGCTCCTTCCACTGCTTGGGAGCTTACGGTTTCATGTTCCATTTCACTCCCCGACGGGGGTTCTTTTCACCCTTCCCTCACGGTACTACTTCGCTATCAGTCACCCATGAGTATTTAGCCTTGAAAGGTGGTCCTTGCTGATTCACACGGGATTCCACGTGCCCTATGCTACTCGGGTCAAAGCGTAAGCTAGTGATGCTTTCGGGTACTGGACTATAGCCATCTATGGTTTGGCACTTCATCGATTCGCCTAGCAGTACGACGTTTTTATTGCTCTCCCACAACCCCATTTTCATAAATTAGGCTGCTCCCATTTCGCTCACCGCTACTACGATAATTGATTTTGCTTTATTTTCCTCTGGCTACTAAGATATTTCAGTTCGCCAGGTTGTCTCTTGTCTGCCCATGGATTCAGCAGCAGTTCGAAAGGTTGACCTATTCAGGAATCTCCGGATCTACACTTATTTTCAACTCCCCAAAGCATTTCGTCGCTTACTACGCCCTTCCTCGTCTCTGGGTGCCTAGGTATCCACCGTAAGCCTTTCCTCGTTTGAACCTCGCCCTTAACTTAACTTTACTTTAAGGCTATGCCATCCTAAGGTGCTGCTAAATGAAATGGAAGGATCTTATCAACGTCCATGAATGATAAATCATAGATCGAACTGCTGAATCGGAAAAGTTGGGTACTATCATATAGCTTTGTTTCGGCTAAGTTCACGAGTTGGAGATAAGCGGACTAGAACCGCTGACATCCACCACAGGGTAAACCACCGCCTTTCAGGCCCCCGACTGATTCTACCATAGAGGCCAGTGATAGACAATAACTCCCCCCGAACACAGCTTACAACTTTCATCGTACTGTGCTCTCCAAAGAGCAACTCTTCTCAAAATCTCAAAAGGTCCTGAGTTGGAATCCCATTCTAACTAAGGATTATTGCGGTTCCGGAGGATCCAGCTACAGGAAAACCAGGAACGGAGAGCTTTCCCCCCTTCGACTCTTTGGTCTTAAAATGCTGGTTTTAAGAATGAGTAATTGTCCTTCTCCAACCCTTATTGTCCAACCTGAGAGCGGACAGCTAATGCATTCCACTTATTGAACAGGGTTCTATGGTCGGTCTGCGACCCCTGGATACCGAAGGCGTCCTTGGGGTGATCTCGTAGTTCCTACGGGGTGGAGACGATGGGGTTGGTCCATGGATTTTCCTTTCTTTTGCCGCATTTCGCTCAAAGGGTTGAAGGGAGATAGTGCATCAAGCTGTTCGCAAGGGCCAACTTGATCCTCTTCCCCAGGGATCCCAGATCGCTTGAAGCTTCCTATTCGCCTTTCGAGGGGTCCCCCGTTGATAGATAGGGGCAATCTAAAGGTAGACAGGACTAAGACTACTCTACGAAAGCCCTTCTTTTAAGTTCCTCCCAGATACATAGCTTACATACCCAGCTCAACATTCTTGGAAAACAATCGAATCGAGGGTCCGGAGGAGAATTGGCCATTCAATCTTGTAAACTAATCGAGACCGAAATTGGAAAAAGAGATATGGACGGAGAGGAATAACCAATCGATAAAAGAACATGAAACCATTCTGTTTTAATAGAGGTACGAGAAACGGTTAGGGGCAATAAAGTAGGTGAAGTGGTTGGATTTTGCGAGCTGTTCCAACCACTGCTGGATGTGATTCCAAGAGCCGAACGAGAATGAATAACACCCAGAAGAGTCAAGACCAGGCTCTCTAGTGGAATGTTTAACCGATCTATTCTGGATCGACCGAATTGGTTTGGAAGTTGTAATATGGGAAAACCACAGAAAACACAACTTATTTGAATAACCCGATGACCTACCAATTGTAGAAGTGGGATCTTTGGAAAGCAATAAGCACATAAATAATACAATTCGAGTGTACCATATTCTTTCTCATTTTGAGGAAAATGTGCGGGAGGAAAAGAAAACAACGGAGGGATCCGAATCGGACCTAAATGGAAATGACATGAAAAGTCTTTTTCAAAACCTAGTATTAAGGGCGTTACGATGATATACGAGAGGAATGGATAAAAACTCATGATTGGTATGGAAGGGAAGATCTGTTTATGATATAGTTCAAGAAAAAGTCGTCTCATTTCCTTACTTCTTCGTTCTTTCTAATTTATTCACTTCAAGGCTGGTTTTGAACGCCGTGTAACATCATTTTCAACCAACCTCCACCGAAACAGCTACTTATATACACTTACTAAAAGACTGACTTTTATTCATTCATTAGGCCAGCGTGAAACTAAGAAAGAAATATGTGCCTAAGGCGGCATGCAAGCAAACTATGCACGCTAAGAGAAAATGAGAGATGTTCGCAATTACTACCACAAGAGAGCCACCCCATACCCTATCTCTAAATGGGCCCGTCACTTTGTTCGTACCTTCTTGGCTTATACTTCCAACTAAACTGACTTTATGGCCTTACTGCTTGCCGTTAGCAGAAGCTAAGCGCTTGAAAAGCGCGCTAAGAAACGTTGTTTTTTTCGGCCTTTCTGTGTAACAGTCCACCAATAGCGAAAGAGAGGGTTACCATACATACAAGACTCTTCCAGTTCTTACGTAAGCTTTTTCTTACCAGTCAAGTAGTACAACAACTGTATCTTATCTTATAGCCTGGGCGGGTCACCTTTTGAATTCAGTAGATAGAAGAAATTATTAGATAGATAGGGAGTAGGTGAGTGAGTGAGTCCTCACTGACCTGAGCGATTTCGATCACCTAGCAGGCCTTTTATTTGGTAGGTAACATCGCCGAAGCGTATCATCAGAATTTACTACGAAGGAAGAAACTCGAAGTGAGACGACACCATCTTGTGCAACGCAACGATAGTTGACCCTCTATCATCTTCTATCCAGTAAACTTGGTAAAAGGGTTGCGACTTATTTCCAGAATTAGAGTTCGACCGTAGCTGCCCCTTTTTTTGAGGGAGATCAAGTTCCTTGCCAACTATCGACCCCGATCTCTTTTCATTTGTTTTGGGTATTACCAAACGCCTTCGTCAATCACACTAAAGCAGAGCACCAACTATGGCAAAGCCCCCTTAAGGGTTAGGTTAGTCAATCCAGCCCGAGATTCCTTCGTTGACAAAACCGCCATAGGAATGGAGACCTTTCAATAGAGCAGAGGCAAACTGATCAACGAGAAAGAGGCCCTACTCACTACAAACGAATACACCAAAAGATCGAACTGCACTCATGCCTCTCCCGCATCAAGTTGACCGCCCCCTACGTAGTGATTCTATTAATCATGTACGTAGGTAGGGCCCTCTATTCTGATTGGTATATCATGAAAAAAGAATGCCATTTGCACCAAGCGCACTGCGTTTTCCCTTGCCCAGATGTTCGCCTTTCTAAGTCAAGTAATGGTGACAGGCCGAAGACTAGAGCCTCATAACATGTTGACGAAGACCTTCGAACTGAGGGTTCGATCAGTAGAGGGGACGACTTTGCCTCCTCAGAAGAAGAATAGCCCCGCTCTCTAGCCAACTGATCCCATTGATCATATAACTGGGAGGGAACGTGTCACATTAGAGGTGAACGATCAGAGATATCCTCTAATCACCACGATGAGGCTGGTCTCTCTTTTAGTAGACTCAACTATGAATATGAATGAAGAAATGAATGTCGGGCTCTTTCTTTCACTACTAACCCCAAGAAGTTTCTGAATGCTGATACTTTCTGTTTCATCGAGCCCCGAGCTTGTGGACTTCATTTGAGTGTGAGTTCAATTGGATGAATCTGTCAAGTCAAGGTCAACGTACGTAGTAGCAAGGATGGCGCATCGCCTATTTATTTATCGTTGTTGTTCGGGAGCAAAAATGAACACACCTGCTACCTACTGTACTGGAACTTCGACCAGGCATTCTACCCTTGTCGAAACGGAACCAACCACCACTACATTACGCTCGAACAGTTGAGCGGCCGCCGACCAACAACTTCCGTACACAGATATAGATTCATTCTTCGTACCTAGTCTAACCTCACAACCCTTCGCGGGTTGGTCAGAAGTCAGTCTTGTTTGGTAAGACAGAATTGGACAAAGAAAATAGAGTGCTTGACCGGAACAATGGTCAACAAAGACCATAATTACATAGATAAATGTTCCTCCCTTTCTCCATCTTTAAGGCGAACCGTATGATGGCTGAAAAGAAAGACGACCTCACATTCTCGTAGATGGTGTCTGTGAGAGCAACTTTAGTATCCCCCGTTGACCTTCTTTTGTAGATAGAATCTTCAATGAGTGGAAACAAGCAACCTTACTAATAAAGGTGCTTGTTGAGTAAGGCCGGCTTTAGAGCCTAAGCCCCTTTAATATGATGAGAAGAAGAGGGCCTGCCCTCTTTTCTGCACCAATCCTTATTTACTACGACATCTTTTTTTGGGTGTATAGCTTAGTTGGTAGAGCATTGGGCTTTTAACCTAATGGTTGCAGGTTCAAGTCCTGCTATACCCAAACCTACCTTACGCTATACTATTAGTAAGGATGCGTAGTAGTGTTCAAAGATCACTCTTTGGCCTTTAGACTCGCTTCAGCAACTTCGCCCTTTAAGTGATAAGGGTAAGGAGTAGTATAAGAGTGGCTTAGGAACAACTTCTGAGGCTAATCACAGTAAGAGAGTCCAATCTCTAAAATAGAGCTTAGTCTCTCCATAGTAGGTAGTATACTAGTAGAAGGCGTAGGTTATGACTTGATCCAATAGAGTCAGAACACCTTTCTATCTAAAAGGAATGGTGCTCGATGAAACGATCCAGATTCCACACTATACTGTGGGCTGGGGAGGGAGCTGCTCTGCGAAACTGGGCGTTCAGTGTTCTTATGGGGGAACCGTACTAGAAAGAGAATATAAAGAGCCTTAAAAAAGGAGCGAGTGAGTGATGGGCAACCTTAGTCTATATGTTGCTTGTGAGACGCCAAGTACCAGTCTCGCAACAGTACTGGCATAAAAGGATTGCTCCTTCACTTGCTGATCGTTCGCGAGTCGAACTCGCTCTCTTGCCACGCCTTTCACTCACTCGCTTTAGTCGGACTCAATCACTCTTTTTGGGGGATCATTCTTTCTTCACTCTCTTGCTATTACCCGCAGGGAGCGCAGCAACCAAGGTGCATATTATCATATAGAAACAAGCGAAGCGTAACAATTCATACTACCAAAAAAGTTTCGCTAACCGGTAGGCAATAGAGTCTGCCAATAGGCGCAAGCAAGCGTAGCGAATCACATAGATAAGCCCCTACCTGCCAGCGCGCAGATAGACAAGGCGGGTGAAGCGCGAAGGGGATGGATGTCTGAGAGGTTGAAAGAGTCAGTCTTGAAAACTGAAGTATTGATACGAATACCGGGGGTTCGAATCCCTCTCCATCCACGAAGTCATAAGTTCTCTCTTGCATTACCTATAGATAAGAACGAATCGGATCGACTCGACTGATATGATAGATGGAATGTTTAGCTTGTGTTATGATGTAGACGTGTGTTATGATTTAGTTAGGACTTTGTCTCCCTTTCGTTATCTTTCGCTTCCCTTATATAGGTTGGGGAAGGGCCGGGTGGATTACCTTTGGGGGGCTAAGTCAAAGATCTTGGTGGTCTTGTGAGTGGTTGATAAACTACGATTGCAGTTTTCTTTAGGAAGTCCCATTGCTGTGAGGCTTAACAGACATAGGAAACAGTGGATACATCCACTAGTTGGGTAGAAGGTGACGACCCTAATGAATCGACTATGAAGGTGGCTGTTAGCTACATCAGTGCGCAAATTCCTTCATCGTTATTGCCTTGGCTTCGATGATCAACCCCTGGCACATTTAGGTTTTTATTTTTGATCTTCCTCCTTCGGAGCCTCTCGCTTTAGCCAGAGATATAGCATACCATCTCACCACACCACACGCGTTCTAAGCCTATGAGCCAGGTGTCGTGCTGGAGTACTACGCTAGAGTTCTGACGTTCAGGTTCCAGAAGGTCTGATCTGAGGCCTCGAGTAATGAGTGAAACTTCCCTTTCTTAAGGAATTGAGTCAGAGATCACAGTAGATGGATAGATGAATAGAGAAGATTATCGCCCAAGCCATCAAGCAATCAAAGAAGTGTAGCCAACGTCAGGGGTCATCCCCGAGTGGACGAGAAGAAGGAGATCCCACAATGCAATTGGTCTTCGAGCCTCGGCTAGAAAGCTTGGAGAAGTCTTAGCTGCTACCTTACCTGATTCTTCGTCTTCTCTCAGGGCAGCTCGGTACTTAAGGGGGAGAATCGATAGTTGTTCTGTTAAAGTAGTGGTAGGTGTAGGAGTTGCTACTTTCAAGAATTAGCCCCGACCAATCGTCTTCCCTGTGAGCTGATCCTGCGCAAGACACCCAGTGTGAGAAAAAGTGATAGTACAACCATGATCAAAAAGTTGTCCAAGAGATAAGAAGTTCATAGCAAGTCGTGGAACATGAAAGACTTCAGTCAACGAGAGAAGAAAATAAAGAAAACATATTACCAACAGAGGAAAGAGATAAGGCAGTCCCATCAATAGTAAATATAGAAGAGGAGGAAGAAAAGGGGGTAGACTTGGTGAGAAGAAAGACATTACCAGTCATATGGTTTGATGCCCCTAAATCGATCAACCAAGTAAAAGAATAAGTACCTGGAGGGAGTGCAGAAGACATAGCATGTATGAAGGGAATTCACTGCTGAATCATCTCGGGTGGAACCGCAGGTGAAGCCACAGAAGATGATGGAGCAAATCTGACATTAAGGACACGCATGACATCTGCAAGAGTGATAGGAACTTCAGTAAAGTCGGAAGCACTTGTCTGAGAGGAAGTTGGATACTGACACTGAGTCTTCTTCTTTTTTGGGCAATTGAACTTTATATGCCCCATTTCTTTACAGTAGTTGCAGCGAACTGATGACATTTTGTCTTAGGGCGGAAAGTGGACCTCTATTCCGTGGCCCACGAAAAGAGGAGGAGCGCTCAGCCTTGGCAGCAGCTAAAACTGAATCCATACTACCGCTGGCACCTGTGAGGCTAACCGGGTCTCTTCCGTAATCAACTCAGCTAAAGCAGCATCAACTGTCAGAAGGGGAGATCGATGAAGCAGAGAACCCCTGAGCTATTCGAACTCAGGGCGTAGGGCCAAAAAGAACTGCCTAAGCGGGTCTCGTTCCTGTGATCCTCAAAATCTGTGCTGCCACACCCAGCAAACTCCGGCTTTCGAGCCTACACCCTCTATTCTTATTCGCTGCTGGAATTCGACCTCCGTTGATGGGGCCGGAAGGGTCCTACACGGGGTCAGGAGCTAGAAAGCTCCTTTGGGAGAGCAAGCTTCGAGATTCACTCGGCTATTTATCCGCAGGACCTGCTCGTGATCTTGACTTAGGAACAAATTCTCCAAGTGCACCATCTTCCTTCCTTGCCTGGCTTCTTAGCGCTCCTACAGCTGCTAGGAGTTTACATGAGTGAGGGGTCAGCTTTTCTTTACGTTTGTGTGCCTATATCACGAGTTTACAGCATGCTGTCATTTATGGATGGCTTCTTCGCTTACAATCAAATGTTGATGGGGACAGAGAAAGGACATCATGAATAGTAGGGCACCTTCTCCTACCGGGTCATGACCTTTTAACTTTAAAATGTCGGAGCAAGATATCAAAAGAAGCTGAACCCGAGACCTATAATGATCTTTTAACAGGACAACAACCTTTCTTTTTTAGCCGAATTGATAAACCAAGTAAGTGAACCATGCACCAAGAGGCGAGGGTTAAGGGAGTGTTGTTAAGTTAACTGGCTGGCATAGAGGAAAGTTAGAGCTCCTATAGCGTGTGGCGAGTGGAGCGTCAACACTCCATTTCACTCGAGGGTAGAGGATTTAACAACGGAAAGCGGCTCAATAAGTGCGAAATGTTGTCAGCTGGTTAACAAGCGAAAGGGCTCCACCATCTGCTTAGGTCTAGAAAATAAGTCATCCCACTAGTATACTTATTAAGTTGGGGCGTTATCCTTTTAGTCAGTTTCAGGCCAGGCCCTTGCTTATGGATAAGTCGTAGTTGTCCCTCAAAATGCGAAAACCTATACAGTTTGAGTGCTGAGCCCTCTGCTTTGTTGTCCATTTTCCTCAGAAAGAAAAAGGCTTAATTAAGCAGGGATCTCCTCTAGTTCTTACCCTCCAGGTATACTCTCTAGCTCTCCACCGTCAGAACCTTTGAGCTAACAGCAGGATATATTAACAAGTTCAATAGCCATCCTATCTCTTAATTGTACGCTTATGAGCATATCTTAGTCCCATATCGTGGAAGTCCATCTTCTTTCCCGTTTGTTTAAGTTTTAGTTCCCTTCGGGAGGTGGGGCAGGAAAGTTTGAGGTGGGCAAGTGAGCTCTCCCGGCCAGTCTCCTAGGGTCTAGGACAGGGAGTGACTAAGTTTTCAAGGGGAGGTGGCAAGTTAACATGCCAGTTTCTTTCACCAATCCTGTGAGCTAGCTCCTTTCTTTCTTCCAGTGTAGAACTAGAACTAGAACCAACCTATATATAATCTATTCATCTTACAGACATATTCCCGCTCTATTTCTTCTTAGGAAATAAGAAAGAAAAGAATCAAGCAGATGAATCGATATATAGTCAACTCAATATACTGAAAATTAGGTACTATCCAGTGAGCAAGCCTATTCGAGTTGTAGTTCCTCCAGTAGGGCTGAGGCTTGAAGAAGTCGTATATATAGACTATGTCTTTTATAGGTTTGGGCTTTTTCTTTTTTAATCCACTGAATTGGCAATGGAAGTTGCAGTTTCTTCTGCCATTAATACAGTTTCATGAGGAGTTGCTCTTCTCCCTTGCATACCAGGGTTTGAGATTCAGGCTATAGGATCAATGATGAAAGTAATAATGGTTTAGTGATAGTGTTCGTGGAGAGGTAAAAGAGTTGCTTTGGTTCAAGTCAGGAAAGAATATGACTAAGAAAGAAAGGCTCTATGTTTCATAGAGATAGAGGCATACTATATAAGAGATTGCTAGCAGGGATCATTTTCCATGCAGAGTGAGAAGCGGAATTAGAATAATAGAATACGGATGCGACTTGAAACTCCTACTCGAGCTTATGAACCTATTTCATACCCTTTCCCTTGGCTTGCCCTTTCTTCTAGTTGATTGATGAACTTGCCTTCGTTGATGAACGAACTTTCATCTTTCCTGGCGTTCTTCTCTTTCTCCCTGAAAGTGCTATTCTTTATCTAATCTATAAGGAACTGATCCCGTAACAAGACACACTGGAAAAAACTTCTTTCGCACCTTCAACCTCAACTGGACCAGGATTTCAAGATATCCCTTATGATGACTATATGAAAAGATGAATAGGAAATCCCGCGGTAAGGTAAGGAACTTCCGCCCATGAGATTAGCACCCCTTTTGTTCGTAGTCCATCCGTCTCATCTCGTGCAGCAGGAAGCATGAAAGGAGGAAGCAACCGAAGAACGACATTTACTATTCAGATTGATGAAAATAAGATTCATGCCCAAAAGAGGATGCTCTATCCGCTCTCGAAGCAGTCGTAAGGTAAGTTTTTACGTAAGGTTTAGCGCAGCCCTATTTCTCTTGATTCTTAGCATCGGGCTTCTAAGGATCCACTAAGGCATGTTGAGAAACCCTCGCAACCAATATAGACATCTAGGGTCTAAAACTGGTTCTGCCAATATTATATGGATTTTCTTTCCTTGCTGGAATTACTCAACATCAAAGCTAAAGAATGGATGTTTTGATCTGTTTTGTCTTGCTATGATTCACCTTTCTTGCTTACTATTCTATCTAAGTAAGCCCACTCTTGAAGTTGGTAAGCCAACTGTTGAAGCTCATAGGTAGGTGCGCAGCGTAAATCATGTGATATTGAAAGAATATGCTTAACACATGCGTGTCGAATCCTAGCGCTAAAGCTATTGTAGCTGCTCCAGTTCCTATACAACCCCTTTCTTTATCAAAGAGAAGAGCTGTATCCTTCCTATGAACTCAGATTGTTCCCAGAGGCCAATTAAAATAAAA